>CAJQZP010000610.1:6692500-7905000 GCA_907164705.1 Parnassius apollo
TAAAAAAGATATTTCTACAATTATTTATTCTGTGACAGCAACGCGCCTTGAGCCAGCCAGTTATATATATTCTATGCCGCCACTGTGTCTTATATTCGTATGTTTTATTATATTATTAGGACTATAGCTTTATTACATCTTAACTCAAATAACTTTATATTTCTCTAGAGCTAATTTATATCATCATCATCATTATATCCCTTCGCAAGTCCACTACTGAACTTAGGCCTCCCCCAAGATATGCCACAAAGCACGGTCCTGAGCCAATTTATAAAGGAGACGAAAAATTTATCCCCGACCGACACTGACAAGAGATAAAATTATGTTATCCCTATGCCAGAGTTTTATCCACCCTGCGAACATAGGCCTATGGTGGATCCACAGTAGATAAAATAGGAGATATATTTATCCCCGCGCGTACAAGGAAGCAAAGTGGAACGATTTCGAATTTTTAACTGCGTGATAAAAATTCGAAAAGTGGTAAAATGTTAACAGATTTCAGAACTCTTAGTGTCGGAATTTGCGTACTAATAAGACGCATCCAGTGGTTTTTAGTCAAAAAACAGTTTTTATAGATTTTTCAAGTGAAAAACCGTTTTTTCTCATTTAGCGAAGTAAATCGCGTGCGGCGCACGATTAGTAGCTACAACCTGCTATTTTTTATAGATTTTTGTGCGCCATCTGGGGACACATCATCCTCCAAAAATTTGGAATTATTGGATATAGGACACCTGAATTATTAGAGGAAAACTGAAAACCACGGAGTAGGTGATTTCGCGAACCAGGAGTCTGCGGCTGGAATTGATGATGAAGAAATGAAAAGATGTTGCTCGCGGCTTTTTGGAAAGCTCTTACCGAAAATATATGCATCATCAGTCGGAAGTGTATATCCTCGGAAAAGTGTGGTTAACTTTTGCAGTTGGTGTCATCTTGTGAGTTCGGACTTTAATAACTTTTACTTTTGAGTGACGACCCCCTTTATTTTTTTGTACATGGAGGATAAACTCATGCCCTTACTGTGGGCGAAATTTCGAATTTTTAGAGTCAGTTTTTTAATAGTGAATTTTTTTGTAAAAAATATCCCTTTTCGCCATTCCGTAATAAGTTTGTTTTGCGTGTTGTGTAATATTTAATATAATTATAATTTTTAAATTTAAATATAATTGTTAAGTGAAGTTTAAGCATATTTTTGCCTCTTTTTATTTTATATATTATTCTATTTCTTTCTTTATTTTCTTTTGTATAACATTTAAGTTAAGTGTACATTGCCTGTATTAAATCGCAGGCAATGTGTACTGCTTTGCTTGTGATTGCATTTGTTTAATAATACATGTCTAAAATTAAGTCAACTTGTGTGTGAAACTGGACAATACAAACCCTTTGGAGGTCTTGTAACCTCCGGAGAAAATAAAAATAAACTTATCTCCGTAATTATTGGCATTATAATAAAATTACACACTACATCAAAATTGATGTCTACCCTACACTCTGTCGTCACAAAGATTTAATTTTAATTGAAAATGATAAAGCACGAAGAATGAAAATTTAATGATTTCAAACTAAACAAAGAATAAATAATTTTATGATCACGAGTCTTGGGTTATTTGTATTCCTAATATTATGTTTATAATCTATTGAAATAATATATCATCATCATCATCATCATTACAGCCCTTCACAAGTCCACTGCTGAACATAGGCCTCCCCCAAGTAATGCCACAAAGCACGGTCCTGAGCCACCTGCATCCATCGACTTCCTGCATGTCTTACCAGGTCGTCACTCCATCTAGTGGGGGGTCGCCCTACACTACGCCTACCGGTACGAGGCTGCCAATCGAGAACCTTTCTTCCCCATCGGTTATCGGTTCTTCGAGCTATATGGCCGGCCCATTGCCACTTCAGCTTACTAATCCGTTGGGCTATGTCGGTCACTCTGGTTTTACTGCGGATATCCTCATTTCTGAGTCTATCACGCAGAGAAACTCCGAGCATAGCCCTCTCCATAGCTCGCTGAGCGACCTTAAGCGTCCTCATACGGCCAGCAGTGAAGGACCACGTCTCAGATCCGTAAGTCATCACTGGCAACACGCACTGGTTGTACAATCTAGTTTTTAGAGATTGAGGTATACCTGACGAAAAGATATGCCGTAATTTCCCGAACGCTGCCCAGCCGAGTTGAATCCGTCGATTGACCTCTCGGTCGAAGTTGGACTTACCTAGTCGGACTATTTGTCCCAGGTAAACGTATTCGTCAGCAACTTCGAGCATAGTGCTCCCAACAACTACCGGCATAGGTGTGACATGGACATTGAACATGATCTTTGTTTTGTCCATGTTCATCTTAAGACCTATCCGTTGGGAGGCACTATTGAGGTCATTGAGCATAGTGCTTAAGTCCTCCAGCGATTCTGCCATAAGGACTATATCGTCGGCAAATCGAAGGTGAGTGATGTACTCGCCATTGATGTCAATACCGTATCCTTTCCAGTCCAGTAGCTCGAAAACGTCTTCCAATGCAGCGGTGAAGAGTTTCGGGGATATAACGTCACCCTGTCTTACACCTCTCTGCAGTTGGATAGGTTTCGAGCTCTGGTTCTGTACTCGGATAGCCATCGTAGCCCTACTGTACAAACACTTCAGCACTTCGATATACCGACAGTCAACTTGGCACCGCTGAAGGGACTGTAGCACCGCCCAAATTTCGACGGAATCAAAGGCTTTCTCATAGTCCACATACGCCAGGCAAAGTGGCAGATTGTACTCTTTAGTCTTCTGTACAATCTGCCGCAGGGTATGTATGTGGTCTATGGTACTGAAGCCTTTTCGGAAACCGGCTTGTTCGGGAGGCTGGAAGTCGTCAAGTCTGCGTGCGAGACGATTCGTAATGACTCTCGAAAACAGCACGTAGACGCGGCTCAGAAGGGAAATCGGTCTGTAGTTCTTTAAGAGAGCGTTGTCGCCTTTCTTAAAGAACAAGACCACCGCACTTCTGCTCCACGCCTCTGGAGTAGTGCCACCATGGAGGACGGAATTGAAGAGCTTCTGAAGGACTTCAAGTACCGGTGTTCCACCCGCTTTCAGAAGCTCCGCTGTAATTCCATCCTCGCCTGGGGCCCTGCCGTTTTTAAGGTGCTGGAGAGCCATTCTAATCTCGCTTAGACTGACGTCCGGGATATCATCGGAATAGTGTCGGATAAGACTTGCTCTTGGATCGTTACTCACACTTGCGTGTGGCTCCAACGATGATGTGTACAGCTGCCCATAGAACCTCTCAATCTCACTCAAAATCTCAGGTGTCCCGGAAACGATGTTGCCACACTCAGTCTTCAGCCTTGACAGTTGGCTCTTTCTGGCAGACAGATCTCTGGCAAAGACTTTGGAGCCCTGGTTCCGCTCGATCGCTTCTTTAATACGAGAAGTATTAAAATTGCGTAAGTCTCGCCGTATGCATTTGGAGATCTGTCTGTTCAGTTGCCTGTATGCTGTCAAATCTGTTGACGATTGCAGCCTCATCTCCCGTCTAACAGCCATGAGATTAAGAGTGTGATCGGAGAGTTTTTGTGTTCTTCTGCGGCGGGTCTTGCAGAACTTAGCTCCGACCGCATGGACAGTTTCCACGAGCTTGTCGTTCATATCGTCCACTGCATTGCAATCTTCTAGGCACTGGAAGCGGTTACGTAACTCGAGCTGAAAGGTTTCGGGATTCTGTATTAGAGCACGAGGGGGACGGAGCGTTGACTTCATTAGACGAGACCTCTCCAACTTAACGTTTAGGTTCAGTGTGCCTCTAACCATTCGGTGATCGCTGCCAGTTTTCACCCTTGCGATCACTGAGACATCACTGAACAGTTGGCGTCTGGTCGTCATAATGAAGTCAATCTCATTTTTTGTCGAACCGTCGGGGCTCGTCCAGGTCCACTTCCTGTGGGGCCGCTTCTGGAAGAAAGAGTTCATCATAAAGAGTCCCTCTTTCTCCATAAAGTCGGCCAGCTGCTGGCCCCTTCGGTTCCGTTGCCCTACTCCAAATTTCCCTACCTTCAACTCACCGCTTTCTCTTGTGCCCAGTTTTGCGTTGAAGTCTCCCATCAACACCGTGTAGTAGGTTTTGGAGGAATGTATGGCTCTGGAAATATCCTCATACATTTCCTCCACCTCCTCATCGGGATGTGCCGAGGTTGGTGCGTAAACCTGAATGACCTTCAGCGAATACCGTTTGGTGATTCTGAGTATCAGGTACGCGACCCTCGTCGACACACTCCCAATCTTTACAACGTTGTTGACGAGAGATTTGTGGACGATAAATCCGACACCTCCTTGGGACAGATGGTCGCCCTCCCGGTGATAGAACAAGTTGCCGGACTCGAGGATTGCCGTGTCCTCCCCCTCTCTTCGGACCTCGGATAATCCAATAATATGCCAGCGCAACTTGTCTACCTCTTCTTCCAGCTCCAGTATCTTCTCGTCAGTCCTCAGGGTGCGTGCGTTATATGTTGCCAGGTCGAGTCGTCGTAGGTGGCAACCGAACCTCCACCGGAGATTCTTAGCACCCCCTGCCCCGCCGTTACCATGGTCGCCACCGTAGCCAGGAATAGCGGGGCCGCCGGGGACTGGGGGCCGTCTGTTTGTGTATTTATTCATTGGGGGGTATTTGCCATAGTTGCCACGCTTGGCGAGCGGGTTGGCAACCGCAGTTTTTTATTACGTCACAGTTGTCATCAGGAAGACGCTGCTGCCCATCTCCTGCCTGTCTCCCTCTGTCGCCTCTTACGACACCCACGGGAAGATATGGGGTAGTGGATATTCTTAACCGCCACTACACGGCGAATATAATATATAATCTATTGGAATTCCCCGAAAACGAATTTATACGCCGGTTTGGAATGCTCAAAGATTGTGTTTTGCATTTGTGTAAATAACTCTACGAGGTGGATTTCCATCAATAGACCTACTATTGATGAAAATAAACTTAACCTTTAGAACTTAAAGAAAGCTTTTATTGGCGACGTAGGAAAACCCCACTGCTAGTTACAATCTATAGATTATTTAAAGAAACTCGTATGTTTTCAAGTCGTCACTGAGAAACGTTTTCACTCAATTCGTGGATTAACAAGTTGGATTTGTCCTAAACATAAATACAATCCCCATTACCTACGAATTTTATGTCATAAATATTTAGCTGAAAACATTACAAATTATTATAAAGTATATACTGATGGCTCTAAGGATAAAGAAGGAACGGGTGCTGCATATTTAGACATTCAAACCAAAGAATTTGTTAAGCTCTGCTTAGGTAAAGAAATTTCAGTTATGCATGTGGAACTCATTGCAATTGCAGAAGCCTTATCTTATGTCAAGTCGAAATAATACTAGTTTTTACGGAATTTATCGCGTATATTTAACTTTTTAAATACCCGACGTTTCGAGCGCTTTACAGCACCCATGGTCACGGGGGGGGACTGAGATATTCAACGTCCAGATGTCATAGTTAACGCGGTTACCATAGATTAAAATTTAACTTTTGTTCCGATCTACACAGTATGAACTTATGGTATCTTGAATTCTTGCAGTTGTATGCTTGGGTTGGAATGTAATTTTATTTATTATAGGATCACAATAATTTATGAATTTTATTAAAATTTCTAGCAACTAAAAATATTTTAATCGATAGTTTATACATTCAATAAGAATCCCTGTAAGTTTTATCCATAAATATTGTCTCAAAGTGAAAATATAGCAAAATTTGCAAGTTAGCTAAAATTTGCAATTCCCGCCATTTTCCGTCACGAGTCAACAGGCGTATCGAATAAAGTCGCTTTCCGAACATACAGGTTAAGAATTTTATCCTCTCCCCGTGGATATACTGTTTCTTGCCCGTGCTAGTTCGGCTGCGGACCTCTGAGGTTCACAGATGTATTCATAACAATATGTTTTTTCTTTATTATTTTTTTCCTTTAAACTTATTTTTAATACAGTTATTGTGCATAAAATTATGGCTCAAATAGGAGTACATAAAAATGAAGTTAGCTTATTTTCAACTTATTCCTCCTAGTTCAGCTCTGCAGCCTCATATCTATTAGATCTAGTGACACCCATTTAACCGCCCATCGTTGCCAGCGCACTGAGCAGCAGGGCGGTGCGAAGCTCGACAAATAAACGACGTACACACAAAGAACATCATACACTACGTAAACGTGGGAGGTACGTAACTGCGCTCCTGGTATAATTCAATTTGCAAACAGTTTATCCTGACTACTACGTTTCTTTGAAGGTGTTAGCTTATGCTTGATACTTGTGGTACAGTAAACTACCCATCATCTTGTGTTTGTAATCATTTACAACCAATTATACTGCTCGTTCATAACCAGTTATGTTCATAATATCTTAATGCCTTTGAAACGCACCCAACAAAAAAAAGACAATGTTTCCTCGATAGATTCTGAAAGCATAGGTGATAGTGTACACACTATTTTGAAGGTTTTTTGAACCTTCAAAATAGAGATAACAACAGCAACATTAACATGAGACGCTTAAAGAGAAAGTGTGAAAATGAATTTCATACTTTTATGGAAGAGGTGCGTACTATGTTTTATAGTTTGCATTCGAACAAACAAACAAATTACAAACATTAGAGTATTCGCTAATTGAAATAAAATCACAAAATAATACTTTACAACTCTCAATGGAAACTGTCTCATAAGTATGATGAAATTCAGAAGGAGTTGGAAGGCTTTAGAAAATAACGAAAAGAATATATAACTTACATAAAACAGTTTAAAAATAAAATAGAAAACTAAGAAAGAGCTTCATCTTCAATTAAGGTAGAAATTATAAATATACCAAAAATTCAAAAAAAAGCATGAACTTTCAAAAACGATAAAAATTGGTAACATATTAAATTTACAAATAGAAAGCGATATACGCCAATATACGCCCGCTTTCCCTATTTGGGACACTTTTTTAAAGACCCACATTTTATAACTTAATTTAGCTATCTTTTTTTTATAGAAGAGGGGGCAAACGAGCATGCGGCTCACCTGATGTTAAGTGACTACCGCCGCCCATGAACATCCACGACACCAGGGGAAGTACAAATGCGTTGCCGACCCCTTAGAAAGGAGTAAGCTCTTTTCTTGAAGGTCCCCAGGTCGTATCGGTCCGGAAAAGTCGCCGGTGGTAAACTATTCCACAGAGAGGTTGTACACCGAAGAAAACTTCTTGTGAAACGTACAGTGGTGGACCGCCAAGAATCCATATGGTGTGGATGGTATTGGGACGTTTGCCGCGTAGTGCGTTCACGAAATTTGGCGGCTGGGATTAATCCGAACAATTCCTCAGAGAACTCCCCATGGTATTCTACGCGCAACACTATTACATCGAGTTTTTTTTTCAAGATTTAACCTAAGCAGAGGTATTTTAGTATGGTGTCCCCGAATGGGTCCAATGGGTTTTTAGATAATATAGTTTTGTTTTTTTATTCGCAGATTTAATTTCGCCGTGAACAATGACTGAACAATCGTTCGATATTGTAAATGATTAATGAGGACTCGAGGAAGCCATTAAAAATATTTTGAATTAAAAAGATGATCTTAATGTAAGTGACGATTTAGTGGGCATTCCCCCAGACCCCAGTGTTCTCACGGATGAAGAATAAAGCGATGAATATGATTTGCAGCAAAATATTTTTCCGCGTGATATCCCAGCTAGAGTTAAAGTGTTTGAATCAAGCATCAACGATGAATGGGCTAGCAGTGATGATGAACCGTTACAAAATTACAATATAGTTGAAATACGGGAACCACGTTGGCGTAAGTACGATGGTTCATATAATGACTTGCCTTCAATGATAAATAATGTTCAGAAATGAAGGGAAAACGTTGCTAACAAGCTCAAGGACAAACACCAATCAACATTTTAGAAAATATATTTCATGTGGAAGTTTTCGACATGATCACACTGTATTGCTGTTGTTACGAGCTTGAGGTTCGTGACAATAAAAATTGCCGATAGAATTACCAAAGTTAACTCTTTAATTCACTTTACACTAATTAAACTTAAAACACTAATAATTAATACCACTGATTCACTTTAGTCCGCTCCGAAGCTTCGCTTGTCTCGCCAAATTCAATACTTCCACGATCGCATCTTGCAGTGCCTATAAATACACATTAGCACCGAAACATCCAGAACATTCAAGTAAATACGCGCACCAATCGAAAAAGGCGCCGAAAGTTCGAGTGTCGGCTTCTAGAAGCTTAGTTCTTCGTTTCGATACTAGATGGCGCTGTCGGTTGAAAGATTAGTGATGTCATTTTCTGGAAAGCTCCCCTCGCTCTCGTCCCTGACACTAGATGCTTGTCCCGAGTATTATTCATAATAACGCGCCAAGCGATCCACATGGACGATCTTAGGAGTCCCTCTTGCGCCTTTGGTACGGGCCGTCCCATTTAGCTTGAAGCTTAGGAGATTTCCCTTTGCTGCGGACTGGATTGTGCAACCACACTAGTGAACCTTCGTCGAACCCTTTATTGTTCATTTTGCGGTCATATCGGGTTTTCATCTTCTCAGACATTTGCTGGCCCGATTGTCTGACGTGCTCATAAATGTCATTCATTCTATTCCGCAAGTCATTTGCATAATCGGTTATACTGCGTGGGGCATCAGGTGGTATCCCGGTGATCAGGTCTGCAGGCAGCCGTAATTCTCTTCCAAAGTTAGCGAAAGCTGGTGTCACTGCTGTACTTTCGTGAACCGCGCTTCGATATGACAACAAAAACGGTTGTATGTGCTTGTCCCAATCTCGTTGCCGATTGTCTACAACTTTTGCTAGGTACCTCTCCAATGTCTGATTAAATCGTTCTACCATTCCATCAGATTGCGGGTGATAAGAAGTCGTTCTTGTTTTATGAGTACCCATAACTCGGCAAGTTTCCTGGAATATTTGAGACTCAAAATTCCTTCCTTGATCGCTGTGAATATCTAAAGGTACTCCAAAACGACAGAAGACTTCATGAACTAGTTTATTCGTGACTGTTGAAGCTTCTTGTTGGAATGGCGAAGACTTCTGGCCACTTAATGATGTAATCCATCACAACCATGAAATACTTGTTACCGCTTTCACTCTCCGGATACGGCCCCGCCACGTCAATGGCTATTCTCTCCCATGGTGCACCAACATTTAACAACTTCAATGCACCTCTAGTACGAGTCTGAGGTCCCTTTACAGCCGCACAACTTGTACATTTGCGAAACCAGTCCTCGACGTCGTTTCGACATTGGACCCAGTAAAACCGTTCTTGGATCTTCAGTAGAGTTCGTTTAACTCCCAGATGGCCTCCTGAACAATCATTATGGTACAACTGTAGATCATCCGGTACTTTAGCTTTAGGGACAACCATTTGCAAATGACAGCTGTTTCCCCGAACATTTTCCCATTTACGCCACAGAACTCCTTCCTGAAGCAGCAAGCTGTCCCACTGGGCCCAAAAGCTTTTAGTGATCAAACTCATCGCTGAGACGTCGCTCCACTTGAGCTTGGGAGCACTGGCCTTCATCTATTGCAGAATCGGCTTGACATCCGGATCTTCCTGCTGTGCACGTTGTAAGCGGTCCTTCCACTCGTGGCTGAGGTGGTCTGTCCTGAGCATCCTCACGGATATCACTTCCTTACCCTCTTGCCTAGTATTGTTCTCGCAATCACCAGGATAAGGTCTTCCTGACAATGCATCTGTGTTGCCTCGCCATCTCCCGCTGCAGTGTCCGATAGTAAATTCGTTTTCCTGCTGCTGCTGGGCGGTGCTGCAAGTCGCATTACCCTCTCGAGATCGATCAAATTCCCTTTTTACAGGTCACTTATGGCAGCTGGATCGAATATGGCCTCTTTCCACACAGCCATAGCACCTAGGGCTGTATCCATTATTGCGGTCGCGAACTGTAGCTGCTGCAACCTTCCTGACGCGATGGGAACGATGATCCTGCCGCACGGCTTCAACCTCTGGTGCATGGGCCAAGGCTTCCTTGAGCGTCACGTGGTGTCCGAGCCTCACAGCAGCTCTGACTTTTAGGTCGCGGATGCCGTCGATAAATGTCTGCACCAGGTTTCCTTCAATGAGCGCAGGTACAGACCGGTATGCTTTTCGCACCAGCTTCTCCACCTCTAGAGCCCACTGCTGCAGGTTTTCATTGATGTGCTGCACGCGATTCGGCCGCACATGGAATACTGTTCCCATCTCTGGGCTGGGGCTTCCCAGTACCAGCTGTTTCCACTTGACCGCATCCAGCGCAGAGCGGCTCGAATCGTCGACGACCGATCGCTTTCCGATCGGCTCGATTCACTGGCACTGCGAAGAGATGTTGCATCTCTTTGCATTTTCTTTCGCATATACCATGAAGAGTGCTCTGAGGAATTGTTCGGGTTAATCCCAGCCGCCAAATTTTGTGAACGCACTACGCGGCAAACGTCCCGATACCATCCACACCATCTGGATGCTTTTTCTTCCGCGTACAACCTCTCTGTGGAATAGTTTACCACCAGCGATTTTTACGGACCGATACGACCTGGGGACCTTCAAGAAAAGAGCGTACTCCTTTCTAAAGGGCCGGCAACGCACCTGCAATTCCCCTGGTATTGCGGTTGATTATGAGCGGCGGTAGCCACTTAACATCAGGTGAGCCGCATGGTCGTTTACCCCCTCTTCTATAAAAAAACGCGATCTTTAAGCTGCGCACGAAAGACGTGTTCCAGGTGAGCGTCGCCATATCTCGCCTTCAACGCCTCAAGGAGCTGCTCTTAGGTCACTTTCTTACCCAGAGCTTCCAACACAGTTAAGGCTTGGTCGCACAGTCCTAGGGTGAGTGCAGTCATGGATTGGCTTTTATTCCAGCAGTTCGCCTCCATAACAGCCTCGAACTGGATTTTGTAGGCTGACCAGGAAGAAGTTCCGTCGAACGGTGGAACCTTGAACCCACGTAGCGAAGGTGTAGTAGCTACTACGGGAGCTGTAGTTCCATACCCAAGTTTGAGTCCATCCAGTGATTTCTTCATGTCAGCCATTACGTTGTCAACCCGATTGTTCACTTGGTCGTTTCAGCTTCCGACAGGTGATTGTCATGTTGAGCAACCTTATCCTTCACCTCCTTTATCTCTTTCCCGAAGGTAGCGTGAATGTCTTTCATGAGGAGCATCTGCTCTTTCTTATCGCGCTTGAGCTGATCTTCCAACCGACGGGCCTGTTCCTCCTGTCGGCGGGCCTGTTCCTCCTGCTGCTCTTTCAACTGGCGGACCTGTTCCTCCTGTCGACGAGCCTGTTCCTCCTGTCGGCGAGTCTGTTCTTCCTGCCGGCGAGCCTGTTCCTCCTGCTGCTCTTTCAACCAACGGGCCTGCTCCTCCTGTCGGCAAGCCTGCTCCTGCAGCATCACCATCAGAGCACCTAAGTCAGTTGCTGCAGATGTAGTAGCTACTGACGGGCATGCAGCCGGCGGCTGGCCCTTTGACGTCTGCGGCGTTGCACCACCAAATCTTCTTTGGTCCGTCTCCTGCTGGCGTTGACTTCGGGTACGGACACCCTCCGTTTCCTCCTTAGGTAAAATCGGTATGATTTTATCCCACTTCTGACACCAATTGTTACGAGCTTGAGGTTCGTGACAATAAAAATTGCGGATGGAATTACCAAAATTAACTCTTTAATTCACTTTACACTAATTAAACTTAAAACACTAATAATTAATACCACTGATTCACTTTATTCCGCTCCGAAGCTTCGCTTGTCTCGCCAAATTCAATACTTCCCCGATCGCATCTTGCAGCGCCTATAAATACACATTAGCACCGAAACATCCAGAACATTTAAGTAAATACGCGCACCAATCGAAAAGGCGCCGAAAGTTCGAGTGTCGGATTTTAGAAGCTTAGTTCTTCGTTTCTATAATAGATGGCGCTATCGGTTGTCATTTTCTGGAAAACTCCCCTCGCTCTCGTCCCTGACACTAGATGGTGCTAGTGCCGGGTACATGACGTCAACTTAGGCGCGCAACACTATTCTTTGAAGACTTATAGGAGATTGTTTACAAAAGAGCACAATTCGGTTTAAATTTAGTTTCATTCATTCGTTGGCAGTCACAATATTCTTTTACTCTTAACATCGATAAGACACATTTTTCTCTTTTAATATGCGAATCTACACAACCAATGCCGTCTCTTTCAATAATAGCTCATAATTATTGTAATAATAACTTCTGTACATGTCCTTCCATCACAAAAACTGCTTCCATAAAATACTTGGGGGTAATATTAGACCAAAATTTAACCTTTCCTTGAACAATACTTATGGTTTGTGCGAAACCAAAAAAATCAAGCTTTATTTTCAAAAATCTTCGATATATGGTGCATCCCCGATTGCAGAAACGAGTATACTTAGCTCTTGTTCAATCAATCTTGAACTATTGTATTACTGTGTGGGGAGGTGCATCCAAATCGATCGAAATTGAAATAGCACAAAGAGCAATTCTTAAAGTATCCTCATTTAACCCCTTACTTTCCCCTACGTTTCGGTTACATCAATCCTTAGGAGTACTCACTGTACCTCAGCTATTTATTCCGAACACAGTGTTGAAACAACATTCTTGTTTATAAGGATCTCTTGTTATCAAAACGAAGAAACGGTATATTTTTCAAGAATAGTACTATTTCTGGTCATTCTTTCGTTAATAAATATTTTTATTAGCTTGGACCATTTATTTATAACAAAATCAATAAAAGACTGAATTGTACACCTTATATTAAAAAATGTAAATTAATTTATTTGAACTTCTTCATCGGTTAAACTTTGAAGAAACTGAAGCAGTGTTTTTTTAATTACACACCTATTTCACATTTTATTTGTTGTATACCTTCTATTTAAGTTATACTTATGTTAATCTGTAAAAATGTATTAAGGAAGAGCACTGTGATTTGAAATACAAATACATATTTATCTAGTTAAGAACAGATGTTACATCATTCTTTATGAACTAAGTATAGATCATACAATAGTTATTTATAAATGTGATGGTTATGCAAGTGGTGAAAATAAAGTATTATTATAATTATTTAAATTCCTGACGAAGGTTTACATTTTATAAAAAATGTTATTCGAGCTTCATCACACAGTAGTTGATTTATTATAGTGCTCATTGAATATTTTCACATGAGATAATAACTATATGTGCCTTTGTGCAGCCTTACAGAAAATTTTAAATCAATTGTTTGTAAATTAAATGCTTGACGCATTATTCGTTCTGTACAATCAAAATACATTTTCAGGCGTAATCCAATTCCATCACAACTTTATCATAATCATCAATTCAAAAATTCATGAACATAGGACTTTCCCAAGAATTACCACAAAACACGGTCCTGAGCCCTTCACCAAACTACCTGCTTCCATTGACTTCCTGCATGTCTTAGCTTGATGTCACTCAATCATTAGGCATTCGCTCTTCACTCTGCTTACCGGTACGAGTACCAGGTTTTCACTGGAGAACCTTATATAACTTTTTTAACAGCAGCGAGCCTAACAATGTATTCGATTGCCACGGGATAGATTTGTGCGGTATGATTTGTTTTTCAAATTAAATTTTGCGCTGTAATTCTAAAAAAGACCATAAATAAATTAAGACCTTTAAACTTAATTTTAATTTGTAAAGAACTAAAGTATTTAATACTTGAGACACTTTTGCTCAGTTATAAACACTGCTTGTGTGGTCTAGATGATGACCTAATATGCTGATATAGTTTTCAAAGTATTGTGTGTGAAGACAGTAATGGCTCCCATAAAACTAATACTCCCCGTGCCGCAGTGGCTTAGCATTGAATAGCGGCACTGAGGGTCGCGGGTTTCAATCCTGCACGAAATAAATATTCGTATGACCCACAAATAATTGTACAGCGTCTGGATGTTTGACCCTGTGCAATTTATGTTTATGAATTGCCTTCACTTAGAATATATATAAGCAAGCTTGCTTACATATACTGTAGTATACTCTAAGGGTTACGTTTAAAAAACAATTAATCAAAACCACAGTCGGTTGAGACTTAATATTTTCGCGTTCGGGCATACCCGTGTTCATAATATTTTTTAATTATTATTCCATTAAACGGTGTTCGATTCCTGAAGTATTTAAAAAAACAATTAAACAACTCGAATTAACACAACAAATAATTTTAAAAATAATTGGTTTTGAACAGTTAATAAAATTTTACATAATGCTGTATAAAGTTAGTGTTAATGAGTTTTAATGAATATGTACTTACTTTTAATGTTTGTATAATAGCATTTAGATTTTTCACGAAATTGGTTATTATGAGTACATTAACGTAATTCTAGGTTTGTTGGCATATTGAAATGTTAATTTAGCTAAAGCGTGAACATAAAATAACGCGTTACAATTTCACGCGCTTACTAATAGCGTCAAGGAAATATTAAAGGTCCAACGAGATAATGGTTAGTAGGTATGGATCCGCCCCCGCGCCTTCGAACCTAGCGAAGCAAACAGAGCGAAAATGGAAAATTATAAAATTCTTTTCTTATGCCTTATAGTCGATATCCACCTCAACACACTGTATTCAATGCTTTGTGGCGAGCAAATTATTTTAAATATTTATTAGCTAAGAGAATAAAATGATATGTCTTACCTAGTTTAAAGAGAACCTCGCGCCCTCCCTCAATTGCGTGCACCATAGAATACTACAATACACAATAGAATGGCCATCAACCTTATTTTGTAGGAAGATTGGCGTCGCCGGGAGCACACATACAAGCAATTACATCGTATTATTAGTTATCACTAC
This sequence comes from Parnassius apollo, assembly GCA_907164705.1. NCBI lineage: Eukaryota > Metazoa > Arthropoda > Insecta > Lepidoptera > Papilionidae > Parnassius > Parnassius apollo. The sequence continues at coordinate 6,707,325 of CAJQZP010000610.1, forward strand.
TACAAACACATTTTAGATTTTTGAATATTGTTTTGACACAAATATTTCTTTATTTTTGTTTCTAATATTCACAAAATATAAATAGTTTCGACTTACTGGTTGTAGAATATGTCTCCTTTACTTAAATTCCATTTCCCGCTGTTCTTTCAACACTTACAAATCTTTATTGTACAATTTGCCATTTTTTAATTATTTGCATGCAGCGACGCTTGACACGAAAATTGGAAACTATTGATTGTGTTGACATTTATACGCGTGAATTGATATATTAGTAGACAATGGCTCCACCCACTCCCGCGTTCTATTATGTATGTATTATAGTATTCTATGGCGTGCACTATCCCCTTCACTACTTCCAACAAGATGGTGAAATTAATTAAAGATTATTACAAACTTGAATCGCGGTGTATTGCCACGCGTAAGCCGGTTAATGATCCCGAAGAACGCTCTTTAAAAATTTTATAGGACAAGGTACGTCGTTTGTCGGATAACAGGTTCGAAGCTGGTTTGTAATGGCGATCGGACAATGAAAGTTTGCTGTCAAATAGAGCGCAGACCAAAAGTCGCCTGATTAATATCGAGAAGAAGCTCGATAAAAATGCGGATTTGAGGAAGGAGTACGAAAAGCAAAATGTCAATCTTATAGTTAAAAATCTGTATTTTGAACTTTTAAACTAAAAAACGAAAGTATTTTATGTTGTTTGATTGTGTACAATATTAGTTACATAATAAGAATTATTTTTAATAACAATGAGAGTGTGCGTAATATGTAAAACTCGTTACCAAACGTGAAGTGGTAAAACATTTCACAAGTAAGTGTATTTGCAGCTAATATTAAACAAATTAAAACTATTTCATTATATAAGTACTTAAAAATTTGTTACTGATCTTAATATCATATATACCAACATATATATTATATATTATATTATTGAGTTTTGATAAACAATAAAGTTCAATAGGGTTGTCGAATTCCTTGTGTATAATACATATCGATGTTTTTTCCTACCCACATCTGTTAACAAACGAAGTCGCCAACAACAGATGATTATCAAATGTTTATTAACTAACGGGTTTCCAACTGAACCTAGACTAAAAGTATAGCTTAAAAGCATAAATATTGTGTATTGGCGTCTGTAACAAAATGGTCATATTTGTTCTGAATATTTCACAGACAACTGTTTTATTAGACATGAGAACTGCACCACTTTGAAAAAAGTGCAGTACCTTTTTCCACAAAATTTTCTGGTAGTACCAGTACCAGTAAGTATAAAGGTATTAGATCATTATTCCGAATGTTTTTTTTATTTCTTCTTTCCTCATTTTCTCCCAAATTCAAGGGCCATAGCCAAGTGTCGAAAGGTCGCCTGATGATGTTGAGCCACGTTGGATGTGTGTAAGTGAGTTGCGGCTAGAGCAGATTCCTCTCCCTGTACCGCTGTAGTCGAGGTGGAGTCGTCAGGGAAGAGGAGTATTGGTATGGCGATTGGCGATGGGATGCCACTCGACTATCCTTCGCGACTTTGGTGAGGCTGCACCACTTGATGCTTCCAATTGCTCGTTTTTTCCTGGCTCCATTCACATATCGGGACTAGGGAGTCCGTAGTTCAGGTGGAGTCAGAGGCCGCGAAGGGCAGTGTGCCTTGTGTTTCTTGTGCGCCTTATCTGAGAAGAAAAACAGGGGGGGGGGGAAGTCAACAACTAAGGAGGGGCTGCCATTAGGTGGCTGGCACCGGAGGGGCCGCGGATGTGCATGAAAGCGTTTCCGTGGCCCTGTCGATTTGCGGCGGAGGTAGAACACAATGGGGTTTTAGTAAGTGCAAGTCTAGAGATTTAATTCTCTCTCGAGTCTCAAGATTTAATTTGTGCTTTAACTTCGTAGTGGCCCTACTTTAGTTTATTTCTTATTGTTACGAGCTTGAGGTTCGTGACAATAAAAATTGCCGATAAAATTACCTAAATTAACACTTTAATTTACTTTACACAAATTAAAGTTAAAACACTAATAATTAAACACACTAATTCACTTAATTCCGCCCGAAACTTCGCTTGTTACGCCCAAATCAACACTGCCTCGATCGCATCTTGCAGCGCCTATATATTTGAATTAGCAAAGAAATATCCAGAATGTTCAAGTAAACACGCGGAAGGTATCGAGCGTTCGAGTTTCGACTAGGCGCTGTCAGTTGAGCGATTTGTGATGTCATTTTCTCAATGCTCCCCTCGCTCTTGTTCCTGACACTAGATGGCGCTAATTGACTTATTCATGCAACACTGCCCCCTCCTAAGACATGCTCGTCCCGAGCATTATCGGTCCCATAATAACGCGCCAAGCGATCCACATGGACGATCTTAGGAGTCCCTCTTGCGCCTTTCTGTATCCGGTAGGTCACATCGTTGATCCTGGTTACAATCCGGTACGGGCCGTCCCATTTAGCTTGAAGCTTCTTGATTTGGAATGGCGAAGACTTCTGGCCACTTAGTGAAGTAATCCATCACAACCATGAAATACTTGTTACCGCTTTCACTCTCCGGAAACGGCCCCGCCACGTCAATGGCTATTCTCTCCCATGGTGCACCAACATTGTACAACTTCAATGCACCTCTACTACGAGTCTGAGGTCCCTTTACAGCCGCACAACTTGTACATTTGCGACACCAGTCCTCGACATCGTTTCGACAGTGGACCCAGTAAAACCGTTCTCGGATCTTCAGTAGAGTTCGTTTAACTCCCAGATGGCCTCCTGAACAATCATTATGGTACAGCTGTAGAACATCCGGTACTTTAACTTTAGGGACAACCATTTGCAAATGACAGCTGTCTCCCCGAACGTTTTCCCATTTACGACACAGAACTCCATCCTGAAGCAGCAAGCTGTCCCACTGGGCCCAATAGCTTTTAGTGGTCGAACTCATCGCTGAGACGTCACTCCACTTGGGCTTGGGAGCACTGGCCTTTATCCATTCCAGAATCGGCTTGATGTCCGGATCTTCCTGCTGTGCATGTAGTAAGCTGTCCTTCCACTCGTTGCTGAGGTGGTCTGCCCTGAGCATCCTCACGGATACCACTTCCTTACTCTCTTGCCTAGTACAATGTTTGCAATCTTCAGGACAAGGTCTTCTTGACAATGCATCTGCGTTGCCATGAGATTTCCCGCTGCGATGTTCGATCTCAAAGTCGTATTCCTGCAGTAGTTCAATCCACCTCGCAACTTGTCCTTCTGGGTTTTTAAACTGCAATAGCCATTTTAGTGCAGCATGGTCAGTTCGTAAGTGAAATTTTCGTCCCAGAAGATATTTGCTAAAATGTTGCAACGACTTTACCACAGCTAGCAATTCGCGTCTTGTGACACAGTAGTTCCTTTCCGGTTTTGACAACGACTTGCTGAAGTACGCTATCACGACCTCTTGGTCACCATTCCGTTGAGACAACACACCGCCGAGTCCTATATCACTTGCGTCTGTGTCAACTATAAATTCTTTGCTTGCATCAGGGTATCCCAAAATAGGTGTTTTGCACAGACGGTCCTTGAGCTCCTGGAATGCGATATTGCAACTTTCATCCCAGCAGAAATGTCGCTTCTCCTCGGTTAGCTTGTGCAGAGGTTTGGCTATATCTGCAAAGTTCTTCACGAATCGCCGGTAATAGGAGCACAAACCCAAAAATGCTCTAACCTGCGTCTTGTCTTTTGGAACCGGCCAATCCTTGACAGCGGCGATTTTCTCTGGATCTGTGCGGATACCTTCTTCCGATACTACAAACCCCAAAAAGTTAACTTGCCGTTGAAATAGTGAACATTTCTTCGGGCTCAACTTGAGGTTGGCACTCTGAATCTTCATGAGCACGCGTTCCAGGTTTTGAAGGTGTTCCTCAAACGTACGGCCCACGATGATGATGTCATCCAAGTAGACCAGACAGGCATCGCCAATTAGCCCGGTAAGTACAAGTTCCATCAGCCTTTCAAACGTTGCTGGAGCATTGCACAACCCAAACGGCATTACCTTGAATTGCCACAGACCCTTTCCCGTCGAGAACGCAGTTTTCTCCTTGTCCTTAACGTCAATTTCAACTTGCCAGTAGCCACTTTTTAGATCCAGCGTGCTAAACCATTTTACTCCTGTAAGCATGTCCAGCGTGTCATCAATTCTTGGCAAGGGATAGCTGTCCTTCTTTGTAACGTCGTTCAGACGGCGGTAATCAACACAGAACCGCATGCTGCCATCCTTCTTTTTCACCAGCACTACTGGTGAACACCATGGACTAGAGGAAGGTTCAATAACACCATCCTTCACCATTCCTTCAATCATGGTTTCCACTTCCTTTTCTCGTGCTACCGGCAATCTTCTTGGCCGCTGACAGATAGGCAATTCCTCTCCTGTGTTTATTTTGTGTTGAACTAGGCCAGTCTTTCCTATGTCAGCATCATTTGATGAGAATACATCGGCGTACTTGAGTAACAACTTCTTCGCCTTGACCAATTCGTTCGGGGACAGAACACTGCGACAGTCTTCCAAAAGTGTGGTCACTCTCGTTTCTGAATCCTTGCTGGGGGTCCCACTCGATATATATTGGCACTGACGTAACCAATCCACTTCCTCACAAGTACCAACCAGTGTGCCTTTTTCTATAATCTGTTCCCGGTCGCAAAGGTTCAGCACACGTACTCCTGAGATGTCAGTGGTCCTGACCAAGGTTCGAGCTACTTTCCATGGAAGGTCATCGTTTACCCCTTCCACAAGTACACAACGGTGAGCTTGCCCAGCGTTTCGAGGAAGACTAACCGGAACAATCGTTTCCGATCTCGGCGGAAGAACAATCTTCTTGATGCTGTACACGTTCCCTGGTAACGCACCTTCCATAAAAAGTTCCTCCTGTCCACATTTCAAAACACCTTGCTTAACGTCGATCTCGCAACAATTATTCCTCATAAAGTCTAAGCCTAGGATGCAGTCGTCCATTATATCAGCCACGATGACATTATGCAGGTAGATCACGTTGCCTAGCTTCAACTCCATCTCCTTCTCTCCACGGACGGGTATACGCTGACCGGTGGCTGTTACCAAATTAAGGCGTTCTCGGTTGTATGCGGAGTCCCCAAGGAACTGACTTATAAGTTGGGAACTAACAACCGTACGAGAGGCTCCAGTGTCTATGGTCAGCTTACACGGCATTCCGTTGATCTCGCCCTTTATGATTAGGCTGTTCCCATCATGGGTTTGTGAGATCGAGATCCTTGGGGCTCTTTTAACATCAGCCAGCACCCGCCCCGCAGTTCTGGCTTTTACTCGTTTCCCTGCCGCTGCTGGGCGGTGCTGTTGGCCGCACTACCCTCCTGAGATCGTTCAATTTCCCTTTCTAGGGTTCGCTTAGGGCAGCTGGATCGAAGATGGCCCTTTTCCCCACAGCCATAGCACCTTGGGCTATATCCTTTGTTGCGGTCGCGAACTGTAGCTGCTGCAACCTCCCTGACGCGATGGGAACGATGATCCTGCCGCACGGCTTCCACTTCCAGTGCATGGGCCAAGGCGTCCTTAAGCGTCTCGTGGTGCCCGAGCCTCACAGCAGCTCTGACTTCCAGGTCGCGGATGCCGTCGATGAATGTCTGCACCAGGTTCCCTTCAATGAGCGCAGGTACAGACCGGTATGCTTTTCGCACCAGCTTCTCCACTTCTAGAGCCCACTGCTGCAGGTTTTCGTTGATGCGCTGCACACGATCTTTAAGCTGCGCACGAAAGACGTGTTCCAGGTGAGCGTCGCCATATCTCGCCTCCAATGCCTCAAGGAGTTGCTCATAAGTCACGTCCTCACCGAGAGCTTCCAGAACTGTTAAGGCCTGGTCGCGCAGGCCTAGTGTGAGAGCAGTCATGGCCTGACTTTTATTCCAGCCGTTCGCCTTCATAACAGCCTCGAACTGGATTTTGTAGGCTGACCAGGAAGAAGTCCCGTCGAATGGTGGCACCTTGAACCCACGTAGCGAAGGTGTAATAGCTACTACGGGAGCTGTAGTTCCATCCCCCAGTTTGAGGTCGTCCAGCGTTTTCTTCACGTCAGCCATCACGTAATCAACCCGATTGTTTACTTGGTCGATTTGGGTTTTAGCTTCCTTGATTTGGGTTTCAGCTTCCGACAGGCGGTTGTCATGCTGAGCAACCCTATCCTTCACCTCCTTTATCTCCTTCCCGAAGGTAGCGTGAAGGTCCTTCATGAGGAGCATCTGCTCTTCCAACCGACGGGCCTGTTCCTCCTGTCCGTCCCGCAGCTGCTCTTCCAATCGGCGTGCCTGTTCCGCCTGCTGGCGAGCCTGTTCCTCTCGTCCGCGCTGCAGCTGCTCCTGTAGCATGGCCATCAGAGCACCTAAGTCAGGTGCTGCAGATGTAGGAGCTACTGACGGGCCCGCAGTCTCCGTGGCTAGCTGTTGGCCCTCCGACGTCTGCGGCGTTGCACCACCAAACCTCCTCTGGTCCGTCTCCTGCTGGCGTTGACTTCGGGTACGGACACCCTCCGTTTCCTCCTTAGGTAAAATCGGCATGATTTAATCCCACTTCTGACACCAATTGTTACGAGCTTGAGGTTCGTGACAATAAAAATTGCCGATAAAATTACCTAAATTAACACTTTAATTTACTTTACACAAATTAAAGTTAAAACACTAATAATTAAACACACTAATTCACTTAATTCCGCCCGAAACTTCGCTTGTTACGCCCAAATCAACACTGCCTCGATCGCATCTTGCAGCGCCTATATATTTGAATTAGCAAAGAAATATCCAGAATGTTCAAGTAAACACGCGGAAGGTATCGAGCGTTCGAGTTTCGACTAGGCGCTGTCAGTTGAGCGATTTGTGATGTCATTTTCTCAATGCTCCCCTCGCTCTTGTTCCTGACACTAGATGGCGCTAATTGACTTATTCATGCAACATTATTTACAAATTCTGATCATCGTTTACATTCACGGTTTTTGGCAGCTTCCTCTTCCGCAACATCCACCGACAAAGGAAATTAAATGTTCGATCAAGAACCCATGGATTGCGATATGTCAAGCCAAGAATACGTGACACTGCAGAAGCTGGAAAGCTTAGGAGGATAAACTTAGCACTGAGGATACCAGCAGTAAAACCAGAGTGACCGACATCGCCGGCCGTCTCAGATCCGTAAGTCATCACTGGCAACACGTACTGGTTGAACAATCTAGTTTTTAGAGATTGAGATATACCTAACGAGAAGATATGTCGTAATTTCCCGAACGCTGCCCAGCCGAGTTGAATCCTTCGATTGACCTCTCGGTCGAAGTTGGACTTACCTAGTCGGACTATTTATCCCAGGTAAACGTACTCGTCAACAACTTCGAGCATAGTGCTCCCAACAACTACCGGCATAGGTGTGACATGGACATTAAACATGATCTTTGTTTTGTCCATGTTTATCTTAAGACCTATCCGTTGGGAGGCACTACCGAGGTCATTGAGCATAGTGCTTAAGTCCTCCAGCGATTCTGTAATAAGGACTATATCGTCGGCAAATAGAAGGTGAGTGATGTACTCGCCATTGATGTTAATACCGTATCATTTCCAGTCCAGTAGCTTGAAAACGTCTTCCAATGCAGCGGTGAAGAGTTTCGGGAATATAACGTCACCCTGTCTTACACCTCTCTGCAGTTGGATAGGTTTCGAGCTCTGGTTCTGTACTCGGATAGCCATCGTAGCCCTACTGTACAAACACTTCAGCACTTCTATATACCGACAGTCAACTTGGCACCGCTGAAGGGACTGTAGCACCGCCCAAATTTCGACGGAATCAAAGGCTTTCTCATAGTCCACATACGCCAGGCAAAGTGGCAGATTGTACTCTTCAGTCTTCTGTACAATCTGCCGCAGGGTATGTATGTGGTCTATGGTACTGAAGCCTTTTCGGAAACCGGCTTGTTCGGGAGGCTGGAAGGCGTCGAGTCTGCGTGCGAGACGATTCGTAATGACTCTCGAAAACAGCACGTAGACGCGGCTCAGAAGGGAAATCGGTCTGTAGTTCTTTAAGAGAGCGTTGTCGCCTTTCTTAAAGAACAAGAACACCGCACTTCTGCTCCACGCCTCTGGGGTAGTGCCACCATGGAGGACGGAATTGAAGAGCTTCTGAAGGACTTCAAGTACCGGTGTTCCACCCGCTTTCAGAAGCTCCGCTGTAATTCCATCCTCGCCTGCGGCCCTGCCGTTTTTAAGGTGCTGGAGAGCCATTCTAATCTCGCTTAGACTGACGTCCGGGATATCATCGGAATAGTGTCGGATAAGACTTGCTCTTGGATCATTACTCACACTTGCGTGTGGCTCCAACGATAATGTAATGTAATGCTACACATAGAACATCTCAATCTCACTCAAAATCTCAGGTGTCCCGGAAACGATGCTGCCACACTCAGTCCCGTGGGTGTCGTAAAAGGGGACAGAGGGAAACAGGCAGGAGATGGGCAGCAGCATCTTCCCGATAACAGCAACTGTACGACAAAAAAAAACTGCGGTTGCCAACCCGCTTGCCAAGCTTGGCAACTATGGCAATATACCCCCACAATTTGTGAACAATTACACAAATAGACGGCCCCCAGTCCCCGGCTGCCCCGCTTTTCCTGGCTACGGTGGCGACCATTGTAACGGCGGGGCAGGGGGTGCTAAGAATCTCCGGTGGAGGTTCGGTTGCCACCTACGACGACTCGACCTGGCAACATTTAACGCACGCATCCTGAGGACTGACGAGAAGATCCTGGAGCTGGAAAAAGAAATAGACAAGTTGCACTGGAATATTATAGGATTATCTGGGGTCCGAAGAGAGAGGGAGTATACGGTGATTCTCGAATCCGGCAACTTGTTCTATCACCGGGAGGGTGACCATCTGTCCCAAGGAGGTGTCGGATTTATGGTCCACAAGTCTCTCGTCAACAACGTTGTAAATATTGGGAGTGTGTCGACGAGGGTCGCGTCTATTCACAACAACATTATTATATACATATAAATAAGATTTGTTAGTTTTATAAATAAGTTTAAACAGTGCCCTTATTATGACTTGAGTTTTACTGATTAGATTTTGATGTAGTTTTCATTAAGCGTTATGGTCAATTTTGGTAATTATAGAATAACCGCATTATTAATGGTATGAGTAATAAATACTGAAGTCATGTTAAAAAGAGTTTTATGCATAATGGTATTCTGAAATTGACTTCATAGTGGTACAATTGTATGAATTTATCCTTGTAATTGTACTATGCAGGATATACATTCAGACACTGAAGAAGAGCCCCCGAAGGAAGCGGCTATGGTGGACGCGTTTACACCGACGGCGAGTCACGATGGGGCGACTGTCGTCACTTCAATGGCGACGGACGCGTCATCAATACCAACAGCATCTCGCGTTGGTCAAATTGCGGTAGACGCGTTGATGATGCCAGCGGCAAATAGGGATCTGGCGACGATCAGTTGCAGTCGTGAACACATCGTGGCCTCAACCCCTGAACAGAGACTGGAGGACGGCGTGGAGCGCAACACTCCGCGCCTCGAGCGCCGCAACGCGCGTCGAGCAACGCCCCGTACGCTCGTGCCGCCAGCCGATTCAGCCACCCCACAAGAAGATGCCATGATAGTGGCTTTAAGGGAGGGAGCCCAAGCACAGATGGCGCTCGCCAATGCGCAGACAGAGGCCGCTCGGTATCTTGGCGATTGCATAATGCGTGCCGCTACCATGTTCGTCGAAGCGATCAATAAAAATAAATAAACAATTTTTTCGAAATTAAGTTTTATATTTAGTAGTTTTATTAATTCTTAAATCTTTAATTAAAACACATCATGCAAAGTATTGTCTTGTGATGTTATTTCGAATATTTCTTGCCACATTTAAAAAATTCATATCCCTGGGAGGATCATCTGCTGGCCGCAATCTGTCTTCGAGTTCCAATTCATCTAGTAAAGGTTCATTTCTCTTAATTGCCACGTTATGGAGAACAACTACAGCTGCTATTATTTTAGATGCCTTCACGGAGTCATAATGCAACATCCTGTGCTTGTGAATGCATCTAAATCTTGTTTTCATCACTCCAAAACATTTTTCAATAAGAACCCTCGTTTTGGTATGCGCTAAGTTATATCTAGCCTCAGGTGTATTTTCATTCGCATCAGCATATGGGGTCATCAGCCAAGGCAGTTGGGCATATCCAGAGTCTCCTAGAAGCCATTCACCAGCTGAAACTCCGTTAACATAATTGGTTTCCAATAATTGGCTCAAACTGGATCCTTGCCAGACTGCTGCATCATGTGTTGATCCAGGAAAAGTGGCATTGAAATGAATTATTTCCATCTTTGCATTACATACAAATTGGCAATTAGGACTATAAAAGCCTTTGCGATTAAAAAATAATCTCGCTGGCACAAGTGCTGTGTCTTTGGGCGAACAATGGAGATTTGACTACAGTCTATCAAACCCAAGACTGAAGGAAACCCAGCTATCTGTAAAAACCTCTGTTTATTTTCTGCCCTTTCCTCTTCAGTCTCTGGAAATAGCACCATACCGTTCAATAAAACAGTTATAATTTCATCAGCAACTTCTTGTAAGCATTTGCTTTCAGATGGCTGACTTAAACCTAAATACTGCCCCTGCCCAACCATTGTTTGGTAGCCGCCATGTCCAAAGAAATGGAGTGAAGCCAAAACTTTGGTATGCACAGGAATTCCGTGCTGCCTTTGTCGATTTAAATTCTAGTGAAGACACTCCACTAAAAATGCGCAGTTCTTTTGGAGAGCCTGTATAATTTGGTAAAAACCTCTGCAGGCACGTCGAAAGGGTTGGAATGGTCCCGAATATGGCGATGCGCTATCCTTCTCGCAGTCCTACAACGAAAAAAATTAGGTTATGGTATGCAAGAAAAGCAGTTTCTATAATATTGTTACGCCTCAAGTCGACGATACACTAGCGCCATCTAGTGTCAGGAACGAGAGCGAGGGGAGCATTGAGAAAATGACATCACAAATCACTCAACAGTTCGCGACCGCAACAAAGGATACAGCCCTAGGTGCTATGGCTGTGGGGAAAAAGGCCATCTTCGAATCAGCTGCCCTAAGCGAACCGTGGAAAGGAGAGTTGATCGATCTCGAGAGGGTAGTGCAGCTAACGACACTGCCTGGCGGCGACAGGATCATCGTTCACCTCACGCTAGGGAGGTTACAGCAGTTACGGTTCGCGACCACAATAAAAGATACAGCCCTAGGTGCTATGGCTGTGGGGAAAGGGGCCATCTTCGGTCCAGCTGCCCTGAGCACACCCTACGAAGGGAAGGTGAACGGTCTCAGAAAGGAAGTGCGGCTAACAGCACCGCCCAGCAGCAGCAGGAATACGACTTTACTATCAGACACTGCAGCGGGAAATCTCACGGCAACGCAGATGCATTGTCAAGAAGACCTTGTCCTGAAGATTGCAACCATTGTAGTAGGCAAGAGAGTAAGGAGGTGGTATCCGTGAGGATGCTCAGGACAGACCACCTCAGCAACGGGTGGAAGGACAACCTACGACATGCACAGCAGGAAGATCCGGACATCAAGCCGATTCTGGGATGGATGAAGGCCCGTGCTACCAAGCCTAAGTGGAGGGACGTCTCAGCGATGAGTTCAACCACGAAAAGCTATTGGGCCCAATGGGACAGCTTGCTGATTCAGGATGGATTCCTGTGCCGTAAATGGGACAATGGTCGAAGAGACAGCTGTCGTTTGCAAATGGTTGTCCCTAAAGCTAAAGTGCCGAATGTTCTACAGTTATGCCATAATGGTCGTTCAAGAGTCCATCTGGGAGTTAAACGAACTCTACTGAAGGTCCGAGAACAGTTTTATTGGGTCCATTATCGTGACGATGTCGAGGATTGGTGTCGTACATGTACAAGTTGTGCGGCCGTGCGGGGACCTCGGACACGTAGTAGAGGAGCACCGAAATTGTACAATGTTGGTGCACCACGGGATAGGACAGCCCTTGACATTGCGGAGCCGTTACAGAAAGGCGCAAGAGGGACTCCTAAGATCGTCCATGTGAATCGCTTGGCGCGTTATTATGGGGCCGATAATGCTCGGGACGAGCATGTCTTAGGAGGGGGCAGTGTTACGCGCTCAAGTCGACGATACACTAGCGCCATCTAGTGTCAGGAACGAGAGCGAGGGGAGCATTGAGAAAATGACATCACAAATCACTCAACCGACAGCGCCTAGTCGAAACTCGAACGCTCGGTACCTTGCGCGTGTTTACTTGAACATTCTGGATATTTCTTTGCTAATTTAAATAAGTAGGCGCTGCAAGATGGGCCAAACGGCCAAGGGTTAGGAGGAAAGGGAAAGAAACGGGCGGACGATGCGGGCAGTATCAAGGAGCATCGCCTTCTGCATTTGAGCCCGGAGCGGTCCGTCACGGAGTCCCAGTCGCCTCAGATGACCAGAGAGGCTAACTGGGATTAGCCCATTTGCAGATACGACTACAGGAATAATTTCGGTCGGCATACCACCCCACATGTCGGTCACCTCGTGAGCCAGGTCCAGATACTTTGATTGCTTATCTGTTTCGGCTTTCACGAGGTTCTCGTCATATGGGATGGTAATGTGGACCAAAAATATCCTTGACTGCGCCCGGTCCATCAGCACAATATCAGGCTTATTCGCAAGAATAGTCCTGTCTGTGATGATGGCTCGGTCCCAGTAGAGCCTGGCGCGGTCATTTTCGAGCACGGCTTCCGGCAAGTACTTGTAATACGGCAATTTCCGGTCCACGAGACCGTATTTCAGAGCGAGCTCCTGGTGTAGAATTCTGGCTACTAGGTTGTGCCTGTGCAAGTACTCAGAGTTAGAAAGAGCCGAACAACCGGAGATGACATGCCTAAGTGACTCCTCGGGATGGCGACAAGCTCGACAAACGTCGACAGTGCCATCCTTTAGGATTTATCTCCGATAGTTGTTGGTCTTAATAACCTGATCCTGTATTGCACAGACAAAACCCTCGGTTTCCCCGAAGAGGTCACCGAAACGTAGCCAGTTGAGGGAGGCGACTGTATCTACGAAGGGCTCATGTAGAGCCCTGTAGTACCTCCCGTGGAGCTCTTTCTCCTTCCATACGGTCTTCCGGTCGGAAATGCTAAGCACTGCTGGTTCCTGCCATTGCTCTTTGACTAAGGATAGAGGGGTAAGTCCTTTATCACTAGAAATGACGTCATTATAGAATGGATCATCCGATCTCGCCAGGAAGTAATGACGAAAGCTGCACACTTCACGATTATGCATGGTGAGCGCGCTCAGAAAGCTACGCCCACCATGCTTTCGTGGCAAGTACAGCCTCATTACCGACGATCTCGGATGATGAATCCTATGGGACGTCATGGTAGTGCGGACTCTTCTATCCAGGGCGTTAAGTTCAGTCTGACTCTACCTGAGTATGCCAAAGGTATACATAAGAACAGGTTTGACCCAACCGTTATATGCGTGTGTCTTATTCACACCGGACAAAAGGCTATTAAGCACTTTGGTCAAGCGTCCATAAAACACGTCGCAAACTGACTGTTTCATACCAGCCTCATCGATACCGATGTTCTGTGACATACCCAGGTATCGGTATGGTTCAGCCTCGGAAAGGGTCCTTAAGTTGACGGGCATAGATAAATCTATGCCCTCAAAGTTAGCAACCCTTCCCCTTTCAACATGGAGGACCGCACACTTATCCGTCCCCAGCACCATTCTAATGGAATTGCTAAATTCACAAGTGATTTTTAGCAATTCCATAAGATGGGAGCGACTGGAGGCGAATTACTTGAGGTCATCCATATATATAAAAAAGGTGGGTCACTTTTGTTCCTCCTTTCCGTAGCTGAAATCCTCTCCCGGATCCCTCCAGTAAGGTACTGAGAGGGTTCAGGGAGAGGCAGAACCAGATTGGACTCAGAAAATCGCCCTGGAAGATACCCCTTCTTATCCTTATGTGGTTCTCCGCAGCCATCATCCGCTCACCCAGATGACAAAGGATTGTACTCCACTGCTCCATACACTGCTCGAGGAAGTCTCTCACTGTACAGTCTATCTTGTACAGCTCGAGGACTCTCTTTAGCTATGTATGGGGCACCGAGTCGAATGCCTTTCTGTAGTCTATCCAGGCGGCGGAGAAGTTCCGACGGTTGCGTTTCACCACTTTGCCAACGACCGCGTCAATGAGGAGTGGTTCTTTGGTTCCACGACCACCGCCTCGACATCCATTTTGAGTGCGTGACATCACCTGATTTAGCTCCAGGTGACGAGTGATTCTCGCGCTCAAAATGGATGTCAGTGTCTTATATATGGTGGGTAGACACGTAATGGGGCGGTATTTGCTCGGGTCTGTGGTAACCTGGTCTTTAGGAACCAAATGAGTGATCCCAGTAGTGAAGAGGCTAGGGAGCGACTTCTGGTTGAGAGCCTCTTGAAACTGTCGGGCGAGCACAGCGTGACACACTATGAACCCCTTCAGCCAGTAATGATGCAGCCCATTGAGCCCCGGACTATTCCAGTTCGGGGCCCTACGGACCGCCTCAGCCAAGTCTTCCGCCGTATGTTGTTGGGGTCCATAGGCGTAACACTCGCATCCTGGCTCGTCACAACTTCCATCCAAGGGCATTCGCTGAGGTTTACGGGCTCTGACCACAGGCCACGCCAGAATGCGATAATGTCAGCCTGATCCGGTCCTTGGCCCGCTCCACATAACTTTGGTCGCTCCAATGATTTATAGAGCCTCTTCTGATCACTCTGGAAGAGACGATTCTGGTTGAACTGCCTTGACCTCTCGGTAAATCGTCGAATCCGCTTCCCCCAAGCAGCGATCTTTTGCTTCAGTTCGTCTATGCGCTCCGTTAGTTTCTGCGTGATATCCGGCTGGGACAAACTGATATTTGACCCAGCAAACGCCATCCTAACGGTGCGCATAATCCTCGGTCTATTATTACCCGACCTGAAGCTTGTCAGTCTGCCGATAAGGGCCCTTGCCTTTGCGATACGGTCCTCGATTCTTTTTCTCCAGTCTGGGATGGCGCTACTTTGTGTAGTAGCGCGTCCAGCCGTGGGAAGTTATTATTATTATTATTATTAGGAAGTGTTACTCTTTAAGTTCGCACCTATTTAGTCCGTACGTAAGCTAAGTTTCTTCAGAAAATAGTGAAAAATGTTTCCTTATGGCTGGGCTATCATTCAAAGAAGACACAATGAGGAACGGCAACGGTATGAGTACGAAATTTATATTGTTACGAGCTTGAGGTTCGTGACAATAAAAATTGCCGATAAAATTACCTAAATTAACACTTTAATTTACTTTACACAAATTAAAACTAAAAACACTAATAATTAAACACACTAATTCACTTAATTCCGCTCCGAAGCTTCGCTTGTGTCGCCGAGTTCAACTCTGCTCTCCGATCGCATCTTGCAGCGCCTACTTATTTAAATTAGCAAAGAAATATCCAGAATGTTCAAGTAAACACGCGCAAGGTACCGAGCGTTCGAGTTTCGACTAGGCGCTGTCGGTTGAGTGATTTGTGATGTCATTTTCTCAATGCTCCCCTCGCTCTCGTTCCTGACACTAGATGGCGCTAGTGTATCGTCGACTTGAGCGCGTAACACTGCCCCCTCCTAAGACATGCTCGTCCCGAGCATTATCGGCCCCATAATAACGCGCCAAGCGATTCACATGGACGATCTTAGGAGTCCCTCTTGCGCCTTTCTGTAACGGCTCCGCAATGTCAAGGGCTGTCCTATCCCGTGGTGCACCAACATTGTACAATTTCGGTGCTCCTCTACTACGTGTCCGAGGTCCCCGCACGGCCGCACAACTTGTACATGTACGACACCAATCCTCGACATCGTCACGATAATGGACCCAATAAAACTGTTCTCGGACCTTCAGTAGAGTTCGTTTAACTCCCAGATGGACTCTTGAACGACCATTATGGCATAACTGTAGAACATTCGGCACTTTAGCTTTAGGGACAACCATTTGCAAACGACAGCTGTCTCTTCGACCATTGTCCCATTTACGGCACAGGAATCCATCCTGAATCAGCAAGCTGTCCCATTGGGCCCAATAGCTTTTCGTGGTTGAACTCATCGCTGAGACGTCCCTCCACTTAGGCTTGGTAGAACGGGCCTTCATCCATCCCAGAATCGGCTTGATGTACGGATCTTCCTGCTGTGCATGTCGTAGGTTGTCCTTCCACCCGTTGCTGAGGTGGTCTGTCCTGAGCATCCTCACGGATACCACCTCCTTACTCTCTTGCCTACTACAATGGTTGCAATCTTCAGGACAAGGTCTTCTTGACAATGCATCTGCGTTGCCGTGAGATTTCCCGCTGCAGTGTCTGATAGTAAAGTCGTATTCCTGCTGCTGCTGGGCGGTGCTGTTAGCCGCACTTCCTTTCTGAGACCGTTCACCTTCCCTTCGTAGGGTGTGCTCAGGGCAGCTGGACCGAAGATGGCCCCTTTCCCCACAGCCATAGCACCTAGGGCTGTATCTTTTATTGTGGTCGCGAACCGTAACTGCTGTAACCCCCCTAGCGTGAGGTGAACGATGATCCTGTCGCCGCCAGGCAGTGTCGTTAGCTGCACTACCCTCTCGAGATCGATCAACTCTCCTTTCCACGGTTCGCTTAGGGCAGCTGATTCGAAGATGGCCTTTTTCCCCACAGCCATAGCACCTAGGGCTGTATCCTTTGTTGCGGTCGCGAACTGTTGAGTGATTTGTGATGTCATTTTCTCAATGCTCCCCTCGCTCTCGTTCCTGACACTAGATGGCGCTAGTGTATCGTCGACTTGAGGCGTAACAATATTATAGAAACTGCTTTTCTTGCATACCATAACCTAATTTTTTTCGTTGTAGGACTGCGAGAAGGATAGCGCATCGCCATATTCGGGACCATTCCAACCCTTTCGACGTGCCTGCAGAGGTTTTTACCAAATTATACAGGCTCTCCAAAAGAACTGCGCATTTTTTAGTGGAGTGTCTTCACCAGAATTTAAATCGACAAAGGCAGCACGGAATTCCTGTGCATATCAAAGTTTTGGCTTCACTCCATTTCTTTGGACATGGCGGCTACCAAACAATGGTTGGGCAGGGGCAGTATTTAGGTTTAAGTCAGCCATCTGAAAGCAAATGCTTACAAGAAGTTGCTGATGAAATTATAACTGTTTTATTGAACGGTATGGTGCTATTTCCAGAGACTGAAGAGGAAAGGGCAGAAAATAAACAGAGGTTTTTACAGATAGCTGGGTTTCCTTCAGTCTTGGGTTTGATAGACTGTAGTCAAATCTCCATTGTTCGCCCAAAAGACACAGCACTTGTGCCAGCGAGATTATTTTTTAATCGCAAAGGCTTTTATAGTCCTAATTGCCAATTTGTATGTAATGCAAAGATGGAAATTATTCATTTCAATGCCACTTTTCCTGGATCAACACATGATGCAGCAGTCTGGCAAGGATCCAGTTTGAGCCAATTATTGGAAACCAATTATGTTAACGGAGTTTAAACTGGTGAATGGCTTCTAGGAGACTCTGGATATGCCCAACTGCCTTGGCTGATGACCCCATATGCTGATGCGAATGAAAATACACCTGAGGCTAGATATAACTTAGCGCATACCAAAACGAGGGTTCTTATTGAAAAATGTTTTGGAGTGATGAAAACAAGATTTAGATGCATTCACAAGCACAGGATGTTGCATTATGACTCCGTGAAGGCATCTAAAATAATAGCAGCTGTAGTTGTTCTCCATAACGTGGCAATTAAGAGAAATGAACCTTTACCAGATGAATTGGAACTCGAAGACAGATTGCGGCCAGCAGATGATCCTCCCAGGGATATGAATTTTTTAAATGTGGCAAGAAATATTCGAAATAACATCACAAGACAATACTTTGCATGATGTGTTTTAATTAAAGATTTAATAATAAAACTACTAAATATAAAACTTAATTTCGAAAAAATAGTTTATTTATTTTTATTGATCGCTTCGACGAACATGGTAGCGGCACGCATTATGCAATCGCCAAGATACCGAGCGGCCTCTGTCTGCGCATTGGCGAGCGCCATCTGTGCTTGGGCTCCCTCCCTTAAAGCCACTATCATGGCATCTTCTTGTGGGGTGGCTGAATCGGCTGGCGGCACGAGCGTACGGGGCGTTGCTCGACGCGCGTTGTGGCGCTCAAGGCGCGGAGTGTTGCGCCCCACGCCGTCCTCCAGTCTCTGTTCAGGGGTTGAGGCCACGATGTGTTCACGACTGCAACTGATCGTCGCCAGATCCCTATTTGCCGCTGGCATCATCAACGCGTCTACCGCAATTTGACCAACGCGAGATGCTGTTGGTATTGATGACGCGTTCGTCGCCATTGAAGTGACGACAGTCGCCCCATCGTGACTCGCCGTCGGTGTAAACGCGTCCACCATAGCCGCTTCCTTCGGGGGCTCTTCTTCAGTGTCTGAATGTATATCCTGCATAGTACAATTACAAGGATAAATTCATACAATTGTACCACTATGAAGTCAATTTCAGAATACCATTATGCATAAAACTCTTTTTAACATGACTTCAGTATTTATTACTCATACCATTAATAATGCGGTTATTCTATAATTACCAAAATTGACCATAACGCTTAATGAAAACTACATCAAAATCTAATCAGTAGAACTCAAGTCATAACAAGGGCACTGTTTAAACTTATTTATAAAACTAACAAATTTTATTTATATGTATATAATAATGTTGTTGTGAATAGGTAAAATATACTCACAACTGTTACTGCGTCTAAAATCAACGTCTGCTTGGGCTTTGGCAGTTGAGTATCATCCAAAACCTGTAGTCAAAATAAAATCAACTTAACATCAGACTATTACTGGTAATAAATATCACGACTGCTACAAGCATTGCCATAACACACTCACCATGACTATGTTTTGTTTAACATAAGGATCCGGAACATCAACAATGGGCTGTGGAGTCCCTGGGACAATAATAATACCCTGTAAGAAATGTACAAGTCAAGGATCAAGGTTTTCCGTACATATTATAAAAGGACATCTTTATAATATTAATGCTATGTAATGTATGTAGTTTTCAAAATTAACACAATTGTGATGATTGATGCAATCATGAAAAAATAAGTAAATCTAATATAGAGCTTAAAAAAAACCAATGCCAATAACTTACAGCTTCCACAGCTCCAGGCAATCCATATATAGTTGATGTCCCCTCTATATTTATTGTTTTTTTCTCCAGTTCTGTCAAGCAGATATCTGCTGGAGGACCACCTCCAGTCCTTTGCATAGATGCACGCTGTGTGCGCATCTTAGCCTTCGCCCTGCGTGCTAATAACTTGTATGTCTGAAAAATTTAGATTATACATTTAACAACAACTAATATCCAAGTGGGTAAAGTAGGTTGGTTATGATTTAAATTTTAAAAGTTCACTGATATATTTAGTACAAAATTAGGACAATTTAATGTATGAAGCACCACTAACTAACCTCTTACCAATCTTTCTGTGTCTTACGAACACCTCCCATTCCATTGAGGGCTTCTGTCAGTTCAGTCCACAATCTTTTGGTAGCCGGTAACTGACAATTTTCTGTTGATAAATAAAGACAAATGAAGTATAGGTAAGTATGAAAACATCATGTTTTATTGGATGCCAATTATTTATATTATATGTTATGTTATAATTTAACGTGAATAAATGATTGTAAATGTAATACCAAACTGAATTTACAAAGGAATGCTTGTAGACAGGATAAGTTAGAGTGCAATTATATGATTATGATCAAATTTAAAATGAACTTGCTATTCTGTAAATAGATGGATGGATGAGTAGGGTAAATCGATAGATTAAAATATAACAATTTACACTACTAAAACAAAAATTCACATGAAATATTTTGTAAACATACCGTTAACCGTTTCCGGATTCCTCATCAAGAAGTTTAATAAATATTGTTGCTGTTCTTTCCTCATTCTTGGCTTCTTTGTATCCATATTTATTAAAATTTCAGTAATTCTTGCGAAAACTCACACAAAAAATAACCACGACAGACTTGACAACTTGACAGACTAGTGGTGTGGTGTTGCCATTTGCGGCGGCAAACGAACGTAATTATGTCCATTTCCATAGACGTAGAATTAAGTTCAAATTTAGTGACGTGAACTTATTTTAACAGAAACGTAATAGCTTTAGGTTAAGGATATGAGACATATTTATTAAAATTTTAGTCTGTTATTATTTAGGTTCGAAGAGAAACGCAATCGGACCCAATATGTATTTATTGACATACTTATCAAATATTCAAATCTTCAAAATAAGACATATTTTAACTTTGTTCACGCCGGGCCCAAACTTGTATGAAGTTCACCTCTTTTGCTGATTATTCCAGGAAAAGATGGTCACACTAGAGTTAATGATGTTTTAACGAACACAGGTATCTTCAGAAGACGTATGTACGTCTCACACGTTGACGCACAAGGGGGAGACTGTTGGCAACGCGAGATATACATATCATTGAGTATTTCATTGCTTCTTAAAGATTGAATAATAGAATTAATATTTTTTGTAGTAACTTAGAGTCATGCATTACATGGTAATCGGCTATGTAGTACGATTTAAGTAAAGAATTAAGAACATTTTATACGCTTTGAGGCGTTTTGATTAATGTTTACTTAATATTTTAATTACTGACATACCAGTAAAATGTTAGATAAGGACAGTTTAATGCTAGAGTGAAATGATGTTTATGTAGTATAAATATTAGAAGGGGATGAAAAAAGCCTCCTATAGGATCTGAGGATCGTTTGAAAGTGTCAGTTATGTTCTAAGTGGACTGTATATCTTCTTAGTTTCCTACTTATACGGTAGACACCGGTGAAATAGAACAGTAATACTACTCTGCTTTTCCTAATTTTTTTATTTAAAGCTATAAATTGTAATTGGGTCCGAACAAATTGAAATTTTTTTTTTGCGCCTGAAGCAAATATAGGCAACCCTCCGGAAAGCGGGGGAGAGAGGCGGTGAATGCTCATAGCATACCACGCAGCCGGCTGCGTGGTTATGTGGAGACTTTTACCCACTAAACACCGCCTTTATGGATTGGCTTACCGATCTGACGAGAGATCTCTAAGCCGTATACGGACGCGACCCTTCTTGGCCGAAAGGAGGGCGTAAGGCAGAAAAGAGGGCGCAAGACAGAAAGGAGAGCGCAAGCCTCTCAGCTCTCCGGCACATGCTTTTATACACGATAAAATGAACCCAACCCAGGTGATTCCACTCTTTTGATGGAAAAGTATTACAACACTCACGATAATATACCTATATCCAAGGCGAAAAGGCTTTATGCAGGTAGACATAAAGTTGCTTTTTGCTTGCATTAATAGTCCGAGCATTATCTATTTATATGCCTACATATTTCATTATTTGACAAAGGCCACTAACCCTTATTGTCGGGAACATTCTCGGCTGTCGTAACAAAATATAATCTTCAAGCCCAAATCCTCACTAAACCATATGAATAACTCCGGTTCCGATGTAGCGATATACTCCAACCTCGGATTGTGATAGTCACTAATTAGTTACTAAAACACATCTCTGACCTAAAATTAAAAACACTCTCAATTATTTTTTCCTTAATTCAATTATATTCATTGTGCAAAACTAATTTTGCGGATTTTATCATATAGAATTCGAGTAAATATAAGAAATAATTATCCAATAATTTAACGAAAAGGCTTCGACGGTCGACAAATGGCGTTACATTAAATAAATAACGCTAAACTAAATTCCACAGAGCTGTTTAGTAACAATTTACGTACTTAACCCCGGATAAATTTTTCAGGATTTACACTAGTAGGACTATTTTAATAATATTTACATCCAGCCTATTCTATTGCTTGATTCAAAATTTACTTTTGAATCAAGCAATTGAAAAATTGTGTAATGTAAAATAATCCAAATTTCGAAAATGTTGACAACATTTATTTTCTCTTATAACGAAAATTTATAGGTATAATATTTTAATAAAAAATCTTGAAACAACAAATTGTATGACACTAAGTTAAATATTATGTTTGAAATAAGTTTAGATTATAAAACTGTTTCTCCAAACATTGTTAACACTCGTATAAAATTGGATTGGACGTCTACCTTAATCATTGTGTTTTGTTTTAAGCATTATTTCGTGCCCAAATTATTAATTCCTTGTTAAATCATTCTTGCGAAAGAAAAAATAATTTTCGGTGGTGAACAATAAAAAATAAGTACAATTAATTCATTTATTTTTAACTCACTGTCATACAAAGAAGATTCAGAAAAAACAACTGAAATAATATAAAGTTCGCATTATAGGAGTTATCAACATCTGTATCAAAGTTTGTGAGTCTATGATATCTCATAAGCTAAGAGTTCGCTGTAAATTTCACTGTCCTGAGTTTGATCCCTGCCGGCACAATGAAATTGTTAATGACAATTTAAAGTGCTTTACCAGGTGCCCGGTACGTTAGTGAAGGAAACTATCGTGAAGTGCATGTCTAAGAAATAAAATATTTTGAGAATATGTTATGAAGTATGTGACATTTGTTTTCAAAACATTGGTACTTAATATAATTAAATGTGAAAATGCATTTTACCTTTTAAAATATTTTATATTATAGAAGACGTGTGACAAAAGAGTTCACAGTCTTTCTAATATGATTTAAGACTCAAAGTGCAGATGCGTTGTTACCCCTGAGGACTAAGATGGAATGCCTTGTTTCTAGTAAAAATGGTGTCCGGTTCATACAGAACCGGACACCATTTTTACTAGATGTATACAAGCTATACAAGCTATCATCGAAAGATAGCATTATTATGCTGCTATTTTACGCTGGTATTCTGTTAGAGTCGGATCCTTCCCCGGTCAAGCCAACCATTCGTGATACTACAGTAATGTAATTCTATAACATATAAAAGAATCATGATTAATCGAGAATTTAACCATACAAGGCACTCAGTATCATATGCGGGAAAACCATTTTTATGATTGCTACAAGCTCTATGAAATACAAGCAGCGACATCTTCTCGTTTTTAAGGGATTAACCGCAAATATAGCAATGATATAACGCAAACATTTGCGTATATATGTCGTTATTGATCCGATGATTGTCAGTAAACGGCGAAATTTATACTGAAGATTTGCGTTTGATGTTTGTGTAAATTTAATAAATAATAAAATACCGTTACATTAAGGTTTTGATCCGGAAAAAAATATAACATATTGCAAGAAAGTGTTTATTTTGCAGAGGTAAGTTAATTGATGGAATCAGTCGTTACTTTGCGGAAATCCATTATAATAAAAATAAAAATATTAATTAATTTGCAACCTTCCGTTAACTAAATACAATGATGTGTCTTACCTGGATTGAAGAGCACCTCCCGCCCTCCCTCAATTGCATGCACTAACTCCGTCACCACTAGTCCCAGCACCAATACTCCCAACACCTCTACTCCCGGCACCACTACTTCCAACACCACTATTCCAGGTAAGACCCACCATCGACGATCGATAAAACGACCCGTGTTTCACCTCTACACGAGACATCCGGAGGTGATATAGACTCTACGGCAGCTGACCGCTAAGCTGACGCTTACGCAACGAGATTGAGACAAGCACGCGGCTAGTCCCAATCTCGTTGCCGATTGTCTACAACTTTTGCTTGGTACCTCTCCAATGATTGATTAATTAGTGTTTGACTGAACCCCTCAAGCGCCACAAAAATTCCGTGCAGTCGCATGCGCCCGGCAAATCCCGAGCGCTCGCAAGCGATCGCACCCACCCACAGCACTTGAAACCTTTAAAACTTTTATTTAGAGATTACTTTTCTAAGAAGTAGTTTATCATTATAAAATCTATACAAAATTTTTCATCTTGTGGTCTAAACAAACGTCAGGTTTTACTTCATTACTAAAAGATTTTATTATATTTTGGTAACAATAATATACCAAGCGAATGTCGTCAGCTTAAAAATCACAATTATTTAAATATATATTACTCGAAATTATTTACGTAAAAAGATAAATTATATTCACACAAAAACTTTCATTACAATTTTATAGTAAAACACTATACTAAAACACTAATAAAACACTAGAAAAATCCGAAAATCAACACAATAACATTCACGCGAAAATGGCGTACAAAATTAACGTAGATTTTAAATAAATATTCATAGGATAACAGTTTTTTTATTGCACTAGAGGATGGAAGTATTTCATATTGATTATATAATGCCAAACTTCTTCACAGAAAAGTAGTCATATATATGTATATATATATATATATATATATCTAAGTTTTTATGGTTAAAGTGCCGTGGGTGGGTGCTACCTCATGAGACCGCTAGGGATTTAACGAAATATGGCCGCGGCCTCATGAGAACGCTTGGGGGTTGAGTGGTTAAATCGTTCTACCATTCCATCAGATTGCGGGTGGTAAGAAGCCGTTCTTGTTTTATGAGTACCCATAACTCGGCTAGTTTCCTGGAATATTTGAGACTCAAAATTCCTTCCTTGATCGCTGTGAATCTCTAAAAGTACTCCAAAACGACAGAAGACTTCATGAACTAGTTTATCTGCAACTGTTGAAGCTTCTTGATTTGGAATGGCGAAGACTTCTGGCCACTTAGTGAAGTAATCCATCACAACCATGAAATACATGTTACCACTTTCACTTTCCGGAAACAGCCCACAACGTCAAGGGATATCCTCTCCAATGATGCACCAACATTGTACAATTTCAATGCACCTCTACAACCAGTCTAAGGTCCCTTCACAGCCACACAACTTGTACTTTTGCCACACCAGTCCTCGACGTGGTTTAGACATTGGACAGTAGAGTTCGCTTACACGCGCGCTTAATCGCGTACACGTTAGACTGCAAGCCAAGTTTTTCTATGTCAGCGCACATCCAACTCTGATCAGAACAAAAACTAATTAATTCATTATAAAACAGTTCATGTGGGTGCGCATTAAAATCACCCAGTACAAATATGCTCTCAACATTTTCGCTTTCAACAATAGCGCTTAATTCACCTAACACACCTGTAAAGATAGGTAGGTTGTCTAACGAGTCAGTAGGCATATACACAGAGAAAAAGACAACAGTGCGCTCCCCTATAGTAGCTCTTATACCTATCAAGCGGGCACTACTGCAATCTAACACAGTAACCCTGTCAAAAATGCCCTTCCGCCAGAGAATGTCAACTCCCCCCGTATGGTCTTCCCTTTAATAAGCCAATTGACGTATCCACAGCCGACTTACCTATGTATTCAAAGTCACTGGAGATATCACCTAATAGTGGAACGTCATGGGGGGAGCAGACATGTCTCCTGAAGCGCGACTACATCTGACATTCCACAAATGTTCCGTATGTCATCTATAGACCGCGTGACATAAAAGCGAAAACTAGCCAAGGTTAATTTTTCAGACATACTTATACTCATTATGAAATGCGTTGACTAGCTTTAACTACCGACTCTGTCTTATGCACAAAGTTCACAAAACGCCTAAATGTAATTCCACTTGGCCAAAAATTATCCCTTAAAAATAAATCTGTAAATTAGATTTATTTTTAACATACAACTTATAGGAATTGTACTGTTTTGTTTTTTGCATATTAATTTTTTTCAAGAATACACTTTCATCTGTTTTTTCTTTTATATAACTAATAATGTCACTTACACTAGCTTCTTTACTCACATTTGAAATTAAAAGCGGCACTTTCACATCAGCCACCTTAAATTTACTGTCAGGGGCAGTGGGAGCAATGCCTCTCTGTCCAATTAGCTTGTAACGTTTTACAGATTTCTTACGCACGGTTTGCCACTCTGAGTCCCTTACCACTTGATCACATTTCACACTAGAATTCCGCGCAGAGATTTCGCCTCGCGCGTCAATAAGAGCTACATTTGAGTGAGGCAGGCGCTTGGGGACTATCTCAGTCAATCGACTTCCAGTAGTAAGGTTGTGCCCATCGGGAGCGTGCTCCAAAGTAGTTGGTTTTGTCGAAGCCAACGACGACGCTGGGGCCTCCACGCGCACATCTTGATGTTTTGTCTCGCTAACACTCGTACTGTCACTGCATACTGGTAACGTCTGGCAATCGCTGTTTTTCACCATTGGCGAAACTACAGTATGCGCCTGGGCCTCACTTTGCTCGGTATCTTTCATCGCTTTATTTTGCGCGTAAGTAAAAGAAACAGAATCGTCCGTAATCAACTCCTTTGAAGATGAATGTCTCATTGACGTCGTTCGGTCGATTACCCCGGCAACAGCTGATGCATGCGATGACTTTATAGGCAAAAACTCAGGCACATAGGGAAGTCCTATAGGTCCGCTATTCATCACAAAACTGTTATGTAAGCATGTCCCTCTTCTTTTGTTTACATTGTCTTGGGGCGGAAAATCATCAATTAATGATGCTTGTTTCATATGCTCGACCTCTTGTTTGAGAAGATTAAACTGATCCGATGTTATTGCCTTCTCCTCTAAAGCAAATAGTTGACTTTTCAGCCACATAATATCCTTTAGCAACCGGGTTACATCCACATGATCAAAGGTCACTGGCGGAACTAAATGTAAATCTTTAGCCACAAAAATAGGGAAGATCTGAGGATCGGCACTTTTCATTAAATTTATGATGTCATCTAGATCTCTCGACATTCTCTTCTTGTCCTTTTTTCGGCGTAATGGCATTTTCTTTGCATTCAGAATCGATTCAAAAAGTAACGATTTCGCTTTCACAATATCGTCAATTGAAAAGGAAGTGGAACACAGCTGGTGTATACTTTCCTCGTCCATGTAATCCATGACATTGCGCAAAAAAGTCAGTAATTCGTTATTTACGACGTTACAGTTTGAACATTTACAGTATTCGAAGTCATTGTCCTTCGCAATGAGTCACCACTGAACGGCGCACGCACAGAACGATATCGAAACGACCGCGTTTCATCGCGATGCGCACCTGACTGTGACTGTGAAACGTCGGGTATTAAAATTAATATAAATAAAACGCGATAAAATCCGAAAAAGTAGTTTTAATCAATGTATAGTGTTCGCGTAAATATAAGAAATCATTGTGTATACTCGTTTGTATCTATAACTTTTTATATAATTCATTTAAAAGTCTAAATTCAGCATATTCCTCTGTAAACCTTAAGTATATAATTTGATATCAAGTATCGATGCTCCCTGTTTTTACTTAAAGGTAACACACGTAAATCGACTTCTGCATCATCATTGAACTTTCGAGGCTATTTAGTAATACAATATCGATTCTATTTGAAAAGAAATTTTGTTTGTAAACGACGCGTGCGGTGTGATACAGTGACAAACACACAAAAAATATATCTCACAGTGTGAAGGCCAATCACGGGATATAATTCTCGGGATCATATTATGTATTACAGCCCATATGTAGTGAAAGCGAGCTTTAAAATATTCCTGACAGAATTCTATGACATTTAAATAATATAATTCTTAGCAACACATATAAGTAATTTAATTAATATGCAGTGAAATCTGAACAGTTACTACTTCTATATAAATTATTCCAATCATTGTGAGGTTCATTTAAGCGGTACTCACAAATACGAACACGTGGCACATAAAATGAACGATCGATCAGTAATCTGTCTTTAAGAAGTTTAAGTATTAAGATTCTACATGAGTGATTACATAACTTAAGAATTCAGTAAAAGGAAGCAGAAACAGCACGCTTGTCCTATCAGTCCTATCCTATCCTTTCAATGTCATGGATTACATGGACGAGGAAAGTATACACCAGCTGTGTTCCACTTCCTTTTCAATTGACGATATTGTGAAAGCGAAATCGTTACTTTTTGAATCGATTCCGAATGCAAAGAAAATGCCATTACGCCGAAAAAAGGACAAGAAGAGAATGTCGAGAGATCTAGATGACAT
Source organism: Parnassius apollo (assembly GCA_907164705.1). Classification (NCBI taxonomy): domain Eukaryota; kingdom Metazoa; phylum Arthropoda; class Insecta; order Lepidoptera; family Papilionidae; genus Parnassius; species Parnassius apollo. Next base: position 6,735,334 of record CAJQZP010000610.1, read on the forward strand.
CATAAATTTAATGAAAAGTGCCGATCCTCAGATCTTCCCTATTTTTGTAGCTAAAGATTTACATTTAGTTCCGCCAGTGACCTTTGATCATGTGAATGTAACCCGGTTGCTAAAGGATATTATGTGGCTGAAAGTCAACTATTTCCTTTAGAGGAGAAGGTAATAACATCGGATCAGTTTAATCTTCTCAAACAAGAGGTCGAGCATATGAAACAAGCATCATTAATTGATGATTTTCCGTCCCAAGACAATGTAAACAAAAGAAGAGGGACATGCTTACATAACAGTTTTGTGATGAATAGCGGACCTATAGGACTTCCCTATGTGCCTGAGTTTTTGCCTATAAAGTCATCGCATGCATCAGCTGTTGCCGGGGTAATCGACCGAACGACGTCAATGAGACATGCATCTTCAAAGGAGTTGATTGCGGACGATTCTGTTTCTTTTACTTACGCGCAAAATAAAGCGATGAAAGATACCGAGCAAAGTGAGGCCCAGGCGCATACTGTGGTTTCGCCAATGATGAAAAACAGCGATTGCCAGACGTTACCAGTATGCAGTGACAGTACGAGTGTAAGCGAGACAAAACATCAAAATGTGCGCGTTGAGGCCCCGGCGTCTGCGTTGGCTTCGACAAAACCAACTACTTCGGAGAACGGCGCGAACGCTCCCGATGGGCACAACCTTACTACTGGAAGTCGATTGACTGAGATAGTCCCCAAGCGCCTGCCTCAATCAAATGTAGCTCTTATTGACGCGCGAGGCGAAATCTCTGCGCGGGATTCTAGTATGAAATGTGATCAAGTGGTAAGGGACTCAGAGTGGCAAATCGTGCGTAAGAAATCTGTAAAACGTTACAAGCTAATTGGACAGAGAGGCATTGCTCCCACTGCCCCTGACAGTAAATTTAAAGCGGCTGATGTGAAAGTGCCGCTTTTAATTTCAAATGTGAGTAAAGAAGCTAGTGTAAGTGACATTATTAGTTATATAAAAGAAAAAACAGATGAAAGTGTATTCTTGAAAAAAATTAATATGCAAAAAACAAAACAGTACAATTACTATAAGTTGTATGTTTCAAAGTGTAAATTAGATTTACACTTTAAAGGATAATTTTTGGCCAAGTGGAATTACATTTAGGCGTTTTGTGAACTTTGTGCATAAAACAGAGTCGGTAGTTAAAACTAGTCAACGCATTTCATAATGAGTATAAGTATGTCTGAAAAATTAACCTTGGCTAGTTTTAATCGCTTTTATGTCACGCGGTCTATAGATGACATACGGAACATTTGTGGAATGTCAGATGTAGTCGCGCTTCAGGAGACATGTCTGCTCCCCCATGACGTTCCACTATTAGTTGATATCTCCAGTGACTTTGAATACATAGGTAAGTCGGCTGTGGATACGTCAATTGGCTTATTAAAGGGAAGACCATACGGGGGAGTTGACATTCTCTGGCGGAAGGGCATTTTTGACAGGGTTACTGTGTTAGATTGCAGTAGTGCCCGCTTGATAGGTATAAGAGCTACTATAGGGGAGCGCACTATTACATTTTTCTCAGTGTATATGCCTACTGACTCGTTAGACAACCTACCTATCTTTACAGGTATGTTAGGTGAATTAAGCGCTATTGTTGAAAGCGAAAATGTTGAGAGCATATTTCTACTGGGTGATTTTAATGCGCACCCACATGAACTGTCTTATAATGAATTAATTAGTTTTTGTTCTGATCAGAGTTGGATGTGCGCTGACATAGAAAAACTTGGCTTGCAGTCTAACGTGTACACCTATGTTAGCGCGGCGCATGGGTGCAGGCGATGGCTGGACCACTGTGTTGTCTCAAACTTGGCCAGGCAAACCGTTGTCGAAGTGGCGATTATAGAAGACGTCTTTGTGTCTGATCATTTACCTTTAATAATTAAATGTGACTTAAGGATTGTTAGGCCTAAATGGATAGCACGTGACTTGCATCCTAGCTCATTAATATGGGGGGGAAAGATATCAGAAACAAATATGTAATTATCAAGAGCTCTGTCACAATAGACTACGCGAGATTGATTTCCCCTCGGAGTTTACAGAGTGCAGTCGCGGGCTATGCAGTTTGGATGAACACAAGCGGGTATTAGACCGGATGTATGACAGCATTGTACGTGCTTTGAGTGATGCGGCTAGCAAAACTAAGAAAAAACCCTGTAACAAGCCAAGTAAAAACAGACACCTCTGTGGATGGAACAAAACATGTTCAAGAGGCGCATCAGATGGACAGGTTTAACTTCAGGATATGGTTGTCGTATAATAGGCCATCATCTGGAAGGATCTATGATCAAATGAACGAGTCACGGAAAATGTTCAAAAGTCGGCTAAAATGGTGTCAACGAAACCAGGAACAATTAAAAATGGACATCCTAGCACAACATAGGGTGGATAAAAACTTTAAACAGTTTTGGAAGGCTACCAAGAAATGTGATTTTAGGCCTGGCCTCCCGGTGAGTGTGGATGGGAATAACGAGTCAGTACATATTGCGAATATTTTTGCTCAACATTTCAAAGTGCGTTCCCCACTTGCGCCCTTGGTATCTGTGAATAGTGCTAAGGTCGGATGTCAGTGGGACGTGCCACTGATGTGCGTTACTGCAAAGCAGGTTAGAGAGGCGCTAAAAGAATGACCGGTGGCAAGCCCCGGTCATGACGGTATTAGTGTGGAACATCTGAGGCATGCTGGGCCTCATCTGCCTAGAGTGCTGGCCCTGTTCTTCTCAATGTGCATAAGTCACTCTTATTTACCACGTGACCTCATAAAGACCATCGTAGTGCCCATTGTTAAGGACAGGACCGGTGACATCTCGAGCAGGGGGAACTACCGTCCTATATCACTTGCAACAGCAATTGCTAAGGTATTAGACAGTGTGTTTGACTCGGAATTAGATAAGTATGCAAACATACACGACGCGCAGTTCGGGTTCCGACCTGGACTTTCTACTTAAAGCGCAATCCTTAGCCTAAAGCACACTGTCCAATACTACACAGATCGCAAGACGCCGGTATACGCCTGTTTCCTTGACCTCTCCAAGGCCTTTGACCTCGTGTCCTATGAGATACTTTGGAGAAAATTGGTGGAGGGGGGGCGTGCCGGCCGATTTGTTGGAAGTGTTTAGGTTTTGGTATTCCAACCAAACTAACTATGTAAAGTGGGCTGATTCTCTGTCGGAAGGATACGTGTTGGAGTGCGGGGTGAGACAGGGGGGGGTTGACGTCTCCCAAGCTCTTCAACATGTATATAAATGACCTTATCGTGGAATTGAGCGGCATGCGCGTCGGGTGTCGTATAGATGGCCTTAACATTAATAATATAAGTTACGCTGACGATATGGTGCTGCTCAGCCCAACGGTGGGAGGCCTAAGTTAAATGTTAAAGGTATGTGAGATGTATGCTACTGAGCATGGGCTGACATACAATGTCAATAAAACAGAGTACATGGTCTGTGAGGCCGCTGGTAAATGTCACAATATTGCAGTTAATGTTACCCTTAATGGCATGAACGTGAAACGAGTCACTAAATTTAAATATCTGGGGCATATTAATACTGGTGACCTCAAGGATGATGCTGACATCGAAAGGGAGCGCAGGGCTCTGGCGGTTAGAGGTAATATGTTGGCTCGCAGGTTTTCCCGTTGTACAAAACAAGTTAAGATTATGCTTTTTAAAGCATACTGCCAGAGCGTGTACACGGGGAGCCTGTGGGTCAAATACACCAAAAGATCGCTTGAAGCCCTGCGCATCCAATATAATAATATACTCAGAATGCTGTTGGGACTGCCTCGTTTTTGTAGTGCATCGGGGATGTTTGCGGCATACCAAACAGACGGTTTTAATGCCATCATACGCAAAAAAACTGCATCCCTTATTAGCAGGGTACGAGCCAGTCACAACAGCATTCTGAAGACCGTAGCGGACAGATATACTTCGCCGGTGTGGAAATGTCTTATACAGAGACTGATAACTGGGCCCTATCCACCCCCATGATGATCTGTCTCGGCAAAGTGTATTTATTTTATTTCCCTAGATTTTAAGCAAACCATTGTTTTTTTTTTCACTAACCCTTGTTATGGGGTATCTATATAGTTTTCTCATCTGGTTGGGTTCTATAAATATATAATTATAAATGAAAATGAAAAGATAAATATACATAAATATCAATAACATAAAATAAATATAAAAGTACATAAATAAGTAAAAGCCCAACCAGATGGAGGCCCTCGGCAGGGGAGATCAAACGGCCGAGGGTTAGGGGGAAAGGGAAAGAAACCGGCGGACGATGCGGGCGGTATCGAGGAGCACCGCCTTCTGCATTTGAACCTGGAGCGGTCCGCCACGTAGTCCCAGCCGCCTCAGATGACCCGAGAGGCTGACCGGGATTAACCCGTTTGCAGAGACGACTACAGGAATAATTTCGGTCGGCAGACCACCCCACATGTCGGTCACCTCGTGAGCCAGGTCCAGATATTTTGTTTGCTTGTCTGTTTCGGCTTTCACGAGTTTCTCGTCATACGGAATGGTAATGTCGACCAAAAATATCCTTGAGTATGCCCGGTCCATCAGCACAATATCGGGCTTATTCGCAAGAATAGTCCTGTCTGTGATGATGGCCCGGTCCCAATAGAGCCTGGCGCGATCATTTTCGAGCACGGCTTCCGGCAAGTACTTGTAATACGGCAATTTCCGATCCACGAGACCGTATTTCAGAGCGAGCTCCTGGTGTAGAATTCTGGCTACTAGGTTGTGCCTGTGCAAGTACTCAGAGTTAGAAAGCGCCGAACAACCGGAGATAACATGCCTAAGTGACTCACCGGGATGGCGACAAGCTCGACAGATGTCGACGGTGCCATCCTTTAGGATGTATCTCCGATAGTTGTTGGTCTTAATAACCTGATCCTGTATTGCACAGACAAAACCCTCGGTTTCCCCGAAGAGATCACCAAAGCGTAGCCAGTGGAGGGAGGCTACTGTGTCTACAAAAGGCTCATGTAGAGCCTTGTAGAACCTCCCGTGGAGCTCCTTCTCCTTCCATACGGTCTCCCGGTCGGAAATGTTCTGCACTGCCGGGTCTTGCCATTGCTCGTTGGCTAAGGATAGAGGGGTAAGTCCTTTATCACAAGAAATGACGTCCTTATAAAATGGATCATCCGATCTCGCCAGGAAGTAATCACGGAGGCTGCACACTTCGCGATTATGCATGGTGAGCGCGCTAAAGAAGCCACGACCACCATGCTTCCGCGGCAAGTACAGCCTCATTACCGACGATCTCGGATGATGTTTCCTATGGGACGTCATGGTAGTGCGGACTTTTCTATCCAGGGCGTTAAGTTCAGTCTGAGTCCACCTGAGTATGCCAAAGGTATACATGAGGACAGACATGACCCAACCGTTATATACGTGTGCCTTATTCACACCGGACAAAAGGCTGTTAAGCACTTTGGTCAAGCGTGCATAAAACACGTCGCAAACTGACTGTTTCATACCAGCCTCATCGATACCGATGTTCTGTGACATACCCAGGTATCGGTATGTTTCAGCCTCGGAAAGGGTTCTTAAGTTGACGGGCATAGATAAGTCTATGCCCTCAGAGTTAGCAACCCTTCCCCTTTCAACATGGAGGACCGCACACTTATCCGTCCCCAGCTCCATTCTAATAGAATTGCTAAATTCACACGTGATGTTTAGCAATTCCATAAGATGGGAGCGACTGGAGGCGAATAATTTGAGGTCATCCAGAAAAAGGTGGGTCACTTTTGTACCTCCTTTCCGAAGCTGAAATCCCCTCCCGGAGCCCTCCAGTAAAGTACTGAGAGGGTTCAAAGAGAGGCAGAACCAAATTGGACTCAGACAGTCGCCCTGGAATATACCCCTTCTTATCCTTATGCGGCTTTCCGCAGCCGTCATCCGCTCGCCTAGATGACAGAGGATCGTACTCCACTGCCCCATACACTGCTCGAGGAAGTCTCGAACTGTACAGTCAATCTTGTACAGCTCGAGGACTCTCTTTAGCCATGTATGGGGCACCGAGTCAAATGCCTTTCTGTAATCTATCCAGGCGGCGGAGAAGTTCCGACGGTTGCGTTTCACCACTTTGCCAATGACCGCGTCAATGAGGAGTGGTTCCTTGGTTCCACGACCGCCGCCCCGACATCCATTTTGAGCGCGCGACATCACCTGATTTAAGTCCAGGTAACGAGCGATTTTTGCGCTCAAAATGGATGTTAGTGTCTTGTATATGGTCGGTAGACACGTGATGGGGCGGTATTTGCTCGGGTCTGTGGCACCCTGATCTTTAGGAACCAAATGAGTGATCCCAATAGTGAAGAGGCTTGGGAGCGACTTCTGGTTGAGAGCCTCTTGAAACTGTCGGGCGAGCACAGAGTGACACACCATGAACCCCTTCAGCCAGTAGTGATGCAGCCCGTCAAGCCCCGGACTTTTCCAGTTCGGGGCCCTACGGACCGCCTCAGCTACGTCATCCGGCGTTATGATGACGGGGTCCATGGGCGTAATACTCGCACACTGACTCGCCACAACTTCCGTCCAAGGGCTCTTTTGTGGTTTACGGGCTCTGACCACAGGCTGCGCCAGAATGCGACCATGTCGGCCTGATTTGGTGCAGGGCCCGTTCCACTTACTATTGGTCGCTCCAATGATTTATAGAGCCTCTTCTGATCACTCTGGAAGAGACGATTCTGGTTGAACCGTGTCGACCTCACGGTATATCGCCGAATCCGCTTTCCCCAAGCAGCTATTCTTTGCTTCAGGTCGTCTATGCGCTCCGTCAGTTTTTGCATTATATCCGGCTGGGTCAAACTAACATTTGTCCCAGCAAACGCCATCCTGACGGTGCGCACAATCCTTGGCCTGGTATTGCCTGACCTGAAGCATATCAGTCTGCCGATGAGGGCTCTAGCCTTTGCGATACGTTCTTCAATTCTTATTCTCCAGGCTGGGATAGCACTACTTTGTCCAGTAGCGCGTCCAGCCGTGGAAAGTTTGGCACCTATAATACGGCAGACTGCCAGTGCGGCGCCAAAAAGAATTGAGTCCGTCTCGCAAAGGTCCCGGCTGGCTTCCAAATAGGTACCCAGCATTGGGTTTAGAGCCCTCACGACAGCCCGATTCCGCTTGCTTAGGGCTAAGCGGGGAAGTCGCGGTCGATTTTCGAGAGTCGTACTGCGCGTTTCCACAATCGCCTCTTCCAATGTACTCCTCATTTGCTCTAGTTCCAGTTCCTGGGCGACTGTTCCATCATCGTTTGAATCAATCACAACTGGCGTATTCACGGCGGCATCCACATTTGCCGTTTGCTCGGCAAGTTGTGGCGCCGCATCCTCAGCCGCAGCATTTTCACCCGATGAAGGAACAGCCTCACGTCGTAGCCGTTCGAGTTCGGTGACATCAAATGTATTTGAGCGCAAGATATACCGAACTCGGTCTGCCAGGTTTTGCTCGGTGACGGTTACAGATGGCTCCAGCTCAGCAAAAAGTCGATGCATCCTTGCCCGATACGCAAAACCTCCAGTTTCTCCCCCCTTCGTCCTAAAATACGCCCGCAATGCGTTGCTGTTCATCTGGGTTGTCCAACGCATGCGGCGTACTCCACCAGTGGCGGGTGCCGATTGCTGAGCCCGCGAAGACCCTGCCGACACCAAGCCAGCTGGTGGGGATGATGGATGCGAGGACCTGCTGGGTGGTCGTGCAGCACCTCGCGCTCGGCTGGCGGTTCGCATACTGTCGCGTCCAGCGCCAGCTCCAGACGCGCCCTGGCGTCCTCCAGGCAGCGGCCCTTGGCGCGTTCCATTTGATTCCATCATCCATTTTAGGGCGTCATTTAGCGGGCGACGCCCAGACCCGGCGCCGTTTCATGGTTAGGCCATGTGCACAAGCGGGCCTTGGCACCTTCAATTTTTGCCGAGGCACGGCACAAACACCTCTTGGCAAGGTGCTGACCGACTGCGCCGACGTAGCGGTTTTGTCACATAACCGTTATATCAGCGGGCGATGGGGTCGTCACTTCCCTACGCCTTTTAATTTTAATTGTTGTTATTATTATTGTTTTACTAACCCACATATGGATTTTAATTATCTGAAATAAAGAATTTATTATTATTATTATAACATAGAATACCGAACAAAACTACAAGATATTCGTTCGTATGTGACTTCACATGCTAATCTCTGGAATTACACGTCCGATTTGAATTTATTTTATTTTATATGACAACTTAATTTATAGGAAAAAATATAGGTTATCCATCATTATGATACACTTCTCAGCTAACTTTAAATATTAAAGTTGATTTAGCAAGTAGAAAGAAAAAGCTTTCTCAAACTGCTTTATCCGTGTATGCTGGCGTAATGACTAGTGATACAAAAATATAATATTCTACAAAAATATTGATCTCTACTCTATCTAAAAACAAGTCCGCGATACCATATATTTATTGATTATATACCTAATATATTATTATATAATATATAATTACCATATATTTGACTGCCTCGTTGGTTTAGTGGTTGTAGTAGTGCGACTGCTGATCATGAGCTTCTGGATCCCGGGTCGGGCCAAAAAATCAATTACTGAGTTTTTCCGTCAAGAAATTCTCAGTAGCTGCCCGGAGTCAGAAGGTTGGCAGTTTTTCACCCCCGTGCTTCGGAAAGCTCGAAAAGCCGTTGGTCCTGCGCCTGATCTCTCTCCGGTCATGTCAATTTACCGTCCCATCGGATTATGAGAGTGAAGGAATAAAGAGTGCACCTGTGCTTACGTATACACCTTGGCACTATAATCCTGTCCTGCGCCGATGGGTAGTCTCCATTGAGGCAGGCCGCCGTGACCGAAATTCGGTCAGGAAGACACACCATGTATTTTGTAACAAAAATTATCGCAAATTAAAATTAGATATATGAGCGTCAATATTGGGCATGGTATATTAATCCTTACGAACGAAAATTACATCATCAAGAAAATTTACTTAGAATAAACTTTGCTCTATATAGCATGTAGTTTGGATGCATAGTTTATCCTTTCAATGGGTACACGGTCGGATCCAACCAAGGCGACGTTCCGTCAAAATTCAAGCGGTCGTAATCGACCGCACCCACCCACGGGCCTTGATGTCGCGAGCGATGTCCCCGGACGCATCAAGCACAGATCCGAGGTACCTGAAGTTGTCCGTGCGCTCGACAGTGTCGTCGCTTATACGGAGAGACGTCAGATCTGTGCTGTTGCAGGCCATATACTCCATCTTCGCCACATTTAGCTTCAGCCCGCCGTTCTCAAGCGCGTCCCTCCATGCGTGCACGCATCTGGTGAGCCAACATTTGTCCCCATCTACCAGTGCGATATCATTAGCGTACATAAGCAGCCAAGGCTGTGCGCTGGCTGACAGTTCGTCTAATATCATACTGAAGAGATAGGGGCTTAAGACGGAGCCCTGATGCACGCCTACGGTTATGGGGAAGGGAGTGGTATCACCAACAGCGGTCCTGACTATTGAATCGGAGTTGCGGTACATATCACGTACGATTTCCACGTAGGTCTCTGGTACCAACTTCGACCACAACGCCCACCAGATCATCTCCCTAGGAACACAGTCAAAAGCCTGCTGCAGGTCTAGGAATAAAAAATGCAGAGGCATATTTCTTTCCCTATGCTTCTCCATGAGGATCCTTAGGGCGAATATAGGGTCTGTCAGATCCTGGTGTCAATAATGCGCTCGAAGAGCTTCATGGTGTGTGACGTCACCTTTATATCGCGGTAATTACCGCAATCCTGAACGAACCCTTTACCCTTGTGGACCGGCGTTATTATACTAAGCCGCCACTAATCGGGCATTATTCGGTCGCTCAGGATTCTATTATAAAGGTTAGTAAGAATGCACACACCACGAGCCCCCAGCGCTTTCCACGCTTCAATTGGCACCTCATCCGGTCCGACAGCTTTCCGATTCTCCATGTGACGAAGAGATGCGAGGACCTCGTCAGGGGTAATCGGTGGCACGAATCCATAGTTCAGGATTTGTTCGGGAGGTTGCACTTCCCGGTGCTGAGTATTCAGCAAAACGTGGAAATAAGAGCGCCATCTCTCCTTCACCGCACGATCATCGTACAGGAGCTCGCCGTTAAGGCCGTTGACGCCGCAGCAGCGAGTAATATCTTGCGCTGCTTTGGCCCTAGAGCGCGCCAGTTTATATATGAGCTTGTGACCCTCAGGAGTGTCCAACTTAGCATATAATGGTTGCAAGTGGTCACGCCTGGCTCTGGCTACAGCTTTCTTGGCAGCTCTTTTCACTGTCTTGTAAGTTGCGCGATCTTCAGGAAATTTGGTCGCTTGCCACGTCTTGGAGAGCGCTTTCTTCTCCCGTAATGAACCATGCACTATGGCGTCCCACCACCAGGTCTCCTTGTCGATTGTGCGACCCCCTTTCGCCACGCCGAGGACTTACTTTGCCGTCTTTGTGATTGCTATCGGAATGGTTTTCCAGCACTCTTGGACGGACTTGCCTGCTGTGTCGAGACTAATATCCCCAGCGGCAGAGTCAAACTCCGAGTAACTGGTTTGATCCAGCAGCCACCACTTGATTTGACGGTGGCAATGTTCGGCGTGTCTGCGACGGGGTTTTACGCAGAGGTCCATGACAAGAAGTCGGTGTTGGGCAGTGAGACACTCACCGGGTTATGACCTTAAAGTTGGCCACGCGACTGATATGACTACTCCTGGTCAGTAGATAATCGATTTGAGTGGCGCTCCAACCGCTCCTGTAGGTGATCAGGTGCTCGGTTTTCTTTTTGAAGAACGTGTTCATGACGGCCAGGTCAGCTGCAATGCAGGTTCTGAGAATGGTTTCCCCCTCTGCGTTTCTTCGGCCGTAACCATAGCCGCCGTGGACACGTTCATACTCCCCCTGCACCTCGCCCACATGACCGTTCAGGTCGCCACCCAACACGACATCGTGGGACAACGGTATGCCGCGTAGTACATCTCCGATCCGATTCCAACACAGCGTCTTTTCTGCGTCGCTGCAGCTGACCTGTGTGGCGCAGGCACTTATTAAGTGGGTCACGATCCCCTCAACAAGCAAACTTACTACCATAAGTCGGTCGCATATGCGTCTAATTTCCAAGCTTGTAGCCGTGCCAAAATATTCCGGATCCTATTGGCCTTCCACCGTGTCTCCTTCAGGAACGCCACTGCCACTTTACGCCTACGTACGCTTACGCCTACGTATAAGCAAGTATGGCCGCAAGTTCTGTGGAGCGTCCCGTAAGCGTGCTAATGTTCCAGTTTGCAAAGCGAATCTTCGTAGTTGGTGCTAACGTCTTTAGCCGGGCTCGCACGGGGCCCGGTAGCCCTCGCATACTTGTCGCAGAGTTAAGGCGATCCCCACGCACGTCGTTATGCGGCGATAACCTAGTCCTAAACGTATATCTTTTTCTTTTACTTTCCATTTTTGAGTAGCTTAGTGCCAATCACCGGAGCGACTGCCGTCTGACTCCCCTAGGACGAATCCCAGAGGAGTGGCATCGCCAGAGCCCTTTCCGCTGTTCAGCAGGTGCGTCACGTGCAGGCGGGGTTGGTTGGGCTCCAAGATCTTAGCGGAGCCCCTTACACCCCACCCCACCCCACCATACTAACTAATTATTAACGTCTAAAACTTTCAGCGGCATTGTACTTGAAAAACGTGTTTTTCCTCGAATTTTTTTACTGTATGTGTTTGTATCTATTGTTTTTTAAGTTCATTATTTCAATAAATAAAAAAAGACTTTTAAATATTCGTATTTAAATATTTTAGTTTCCAAGGACATTTTTGTTAGAATGTAATATTTTGAGAATATTATATTACGAGAACGAAGCGAGACCTCTCTAACCCTACCTCTAGGTTGAAGTTGGACTTACATAATCGGACATTTTGTGCTAGTTACCCAAAAATTGTTGATATTACCCAATAAAATTATTACAAAGAATGACCTCCTGATGGAAACAAAGATATTGAGAAAATTAATATATCAAATATCTTATTTTATTTCCAGCGTTATATTCCTACTATGCCTTAATAATAAAATAAATCAATTAATTCTCTGGCACAACAGCTGTGTCCGCAATAAATTATTGCCGCTTGACTGTATATGGGCTTCTACTTCTAATATGAAAAATACTCGTACTTATGAACAAAGACAATTTATGGAGGCTTAGAGATGAGACACACTTAATAATGAAACAGTTTTTTTTTTTTAATTAGGCTTTATTTGCACACTAAGTACACAAAGCCGGACTTAATGCAACAATCCCATTATAGGTAGAAAATGCAAAAACTTCGTTAAAATATAAATGCTTAAATTATATACAACTGGCATACAAAAATATCACATATAAAATAAATAAATAATAAGTGGAAAAAGAAAAATTTTAAGGAATAATTTTAATAAATTAATAGTAAAAAAAACTTTTTTAAAGCAAGCTTTTATTTAAATGCTCTATAAATAATAAAATAAACATTAAATTAAATCAACCCCATCAATTTATTACTTGTCACGAGATTTTTGAGATTATTAGGCGTACTTTTAAAGTTTAATTGCAAAGACCTTTGTTGCTCTACAACATTTGTTCTAGCACCAGCAAACTATCTCTAATCTAAAAGTTATGACTTTTTAAAATTGCTATGGCGGTCATTTGGTTTTTTTTTCCTTTTTAGCCTTGCTTACATTCCAGCTCCAACATTAGATGGTAACTGACCACTGCCGCCCATGAACAACTGCAACACCAGGGGGATTGCAGTTCTTTCAGAAAGGAGAAGCTCATTTATTGAAGGGCCCTCAGTCCGGAAAATTCGCTGGTGGTAAAGAATTTCACAAGGAGGTGTAAAACGCACAGTGGTGGACTAAATATATATTATTATAATATTGAATTTTCATATTAGACGTCCTCATGTTGGATTTAGGATGATATCACATTACTTATTGTGTTTTGGTCCTAAGGTCTTAGTATTTCCTATGGAAACTATAAGTCACCATTTTGAGACATCTGCCATATTGGATTTGGAATGACGTCACTTAACTTGTTGTTTGAATTAATAGAATCAGGTGTTACTTTGCGGAAATCCATTCTATCAAAGTTGCTAAGTAATGCCGTGTAAGTGGCGATTAAGAATATCCACTACCCCATATGCTCCCGTAGGTGTCGTAAAAGGCAACAGAGGGAAACAGGCAGGAGATGGGTAGCAGCATCCTCCTGATAACAGAAACTGTACAAAAAAACTGCAGTTGCCAACCCGCTTGCCAAGCGTGGCAAATATGGCAATATACCCCCATGAAGAATTACACAAATATACGGCCCCCAGTCCCCAGCGGCCCCGCTATTCCTGGCTACGGTGGCAACCATGGTAACGGCGGGGCAGGGGGTGCTAAGAATGTCTGGTGGAGGTTCGGTTGCCACCGACGATGACTCAACTGAAGACTGACGAGAAGATCCTGGAGCTGGAAGAAAAGATAGACAAGTTGCGCTGGAATATTATAGGATTACGCGAGGTCCAAAGAGAGGGAGAGGACACGGTGATTCTCGAATCCGGCAACTTGTTCTATCACCAGGAGGGCGACCATCTGTCCCAAGGAGGTGTTACATTTATCGTCCACAAGTCTCTCGTTAACAACGTTTTAAAGATTGGGAGTATATCGACGAGGGTTGCGTACCTTATACTCAGAATCACGTGACGGTATTTGCTGAAGGTCATACAGGTTTACGCACCAACATCGGAACATCCCGATGAGGAGGTGGAGGAAATGTATGAGGATATTTCTAGAGCCATGCATTCCTACAAAACTCAATATACGGTGTTAATGGGAGATTTCAACGCAAAACTGGGCACAAGAAAGAACGGTGAGCTGAAAGTAGGAAAATTTGGGATAGGGCAACGGAACCCAAGGGGCCAGCAGCTGGCCGACTTCACGGAGAAAGAGGGACTTTTTAAGATGAACTCTTTCTTCAGAAGCGGCCCCACAGAAAGTGAACCTGGTCGAGCCCCGACGGTTCGACAAAAATGAGATTGACTTCATTATGACGACCAGACGCCAACTGTTCAGTGATGTCTCAGTGATCGCAAGGGTGAAAACTGGCAGCGATCACCGAATGGTTAGAGGCACACTGAACCTAAACGTTAAGTTGGGGAGGTCTCGTCTAATGAAGCCAACGCTCCGTCCCATTCGTGCTCTAAACCAGAATCCCGAAACCTTTCATCTCGAGTTACGTAACCGCTTCCAGTACCTAGAAGATTGCAATGCAGTGGACGATATGAATGACAAGCTCGTGGAAACTGTCCATGCGGTCGGAGCTAAGTTTTGCAAGACCCACCGCAAAAGAACACAAAAACTCTCCGATCACACTCATAATCTCATGGCTGTTAGAAGGGAGATGAGGCTGCAATCGTCAATAGATTTGACAGCATACAGGCAACTGAACAGACACATCTCCAAATACATGCGGCAAAACTTACGCAACTTTAATACTGCTCGTATTAATGAAGCGCTCGAGCGAAACCAGGTCTCCAAAGTCTTTGCCAGAGATCTTTCTGCCAGAAAGAGCCAACTATCAAAGCTGAATACTGAGTGTGGCAGCATCGTTTCCGGGACACCTGAGATTTTGAATGATATTGAGAGGTTCTATGGGCAGCTGTACACATCAACGTTGGAGCCACACGCAGGTGTGAGTAACGATCTAAGAGCAAGTCTTACCGACAATATTCCAATGACATCCCGGACGTCAGTCTGAGCGAGAATAGAATGGCTTTCCAGCACCTTAAAAACGGCAGGGCCCCAGGCGTAGATGGAATGACAGCGGAGATTCTGAAAGCGGGTGGAATACCCGTACTTGAAGTGCTTCAGAAGCTCTTTAATTCTGTCCTCCATGGTGGCACTACTCCAGAGGCGTGGAGCAGAAGTGCGGTGGTCTTGTTCTTTAAGAAAGACGACAATGCTCTCTTGAAAACTATAGACCGATTTCCCTTCTGAGCCGCGTCTATGTGCTGTTTTCGAGGGTCATTACGAATTGTCTGGCATGCAGACTAGACGACTTTCAGCCTGCCGAACAAGCCGGTTTCCGAAAAGGCTTCAGTACCATAGACCACATACATACCCTGCGGCAGATTGTACAGAAGACCGAAGAGTACAATCTGCCACTTTGCCTGGCGTATGTGGACTATGAGAAAGCCTTTGATTCCATCGAAATTTGGGTGGTGCTACAGTCCCTTCAGCGGTTCCAAGTTGCCTGTCGGTATATCGAAGTGCTGAAGTGTTTGTATAGTAGGGCTACGATGGCTTTCCGACTACAGAACCAGAGTTCGAAACTTATCCAACTGCAGAGAAGTGTAAGACTGAGTGACTTTATTTCCCCAAAACTCTCCACCGCTGCATTGGAAGACGTTTTCAAGCTACTGGACTGAAAAGGATACGGTATTAACATCAATGCCGAGTACATCACTCACCTTCGATTGGACTACGACATAGTCGTTATGGAAGAATCGCTGAAGGACCTAAGCACTATGCTCAATGACCTCAATGGTGTCTCCCAACGGATAGATCTTAAGATGAACATGGACAAAGCAAAGATCATGTTTAATGTCCATGTCACACCTATGCCAGTAGTTGTTGGGAGCACTATGCTTAAAATTGTAGACGAGTACGTTTACCTGGGACAAATAGTCCGAGTAGGTAAGTCCAACTTCGACCGAGAGGTCAATCGACGGATTTAACGTTCGGGAAATTAATACACATCTTCTCGCCAGGTATATCTCAAACGCTGAAAACTAGATTGTAAAACCAGTGTGTGTTGCCAGTGATGACTTACGGATCTGAGACGTGGTCTTTCACTGCTGGCCGTATGAGGACGCACAAGGTTGCTCAGCAAGCTATGTAGAAGTCTATGCTTGGAGTTTCTCTGCGTTATGGACTCAGAAATGAGGATATACGCATTAAAACCAGAGTGACCGACATAGCCCAATGGATTAGTAAGCTGAAGTGGCGATGGGCCGGCCATATAGCTTGAAGAACCGATAACCGATGAGGAAAAAAGGTTCTCGAGTGGCAGCCTTGTACCGGTAGACGTAGTGTGGGTCGACCCCCCCCCTAGATGGAGTGACGACCTGGTAAGACATGCAGGAAGTCGATGGATGCAGGTGGCTCAGGACCGTGCTTAGTGACATTACTTGGGGGAGGCCTATGTTCAGCAGTGGACTTGTGAAGGGCTGTAGTGATGATGATGAAAGATGGTAAGAATTACTTTGCCCACATCCGCCCAATAAAATAAAATTATGTGTCCTACCTAGTTAGAAGATCACCGGAAGTTTTCCGCCCTTCCTCAAGTAATTCTTATCAACTTTAGTTATTGTATTTTACTTAATTATTCATTTTATTTGATAGCTATATGATAGGGGTTACTATGGAAATTATACATCACCATATTGTGACGTCCACCATATTTGATTTAGAAGAACTTCACTTTACTCAATGTGTTTCGTTTATCAAGCCCTTTCATTTCAAATCCATATGTTGTAGCGTTGGTAGACGTATTGGATTAAAATGGCGGCATTTAAGTAATCGTGTATTGTCTCAAAAACCAAACGTGTGGGTCAAATTTTAACGCAATAGCTTCAGTGGAAGTGGGTGAAGTATTGATTGCGAAATTCCAGACATACATACAAGTAAAGACAATTTAAAGTTAAAAAAAGGCCATTTAGTTCACTTTCTGTTGTTCTGCGTCATCACACGAATTTAGAATATTAGTTTTGTAAAAAAATTTACGTCGCTAGTAGCGACCACGAGTGACGACGAATTTTTCACTCTGAAATTAACGATTAGAAGTTTCAATTTGGGGGGAAGGATGGTTGAATTCCTAAAACTATAAGGATACAGCAACGCGTAAAATTTTTGTTTGAAGTTTGCTAAGGTATATTCCCTTGAAACAGAAACAGACACTTTTTACTCAATATAGATTATAAATAATACAAATTGAAAGTAATTTTTTTATAATTTAACGCTGGTTCCTAAGATGTTTTATAGGTACCTATAAAATATCTTTGGCTGGTTCGATAAAAAAAAAACCTCTGTCCTGGGAAGAACCAGCAAGAAAATCTTTCGATTTTTTTTTAAATAACAGTTACAATCATGTATGTTACACAATTAACAACACAAAACGAATTAGAAATATGCTTAATAGCGATTACATTTCTCTGGGGCTATTATCATCTGTAGCAGCCAGGCTAATCAACCCTAAATGGCAATAAATAATATATACCCTGCTGCTACCATAACACAGAAGGCGAAGGTCTGAAGAAAATATTTATTTCCTAATTACCCCCGGCTACTGATATACTGCGGGCTGCATATCGATGCGAGATAATTTGACGTATATATTTAACTTCTAATACAGAAACAAGAAACAGCCGCTGAAAAGGAACTCAGGTCGGGGTCCTCTCAATCCGGCCGCGAAGGACCAATTGAAAAGGACCAGGTCGGTGTCCCTCTTGATCCTGAAAAGGACCAATTGAAAAGGACCTAGCGGATCGGGTACTAAGAAACAGGAATCGAGGCTTCTCTCGATCCGGCCTCCTATCACGCCTACGTTGGGTTCGGGAACAACGTATGTGATCTCCGCAACAGAGTAACACACTAGGGCGATAACCTCTTCCTTTTCAGCAAGTAGGTTCAGACGGGGATTACGGGTCTTCCGAAGTCGTCCCGGTCCCGACGCCTTAATTCTTCGATGTGGACTGTATAACTTAAGGGATGAATTACTTGGGAATGAAACAGCGATTATCTTCAAACCGTTCCGTGAGAGAGTAATCACTTTTCCCTATCACTTCCCTACACTTTTTCTTTCTTCTTCTTATTGACTGCTGGTAAGATCCCCGAACTTCCCCGAACGAATTGCAATAAAACCCGTTCACTAAGCTACCCCAGAGCTATACGCGAAAGTGAGCCGCGCCATCTGCGCGCTTGCGCAACTTAATTACATGAATTTGTACTATTACTCTCTCACGTTTCACTCAATATCTTTATTTATTCAAATCATATACAAATACAATTTATCAATATAGGTAGTACAAAACAATATCTACACCATGATATACATCATATCTTCATATCATAAAAAACCTTTTATTTATTAAACGAAAACTGCCTATTTTACTCACAAGTTCGAAATCGAAATTTCTTAAATATTTAACACAGAAAGTTAAAACAATGTTTCTCACTTGAATCTATACATAAGCTAACTGTTCGCGACGGCCTAACAACCTTAAGAAACGAAGTGATAAAGAATATTGTTTTATGTATTAATAATGAAATTACCAAGAAAACTGAGTAAAAACGTGTATTAATATAGTTATTTAGCATATTTATAACTCTCAATATGTTTGTATAGAATGTCGTTTTGATAACAAGTAATATAAACAACTTTTATTATATACCAAAAAATCGACCAATCACAGCGCGTCTTATCGTGGAACTCTCTAGAAGTTTTTAATTAACTGCGTAATAGATCATACTAAAAATAATGAAAATAATTTTATGTCCTAAAAGAGTTATAAATATGACATTGAATTAGCATATGGCTTATAGATGAAAGAAGTATAGGAATATTTTTGTATAATTAAACGCATTTCGTATTTATAGAAAAATTAAAGAATTAAAATGCCCAAATATTATGAAAATTTGGGACATTTCGTTTAATAACTTTTTACAATGTTAATGTTTTTATTAACCTTTATGATATACTAATAAAGTACCAGACTACCGATTTAATGATGTATAGCATGTTAGTGTAGCAATTAGTATTGTATAGAAAATATTGCAATGTATGCCATTTGTATAGTGAAAAGTTTATGCAATAAAGAGGCAAATGGAAAATGGCAAGCGGCTCACTGCAAAGTATTGCTCAAGTCTACCTTAGGGGCTCGGGGCCCAGTATCAGTAGTAGTGTGAAGAACTACCAGTGACTAGTGAAGTGAAGTGAGTGGTATCCGGTGGTAGCTGAAGTGACTAGTAGCAGTATATAGTGAATAGTGAAAGTGTTAGCTAACCTAAAAAGGTCGTAACTGACATTCGCAGTTACACATAGTGAAAGTGTTAGCTAGCCGAAAAAGGTCGTAACTGACATTCGCAGTTACATAGTGAAAGTGTTAGCTAACCTAAAAAGGTCGTAACTGACATTCGCAGTTACACATAGTGAAAGTGTTAGCTAGCCGAAAAAGGTCGTAACTGACATTCGCAGTTCACATAGTGAAAGTGTTACCAAAAAGCGAGTAGTGTTACCTAGCCTAAAAAGGTCGTAACTGACATTCGCAGTTACATATAGTGAAAGTGTTAGCTAGCCGAAAAAGGTCGTAACTGATATTCGCAGTTACATATAGTGAAAGTGGTAACTGATATCCGCAGTTACACAAGTGATAAAATCAACTAGTTTAGTTGATAATAGCTGCTAGTCAGTAGTGTTAGAAAACCAGCTACTACCAATAGATACTTGATACCACCGTACAGTTTATAGAAATCTTTTGAAATATACAAGTGAACAACCGTAGTTTAACAACAGTGATCAATAAATAATAGTTATAAAATTTCGCGATTAATCAATAAGTCGAACCGCTGGCCACTACCTTGCTATTTGTATTTGTTAATCGTGCATTTTGATTTTAACTACAGTCCACAATATTTCAGCGGTACCAACAAAGACGGCGGTGAGAGTACCCACCGGAACCTATAGGTGTAGGACGTGAGCGACTCGCGAAGTATCTTCGACAACATTTACTCCGGAGAGTTTCGCCCGTCCGGCACATTCGTTGGTCCTTCGAGCCGGATATATCCGTTTGTATTTCGGAACCGGGTAAATAGTCACCACCGTATTAAAACCGCAGAATTTTCAGATTCAAGATGCCGATCACCCGTTCGCAAGGAAGGGCAGCCAAGGCGTGGACCGTCGGTCTGGAAGGAGGTTCGTCGGCCAGTAACGCCGCCGTCCACCACCAGATGCCACCACGCTCACCGTCAACGGTAGAGGGCGCTGAGGCGCCATGCTGCCCCCCCCCGGGGGGGGGATACCCCTGCCCGCGCCGTCCACTACGGCCCGCACAACGAAGCAGAGGGAACATATAGAAGGCAACGATGACTTTAGCCGTGCATCATCGCCACCAGCCCGGGAAGACACCCACACCGAAGAGCCACCGAGGGGCCACACCGATTGCAGTACGAAGTCTAAGAAGACTGTTCGGCCCAATAGAAGAATTTTGAAGGCTCGTGAAGAAGTATTGAAAATCAAACTAGAACTTGCGCAGATCTCCTTGCAGATGGCTGAAGAAGAGGACGAATCAGACGACTATGATGAAGATGGTCACTCCAAAAGTGAGTACGTTCGATCTTGGCTCGAAAACTCTGTAGCCAAACAAAAGTCAAATCAAGGCGCAATCACCGGAGGGAAGGCACCATTTAATAAAACCGTCACAAAGCCGACCCCGGACGTTGTCGACCTCAGTGAGCCCCAAAAGGAGCTCACGAACCAGGATTCCTATCCAGAAGATGCACAAAAGCATCCCATGCCACAGAAGCTCAGCCAGGAACCCACCGTTGATGAAGACAGGGGGCTCCTACCGATTGTATCAGAGCTCGCAAACCAGGATTCCTATCCAGAAGATGTACAAAAGGATCCCAATCCAAAGAAACCTAGCCAGGAACCTGTCATAAGTGAAGACAGGGGGCTCCGTCCGTTTATATCGGAGCTCACATCCGCTATAGCCGCGCTCGCTGACAAACCAAAGTTAGAGAGTGCGCCACTATCGTCGCATACTTTCGCAGCGTCGAAAGCTATAATGACACTGCCAAGCTTTAGCGGAGCACATACCGAGTGGCTTTCATTCCGTGCCATTTACGAAACAACCCGAGGCTACTTCAATGACATTGAAAACACTGCTAGACTAAGACGAAGTCTACAAGGAAGAGCCTTGGAAACAGTCAGTTCAGAACTCATCGGGCATGCTAAGCCAGATGAGATTATGCGAGAACTGGAGCTACAATTTGGGCGTCCAGATTCAATCGCGCAAGCAGAAACCGAGAAGTTACGAGGATTAGCACGCTGTACAGAAGCGCCCAGAGACATCTGCACATTCGCGAGCAAAGTGAGGGGAAGCGTCGTCACTCTTAGAGCCCTAAAGCGAGATCATTACCTCGTCAACGCAGAGCTGCTACGACACCTCACCGACAAACTGCCAAACTCTATACGTGCCCAGTGGTATAGAATTTACACCGAAAAATATGACTCTAGACCAGACCTCGGCTGCTTCAGCGAGTTTATTACCGAGCAAGCTCGCTTCTGCAGTGCATTTGCGCCTCCAGAAATTATAAACGAAGCACAAAGCAATCGTTCAGTACATAGAGCACACGCGGCTACTACTAAGCCGTCTCCGAAATGCAGAGTGTGCGAAAAGGAGGGTCACTACGGATCCGAATGTAAAAAATTTAAAGAAGCAGATATCAACAAAAGATGGGAACTCGCAAAGCAAAATAATTTATGTTTCCGCTGTTTACGTTATCGAAATCAGACACACAAATGCAAAACCAATAAGTGTGGAATAAAAGGATGCACCGCGACACACAATCGACTTCTCCATAACAATACAAAGGAGAAGACTGAGGTCAAACAAAAAGAACCTCAAGAAACTGTTGCTAACTCATTCAGTGTGTCAAAGCATCAAGCCTATTTAAAAATAATTCCAGTGCGAGTAATTGGACCGGCGGGAGCTGTAAACACACACGCCCTGCTGGATGATGGGTCAACAGTTTCACTAATGGATGAAGAGATAGCCAAACAAATTGGAGCTACAGGGCGGTTGGACCCATTTAAGATCACCGCTATCGGGAACAATACCCTCGATTCACCGGAATCCCGAAGAATCAAAGTATCGCTGAAGAGTCTCCACAGCAAAAGGGTGCCATTCAGAGCACGCACGGTTGCAAGCCTAAACTTGGGGCCACAGACTGTGCGTGCAGCAGACATAGCCAAGTGCAAGCACTTGAAAGACATAAAGGAGCAGCTAACATATGACTCCGGCAACCCAAGGATCCTAATAGGACAGGACAATTGGAGACTTCTGATAGCCACTCAAATCCGCAGAGGTCCGCCGCACCAGCCAATTGCCTCGCTCACAGAATTAGGATGGGTGCTACACGGGGCACACACTAAAGCCCCGTATCAGCGCGTCCACGCGGCCAATGAGCTGCACAAGAGCGAGGAAACTATAGATGACCAACTCCGCGAATATTTCGCGCTGGAATCTCTCATTATCAATCCGAGAAGACCAGACTCCGACCCAGAGAAGAAAGCTGAAGATATACTAAATAGCAGCACCCGTCAGTTACAAGACGGGCACATAGAAACAGCGCTTCTCTGGAAGAAAAAGGATATCGAGGAGCCTGGTAATTACGAAACAGCAATAAAACGGCTCGTTTCCATTGAAAGAAAATTAGATCGAGACGAAGATCTAAAAAGAAAATATGATGAACAAATGAATTCCCTAGTACAAAAGGGATACGCTGAGATAGCACCGAAAACTAGCACACCGGGAAGAACATGGTACCTACCCCATTTCGACGTCCATAACCCAATGAAGCCAGAGAAGTTTCGAATAGTACACGATGCCGCAGCCAAAACAAAGGGGGTGTCATTGAACGACTTCCTGCTCACGGGTCCAGACCTACTGCAATCACTACCAGGGGTCATGATGCGTTTTCGCCGCCATAAAGTCGCTGTCTCCGCGGACATAGCCGAAATGTTCATGCAGGTTAAAGTCAGACCCGAAGACAGAGATGCCTTAAGATATCTCTGGAGAGGGGATCGACGTAATGAAGCTCCACAGGAATATAGAATGACGTCGATCATTTTCGGTGCAGCCAGTTCACCCTGCACAGCCATATTCGCAAAGAACTGGAACGCTAAAAAACACAAAGACAAGTATCCAGAAGCCGTAGAAGCTATCATTCAAAACCACTATATGGATGACTATCTCGACAGTTTCCAGTCTCTGGAAGAGGCAATGCGAATATCGAAGGAAGTACGCGACATACACAAAAACGCGCACTTCACCTTAAGAAAATGGGTTTCCAACGCACCAGAAATTGTAAAAGAATTAGAACCTGACCATGAAGCATCTGAGTCAGTCGATCTGGGAAACAAAGGAAACGAGGAAAAGATACTCGGATTAATCTGGAAACCGGGTACCGATCAGCTGAGCTTCAACCTAACGCTCGCTCGACTTCCAATCAATTTGCTGCATAAAACATCAACCAAGAGAGAACGTCTCATACGATGCGTGAAGACGGCACTATACACCGTCCTTCATGAGAGACATCCGCATGAGGAAGTATTAGCCACGCTGCTCTGCGAGGTGGAGTACACAGTAAATAGCAGACCATTGACTCACATCTCTGTAGACAGCAATGACGACGAAGCCATCACTCCAAATCACTTCCTTTTAGGAGGATCTGCGAGACTGCCGACACCTGGAGTATTTGATGAAAAAGATATGAATAGCCAAAGACACTGGCGACGCTCCCAGATACTCGCTGACATGTTCTGGCAGCGTTGGGTCCGAGAGTATTTACCGGAACTTCAAAACCGGCGGGAGGCCCATGGGCGAGGTCCCAATCTCCAGGTGGGCGATCCAGTCCTCATAGCTGACGGCCAGTTACCTCGTAACACCTGGCCACGAGGGGAGGGTGGAAGCTGTTTACCCCGGTGCGGACGGACAGATCCGCACTGTGGAGGTACGCACAGCAAACGGCCTAATCAAGAGGCCAACCAGGAAACTCGTGCCGCTGCCGAAGTAGAAGCAACGTCGCTCACCGAAATGGATGCAGCGCCGCTGTGAGAAAATCGTCGCGACGCTGCACGGCGGGAGAAATGTTCGCGACGGCCTAACAACCTTAAGAAACGAAGTGATAAAGAATATTGTTTTATGTATTAAAAATGAAATTACCAAGAAAACTGAGTGAAAACGTGTATTAATATAGTTATTTAGCATATTTATAACTCTCAATATGTTTGTATAGAATGTCGTTTTGATAACAAGTAATATAAACAACTTTTATTATATACCAAAAAATCGACCAATCACAGCGCGTCTTATCGTGGAACTCTCTAGAAGTTTTTAATTAACTGCGTAATAGATCATACTAAAAATAATGAAAATAATTTTATGTCCTAAAAGAGTTATAAATATGACATTGAATTAGCATATGGCTTATAGATGAAAGAAGTATAGGAATATTTTTGTATAATTAAACGCATTTCGTATTTATAGAAAAATTAAAGAATTAAAATGCCCAAATATTATGAAAATTTGGGACATTTCGTTTAATAACTTTTTACAATGTTAATGTTTTTATTAACCTTTATGATATACTAATAAAGTACCAGACTACCGATTTAATGATGTATAGCATGTTAGTGTAGCAATTAGTATTGTATAGAAAATATTGCAATGTATGCCATTTGTATAGTGAAAAGTTTATGCAATAAAGAGGCAAATGGAAAATGGCAAGCGGCTCACTGCAAAGTATTGCTCAAGTCTACCTTAGGGGCTCGGGGCCCAGTATCAGTAGTAGTGTGAAGAACTACCAGTGACTAGTGAAGTGAAGTGAGTGGTATCCGGTGGTAGCTGAAGTGACTAGTAGCAGTATATAGTGAATAGTGAAAGTGTTAGCTAACCTAAAAAGGTCGTAACTGACATTCGCAGTTACACATAGTGAAAGTGTTAGCTAGCCGAAAAAGGTCGTAACTGACATTCGCAGTTACATAGTGAAAGTGTTAGCTAACCTAAAAAAGGTCGTAACTGACATTCGCAGTTACACATAGTGAAAGTGTTAGCTAGCCGAAAAAGGTCGTAACTGACATTCGCAGTTACATAGTGAAAGTGTTACCTAGCCTAAAAAGGTCGTAACTGATATTCGCAGTTACATATAGTGAAAGTGTTAGCTAGCCGAAAAAGGTCGTAACTGATATTCGCAGTTACATATAGTGAAAGTGGTAACTGATATCCGCAGTTACACAAGTGATAAAATCAACTAGTTTAGTTGATAATAGCTGCTAGTCAGTAGTGTTAGAAAACCAGCTACTACCAATAGATATTTGATACCACCGTACAGTTTATAGAAATCTTTTGAAATATACAGTGACCAATCAATAGTGAACAACCGTAGTTTAACAACAGTGATCAATAAATAATAGTTATAAAATTTCGCGATTAATCAATAAGTTGAACCGCTGGCCACTACCTTGCTATTTGTATTTGTTAATCGTGCATTTTGATTTTAACTACAGTCCACAATATTTCAGCGGTACCAACAAAGACGGCGGTGAGAGTACCCACCGGAACCTATAGGTGTAGGACGTGAGCGACTCGCGAAGTATCTTCGACAACATTTACTCCGGAGAGTTTCGCCCGTCCGGCACACTAACCAATACAATAGTTTAATTTACATTTTTTCTATTTATATCACTATTTAAAACACTTTTAAATTTCTTATACAAAACTATCATTATTTCACTTATACACAGGAATTTTCACATGAAAATAACACAGAATTTACCTTTTTTAGCACGTACAATTAACCTGAAATATTTTACAAGTAATTTTTACATAAATCACTGAATTACAAACATTTTAAATTTTTACATATTCGGCCTCCTAAGGGCGTGGCCAGCGTGCTTCCGTGTACTCACGCTATGTGAACAACTAACTTTGCACGGCTCTCGGCTATCAGAAAAAATTAAATTATGAAATACACCAATTTTGACCATATTAGGCAAATTAAATGCTTTTATACAATTTTCGAACTGTATGAAACTATCTTTAATCAGATAACAATATAAATGAATGTTCTCATTAATCAATCATAACAAATAGGCATTTGTTTTCGTACAAAACGTATCAAACTTATACAAAACAACATTTATGCAATTAATATCCATTAATTCTGCCTATGCACAGAGTGATTATCTCGACCGGGGAACAAATCCGATCTTTAACTTCACTTTAATATTCTTATGAATTTACATCATTTGAAAGATGATTTCAACCGGGGAACAAATCCGGTAACATAATTTATATCTTAAATTCCTTACGAATTTATTAAGCGATATTACTTAGGAAAACAAACAAACTAGTCCGGCCTGGGAGTCGAACCCAAGACCTTCATATCATTAATTCGACATTTCTTAAAGATTTAACTAAGCATTCTCTTATCAGAGCGTCGTTGCTCGTGACTGCCCCTTTTTTCATAGCAACGTCATCGGTTGATTTAATAAACTGAAACATTTTTATAGGCGCGTCGCCAACAATCTCCCCCCCCGTGCGTTAGCACCATCATTTGGGAGGCGTCGCGGGTACCAGGACTATTATTCTGGATGTAGGTCTCCTCAAGATACCTGTGCTAGTAATGACGTCAACCACTCTGGTGTGACCGTCTGGTCCCGGTAACGTTCTACTAATTTTACCTTTTGGCCACGTATTTCGTGGCAACGAATGATCTATTATCAAAACAATATCGCCTTCTTTAGGTTCCATGAACTTGCCGTTATCACCTGTTCGAGGTATTAACGTAGGCATGTATTCTTTCAGCCATCTTGTCCAAAAATGGTCGGCTAACCTCTGTGCAGCTTTCCAATTGAGTTGACCCGTCAGATGTCGCTCTAAAAATAATCCAGGTGGTCGATCACCACATGAGCGTCCCAGAAGAAAATGATTGGGTGTCAAACCCTCTTCAGGACTATCCATACTGAATGTTACCAGAGGTCTGGAATTTACCGTATGCTCTGCTTCTAAAAGTAACGTATGTAGAACCTCCTCTCGTGGGCTCTTCTCCTTAAGCGTAGCGGTCAACGCAATTTTAATCGATCTTACTAACCTCTCCCAGGCGCCACCCATGTGCGGTGCTCCCGGAGGTATAAATTTCCATTTAATATATTTCTTAAATGACTCGTTTTTCATGCCCTCATAGCATTCTTCGCATGCTTTCAATAATTCTTTATTTGCAGCTTTGAAATTTGTCCCGTTATCGCTGTATATAACGGCTGGTTTTCCTCTTCTGGCGATAAATCGCCTTAACGCCATTATCATTGACGCTGGTGTCAATGAGGCTGCTAATTCCAGATGTACTGCTCTGGTGGTCAGACACGTGAATAAAACGCCCCAACGTTTTTCGTGTCGCCTTCCTATAGTCACACTCATAGGACCAAAATAATCTACAGCTGAGCATGTAAAAGGTGGCTCATGATGAGCTATTCTTTCCAGAGGAATATTTCCTTGTGGCACGTTTTGCGGCTTTGACCTGTATGTCCTGCACCACTGACAATGGTGTGACACACTTCGTACTACATTACGCAAGTTCAAGACGTAAAATTTCTGGTTCACCTCATTCATCACCGTCTGGTGATTGGCGTGTCCAAAATGATGATGAACTTCTCTAATCATCATTTTAACGATTTCGTGTTTACCGTCTAATATGACAGGTTTTCTACTTTCCTCGGTCAAATTAGACTTGAAAGGTAAACGTCCATTTAAACGGAGTAAGTTATCCTCTCCTATTTCCATAGATAATTTACTTAAGCGTGAACTTCTTTCAACGCTTTTGCCTGCTTTCAAACATTTTATTTCCGAATGAAAACACTCGTCTTGAATGAATTTCCAAATTAATATTTCCGCCTTTTTCAAGAGCGCTGTGTCCAACGCGCTATCGGGTCCTTTAACCGACTTTGCTAAAACTTTGTTGGAACACATAACCGACTTTTCGGTTGCGTCGTCGGGTCCTTTAACCGACTTTCTTAAACTCTTGAATTTTTCTACCGCTTGTAAGGTGCGTGTAGTTGCTCCAAGGAATTTCTTAAAGCTGCTAAATCGTCCGTAGTCGGGTAGACTTAACGGTTCTTGCTTTCTTAACGTATTTACGCCCTTTTGCGATTTTTCTTCACCTGTTTCTAAGCTATTTATGGTGTCCACTTGTTTGGGCCATAAATCAGGACTTTTCCTGAGGAATTCAGGTCCTTGGAACCAGCGATGACTTACATCGAAGGTGGAAGGAAAATTTCTAGTGGCGTCGTCTGCCACGTTTTGTGACGTTGGAACCCATCGCCATTCACATGGCTTACTGTGATCTTCGATCTCAGCCAATCGATGAGCAACGAATGGTTTAAAAGCGCGAGGATCTGACTTAATCCACGCTAACACTGTACGTGAGTCTGTCCAAAACACTCTCTCGGACATCTCGTACTTGCTCTCTTCACTAACCGAAGCAGCCAGTCTGCTGCCCATAAGAGCTGCTTGCAATTCAAGCCTTGAAATCGAAATTGGTTTCAATGGCGCTACTCTTGCCTTTGCGGCGATCAGCGTAATCCGCCTTATTCCTTGCTCGTCCGTGGTGACGTAATACACCGCGGCAGCGTATGCTTTTTCACTAGCATCCGTGAAAGTATGTAACTCTCCTTTGCCGATGCCTTCAGCAACGGGTCTAGGTACTTCTAAGTGACCTAATTTATTCACTTCCGATATCCATTTACAAAATAACACGTGTAACTCGTGTGAAACTTCTTCATCCCAAGAGATGCCTGTCCTCCATACTTGCTGGATCAGCGACTTCCCTTGAATCGTTATGGGTGATGCGAGTCCCAAAGGATCGAAGACTGACATCACAGCGCTAGTTATCTCCCTCTTCGTAGGCGGTCGTAAACCCTCCATCACCTCTTCCGGTGTGCTACGAAGACTTGTGGAAAAACTTATTATATCCCGTTTGATATTCCAAATCAAACCTAACGTGCGCTCTGTGTGCTCTTTATCTCCAAGCGAAGCACTGTCGCTCTTATATTTATTTTCCATATTACTTAAAACTTCGGGTCGGTTGCTAGCCCATCCCCTCAGTTGGAAAGAAGCATGCTTATGTAATTCATACATATCGTTTACTATCCTCTCGGCCGTCGTCACGTCGGGAAATGCCTGTAGGTAATCATCCATATAAAAATTGCTTTCCGTAGCGGAAGCTGCTTCTGGATAGATATGTGCGTTGTCCTGCGCATTTCTATTCTTTACATATATAGCGATGCATGGTGATGATGCCGCTCCAAATATGAGTGACGTCATTCTATACTCTTCCGGTGGCGCGTCACGATTGTGCCGCCATAAGAATCGAAGGCTATCCCTGTCTTCTTCCCGGATTTTCACTTGCAGGAACATTTCCTTAATGTCTGCCATTACTGCCACGCTTCCTTCTCTGAATCGTAGCAGAACTCCGAACAACGACTTCAATAAGTCCGGTCCGGTCAACAACGCATCGTTAAGACAACGTCCGCCCGTCCTTGCGGCGGCGTCGAAAACTATCCTTATTTTCCTCTTTTGTGGGTGAGTCACTGCGAAGTGAGGGAAGGTACCACGTACGTGGGGAAATGGAAATATGGTTCGCTTTCTCTGCGTAACCGTTAACGATGAGATTTTCAATTTGCTTCTCGTATTCCTTTTTCAACTCGCTATTTTTGTCGAGCTTTTTCTCAATATTAAACAGGCGACTTTCAACCTGTGCCCTATTCGATGGCAAGCACTCATTGTCTGTGCGCCATAACAAAGCAGTCTCGTACCTATTATTAGGTATACGACGTACCGTTTTGTTCAAAATATTTAAAGCTCGTTCTTCTGGGTCGTTCACGGGCTTTCTAGCCGATACTCCCAGAGATTCCAAACTAAAATAATCCTTGATTAATTTATTCATATCTTCCTCCTTCTTGGTGGAAATGTGGTTAACAATCTTGATTGGTTTAATGCCACCCGATATGTGACCATGCAAAACCCACCCCAGTTTGGTGAGCGATGCTACAGGTAGGTTCTTACCTCCCGAAACCAATTCACGAGTAACTATGAGATGCCAATTGTCCTGACCAATCAATATGGTAGGCTTGGACCTCTCATACATCAACTCATCCTTGATCGGTGTCAAATGAGAACACCGTTGCAATAATTCTCGGCTTACCGACTGAGGAGCGAGGTTAAGTGACTTAATTGTTTGTACACTTATCTCTTCTAAGTCGCTCGAATAAATGCCTTTTATTTTAACGTTTAAGCGATACGAACTATCGTCGTTAATTCGCTTACCTCCCACGGCTTCGATACGTAATCCCTCTTTACGTCCGCGAGGCGCTAACTTCTGAGCCATCCACTCCTCTATGAGTGTCATGGTCGATCCCTCATCCAGAAGAGCTGTTGTCCTGACCTTTCCTCTAGGCCCATGCAACTCGACCGGTATGATCTTTAAATATGCACATGCCAGTGCATTCACTGTACTAACAGTTGTAATCTGAGCATCTTTACCCCCCTCGTCCCCTTGTGGCGAGGTATTTTCATTGGGGTATCGGTGTAGCATTCGATGATGTGACATTCTACATCCTTCTACACCACATTTTTTCGCTTTGCACTCTAACCTCCTATGGTTAGGTGACAAACATTGGAAACATACTTTGGCCTTTTTGACGGCTTCCCATTTCTCGCGAATATTCATGTCCTTAAACTTGTAACAACTCACTATAGAGTGCTCCTTGTTGCATATAACACACTTATGTGTTACCCGACTTACAGGCTTGTCCTGGGTTATCATAACCACTTGTCGGTTGTGCCTTTTATTATTTCAGCGTTCTAAACGCTCGCTCATATTACTTCGGCGCATATAGCGCTCGCTCTCGGCACAGCTGCGTACACCTCCCTTTGCAGTGTGTACAGTTTGCTTCCTGAATTCAGGACGCTTCCTTTTTTCAGGCGCATTTCTTTATTTAAATTTAAAAACTTGGCCATCTTCTGTAACTCTGGCTCCAAAGGATATTGAGCTCGATATTCAAACCATTTAAATTTAATCATAGTTCCAAGTTTCTCCACTATGCGGCTCACTAACTCCGGTGAGTATAAATACTGTGGTTGATTCAACGCTTGTATTGTGGCAACCACGTTCGTAATACGACTTGCAAAAGATCCTATATTTCGGCAATCTTCTGCCAATCTTGGCATACGCTTTACATTCTCGATTTCGGCTAGAATGAGCATCTCAACCCTACCGAATCTTCTTTCGAGAGCGTTCATTATTTCTTCAGGTTCACATAAAGTAAATAACAGCGACTTAACCGCCTCTTTAGCGGTGCCCTTTAATGCCCTCCTAAGGCGTGCGACATTTTGCACCCCTGAAAATTGGCCTTTTGTGTCTTCAAACACCGTTTTGAAAATTATCCATTCACCCGGGTCTCCATCGAACACCGGTAATTCCTGGAGGAAATGAAGCTGGGAAGATTTATCTTTACCAGCTATTTTTATTGCACTCACAATCGCTTCGGTCAATTCTGACACCTCACTCGCGTGTGTTTTCTGTGCATTTCCTAGGTTGCGCTCGACCTCCGCCCCTTTGCGGCGTGATCCTTTACACGCTTCCTTATCAGTAATATCGGGTTGTGCTACACTAACCGGCGCGCTCATTATTGTTTGCTGAACCCAACTCCTTACGAAAGGTTCCACCTGAGTATTCCGCTCTTCATCATCCTCACTCGAGTCGATTTCCTCTTCTCGGTTGAGTCGTGCCAACTCCAATTGAGACTTGGCTAAGGCAGCAGCTGCCTGTGCTCGTTCGAGCTCTGAGCGTTCGAATTTAATCCGCGCCTCTAATTCGGCTTTCAGCCTCGCCGATCGCGATGACCTACTACCTCTCTGTGACCCTTTATCACTAGTGTGCCCGATTACTGTCCTTGACGATGCCGCTTCTTCGGTCCTTTGACCTACTTTTTCGACCACCGTTTCACTCCTGGATATAACGGATTGTTGTGCGGTGCTGGCCTGTGTACCACTGGTGTCCGTCCTGTTGCTCGTCGTTGCTATGGACGTCCCTGAGTCCCACGTGCATGTGGACGTGTCTGTGGTGGCTCCACTTGAAGGAGTTGCTCCATTTGACGCAGTAGCTGTGGTCGCTCCAGATGATTCCGCTTCTTTAGCTTTTCTTGAGAGCCCTGTCCTTGTCCTGCTCCCTTCGCTTCTCCCTGTCTGGTCTTGTGCCTTCTTCATCTTGCAGGAAGGTGATTGTTGGCCTACGGTCCCTAACTGTCCCTACAGTCCCTACGGTCCCTACAACACCTTACCTACAACCCTTCTACACCCCAACCTAACACCACTACCCCTCCCCCCTTTATCTCCCAACCCTACAACCCTACTACCACCCTAACAGCCCTATCAGCCCTATCAATCCTGAACGGGGTCTACCGAGGTGAGCCGTCCAGGGATGGAGTCGTGCAGGAATGGAATGGAGGAAAGGTTTAGGAACTGTCCCGCCAAGGAATATGACGAAACAGTCGAGCGGTAGTGCAAGCGCAGTCTCGCTCGAGAGAACTGCTCCACCCGAAGGTGTTATGCCAGAGCCCAACCGTTTGGCACCGTTAGGTGGTCGGGATGTATGCTGTGCTCGCCGCCCAGTTGCCGGTGACGCCTCGTCCAAGCGCCCTCCTCCGGCCGCGATGCAGTCAGGTGCCCACGCGCACCCTCGCCCGGCAGCAGCAGCGGTGGATGCTTTTTGCACCCTGATGACCCGACGGGAAATGCCGGACACGGTCGTCCGACAGGAAATGCCAGACACGATCGTCTGACAGGAAATGCCAGACACGATCGTCTGACAGGAAATGCCGAGCACGCTTGCCCGACAGGAAAAATGCCAAGCCCTGCTTGGCCACGATGAGTGCCTTCACAAGACACCTGCGCCCGGCTGCGATATGTGCCCCATGCGAGCACACGCCCCAAGCTGCAATCCCGGTTTTCTTTCTTCCGGTAGTTCCAGGTCCAGCCCTTCAGTGCTGCCGTCCTGGTCTTCAGGCCTTTGGTCCTATTGCTTCAGCTCAAACCTCTGGCTTCCTTCGGTTGCTGATCTTCACTCGGCTTCCGAAGGTCTTCTTCTTCCACAACCAGCAGTCCACAGCTGGTTCCTTGATCCAGCTGGCGGGGTTCGGGTGGTCTTCAATCCGGCTCCGAAGGTCCAATTGAAAAGGAACTCAGGTCCGGGGTCCTCTCAATCCGGCCGCGAAGGACCAATTGAAAAGGACCAGGTCGGTGTCCCTCTTGATCCTGAAAAGGACCAATTGAAAAGGACCTAGCGGATCGGGTACTAAGAAACAGGAATCGAGGCTTCTCTCGATCCGGCCTCCTATCACGCCTACGTTGGGTTCGGGAACAACGTATGTGATCTCCGCAACGGAGTAACACACTAGGGCGATAACCTCTTCCTTTTCAGCATGTAGGTTCAGACGGGGATTACGGGTCTTCCGAAGTCGTCCCGGTCCCGACGCCTTAATTCTTCGATGTGGACTGTATAACTTAAGGGATGAATTACTTGGGAATGAAACAGCGATTATCTTCAAACCGTTCCGTGAGAGAGTAATCACTTTTCCCTATCACTTCCCTACACTTTTTCTTTCTTCTTCTTATTGACTGCTGGTAAGATCCCCGAACTTCCCCGAACGAATTGCAATAAAACCCGTTCACTAAGCTACCCCAGAGCTATACGCGAAAGTGAGCCGCGCCATCTGCGCGCTTGCGCAACTTAATTACATGAATTTGTACTATTACTCTCTCACGTTTCACTCAATATCTTTATTTATTCAAATCATATACAAATACAATTTATCAATATAGGTAGTACAAAACAATATCTACACCATGATATACATCATATCTTCATATCATAAAAAACCTTTTATTTATTAAACGAAAACTGCCTATTTTACTCACAAGTTCGAAATCGAAATTTCTTAAATATTTAACACAGAAAGTTAAAACAATGTTTCTCACTTGAATTTATACATAAGCTAACCAATACAATAGTTTAATTTACATTTTTTCTATTTATTTCACTATTTAAAACACTTTTAAATTTCTTATACAAAACTATCATTATTTCACTTATACACAGGAATTTTCACATGAAAATAACACAGAATTTACCTTTTTAGCACGTACAATTAACCTGAAATATTTTACAAGTAATTTTTACATAAATCACTGAATTACAAACATTTTAAATTTTTACATATTCGGCCTCCTAAGGGCGTGGCCAGCGTGCTTCCGTGTACTCACGCTATGTGAACAACTAACTTTGCACGGCTCTCGGCTATCAGAAAAAATTAAATTATGAAATACACCAATTTTGACCATATTAGGCAAATTAAATGCTTTTATACAATTTTCGAACTGTATGAAACTATCTTTAATCAGATAACAATATAAATGAATGTTCTCATTAATCAATCATAACAAATAGGCATTTGTTTTCGTACAAAACGTATCAAACTTATACAAAACAACATTTATGCAATTAATATCCATTAATTCTGCCTATGCACAGAGTGATTATCTCGACCGGGGAACAAATCCGATCTTTAACTTCACTTTAATATTCTTATGAATTTACATCATTTGAAAGATGATTTCAACCGGGGAACAAATCCGGTAACATAATTTATATCTTAAATTCCTTACGAATTTATTAAGCGATATTACTTAGGAAAACAAACAAACTAGTCCGGCCTGGGAGTCGAACCCAAGACCTTCATATCATTAATTCGACATTTCTTAAAGATTTAACTAAGCATTCTCTTATCAGAGCGTCGTTGCTCGTGACTGCCCCTTTTTTCATAGCAACGTCATCGGTTGATTTAATAAACTGAAACATTTTTATAGGCGCGTCGCCAACAGCCGCAAATATCATCAGCGCTGCATCGTCTTCACACGCCGGCTGTCTATTCTATGTCTGATTTTGAGCCGTTTCTTCAACGCCGCAGTTTCGCTTCTTCTTGCTGTTCCAGAGATGTGTCCCACGTCGCCGCGGCTCGCAGATTACGCGCGCGCGCGTTTTATTTTGCGCCCGAATCAAATATGGGAAACCCTCCGGAAAGCGGGGGAGGGAGGTGGAGAATGCTCATAGCATACCATGTAGCATACCACATAACCACGCAGCCGGCTGCGTGGTTATGTGGTATGATATATGGTAAGAAAGAGACAAAACGAAATATATATATATTTCGTTTTGTCTCTTTCTTATGTGTGTTAGTGTAGAATAAAGAATATATTGATTATATTGATTAATCATATGATCATTGTGAGTCGTGTACTTTTGAATTTTCCAAACTTTTCTATATTAGCTTTTGACGTAAAGATATCGGAAAATTAGAAGTAATAGTAATAAGGTTATCTGTGAATACTTGTGTCTATTTAAAATACTTTAAAAAATGTCGCGTAACATGAGCGCTTAAAGCTGCACATTTAGATTTAACAAATTTTTAACTTCCCGCTAAAGCTCTGTTTTTCGAAAATTGAGTTTTCGTCAAATCTTGATCTTTTGAGGTCGCAGGAGGCCACCCTGACAATTTTTCGATAGTGTTTCTATGTCTGTATGTAAGTTCTGTAAGATCCGTCGCTGAAGAACACAAAAACTCTCCGATACTCTTAATCTCATATACAGGCAACTGAACAGGAAGATCTCCAAATGCATGCGGCGGGACTTACGCAACTTTAATACAGTTCGTATTGAAGAAACAATTGAGCGGAACCAATGATCCAAAGTCTTTGCCAGATATCTGTCTGTCAGAAAGAGCCAACTGTCGAAGCTGAAGACCGAATTTGGCAGCATCGTTTCCGGAACACCAGAGATTCTGAGTGAGATTGAGAGGTTCTATGGGCAGCTGTACACGTCATCGTTGGAGCCAGACGCAAGTGTGAGTAACGATGCAAGAGCAAGTGTTATCCGACACTATTCCGATGATATCCTGGACGTCAGTCTGAACGAGATTAAAATGGCTCTCCAGCACCTTAAAAACGGCAAGTCCCCGGGCGAGGATGGAACTACAGCGGAGCTTCTGAAAGCGGGTTGAAAACCGATACTTAAAGTCCTTCAGAACCTCTTCAATTTCATCATCCATGGAGGCAATACTCCAAAGGCGTGGAACAGAAGTACGGTGGTCTCGTTCTTTAAAAAAGACGATAACGCTCTTTCGAAGAACTACAGACCGATTTCCCTTCTGAGCCGCATCTACGTGCTGTTTTCGAGAGTCATTACGAATCGTCTCGCACGCAGACTCGACGAATTCCAGCCTCCCGAACAAGCCGGTTTCCGAAAAGGCTTCAGTACCATAGACCACATATATATTGTACAGAAGTCTGAAGAGTACAATCAGCAAATTTATCTTGCGTATGTGGACTATGAGAAAGCCTTTGATTCCATCAAAATTTGGGTGGTGATGCAGTCCCTTCAGCGGTGTCAAGTTGACTGTCGGTATATCGAAGTGCTGATGTGTTTGTGCAGTAAGGCTACGCTGGCTATCCGAGTAGAGAACCAGAGCACGAAACCTATGCAACTGCAGAGAGGTGTAAGACAGGGTGACGTAATATCCCCGACACTCTTCACCGCTGCATTGTAGGATGTTTTCAACTACTGGACTGTAAATGATACGGTATTAACGTCAATGGCGAGTACATCACTTACCATCGATTTGCCAACGACATAGTCCTTATGGCAGAATCGCTGCAGGATTAACCTTGTAAAAACACGTCGATCGCCCCCGGTTCGATCAAAATCGGTTTATTCGTTCGTGGGATAATGTCAACGAAATTTTTTTAAAAATCGAATTTTTAAATTACTCCGATAATTCATATTCAACGTCTAATGTGGTGAAATTTAGAGCGCTTTGCATTTGATATTAAGGGAAAGTTTCAGGGATAGTCTGCAGGGTCAACCAATTTTGCCTTGGTGTTGCACCAAAAAATCAACAACAAAAATATTATTATTCTATAATATATTCTATAATATATACCTATAATAATA
Source organism: Parnassius apollo (assembly GCA_907164705.1). Taxonomy (NCBI): domain Eukaryota; kingdom Metazoa; phylum Arthropoda; class Insecta; order Lepidoptera; family Papilionidae; genus Parnassius; species Parnassius apollo. The sequence goes on from CAJQZP010000610.1 coordinate 6,772,277, forward strand.
TTATTATTAGTCGGACGGACAAATATTTTAAAAGAACACACTTCTGAGACCTCACTGTATTATTGTGTGGCCTCAGAAACGCCAGCTGCTGAGTTAAGAATGAGGCGTAAATGCTATCAAGCTCGCTGTAAAAATAAAACCAATAAAGCGTGTGACTTATGTAAAACCTCTAAGTGGCAGATGCAATCAACCAAAAAATGTAATTACTTTTAATAGTTATTTATTAAATACCTATTTACACTAGAAACTAAAATCAATTAACAATTAACTAAACTCAATTTCATTTGCCTTTATAACAATGATATTGCCTATTATTTCTAAAAAATTACTATACATATTATATTCATAATTAGAGACTAGGTAATAACGATGGGTCAAATGACCTTTGACCGCCTTTGTTGGCTAGCTGTTTTTCCCGTCTTGCTGTTGTTAAAAACTTTGCCTATTTTTCCACACTTAGAGAGTATTAGTAAAGTATTACCTATTTAATAAAAACAAAGTAATTTAAATTACTTTTCTATTGACGAAGATATCATATAAAAATATGAAAATAATGTGCTTATTTTTACTAATTAAGTATTTTTTTGTTCAAAATATTATTATTCTTCGTAAAATGTTTAGATCTTATAGAGACAATAAGCGTCAAGTAAAACTTTAAATATTGACGTAATATTCAATCATATTCTTTGAAAAAACTTTTTTATATTTTGTTTTCAAATATATTTATTCACACCAAGTTGTTTTTTGCATATGTAAATAGCCATATTATGTTAATAGTCTTGTTTAAAACTATTAAGAACTACACTTTCTAAATTGATTCGAAGAACAATTGACCGTCATTGCAATGAAATGCGATAGTGTGGCCGTATTGATGTGCGGTCTGATGAGTACATGTGGAATTCCATTAAAAGTATATTGCTATAATTTTACTTGTATTTACTTGGATTTTGATTTTTGACAAGCAAAAACATTCATCTAAACAATCGTCATATTTTTGAAGCATTTTCATATGAAATCTTATGTTATTCTGCGACAAAGGAATTTGATTAGTCCATACGTGCCATGTTATTTGAGAATCGAACTCATTTTATAAATGTAAAATGTATTTAAATATTTTCAAATATCAATCGATATTATTATCCTTGAAATTCTATCCCACTAGTTCCTGTTTATATTCCTAATATTTACTAGTATCAAAATGTGAAAGATGGTAAATAATTCAATAAAATTAGAATACACCGAAGCAAAATGACTACCACTATTAATCCTTTACTAGTAAAAAATTACTCTTTTTCCTACTTTATACTATTGAAGATGAACTCGAACATCTCATTCTTAATCTTAAAACTAATTCGGGCGCAGGCTATGTCTTAAATACTTTATTATCCCTCCACATAATCATATTTTTAATGAATGTTCAGAAGATATCTTTCCACTGGTTTTACAAAAACAATCACGATTACTATTTTAAAAACGGAAGGCGTGACATTATTACTAACTACCGTCCAATATCATTACTCCCGTCTATATGTAAGCTTCTTGAAAAAATAATAAACACTAACACTACTATCACTTACAAAATATTTAGACGAAAAAGGAATTCTTTCAAATGGCCACTATAAATGTATTTACGGCTTTACTTTACTCAACAAAAAAATTATAACAATCTTTATTGAAATGCATTAGCTTTTAAAACGTGGTAACCACATTGCAGCTATATTATTATGGTTGTAGCAGAAATAGATGAGCGTGACAAGGGTAGGACCACAATCTAAGAGAATACCAGCGTAAAATAGCAGCCTAATGATACCGTGTTTCGTAAGGTGAGTGCAAATAACCGGAGAACCTATTTACTGGTAACGAGGCATTCCATCTTAGTCCTCAGAGGTGACAACGCATCTGCATTTTGATTATTAATCGAGGATAAATGTAGCTGTTTATAAACCACAGCATATACTTACCGTCAGGTGGACTGTGTGTTCGTTTGTTACTTTCATTGTGTAAAAAAAACTGATCGAGAAACTTGAAAAAATGCGTACCTAATTTAAATGTACAGTTCCAACTTTTTAAAATTTACTTACCAAATCGATCACAAAGAATTAGGATAGGAGAAATTGTTATCGATGAAAGCACAATCAATTACTGAGCACCATAAGGTAGGTAGTATTCTTGATCCAGCACTCTTTATTTACTATATTATAAACACACAAACCTTGGTTTACTGTAATTCTTGGAAATAAGTTTGAAAAAATTGCAGAGGATGGTTTCAATACTGTCTGTCATTTGCTCGCTCTAAACCATCTCTCTTTAAATTCCGATAATACCAAGTATATAATGTTTTAGTTTCGAAAATCATTCCACTTCCCAAATAAATATAAAATCATAGCATGTTTATATGATATGTCCTCATATTTTAAACTTTAAATGTCCTTTGTCCTTTAACTGTATTGAATATAAAAATACTATGAAGTATCACGGTATAAAATGGACTAAAATCTATCCTACAAAGAATATTTAGTAAAAAAATTTGAAATCTGATTGCGTCATTTCTTAAGTTTTAAATATAAAAACTCAAGAAATATCGCAAATTGAAAACTGTCCATGAATTCCTATAATTTACATATTATCACTAATTTAAAAAAAGCAAGGTTGTACTTTGATTTGTTGTAAAATATATTATAAGTAATTCTGGCATGAGCAAGGATTATGAAGTTTGCAAAATTATTTCGGTAAGAACATTACCCAATTACACACTTGAATATATAGAATACAATATATATTGTATTTACTTCTAACGCGTTCCTGAATATTTTATTACGTAAAATCTACTAAGTAGTACTCATTTATTTAAATAGTTAAGAGTACTAACATCAGAAGATGGGATATATTCCCTGTTATCGCTTACATAAAATAGACAACAATACAAGTTAACAAAAATTTTGAGCTGCATCGAAATGTGTAAATAATTTTCTAAAAATATTCATAAATTACTAATTAGTAATCAGTTTTTTAAGTTGCATCAGTCAATATGCGAAAAATGGTTCCTGTAATTCCAAAAACACATAGAAACGGGCAGCACAATTCACACAGATAACTGGAGAGCATATGACTGCCTAGCGATACATGTCTACGCCCACAAAAAAGTTAACCACTCGGAACCTGACAATCCATTTGTGGTTTCAGGCGGGACTCACACAAAAAGGATTGATTCACAATGGAGAGTCGTCAAGCGATTTAAAAAAAAAAGATGATTAGAATAATCCAGAAAATTTTGGTGATGCGATAGTGGAGTACTTGTGGAGGCGGAACAATATGCAATATAATTCATATCCATTTTTGGAAATAATGGAAGTGATGAAATATGTTTACTGATTAAAGTCATTATAATAGTTAACCTTTTGTTGTTTTATTTGGTGCAGGAGCGAGCGAAGCGAGCTCGAGACTTAGGTTAGAATGGGATTGTTACTTTTTATAAACCACCCAGAAATACCCGGGATCCGTCGACTACACTTTTGTATTACTTCGGCGGAGGGGGACCCTCTCACGCCGCCCCCATATTAAGGTGATTTTTCTCAGGATTAATTCAATAAAAATTTGAATCTTTAACATTTAATATAAAAATACTGAAAGAAAAGAAAAGTAGGGCCACTCCCATACCCCATTAAGGCGAATTGATGCTAAGCCTGCCTCCTTGGGCTCCTAAATGGGCCTCCCGATAGATTACCTCATGGGGAGATATTTGCCATAGTTGCCACGCTCGGCAAGCGGGTTGGCAGCTACACTTTTTATTTTTGGTCGTTATTACTGTTATTCTGCTGCCCATCTCCGGACTTGTTTCAATCTGTCGCCTTTTACGGTACCCACGGGACAATATGGAGTAGTAGGTAACAAATTTTATCTAACGTTAAATCGTCAATGAGCAATCGTCACTAAATACTGGGCATGAAATACCGGTATATATATATATATATATATATATATATATATATATATATATATATATATATATATAATCCTAAAATAAATTTTCAGTTTTAGAAATATGTATTTTATTTTATTCGATGACTAGTCGAATGCAAATGTGCTAAAAGTTGTGGGTAAATTTTCTTACGGACTTTATGCATTACTAGTACGTTGTTTGAAATTAATGACTTTGGTTAATTCGTCTGAGGTTCACTTTAGACGTGAACAACATAAATTACTTACCTCTGTAATTAACTCAATAGCCTTAGTTAAGAGCAAATTCTTTGAATTTGCAAGTGAAATAAAGTGACTGACATTAATTTTAAATGTACTAAACCCAAGGTGCAGTTATAATATTATAGTTGCAGCAGGAATGGGTCGGGGAAGAACAACACTCTCACTGAATACCAGTGTCAAATAGCAGTTTAATGCTGTTGTCTTTCGTAAAGTGACTGTGAAGAACTGGATATCCTTTTTACTGGTAACGAGCATTTTATCTTAGTCTGAGGGGTGACAATGTGTTATTTTGATCATTAATTGGGAAGAGATGTAAGTTTCAATGAGCGATAAATGGTGGACTTTGTGTTTGTTTGTCGCCCTTCTTTTATTAAAAAAACCGGAGACGAGCGAAACTAGCGCCTAAAGGGTTACGAATGTAATTAATTATGTAAGATACGACGATTTACCTGCCTATTTTAAGTACCGATATACGATTTTCTTAAATTAACAAAAGTTTTTAATTTTTACCTTTAAAAACATAATTGGTTACCTACTTATTTTTGTATTTTCTGTTTTCAATAGTTACCTAACGTAAAACCAAAATTAATATTGTTATTTGTATGAAAATATTTACTGATTGCCATAATTCTTCTTTATATTCTTTATATAATTTTTCAAATATAATTCTTCATTGTGTGACGGCCCAATATTATTATTAATAATTAAATTCAATATAAAAGGGCATCAAAAATAGTCTTAAAAGGTATATATTAAACAATAAAATTACATTAATAACCATAAAGTTAATATAAATACATTTCAGACATTAGATCAATAACATAGTAAATTAAGGGCAAAATATTGTCTTCCATAGTAAATAAATTTAAATTAATAGAAACACAAGTCGAAAATATTATAAAAATAAAGATAAATAACATTAATAAGATAATTACAAAATTTGTTAAAAATTGTCTAAGTCGTGGAAGGAGTTCATGTATAAAAGAAAATTTTCCTAAGTTGTTGAAGGAGTTCGTGTATAAAAGAAATTTCCGAAGTTGTGGAAGGAGTTCACGTATAAAAGAAAAGTTTTCTAAGTTATGGAAGGTGTTCATGTATAGATGTCTTGTATAGAGGAGCTGCCGGAGATACATACCTGCAGTTGTACATATATATGGGGTGGTCGGAAGCCCAACTGCCTGAAGTACTGTAGCACAATGACTAATCCTATATTAGGGACTTATGATAGTAAGGTCTATGATACAAAAGCAATACTATAGAAAGTCTCTATGATGAATTTACATTACAATAGTAGGGTCGTGGGTTCGAACCCTATATATTAATGACTTATGAAAGTAAGGTCTGTGATACAAAAGCAATACTATAGAAGGTCTCTATGATGAATTTGCATTACAATAGTAGGGTCGTGGGTTCGAACCCTATATATTAATGACTTATGAAAGTAAGGTCTATGATACAAAAGCAATACTATTGAAGGTCTCTATGATTAATATGCATTACAATAGTAGGGTCGTGGGTTCGAACCCTATATATTAATGACTTATGAAAGTAAGGTCTATGATACAAAAGCAATACTAAAGAAGGTCTGTATGATAAATATGCATTACAATAGTAGGGTTGTGGGTTCGAACCCTATATATGAATGACTTATGAAAGTAAGGTCTATGATACAAAAGCAATATTATAGAAGGTCTCCTTGATGCATAAGCATTGTATGGAGTGGTCGGGTGACCGACTGCTCCTAGTATTATAGCAAAATGACTAGTCCTTATTAGGGACTTCAAAAGGAATATTATGGTGGCGTGTGTGCTGTTTCACGAGCAATTGGCCCGAGGTAAACTTGGACTCGCTAACCGATGTGTCCTAGACATATCATCTTAGTGCCGGTGGTAAGCGGGTTTGTTGTAGCAATACGGCTTTCCCGTGGACATCGCACACCCATACCGTTTGTGGGCGGCGTAGTAGCGCATAGCGATGCGTCGTCTATCTTTCGGATTGGGATGAGTGTGTTTGGTAGCACTTTTAAGTGTAACAGGCATACTCAACTTCATGTCTTAGTGCATTAGGGCTACGATACGTGGGGTTTTGTCCACTGGCGTCTTAGTAGCGTGCTACTATGATACGTTGGTGCAGTTTTATGTAACAACAATCTTAGTGCCGGTGGTAAGCGGGTTTGTTGTAGCAATACGGCTTTCCCGTGGACATCGCACACCCATACCGTTTGTGGGCGACGTCGTAGCGCATAGCGATGCGTCGTCATTCTCTCGGATTGGGATGATGAGTGTTTGGTAGCACTTTTAAGTGTAACAGGCATACTCAACTTCATGTCTTAGTGCATTGGCGCTATGATACGTGGATTTTTGTTCATTGGCGTCTTAGTAGCGTGCTACTATGATACGTTGGTGATATTTTTTATATAACAACAATAAAAACTTTGTTACCAAAATCGATAGGGGTCATGTGGGTGTGTTGTGAGGGAGCGCCATCCGTATGATAGTTGCATTGATGCTTACTGCTACTTGCGGTATTGCATCTTGTGATGGATCTGCGGGTGTGCTGCGCCTGATTCGACGCATTCCTGTGGTTCTGGTCGATGGAGGTATACAATTAACATCTTAGTGCCGGTGATAAGCGGGTTTGTTGTAGCAATACGGCTTTCCCGTGGACATCGCACACCCATACCGTTTGTGGGCGACGTCGTAGCGCATAGCGATGCGTCGTCATTCTCTCGGATTGGGATGATGAGTGTGTTTGGTAGCACTTTTAAGTGTAACAGGCATACTCAACTTCATGTCTTAGTGCATTGGCGCTATGATACGTGGATTTTTGTTCATTGGCGTCTTAGTAGCGTGCTACTATGATACGTTGGTGATATTTTTTATATAACAACAATAAAAACTTTGTTACCAAAATCGATAGGGGTCATGTGGGTGTGTTGTGAGGGAGCGCCATCCGTATGATAGTTGCATTGATGCTTATTGCTACTTGCGGTATTGCATCCTGTGATGGATCTGCGGGTGTGCTGCGCCTGATTCGAAGCACTCTTGTGGTTCTGGTCGACGGAGGTATGCAGGTGGTGATGTCTGCTGGGATGTATGGGGGACCTTGGGATGGTGTAAGCCCGACGATAGTCGTATTGATGCTTGTTGCGTTCTGCAGCGTTGCGTCTTTGCGATGGTTGTTTGGTGGGACGCTATTCTCAATGGCACTCTCTGCGTCTTGGTTTGACTCACGCCTGAGTAGCTTTGCCCAAGTCGGCTCCCTTCATTACGGGGCTGCAGACTGTCTGCCCTCCATGATGTTTTATATAACAACATAATAATATATCTCTGTAACTTTCCCACCTTTGAATGATTGAAGGCGACTTGTTGGTGGGTGAGATAAACATGATCGAAAATGCATTTACTCAACGTCAGTGACACAAACCCTTTCTGATGGCGAATTATTACTCTTATCTTACAACTGCCTTTTGGCTATATCTGCCGTTGTGTTGGTTGGTGGAGCATATGTGTCGACCTCATGCGGGTGGTAGCTGGCGGGAGGATCTGAGGAGACTCTCAAGGCTGCGGCCGAAAGCCGCACAACGTGAGACCCCATTCCCTTGAGGTGAGCGGTAGACTCATGACACGCTCTGCGGCTAGTAGCCATGCTGATCATGCAATTGGTGGTGATGCCATACACTTACATCACGTCTGCAGGAGCGGCGGTCTGGCAGGTGGTGGCGCTCACGGAGGGTTTACGGCCAGTGTGCCTATTTGCCTAAACCGTGTGACATACATTCACTGTGGCTGGATTCGTTCGTATTCTGTATGGCGTTTACACGCATTGACATGCGCGACTTCGGTCGATGTTTATGCTTACGCACTAACAAGGGGCCAAGCCTCTTTTACTGGTTCGCCAGTTATTTTGCTGTGGACTACGGTCCAGTTCCCGAATTAGCTTTCCCTTCGGGAGGAGTGCATCAAAATGGTTGGCGCTCACCGTGCACGGCGTGGCGACGCACGGCGAAGCCCTTGTATCGGGTATTTTGTATAAATACATTTTGGGCCTTTTCCGAGCGGGAAGGGATAATTAATAATGTAAACCTGATACATCTGGAATAGGAACGTTTTATGTTCTTAACCTTTCTCAAGCCCTGTCTTCGTGAACGGGGTTCACTTAGCTTATAAGGCACTACCAACAGCTTTCAATTGCTCTGGTGAATATTCATTCTTCCAAAAGACACCTAAAAGAACTAAGTTACTAAACAAACACAACGTAATTAAGGGTCCTAACTAAGGCAATCACGCCAAAATATTACAAACGGCCTATTATTAAACCTTTAGAAAGATCATTTAGAAAGACCAAAACATATTTTATTTATCCTAGTCACATATATATAATTTTTATTATAAAGGAGAATTAATTATATTTAATCTAATATATTTATTATTATGAGAGAGGGGGGAAGTGTTACAATTGGAACATACCTACCTACTACTTATGTTTCCTCGTTATGTAGTTTACCGACTCACTTTATTTTTTAGGCTTTTCAGGTCAAAGAATCAAAAAACCGCACTAGATCGTCCACCAGTGACGTTCATAAGCCCAGTTTATGGTATTACGAGTTATTGACATTCTTGGAGCAAAAATGATGTGAAAATAAAGGGAATCAATTTACTCATGGGTGACGAGGAAGACGTAAGTTGTATTTGTATAATTATGTGACCGGCAATCTCTATAATTCAGTATTCTATACAATACCTACCTCCCAAAACCGTTTAGGTAATGTATGAATTATTATTCATTTTACGTTTTGGCGCGATTTACCCAATTCGCCATTGAACTAATTCACAAATTCGCGATTGGCCCAATTTGCGATTGATGAGGTAGTTTTGAGTTTTATTTCATTCAAAAACATTGTATTTTGGGCCAATCGTGAATTAGGCCAATCGTGAATTAGGCCAATCGTAAATTTGTAATTTAGTCCAATGGCGTATCGGGCTAGTCACGCCTAGGTATTCTATACAATACCAACTGCGTAATTGGCAATGTGTGTAAAAGGTGTGTAGTATACATACCTAATCCTAAATTATACAGATTGCCAGTAACACATAATTATATTCTTTAGGAAATATGGACTTATGGTAAGTAATTATTTGATAACCTCGAGTAAATATGGGTTCAATAAATACTAGAATATCTAATTACTTTCAAAACAGAGATTTATTTTAATATAAACTAAGTATAATGATGTTATACAATTTGGTGCATCTGGCTTATGTAATTACTAATTATTTCAACTAGATACTAACAAAATTTATCATTCTGTCTTGAAAAGTGACGCTATCGGCACCATTGAAATACTGAGTGATAGTATTTCTGATGTTCTTCCCATCTGTCGAAGGCCTCTGAATGGTTCTTTGCAGAGATGTTGGTTTGTTTCTTAACGCTAAATCCCATTAATAAAAGTACCTCTCTCTAAGTCTTCTTTATCAACACACGTAGGAGTCAAATATGTTTTCGACTTTTTCCTCAAAAAATTGTGTAAAGCACAACTTGCCAACACAACTGCATCTATATTTTCGAGACTTAAATTTAACGGTTGTCTAAAAACTCGAAAACGAGACGCAAGGATGCCGAAAACGTTTTCTACAATTCTCCTAGCTCTGCATAGTCTGTAGTTGAATATGGTTTGCTCCCTTGAAATGTTCCGTTCAGGAAATGGTTTCATAACTTGTTTTTCAAGTGCAAAAGCACTATCGCCCAAAAAAACATATGGTACAGATATATCTGTTCCTGGTAATAAGTAGAGTTTAGGTAAATGCAATTGGTTGTTAGTAAGCTTTGAATAAAATGATGTCTCTTTTAATATGCCTCCATCAGACTAGCTCCCGTTTGAACCTGTATGGACATAAATAAATTCGTAATTGGCATTTACGATGGCGAATAAAACTACACTAAATGTGCCTTTATAGTTTAAGAAAAGAGATCCACTTTAAGACGGTTTTTGTATTAAAATATGTTTGCCGTCCATACAACCGACACAATTATTGAAGTGCCATTGTGTTTCAAATAACTTCGCAGACATTTTCCATTCTTCTTCCATTGACGGCAGCTGTAATGAAATAAAATATAAATTATATTATATCATATAAAATCTACTGTATTTTTGTCTCAGGAACAACAAGTAGGCCGGACGAATCAAAAAAAGCTGACAAGAGAGCGCAACATCTAAATTAAAAAAAGAAAAACTAATAGATGCAGCAAATGATTTATTAACGAACAGAAGAAAAACTAATGCATTCGGAGTATATTTGGGCAAGAAAATGGAAGAAATACCCGTTGGTCAGCAGCGAGATCTCGCTGAGAAACTAATTTCAGAGATCATTTTTCCTGTAAGACTAATAATTTGACCTTTGACACAAGAATAGAAATTCCATCAAGAACAAATCACTATTCTTCACATAACTCTATTCAATCGTACTTCGTACACTCACCTCCTTCGACTTCCTCTAAAGGAAATCAGTATATCCAAACTGAATCAACTTTTTCTCCATCCTCTCTTGCACAATATTCTCCGTCAACTGCTTCATCTCATTCTTACCTAACCTCTCAACCAGTGAATTCACCATCTCCAAATTGTCCTATTCCTATACAATCACCCACTTCTCCGTCCTCTCATACACACCATCCATCAACTGTTTCACCTCATTCTTAACTAATCTCTGAATCAGTGATTTCACCATCCCCAAATTGTCCTATTCCCATTCAATCACCCACTTATCCTTCCTCTCATACACGACATCTATCACCTGATACATCTCATTCTTAACAAATATTTCCAAATTCCTCACAAATTACACATTTAAATTCTACGCCGTCTTCACGGAACGCTGTTAACATAATTGAGAATACAGTGTTGTATGCAGAGGATCCGGCGGAACGAGTTTTAAAAGAATTGTTAATTTTTAGAAAACATAAATAAATATTACAGATTACTTACATTGATTGTTTTTTTTAAACCTTATAGATTGTCCAGCAAGTTTCAGGAATGATTTTGATAGTAGTTGATGTGATATTATCGAGCTATATCTCAAATCCTTATAGTCTCTTCCAGTGGCTAGAAATCTTAGTGTGGCTAAAAGCCTTTCTTCAGCAGATATTGCTGGTCTCATGTTTGTGTCTTTTTTAGTTATAAATGGCCTCACCTTGGACAATAATTCGTAAAAACTTTCTTTATCCATTCTTAGAAAGTTATGTATGTCATCAAAGTCCAGTAGGTTCATTAAGTTCATATGACTAAGGGTTAATCTCTCCTTTAACCATCTTTTCATCCATATTCGTTTTTTTCTTTTTCTTTTTCCTTCAATTGCACACAAAAGTGCGAGACCCACCCCAACTTTTTGTTGTGTAGATAGGTAAGGCACCATGACGTCTCGTTGTATGGTGCAAGCGTAGAGACGTCCTGTCCGCGCAACGTTCTTTCCACACTGATGGTTTGAAACCATATAGCCGCAAAGCGCAACTCGCTTTCTACCAAGGTCACCTTGGTTTCAAACCATCGTTTCAAATCGTGTATAAGATACTTTAGGTTCGCCAGAAGCTGACAAGTGGATGGCGTCAGTTTGTTATTATTTACTTGTCATTAATTTATTCTTATTATATTATCTTATAAATCCAATAAATGTCCCCAATTATTTAAGTAATTATTTGGCACTTAGTTATTCGATAAGCTTGTGAATCATGAATCGGAAGTAAATAATATAAGAACAAACAGTCATGTTTTGTGAGTAGGTAGATAAATCAAATGCCTTATAATTTTTTTAAATTACCTTTCCGTAACTAGAACTTGAATTAAAACTCAAATGCCAAACATCTAAGTCAACGTCAGAACGAAATTTAAACCTTGATCCTAGACGCAAATAATCTGTCAAAACATATACCGGATGAAACGACAGTAAAATATTATCAAAGGGAATAAATTTTGCATTAATACTGCGAAAAATCCCGTACGAAAAAGTTGTCTGCAGTGTTGAGGATTGTCTGTTTAAGAATAATTTTATAAAGCATTTTTAAATCACTTTTACTCCATAAACTCTAAAATACATTTCATAATGGAGTTAGAGGCAAATAGTTCTTTAACTTTTCTAGGTTTATTAGTCATCCGAAATCCTGATAACACCAATGGTCAAACTGTGTATAGAAAAAGACCCATACTAACCGATATTTAAATGGTGAATCTCAACATCATCCTTCATAGTTAGCTATCGTTAGTAAGCTTCAGCACGTCAAACAAGTATTGCAAGATAACAAGCTTCGAGTCCCGCGCCTACGTCACAGTGACCCAGTGAAGCCAGCCACAGTCGAGCATGTGCCTGCTGTACTATCGTATGTCACATGAGTCACAGACAAGGTTGGCTAAATCTTGAAACAAGCTTTGATTAAAACATACTATAAGCCAACGAAGAAAATAAGTCAATTTTTACCATCCAATCCAATTTTTACCAGTGTAATATTCCTCTACAAAATGCAGGAATTTACAAACTAGATTGTGGATGTGGTCTCTCATACATAGATCAAACAAAAAGATCTATTAATACCCGCGTGAAAGAATATATTCGGAACTGTTTTCCGGAACCAAATGGTATACTAAACAGGTAAATTTGAGATACAAACATAGTTACAAATTTATTTTTTAGCCTTGATGAACTTAAAAAAAGATTTTATTGATGGCGTAGAAAAATCCAAGTGCCAGTTACGTTTCGTAGATTATTTAAATAAAACCGTATATTTTCAAGTTTTCACTTAAAAATGTTTCTTCCTAAGTTATGGAGAGTGTTCATGTATAGATGGCTTGTATGGAGGAGCTGCCGGAGACGCATACCTAAGGTTTTATATAATAACATAATAGTATATCTCTGTAACTTTCCGACCTTTGAATGATTGAAGGCAATTTGTCAGTTACACAAACAATTTCTGGTGGAAAATTATTACTAACATCTTATAACTACATTTTGGCTATATCTGCCGTTATATTGGTTGGTGGAGCATAATATGTGTCGACCTCATGCGGATGGTAGCTGGAGGGAGGACCTGAGGAGACTCTCAAAGCTGCGGTCGAATGCCGCACAACGTGGGACCCCATTCCTTTGAGGTGAGCGGTAGACTCATTACACGTTCTGCGTCTAGAAGCCGTGCTGATCATGCAATCGGTGGTGATGCCATACACTTACATCACGTCCGAAGGAGCGGCGGTATGGCAGGTGGTATTGCTCACGGAGGGTTTACGGCCAGTGTGACTATTTACCTAAACCGTGTGACGTACTTTCACTGTGGCTGCATTCGGTCTGTTATATCCCTTTTTACACGGTACTTTTCCTTAATATGGCTTTAGTCAGCAATTATATTACTCCTTTTCATGTTCGTTTTAGTTCCATTTTTAATGATCAGTTAGACTCAGAACCCCGGGTAGATCGGACATTCCGAGACGTATTAGAGTTCGGAAGTCAGGAACTATATTAATTTGGTATGTGAACTTTTGTAATAAAAATATTCTACATTTTCCATTCCTGCTATTTTCCAAGACGCGACGGGGTCACTGTGTCAGCGATTCTGCCAGCCGTCAAGAGTGTAACGTGTCACCGAGCTATTGTTACGAATAAATGCCTAATAGAAGTTATTATTTTCCTGTTAGTCGTTTTGTTTTCTAATTTAAATTTAAAATTTAGCCTCATTTTACGTTGTTTTTGTACTATTACATTTTTACGTCGTTTTATTGTGATTATCTTATATAGCTTTAAATGTTAATTTTATTTCTATGTCGCTTAAAGCAGAAAAAAGTATAGACAACATGTCAGAAAAAATCACACTTTCGTTTTTGACGAAATTTACATACATACATAAACACTCACGCCTGTCACCCAGAGGGGTAAGCAGAGACTACAGACTTCCATTTGGCACGATCCTGACACACCTCTCTTGCCTTCTTCACATCCATACATACATGCTCGTCAGTTAAGGGTACTCCTAATTTGGCCCGTTTTCAATAAATCGCCAATTTGGTCGATAAATTTTCGCCTAGGACGTCCCTTTCCGACTCTGCCATTCACTTCTGCACCATAAATTTTCTTTGTCACTCTTTCCTCATTCATTCTTTCCACATGACCAAACCACCGAAGCATTCCTTTCTTAATCCTGGTCACCACATCATCTTGCAAGCCACACTCTTCTCTTATTACACAATTCCTTACCCTGTTATTCAGATTCAGCCCTAACATACTCCTTAACGACCGCATTTCTACTGCGTTTATTCTACTCTCGTGCTTCTTCTGCCACACCCAACTTTCACTACCATACGTTAAAGTAGGGACCAACACAGCATTGTGAATTGCCATACGTGCCTTTTTCGACACATTTTGACTCTTCACAATAGACTGCAAGGCCCCATTTACTAACTAGTAAACGAAATTTATAAAATCTAAATTTATAAAATGGGGAGAAGGAATTCCTACCCGCTTTTCTTATCAACTGTGACAATGCAATGTCGTTAGCTACGCCAGAACAACGGCCTATTTTGTGCAAATTTATTATCTCACAACTAGAGTGAAAAGCTCAATTCACCTGTAGTTTAAAAACATTTGAAACGTGGGATCAAATACGGTCACTTCTTCGTTCTATTTTTGGGGATAACAAACACGCGACACATTTATTGTCAGATTTGCAAAATTCCAAACGGTCATCCGAGGACGTTACTAAATTTTCCTTAAAATTAGAAAAAAAAATTAACAAAAATCAAGTCAGATATACACCATAACTTCAAATTCCTGAAGAACTTCCAGGTAGAATAGCTGCCATGGAGGATCTGGCATTAAACACATTTTCGTTAGGGTTAAACCCTGCTATTTCTACTATTGTTAGGTGTAGAAACCCTCAAAACCCTGCTGTGGACTACGTGGATCCAGTTCCCGAATTTGCGTTCCCTACGGGGGGAGTGCATTTAAATGGTTGTCGCTCAACGCGCACGGCGTGTGTCGGGACTTGTATGGGCTATTTTATGTATAAATATATTGTGAGCCAAGCGGGAAGGGATAATTAATAATAAATTAATAATGTAACCCTGATACAAGTGGAATAGATACGTTTTGTTCTTAACCTTTGTTGAGCCCTGTCTTCGTGAACGGGGTTCACGAAGACAGGGCTCGAGCTTAGCTTATAAGGTTACTACCAACAGCTTCCAATGGCTCTTGTGAATATTCATTCTTCCAAAAGACACCTAAAAGAACTAAGTTACTAAACAAACACAACGTAAATGAGGGTTCTAACTACGAGTAAGACGATCACGTCAAATATATTACAAAGGGCCTATTATTAAACCTTTAGAAAGATCAAAACATATTTTATTTATCCTCGTCACATATATATATATATATAATTTAAAAAAAGGGTAAATAAATAAATAATTTAATTTATACTAAGAGGGGACGGAGCGTTACAATGAGAAAAGTGAGTTTACCAAATTGTGTCAAATGTGGAGTTATGAAAGATACTATTCATATTATGATGGAATATGAACGGAACGAAGCCTATAGAAAACAATTAGTGTTTGATAAACATAGCATTGGAATATATAATAGCATCTTAGCTTTTCCATTATCGGATAAAGCTACAAAATTTTATAAACGAGTATTAGCTTTAAAGAACAAAAACCTTTTATTACTATTTATGTGAATTTATCAGTTTGCTTAAGTGTATTAGACTTATACCGATGAGGGTGACATGATCTCGTAAATGAAACCCTCTACAATCAATAAAAAATTAAAAACCTACCCATAACAAATTTCATTTTCTGTAATCTAACACGCCTGACTACCACATATTATGTCTAATTATGAGGTATGCGCCTTCGGCAGCTCTCGTGTAAAATGTATGAGAAAGCCTCCTTCTCCGCACAAATATAAATCCTACACGGCTCGAACACACTCTATAACTTAGATATGTTTAGACCCATTTCTTTTTTTTTTTCATTTATTTATCGTAATATAAGCAAGCATTACTAAAATTTGTATTGATAGCATTTAAAAACCACTAAGGTTTATGCCAGAGCTAACAATTTTATAAAATAATATAGCGTAATATTGTTTCCTGAATACTACGAAAAGAAACGACATGGAAAAACTTTATAAATTATATTAATCACTATTATTGTGACATAATCAACTTGTGTTTCTATAATTCAATACCTTTTGAATATTTTAAGAATATTTTTTATGAATATTTAATACAATATTAAGCTTTTACTTCGTTATGATACTTAATGTTTTAAAGTAATGTATTTTAACTTTATGCTTATTAATGCATTTTTATTGTTCAAATATTACATCTATGATACTTTTGGACGACTATTGCGGTTTACAACATCTGCTGACATCTAGCTTTAATTTTTCATGAATTGAATTAGATTTTTACTATCATAACCTTCCTTATATCTACCCTTATAATCTGGGAAAGACGGCTCCAGTTATTAATTTCACGCATCGTGAATTACTTTTCTTTATAAGAATAGTAAAACAAAACAAGACATTGTACAGTAAATACAATATATTACATTTTCTCTAGACATACTTTTAGAGAATTTGTTTTATAATGTAAATGGACATTAAGTTGGAAATTAAGTATAATCAAAGAGATTAATTGAGTATTGTAAGTTATTGAAAGGAATGCTATGAGGGAACTTAGAAGCATATTCACTATCATGATACAACTCATCAGAAGTTCACAGTAGGACATAGGTCTTCCCCGCAGATAGACACAAAGTATGGTCATGAGTAACTTGCATCTATTGACTACCTGCGTGTTTCATCAGGACATCACTCCTTCTAGTGGGGGATTATACAACACAATTCAGGTTTTAGTACGAGGCTGCCACTAGAGATTCTTTCTCCCATATCGATTGTCGGTTCTGGAAGCTACATGACTGAACCATTACCGCTTCAACTTTAGCATGCTCATCACCGCGCCAGAAGTAGAATCGCGTGGAAAAAGATTGTTGACGAAGAGGTATGAAAATGCGCCACGTGCGGCCAAATTTTAGTTGGCGACAAGTCTATAGACGAGATCCTTCGCTGGGTTCGGGAAACCAGGTGCTTCCGCGTGCGTAAGCAGGTAGATATGGTAGCGTTTTTGTACAAGCCCTTTAGCACTATGGTATAAATAAATAAAAATAAAAAGCCTTTCATTTCCTGTAAATTTACATTACTTATAATCTATGCATGTGTTGGTATGCTTTATTCTATGTTATTTATTTATTACTCACTTAATATAAATTTATCTGTATCTGAAGTAAATTTACCTATGTGATAATTACTTATTTAACAATATTTATATAACTAATGCTTTACATAACTTTATTGTGTAGTATGAGCTTTCATACGTTTACGTCAGAGAGGACATCTGTTCTCGACGCCTCGGCAGACTTGAAGGTTCGGACCTATCCATCCTTTGGCTACGCGTAGACAGCGACGACCATCCGCGCGTCTACGGGTGCCTCTATAGGTCCCATAGCGGTAATGCCGAAACAGACCGACTCCTCGACCACGTACAAATGGCTACTTTCGTTGCTACAGCAGATACCTTCCGCAGAGATCGTGATCCTAGGCGACTTTACGCCCATCACGCCGAATGGCTTGGTTCTCGTTTAACCGATCATGCGGGGAGATCTGTTCATGATTTTACCTTGGCATATGGTCTGACACAACTGGTTACTTTGCCTACGCGGATTCTAGATGTGAAGGTTCATGCATCTTCCCTGTTGGACCTTCTGCTGACCTCTCACCCGGATGGATATCAGATTTCCGTCGAAGTCCCTTTACCATTATTTACTATTTACTTTACTATTACCCTCGGATCATTGTCTTGTCCGGAGTGTGGTGCAACTCACGCTGAAATCGCAGTTGCATTCTGCAGGCTGCCGCCGTGTTTGGCACTATAGGTCAGCCGATTGGGATGGGATGCGGTCTTTCTTTGCATCCTACCCTTGGAGGCGGGTTTGCTTCTCGCCGGACGATCCCAACGTTGTTGCGGATTCTGACGCTGATGTGGTACTTCAGGGTATGGAACTTTTTATTCCTTCCTCTGTGGTGCCCATTGGAGGCATATCTCAGCCATTGTTTGGTCGCCCCTGTAAAATAGCATCATGCTATAATCAGGAGTGCTACCAAGCCTGGGCTGACGCATCAGCGTCCCGAGATGTAAACACCAGCGCTATAAAAAAGAAGTATAATTCCGCCTCTAGGTCCTCCAAAACAGTCATTGCCAAGGCAAAGTCAGAGCACAAAGGCAGAATTAGCGAGAAACTAGTTCGCCTTCCTTCTGGAACCCGTGGATTCTGGTCTCTTGCCAAGGCTGTTCAGGGAAATTTCTGTCAGCCATCTCTTCCATCTCTGCACAGGGAGGACGACTCACTGGCCCATACCGCAAAGGAGAAAGCCGATCTTCTAGGCTCTTTCTTTGCGTCCAACTCGACTCTCGATGACGGGGAGAGTACGCCGCCGACCATCCCGCGGTGTGAGTGCTCCATGCGGGAAGTGCAGTTCACACAGCGCTCGGTTCGCAAAGCACTCCTCTCCCTGGACATTCACAAGTCGAGTGGGCCTGACGGAATCCCCACAATTGTGCTGAGGACGTGTTCTCCAGAGTTGGCACCGGTTAGAACGCGTCTTTTCCGATTTGATCTTGGGTGAACCGCAATCGGTACATCGCGATCCTCTTTTAAAATTTTAGGGATTTCAATGGGAGTAGGATAAATTAACAGATTTTTGTAAATATGAATTTTAATTTCAGTGTTATTGTTATATATATGTTTAGGGTAAATATAGGCATACATATTATATATTTTATACAATATAGCTTAGAAAATGGATCTGAAAAGTATGATAAGGTGAGATCTGTTATATCAGGATTCTCGATTAAAATTTTATCTCCGAGTTTTATCATTAAATTGTAAAAATCTTTAAATTAATTTTCATGAAGAACTTAAACAAAATTTGTAAACAAATAATAAGATTTATTCTTATTTTTAAAACATTGAATTGTAAAAGGTTCACAATTTCTCAGGCTGACCTAACTGCGATAATATTTCTTCACAGTGAGATATAGACGAGTAGAAATATAAAGATAGAGGACACGCAAAAGTTTTTAATTTAGATAAATGTAATCCTTGAGTAGATTATAAGATTATTGTATTTGAAATAGATGTTTTATTAGTAAATTGTCTTTAAAATATTTTTCATAACTAGAATTATTAAAGGTCGTAATAACATTAACGGGACAGCTGGATAACGCATCGGCATTAGAGTTAAGGCGGCCTTATTTATAAACAATTTCGTAATCGTACTCTTCAAGTTTTAGGTGCCAACGATTGAGTCTACTACCAGGGTCTTTGAAAATAAATAGCCATACTAATGGTCTATGATCAGTAACTATTTTAAATTTATTAACATGGAGATAAGGACAAAACGTTTTTACTGCGAATATCTAAGAGCTAAGAGTTTTTTTCGATAGTTGAATGATTACCTTCTGCACGATTTAAAGTACACGATGCATAAGCTATCGGCTTGTCCTTGCTTACAGGACCTTGGGATAAAATTGCACCCACGGCGTAATTACTTGCATCCGTGGTTACTACGAACGGCTGAGAGAAGTCTGGGTATTGGCGCAGCGGAGTAGTGATTAATTTTTATTTTAAGACATCAAAAGCGATTTGTTATTCCTGAGACCAGTGGAAAATTGCATCCTTTTTTAAAAGAGAAGTAAGTGGTTTAGTTATTTTGAAATAATTATCAATAAATCGGCGATAATAGCCTATTAGACCCAGGAAAGATTTAATTTCTTAGGACACTTAGGAATGGGGAATTTTGACACTGCTTTTACCTTGTCTGGATTTGGAGAGACGCCTTTATAGGTGATAATGTGACAAGATAAGTTATTTCACATCTTGAGAATTCATACTTGTCTGGTTGTAATTTTAAATGATATTTGCGGTACTTATCGATTACTAATTTTAATTTTTCCACTTGTTTATTTAAATTCTGATTATAAATTATACAATCATCCAGATAAAATAGCAGTGTTGACTTTGCAATCCCGATAAAATGGTATTTATGAGTCGCTGGAAGCATAAGAGATGGTTGACAGAAGTACCCCTGGACAGCCTTGGCGAGATACCAGAATGCTCTGATTTTACTTCGGCAATCACACATTTGAAGGACCAGGAGGCGGAATTATACTTATTTATAGGAGCGCTGGTATTTGTATCCCGAGGGGTTAATGCGTCAGCCCTGGCTCGGTAGCACTCTTGCTTATGGCGTGATACAATTTTGCAGGAGCAACCAAACCATGGCTGGGTTCTGACTACGATAGATACAACAGATAATTGAATAAAAAGTTCCATTCTCTGTAGCACCACATCAGCGATAGAATCAGAAAAACGCTAGGATCATCCGGCGAGAAACATACCAGCCCCCAAGGGTAGGATGCAAAAAAGTTCGCATCTCGTCCCAATGGGCTAACCTGCGTAGGGTCACAGCTCATTAAAGCCACCCGGCACCCGATCCGGTGGACCACGGGTGGACCCCGCGTTGTCACCAGTGAACCCCGCGTGGTCATCGAGTGGACCTCGCGTCATCAACGAGTGGACCTCGCGTCATCAACGAGTGGACCTCGCGTGATCAACGAGTGACCTTTAAATCATACAATAAATTATACTTCCAAACTTCTTCTATAAATTTTTCTTTGTTCATTTTAAAAACAAACAACAATGCGTCCGACACATTCGACAGGAAGACTCGAAATGAAAGGTTGGTGGAGAGCGCCGCATCGCACTCGCGTGAACCGCGCGTTGCCAGCTCGCGCTTTGCGCGAGGCAAGCATGCCAACAGCGAGCTATCATCGAGTGGTCCACTCGCAGTCCGCGCGTGGACACCTCGCGAGCGAGGCGATCCGGTGATGGTACGGAGTTGATGTAGTGAGCGTAGGCCCATACAAGTCCATACGAAGAATACGAACTGCTCAAGACGAGGCGGTGAGGGTCCGGGTGGCTCTAATGAGCTGTGACCTTGCACAAACGAGGGGATTTCTCGATATACCCTCAAATAAACCTCACCAACATCGATATGACGTTTCGCTAGAGTGAAGCAACCTATCGCTCACTCTCGATCCAGCCTGTATTTTATAGACGCGACTAAAAGTAATTATACAGTCCAACGAAGAAAATGCATTATTTGTATCCCGAAATATTATTGATTTATTTTCTCACAACAATATTACATAATATTAAAGTATTTCTCCTCAATGATATACAGTTATCTGTAATTTTAATTTTCAACGTTCTGACGCTGCCTTTTTAAATATTATGTTTGTACTGAGAAATATTCTCAGGAATACCTAATTGCCTTTTTTATTTACTCAGAATATGTAATTGTATAACAGTGATTAAATTTCCTTATGAGTATATTAATTTATCCTCCTTTATTTACTCCTTATGTGATACATTAAATTATTTTTATGATAAATGAGAATACTTTATGCATGCACATATTGCTTAAGTATAGTCAGGAATGGCGACTTTATTGAGTGCTAGTACTTAGCATTGTCTTCTTGTAGACAGGCACGGATAAGTGCCGAGAAAAAGCTTGTTTCCTTTGTCGGCAAAAGCTATTAAGTGATATCCTATTGTACGTCCCCAAGCGAACGCAAGTCTGCATGAACAGGCGAACATTTTCAATCCTATTTCAGTATACGCGTGAGTGATTCGAAATTATATATTAATTTTTGTCAGTAACAAACTTTTTGGCACTATTTTTGTATGAATTTTATTGAAATTCCTTTAAATAAACAATGACAACGCAAAATTTTTGTGGGTTAAAATGTATTCTAAGAAACTAGTAAAGATAGTCGGCACTTAAGAATATATTTTGCCATTTTCAAAAAATGTTTGTGCTATTAATGAATATAACGACCCTATTTGGCATATATTCTTACAGTGTCAGTTAAGGTAGCACAGTATTAATTAAAGCACTTACTGGCTCTGGTTTATTTTCAACAAAAGTAAATCTAAGAGAATAGAGCTAGTTCTTGCATTTTCATGCAGACCAATAAAGTCTGAACTTAGATTTCAGCGACTGCGTTTGCAATTGCATTAACAAATATCCTTCATATTTTACATAGTTGCCAACGCCAACGGGTTGAAAACCGCAGTTTTTTTTGTTATGAGGAAGACGCTACTGCCCATCTCCTAGTTCGATTCTCTCCCTGGCGACATCCATGGTAAGAAATTATGCACTAGTGGCTGCTATTACATAGCCACTGCAAGGTATATTCACAATCTATACTGCAGTTAAGCTGAAAATACTCGTAATTCTTCAAGACGAATACTGATAC
This sequence comes from Parnassius apollo, assembly GCA_907164705.1. NCBI lineage: Eukaryota > Metazoa > Arthropoda > Insecta > Lepidoptera > Papilionidae > Parnassius > Parnassius apollo. The sequence continues at coordinate 6,794,894 of CAJQZP010000610.1, forward strand.
GGATATGCGAAAAGTACGAGATTTCAATGCCACATCGAAAGTTTTATTTTAAATGGGTTTAAGAATAGACTTAAATTGATTTTAGAAAATGGTTTTATGATTTTAATCACAATTTATTTATATTTATATATTGTAGACAATTCTAATCATTAACATTTTACAATTATGGCATCTTTTAATTGTAATTGTTCTATATCTTCCAGCAAAACTTGATATTTGTGAATTTGAATTTATTGCGAATATTATTTAAATGCTTATAATTAATTTGATTAATTGTTTTATTTAAATTCTAATCCATCTGATAAATAATATTTGTTAACTATAAAACTGTACAAGAACATGTAGATGACGTGAAGCATCAAAGTTCCGGGAAGTTTGCAGTTTGTGATCATATCCTAGATGGCCCTAACCAGATAGAAATACATCATATTTGATAGACCGCAAATCCTCACGAAAGAATTTCGATTCCTACAAAGGATATAGGATAAAGGAGACCAAGGATAAAGGAGACTATTGAAATTAAAGAACATCCTCATTTCAATACAGAAGGAGGCTGGGTACCTCCACCTGCTTGGGACCCTGTAATTAATAAAATTAAAATTAAACCCAAGCATATCACTACAAGACTTCAACAAGACCCAGTTAGTTAATTCTGCATAGATTGAACCATGAATAATAATTAAAAAGCTGAAGGTACTCCACGTTAATACTAACATTGGGACGTTAGTCCCCCTTGACCATGAGTTCTTGAAAGCACTTGAAACGTCGGGAGTTAAAAATTAAAAGCAATGAAATCGGTAATAGTTGTTGTTAAAAAACTGTATTTGTGAAAATGAAGACTTTTACATGTTAAACATCCGGACTTTTTTTTAAACAGTTCATTAACCATTTCATTCTTATAATTGCACGTTATCATTTCCATATGCTTTTACATGTCGGCACCCATGATCGACGTATCTATGAACGGTGGGCGTCCTTTAATTGAGTGTTCTCTGAAATCTCTCTGAATCTGAATAACAGTACTTATCACCATTATCTCTATCCCCGCCTATCAATCCACAAGTCCACAACTGAACAAAGGTCTCTTTCATAGATTGCCTACAAGGCAATCTATGAAACTTTTTGCTTTTGGTGGCACACTTGGCAAGGGGTTAGCAATCACAGATTTTAATTATTTTGACTTATTAAAATAGAAATGTTGCTGCCGATCCCATGAATTGGATTCACTTATAACACCACTATACAGCGGATTATATGAGTAAGTGCTTTAAAATAACTCCTAAAACAATATTTTTTGATACACATCCTTTTTCTATACTTATTTGATCATGATTCTATGATCAAATAAGTATAGAAAAAGGATATATTACACAAATTAATAATATATCGACTTCCTGCATCTGCACTGCGGGGAAACCCATGATAGTGATGGTCCACAAGATGCAGAAACTGTCATGCATAGCATGCATGTTGGCAATCACTGTTTTTTTATATATTATTTGGTAATTATCAAAAAGATGCGGCTGTACATCTCCTGGTGTTTTCCCTCTGTCGCCTCTTACCACACACACGGGAAGATATAGGGTAGTGGATATACTTACACCGTCACTATACAGTAGATGTCAATAGATGCACGGGGCACAGAATTGTACATTGTGGCATATCTCCAAGTAGGGTTATGTTCAGAATTGGACTTGTAAAGGGCTGTAACAATTAATTGAGAATATTATCTACACAAATAAAAGGACCATACAAAATTTAGAAACAGCAGTTCAAGATAATATTAACAAAATTAAACTTAATAATGTAATTTTTGAAATTGTAATAGGAGAAATTCTAAACGATATAATTAAAGCAAATGTTATCAGAATGAACAGACAGAAATCGTAATGAATTTATTTTTTATGTTTATTCGTAATTTCAGTGTATTATCAAATTTAAACTTATTTTGCTTGTCCTTTTTTGAAAATTTTTACTAAGTGGTTTAACCTGTAGCGTCGTCAATGGTACTCATGTGTCTCCTACACGACGCGCTAACGCTCGCTCGGTATAGGGACTAATGTGTACCTTAAGAATTTATGAGGGCCAACCTGACAAAAAAAGGTTTGTCATTATAAACTATAACAAAGAAATACTAAAATGTATAACACAGACATAGACAAAGACATACTCTTTAATTTGGTACTATAATCTGTCAGTATCAAGTAAAAAGTAAACATAAAAACTCATTCTGACGTATCGGGTTTTTACACCAGTAGTGCGTGGTAGTGTGTGGCTAGTGCTTAGTGATTTCTTCGTTTTTCTGTGTGTTTTTGGAATAAAATGGTGAATTTTATACTTTTGTGTATTCCTTGTAATATAACAAACACGTAAATATATAATTTGTGGCATAAAATGTTATTGTAAAAATATTGAAGTTCAAAACTTTGCTTTTTTATTTGTTTGATTTGTTGAAAATATTGTGAAGAGATTGTGAAAGGTTCATGGTTACATAACCATGAACCTTTCACTCTGAATTCAATTATTCTAGTGTTTGATTGATTAAACCCGACTCAGCTAGCCAGAGAATAGTACTCAAACCGGCGGTACCTTAATTTACGTATGCGATTACTTCTGCTTCCATGTACTCCCCCCTTCAGTGGCTACAGCAACACGAATAACGATCAATCACAATAATTATTCAATTCGACGCAGGGTGTGACACATTTTTAGAAGTACCAATAATACGAATACACGTGTAAGCTTCATTATTAGAAGCAACTTTCTGTTATGTAGGTCGAAAAGGTCTGGACCAATTATAGGAAATGTTACATAAATCCGCAGAATACACAGTCATCCAAAATAACTTTGTTAATACATATTTGCTTAATATAAAAAAGAAAAATAAGTAATAACTTTAATTAAACTAGCCTGACAAATTTTATTATAAGTTGTTTATAGTCAACATAATAAATTATTATAAAAATCTTATTCAGAAATCAGCGTATTAAATAAATGTAAATTATAATAGTTTGTTGCTAATATACTTAATAGCATAATAATATCACCCAATATCCTGAGTGGTGGCGGTGTTAGAATATCCACCACCCCATATTATCCTGTGAAGCGACAAAGAGAAACATATCAGTATCAGAATAGTTATAGGCCTCCCTGATTTGTGTTCCTCTGTCGCCTCTTACGATATCTTCGTGATGATATAGCCGGTTGGTATAGCCGCCGGTTAAATTTCAATATTAACTTGGAACAATATTTAAACATTGATTTTCCCTTAATAATAATTTAATTACATAAAACAAATTTAATATATCTTGGAGACTTTATTTACCTAACCAACCTTTTATTCTTAGAGGCAACATGCACAGGGTTTTTTTTTCTAGAGAAAATGTCTTAAGTCCGCCCCGCGGGATGGTGATGGGAATAATGGTGTATGTTATACTCTCACCGAATAAAACCGTAAAATTTCACACTTATCTATGTCCCTAACAACACCGGCGGCCCCTCGGCAGACATCCTCGGGAAAGGAAGCTCTTTTCACTCTTCACTGCCTTAGACTCCCCATCTCCACGTATGTAACTGACTCACTTAGGCAAATCATATTAAACTTAAAAAAGTTTTTAAAATTATTTTATAATATTTGAAAATATCTTTCCTCGGCTGAGGATTTTAGCAGAATGAAAACTGCTTCCAAAAAAATTATCTACACTAATATTATAAAGAGGAAAGATTTGTTTGTTTGTTTGAATTGAATAGGCTCTGAAACTACTGAACCGATTTGAAAAATTCTTTCACCATTAGAATCCTACATTATTACTGATGAATAAAGGCTATAGAACGTTTTCAAAAAATTTAGGAATCCGTATGAAAACTTCGTTAATGTAACCCAAGGTGTGAAAAAAATACCAAAAAAAAAACTTATTTCGCGTACGCTGCCGAAACTATTGACAACAGAGCAAAGTGATGTGCTACAGTTTTATGGAGGACATCAATATCTACATAAAAGTCTGCAATACCATATGTCTAACTATTATAGTTATCCCACAATAACTACTTTTCCATGTTAAAATATTCAATAGTAACGTCGAAAAATCCTTATATCGCGTACACTGCCACCACCATGCGATGCGGGTGTCACTGGGGTGTGATATTAGAAATAAAAATAAAGTAATCAAATATTAAAAAATAACAAAAAAAATAAAATAAAAAGGATACGTAAAAAATAATAAAAAGAATCATTATCCTCACTTATCTATATAATATTATAAAGAGGAAAGATGTTTTTATTAGTTTGTTTGTACCAAATAAGTCCGAAACTACTCGACCGATTTTAATCAATTTTTACCAATAGAAAGCTAAATTATAGGGGGAGGGGGGAGGGTGAGTGGATAAAATTTATATTTTCTGTATAACGTGTATATGCCGATAGATAAAAGTACTCCATTAATTTTGCTAATTTTTTAGCTAAAATGATTGAACTAAATGAGCGAGGTGTCATATCATGTCGCGCGGCAGAGACGCGTGCTATACGCGGGTGAAACCGCGGGGTACAGCTAGTATTTATATAAAAATAATGTTCGGTGTTGCGGCATCACTGATAAACGTGTTGAGTTCGGCACAAAACATCATGTCCGGTGTAAAACACATTATTATTATTAAATAAATATACAACATTATTCAATTAATGTTAAATAAAATGTATTACATCTTTTGATATTGAATTTTTACTTGGGGTACGAAGGTACTCGCGTCCGTAGGAATTACTTGAATCCTGGCTCCCTTCATGTAAACCCTGGATAGTGCTAAACGATCAAAACTACATACTGGTGGTAGGTTGGTCCTCTACTAGTGAGAGGCCCGGCCGAGGGTTAGTTACCACCCACTTGGCAAAGACATACCGCCAAATAATGCATGTCGTGTTTCGGTACGATGTTAGGTGACACCCATTTTATAGAGAGAATAGGTCTGGACAGTTGCGTTGCGCATAGGAACTAGTTGCGACACGAACGTTTCTTACTGTCAGGTGTCTGGTTATGGAGGTCAGCGGGATTCAAAGGACGGTTGCACCACCTGCCGACCGTAAATAGTTTGAGACCCAATTAATAAGCCATTCACTCCTGAAAGGCTGCCCCGCCGTCAACACAAAAATCCTAGGGTACCTCCACCGTGCTGGTTGTTGACCTAACAAGAGGGCCCCATGGCAACTTTCACGGAGGTTGGGGTGTCCCCGCGATCTCCACGCTAGGTACCATCGATGCTGTAACTCTGTTTGCGTCCCTATGCTATATGTATGACGGCTCTTCAACTGCCATTCTCTTAACCTACACTCCTCCGATAATGAAAAAAATCAAAAAGAAAAGTAAGTTTATAGTGGTTGCACTCCCTCTCCATCAAAGTGCACCTCACAAACATCCGACACCTGCACTATAATCTGAATGCTATCCATTACCACCTTGAAACTGATATGCCGCACTTACTCTTCTTGACTGAGAGGCAGATCAGATGTCCTCTAGATGCGGCGTACTTTGGTTACCCTGGGTACTTATTGAGCATAATTTCCATTAACGCGCCGGAGTCTGAGTCTAACTCCATGACGACGTCTGCTGTAAGCTTCTCCGTTACCTTGAAGACCCAACTTTCTCTACGATTTGGGTATTCATAGTCATAGGAATGGATAAGAGTATTTATTCTTGTATGTACCGATCGCATAGCGGTTACCAGTAGATAACTAGGCTATTTGAACACCTCAGTGAAGCCTCTGATGTGTCTCTAAATCGGTACATACTCTAATGCACGGTTGGTTTTTCTGGGGGACTTTAATACCTGTCGTCAGGACTGACCTTCCCATACCAGAAGGCCTACCACGCTTGGAGAGAGATATGGAATTTTGCCTTGTCTCTGGGATACTCCCAAATGGTACAAATCAAACCAAAACAAATCATTTATTTCGCTAAAACATGGGTATAGACAGATGGATACAGAGTCAATATTTGTTTCCACATGTTTTGCCTTTCGTGGCATGCGTTAAAATTATTTAAAATAAATATGTTAAAAAACAAATTAAAATTAAAAAAAAAATAAAATTAGAAATAATCACTTTTATAAATTTTCTTTTTCTTTCATAAACGATTGATATTTATGTTTTAGGAAGCCTCTCATTATAGACTGGAATAGTGCCCAAATCTTGGAAAATGGCCTGGACATTGCTGGACTAATGCTGGACATTGGCCATTTTCCAACATTTGGGGACTGTGTCGTGTCTGACCTGTGGCGAAAAGAGGTGGCCGTGTTAACCCTGCCAATCATCAGCCAATTTCAATTACCTCCATGTTTTGCAAAATTATGGAGCATATAGTTAACACCTGCTTAATGGCATACTTAGGACAGAAGGGCCCTTTTAGTGACTGCTGGTCACGGGTACAGGTATTCGGGTTTCACCGAAATCGATCAGCTGGGGACCTTCTAGCGTATACCACACACGTATGGGGCGTGGCACTAGAGAACAGTGGGGAAGCACTTGATGTTTCTCTTGATGTCTCGAAGGCCTTTGACAGCGTTTAGCGTGCTAGCTTTTTTAGGTAAGCTTCCAGCATAGTGCTTGTCCCCTGGTCTGATTTAATGGGTAAAGGACTTTCTAAGTGAACGGTTTCTAGCTCTCAGTATTCTAAAGAATACATTTCTGTGAGTGTGCGCAGGAATTGCACGCTTTAATTCCTCTCTCTCCTTTCCACCATCGGACAACCAGGCGTTCGGCGGGTCTTTACTCCTTTTTTGTTGATATTCCCCGCGTTAGAACCAAACGTTTTGTTTCGACTTTTTTAATGCGTACACCAAAGGAGTGTTATAATTTGCCGGCGGCTATTTTTCCATCCGAGTACAATCTAGGCGTCGTCAAGGGAAGAGTGAATAAGCTTTTGTTACGCTAAGATAGTGCGTTTTTTTACCATCTAACGCTGCATCACCACTTACCACCAGGTGGGATTGTGGTCAAGCACTGGCTTATAATAAGTAAAGAAAAGTTTTGATGTTGAATGTATTTTACAATTTTAAAATTAAACTTTATAGTTATTATATTTTATACTCTAATAATTTTATTTGAATATGAAACTTGCCGACTAAGAAATTCAACATCAAATAATTTCAACATTTAAATGATGAAAAATACAACGTTTAAATAAATGAAAGAACTTAGTACTTAGATTATACCTTGTAATAATTAAATCGAAAGTAAAAGTAAATAGTTAACAAAAGTAAAAACAATTTTATTAAGAATTACTTTGTTTAGTGTTAATTTTATTAACATAAACTTTTGTACTAATTTAATTAAGGGTTACGAGCTATTTTAGAGAATCTTTAGGAATCGTATCGTAAGCAGACTCGACGACTTCCAGCCTCACAAAAGAGCCAGTTTCCGAAAAGGCTTTAGCATCATAGACCATATTATACATAGATAATATGTATGTATTATGTACGGCAGATTGTACAGAACACCAAACGGTACAATCTACCACTTTGTCTTGCGTATGTGGACTGTGAATAAGCCTTTGATTCGTCGAAAATATATCTGGAGAGTCTATTTGTTTTTCTATTATTATAAGAGTCTATATATTAAGAGTCTATTTATTACATTTCTATAATCTGGAGTGAGTGCTTCAAGGTCTTTAGGATTTGAAGATAAGGGAGTTTTAGTTCTTGAATTTAAAATTGATAGAAACTAACAAAATCAGTGCAAAGCTCCTCAAATGTCAAGTGACTATTTATTAAAATTCCAGATGATATTGGGTCCTTACATATGAAATTAGCGTTTTGTCGCACTGACCGCTTTCATCTGAAATATCTCCTCTTTGTTTAAGAAATCCAAATTTAAGTTTATAAACTCATTTAGCTGGTACATTTGAGTTTTGAAAACACTCATTCATTTGTTTTTTCCTCATTACTTTTTTCTTTGGCGTCGCTTATTACCGCACAAAGGAAAACATGGAATATCGGTATATTTACGATTACGAGTTATACCGTGGCACCAGTGCTGCAGAAACAGCTCGAAAGATTAATGACGTGTACGGCGCTGGTGTTGTAAAAAAAGCACGATACTTTTTTGGTTTCAACGATTTCGTTCCGGAAATTTCGACCTTCAGAACCAACCCCGTGGACGGCCGGAGACCAAAGTGGAAAATGAAGAATTAAAGGCTATTGTGGAAGCGGATCCATCACAAAGCACTTCAGAGATAGTTGCAGGCTTCGGGGTACGTGATAAAACCGTATTAATCCACTTGAAGCAAATCGGGAAAGTAAAAAAACTTGATCGATGGGTAAATCATGAACTGAGTGAATCGAACTTGCAAACACGCGTCGACAGCTGTTACTTTGCTCAACTAACACAAAAATGAAGGGATTTTAAATCGAATCATTACTTGTGATGAAAAGTGTGATATTGTACGATAATTGCAAGCGCTCGTCATTTCTCGAAAATTGACTCAGAAAAAGTTACTTGTGTTTTGTGGACCAGCGCCGATGTCGTTCACTACAGATTTCTAAAATCTGGCCAAACGATTACGGCAGATATCTTTTGTCAGCAACTTCAAACCATGAAGGAAGAACTAGCTGCTAAACAACCGAGATTGGTCAATCGCTCTAGGCTACTGCTGCTTCACGACAACGCAAGACCACACACTATACAACAAATAAATACTAAGTTAGATGAGCTACAATTAGTATGTCTGCGACATCCACCGTACTCCCCGGACCTTGCTTCAACAGATTACCATTTTTTCCGGTACTTAGACAATTTCTTACAAGGAAATAAATTTAAATCCGATGCGGCAGTCCAAACCGACTTCAATGAGCTTATTTATTCTTGCCCTCATGTTTTTTTTTAAGTAAAGGGATCAATGAAATACCTATGAGATGGGAAAAGTGCATAGATAACAACATACTTTGATTATTTAAATATATTACAAAAAAAATTGACTTTATATTCCTCCCGTACAAAATGCCAATTCCATATGTAAGGACGTATTAGTATATTATAATAATAATATTTTTTTCTATTCTTTATTTCTTATAATCGAAGTAATCACCCATGCAATTGATGCTTCTTTGCCGATTCGTTGGCACTTTATTGACCCTTCTTAAAGAAATTAGCTGAACGGAAGGCAACAATTGTTTGAAAAAAATCTTTTGAACTAGTAATTAATATTTACTGTGCAATAAAGACTATGCTAGTGCTCCAAAGAGTTCAAGCTTCGGATTTATGAGAGCCTTTGTGATAGGACTGACTCTGTTCTTTTCCATAAGTAGTCTCGTTGCGATATTACTCTCTCATCTATACTTTTCTCATCTCTGGGCTGGGGCATCCCATTGCCAGCCCCTTCCAATTGATTGCATCCAGCGCATAGCGGTTCGAATCGTCAACGACGAGTTATTTCGGATTGGTTTGATTCATTGGCGTTGCGTGGGGATGTTGCATCCCTTTGTATTTTTTATCGCATCTATCACGGGTGAGTGCTCTGAGGAATTGTTTGGACTAATTGCAGCCGCTTAATTTCACGAAGGTGACATCGTGTCAAAATTCAATATACCATCCGTACCATTTCGATGCACGGCAGTCCGCCACTGTGCATTTATCTAGAAGTTTTCTTCCACATACAACTTTTCTATGGAATTGTTTACCAGCGGCAATTTTTCCGGACTGACACGACTTAGGAATCTTCAAGAAATGAACTTAATTCTTTCTAAAAGGCCGGCAATTAATTGTAACTCCCCGGGTATTGCGGTTTTTCACGAGCAGCGGTAGTCACTCACTATGAGGTGAACCGCATGCTCGTTTGGCCCCTCTTCTGAAAAAATGAAAATAAAAATGAAAAATCTTTATTATGATTAAAACTACTTTTACGGATTTTATCGCATTTATTTTTACTTTTTATTTACTTTTATTTTTAATTCCCGACGTTTCGGGCGCTTTCCAGCACCCATGGTCACGGGGGACTGAGATGACTGACGTCCCGATGTCATTGTTAAACCCGGAGTACCTTCAGCTTTTTTAATTATTGTTTATGGTCCGATCTATGCAAAATGAACTGACTATGTCCTGAGGTCTTGCAGTGGTATGCTTGGGTTTAGTTTTTATTGATTATAGGATCCCAAGCAGGTGGTAGTACCCAGCCTCCTTCTCTATTGAAATTAGGATGTTTTTTTTAATTTCAATAGCCTCACGTATCATCCTTGGTAGGAATCGGTGTTCTTTCGCGAGGATTTGTGGTCTATCAAATCTGATGTAATGGTTGGGTCCGTCTAGGATATGATCACAAACTGCAGACTTCCCGGAACATTGATGCTTCACATCAGCTATATTTTCTTTTAGGCGGGTCCTAATTGATCTTTTTGTTTGTCCTATATAAGAGAGACCACATTCACAATCAAGCTTGTACACTCCTGCATCTTGTAGAGGAATATGACACTTGACGGATGGTAGGAACTGACTAATCTTCTTCGGCGGCTTGTAGAACGTTCTAATAGAAGCTCGCTTCAAGATATAGCGAATCTTGTCTGTGACACCTCTGACATATAGTAGTACAGCAGGCACACGCTCGACTGTGGCCGGCTTCACTCGGTCACTGTGACGTAGGCGCGGGACCCGAAGCTTGTTGTCGTGCGGAACTTGCTTGACGTGCTGAAGCTCGGCGGCCAGGTGTTTGCTGTCACAGTTCCCTCGTGCTCTCTGTAACAAATATTTGCCCACGGTAGCTAACTGTGAAGGATGGAGGTGAGATTCACCGTTTAAATATCGGTTTGTATGGGTCCTTTTCCTATACACAGTGTGACCAATGGTGTTATTAGGATTTCGGATGACTAACACATCTAGGAAAGGTAAGGAATTATTTGCCTCTAACTCCATAGTTAATTGAATTTTAGAGTTTATGGAATTAAGATGTTCTAAAAATGCAGTTACTTTGTCTGATGGTAAAATTGTGAAAGTATCGTCTACGTACCGCTTGTAGATCCTTGGTGTAACAGGTGCAGTAAGGAGGGCTTTCTCCTCAAAGTCTTCCATGAATATATCGGCGACAATGGGAGATACAGGTGAGCCCATCGCAACACCATCTACTTGCTTGTAAAACTCTTCCTCTAGATTGAGGTTTATTCCAGCCCAGCTTTAATTTTCCATATTCTAACAGTTTCGCTTACAATAGTAGGTCTACATTTGAAGGTGTATAAAAATCAAGATCAGCGAGGAAAACATCACTTGATATATTTTCTGATGTTAAATCAATTTCAATTACTGTTAAATTATACGTAATAGTAAGTAATAAATAATAGGTGTTTTCAAATTTATAATTTCTTCTTCTTAAAGTGCCAAATCTTCTTTCGAAGGTCGGTGATCATTAAGGCAACTTGAATATTTGATGCCGCGGCTCTGAATAAGGAACGGGTGCTCTTTCCAAACCATTGGCGTAGGTTTTTTAGCCAAGATGTTCTTCTTCGATCCACACTTCGTTTTCCTTGGATCTTGCCCTGTAAATTTATAACGATTTGTATTTAATATATACGTTGATTTACAAGTTTTTATGTATTTTATTTATTGCTGATTTACACCAGAGACAGATACACAGAGCATTCGGTCATGAGACAAAAAGTACTACCACTGTCTAAAACGGCTCTTGCTGCAACAGGTGTACTTTTGTGATCATAAACTTCTACGCTTCCTTTTCCTTTTAAAATACGTTTTCTTTTAAAATAGTTACAACCGGTGAGACCCAATTGGAAAGTCCCTTCAATTCTTCTATGATGTCTTTTTCCAACAATGACTTGAGTTTCATCTTTACCTTTCTCCTAAAGTTATAGGCACCTTTCGATAAGGTTGAGAAATTGGACTTATGGACTTATTTATTGGAATCTCTCTGCCTTGAAAATTGGAAATTGTCGTCCTTTCGTTATTTATTCCTAGGCCTATTTTAAGAACTCCAAAATGAATAGCCGTATACTTTCCTAGCAATTTTCTTTTTTCTTCTGATCTTTCATAAAAAGAAGTATAATATTTCTCGTTATTAGCTTTAATCGTTGTGTCGAATGAACATTGTATATTTAATGGAGCATTGCTACCATAATATGCGAATAAAAATTATTGAGTTTTTTTTTTAATTTGGATATAAATTTTCACCTCTTTAGTTACTAACATATCTAAGTTTTTTTTCAGTTATAGGATTTAAAGTGCATCCAGAATTGATTAATATGCTTATATATATATTATATAGTTTACACCACCAACGGTAAAGTCTACAGCATTATACATATATTTCATATATTGCATTGCACATATATGTTAGCATTATTGTCAATTCGAAAAACGTAACCCACTTCCTAATTTTCTACATCTTTTCTTTCCGCCGTTGTGTATTTTTCCAATTTGTATCTATCATTTCACGGAGTCCTCTAAGCTTCTTTTCGAAGCTGTTAATTTTCCAAACACCCCTTCCGCTCTGAGTAATTTCTATGGAATACCCCTCTTTCTTTTTTCTTTATAGAAGAGGGGGCAAACGAGCATGCGGCTCACCTGATGTTAAGTGACTACCGCCGCCCATGACCAACCGCAACACCAGGGGAATTGCAGGTGCGTTGCCGGCCCTTTAGAAAGGAGTAAGCTCTTTTCTTGAAGGTCCCCAGGGTGTATCGGTCCGGAAAAATCACCGGTGGTAAATTATTCCACAGAGAGGTTGTACGCGGAAGAAAACTCCTTTGGAAACGTACAGTGGTGGACCGCCAAGCATCCAGATGGTGTGGATGGTATCGGGACGTTTGCCGCGTAGTGCGTTCACGAAATTTGGCGGCTGGGATTAATCCGAACAATTCCTCAGAGCACTCCCCGTGATAGATGCGATAAAATACGCAAAGAGATGCAACATGTCTTCGCAGCGCCAGTGAATCGAGCCGATCGGAAAGCACTCGGTCGTCGACGATTCGAGCCGCTCTGCGCTGGATGCGGTCAAGTGGAAGGAGCTGGTACTGGGGAGCCCCAGCCCAGAGATGGGAACAGTATTCCATGAGCGGCCGAACCTGCGCCTTGTAAAGTTGCAGGCGGTGTGCCGGCATGAAATACTGTCCCGCTCTGCTGAGCACGCCAAGCTTTTTAGAGGCTAATTTGGCCTTCCCTTCCAAGTGACCACGAAACTGCACGTCACTCGATATGTCGACGCCGAGGATTCCGATACTGGCTGAGGCAACAAGGGGAGTGCCTTGAAACTGAGAGGATACGACAAAGGGGTTCTTTTTAGCGGTTAACGCGCAAACTTGTGTCTTCTGGGGGTTAAACTGGACTAGATTTAGTCGCCCCCAATCCGAGACTCTGTCCAGCAGAGACTCGACTTCAGACACAAGTTTGTCCCGGCACTCAGAGACGTTTTCCCGAGAAATATTGGCTCGGCCGGTGTAAAGAGCATCACCATTGCTGTCATCTGCATAGCAATGAATGCTACGGGTTTGCAACATATCATTGATATGCAGAAGAAACAGCGTTGGCGATAGCACGCAGCCCTGTGGAACACCAGCATTAATAAGCTTGCAATCGGAGCTTGCACCGTCTACAACGACCTTGATGCTCCGATCTGCAAGAAAACTGGTGATCCAATCGCACAATTTCTCGGGAAGCCCATAGGAAGGGAGCTTCGAAAGAAGCGCTTTGTGCCAAACCCGATCGAAGGCCTTCGCAATGTCCAAACTAACGGCCAATGCCTCCCCCTTGGACTCTACTGCCTCCGCCCATCTGTGAGTTAGGTAGACCAGAAGATCACCAGCTGACCTACCACGGCGAAAACCGTATTGGCGGTCACTAATCAGCTGGTGATCCTCAAGGTACCTCATGAGCTGGCAGTTTACAATGGACTCCATTGTTTTGGAGAACAAGGAGGTGATGGCGATAGGCCGGTAGTTGGACGGGTCTGAGCGGTCGCCTTTTTTAGGGATCGGGTGGACGAAAGCCGTCTTCCATGATTTTGGGACTACGCCTAGGGAGTAGGAGTACCGGAAAAGACGCGTTAAAACCGGTGCCAACTCTGGAGCACACGTCCTCAGCACAATTGGGGGGATTCCGTCAGGCCCACTCGACTTATGGATGTCCAGGGAGAGGAGTGCTTTGCGAACCGAGCGCTGAGTAAACTGCACTTCCGGCATGGAGCACTCACACTGCGGGATGGTCGGCGGCGTACTCCCCCCGTCATCATGAGTCGAGTTAGACGCAAAGAAAGAGCCTAGAAGATCGGCTTTCTCCTTTGCGGTGTGGGCCAGTGAGTCGTCCTCCCTGTGCAGAGATGGAAGAGATGGCTGACAGAAATTCCCCTGGACAGCCTTGGCGAGAGACCAAAATGCACGGGTTCCAGAAGGAAGACGAACTAGTCTCTCGCCAATTCTGCCTATGTGCTCTGACTTTGCCTTGGCAATGACTCTTTTGAAGGACCTAGAGGCGGAATTATACTTCTTTTTTAGAGCGCTGGTGTTTACATCCCTGGACGCTGATGCGTCAGCCCAGGCTCGGTAGCACTCCTGCTTATAGCATGATGCTATTTTACAGGAGCGACCAAACCATGGCTGAGATTTGCCTCCAATGGGCACCACAGAGGAAGGAATAAAAATTTCCATACCCTGAAGTACCACATCAGCGACAGAATCCGCAACAACGTTGGGATCGTCCGGCGAGAAGCAAACCCGCCCCCAGGGGTAGGATGCAACGAAAGACCGCATCCCATCCCAATCGGCTGACCTATAGTGCCAAACACGGCGGCAGCCTGCAAAATGCAACCGCGATTTCAGCGTGAGTGGCACCACACTCCGGACAAGACAATGGTCCGAGGAGCCTAAAGGGGCGTCGATGGAAATCTGGTATCCGTCCGGGTGAGAGGTCAGCAGAAGGTCCAACAGGGAAGGTGCATGATCCTCCACATCTGGAATCCGCGTAGGCGAAGTAACCAGTTGTGTCAGACCATATGCCAAGGCAAAATCGTGAACAGATCTCCCCGCATGATCGGTTAAAAGTGAACCGAGCCATTCGGCGTGATGGGCGTTAAAGTCGCCGAGGATCACGATCTCTGCGGAGGGGATCTGCTGTAGCAACGAATCGCCATTGGACGTGGTCGAAGAGTCGGTCTGTTTCGGCATTACCGCTATGAGACCTATAGAGGCACCCGTAGACGCGCGGATGGTTCGTCGCTGTCTACGCGTAGCCAAAGGATGGACAGGTCCGAACCTACAAGTCTGCCGAGGCGTCGAGAACAGATGTCCTCTCTGACGTAAACGCAAACTCCAGCCCGAGGCACAAAGGAGTGTTCCAGTTTGTACCCCGGGCAGGAGAGATACGAGACATCAGCCGGAGAGGACACCTGCGTCTCGGTCAGAAAGAGCAGAGCCGGCCTCGCCGTCTCGAGATGGTAGTGGACGGCGTTTAGGTTAGAGTGAAGTCCCCTGATATTGCAGAAATTCACGGACAGCGTGGCAGGGGTCGCCTTGGTCTTGTTGCTCCGTTTGCCCCGAGCAGTTTTAGTCTTGAGCTGAATATTTCACCCACCAGAATACGCGGGACAGCCTGAGCACCCACGCTCAGAAGTGGAGAAACATGGTCGTGGATGCTCAGCGAGGGATTCTCCAGGGGTGCTGGTACCCTCCTGGGGTAGTCTATCATTTAATTCCGCTACCATGTTGATGGGGGGGGGGATTTGGGCTTGTCTGCCACAATTTATTTCATTTCTTCATTGAGGGTTTCTAATATACTTCTCTCTTCTGCTTAACTCTTCTGTTTTCGAAATAAGATTTATTTCCACGGCTTTTATTCAAATTCAAATTAAAATTTATTTATTGCTAGAATGTAGTACAAAATAATATGATGTTATTAATTATTAATAAGACCTTACATTCTACCGTGATAATGGCGTG
Source organism: Parnassius apollo (assembly GCA_907164705.1). NCBI lineage: Eukaryota > Metazoa > Arthropoda > Insecta > Lepidoptera > Papilionidae > Parnassius > Parnassius apollo. The sequence continues at coordinate 6,810,803 of CAJQZP010000610.1, forward strand.
CAATATTTTACAGTAAACAAAAAAATATTAATACAATTTAGTGAAGTAATTTATTGAAGAAAATGAATTATGTCAAAAATATTTTAGCGTCAAGTTGTTAGATTACAATGAATATTACATGTCAAATTTTTTATTAAAATGTAGGTAAATGTTTATATATAAATGTCAAATATCTAAAAAGTCAAAAAATAGTTAAAAAATAATGTTATCGTCAAAAATTCTCTCAAAAAGATTAGTTTTTTTAACTTTATCACTATTAAAATAGGAGATGTTTTTATTTTTGGATGAATACATAGTACAACTTGTTAATATATTATCATAAATTGTATCAATCATATACTAAAATTTACATGAATTGCAATTTACTTATAAAGAAATATTGCACGCCATTTTGCATGTTCCTGCTTCAATTTTTTTATCGATAGCTAATGCTAAATTTAATCGAGAGCGATAGCGAAGAAAAATGTCAGATAATTATAAATTATTTTTAAATAGAATAAAATCTCAATGCTCAGTGCAATTACAGTGGTACATTTGTTAAATTTACAATCTAGAAATTTTTTGATGCTATAAAAGGTACTTTCTTCAAGAAAATAATTGAGGCTTTTTTTAAATCTTGGTAAAGAAAGTGCTTTAATATGCTGAGGAATTTTGTTATATATTTTGACACACACATATATAAACAGCTTTTATTATACTTTGATAGTCTAGGAAGTGTGTCGATTACAAGTTTTTCGGGGTATCTATGACTTCGAGAAGATGATTATTATATCTTATGATGATAATGATAGATTATCTTATGCCACCACTACACGAAAAATTGTGTTTTATAGCTTTTTACCACATAGTTAATCAAAATAATATGCTATCTGTTGTAGGTTTTTGTATTGTATTACATTATCAGGTTCTGAAATATAAGTTCCATTTAAACTCCTTGATGTCCAATTCTAATACTACAGATGAAACTGAAGTTCAGTTCAGTTTCAGTTTCTACATAATCAGATACATATATTATCATATCAGTATATATATTATTTCAAATAGCATTTAATTGTCCAAGAAAAAATACAATATTCTGATTTACATCTTACATAACATAAGGTATGCATTCGAAACCAAATGCCAATATATTTACATTATTTTGTTATAAAAAGTTACATTTAACAATTTATAAAAGAAATGTTTATTAATTTTTTCACTTTTTTAATTGGTGTAATGAAAACCGAGCGACAGATACGTAGAAATATATCGCGACAAATTAATAATAAAATGTGCAATGCATTCATGACTTGTTTCCTAAAATTAAAATATGAATAAATAAAGCATTAAAAATATTCAACATGTTTATCGATGACGGTTTAAGTTGTATAGAACGTCGAAACCAAGTGAGTGATATAAAAGGCACTTAATAATTCAATAACCTTAAAAGGTTTATTCATGAAAGTTCGGATTCCCGGTAATCTAGGGGTCTTCATAAAACATGCAAAATTACAAGTGTTTATATCTAATTGTTTTGGAATTATGAGGGAGAGGGGGGATTCAAACGTCAAAAAATTCAGACACAAAATGAATCATCTATCTAATCATTAGTAATTATCATCATCATAATCATCATCATGTCATCGTGGCTTGTCCGGCTGTTGAGCATAAATTAGATAAGCCAAATAAAATGGAATATTCACCAGAGTACTTGCGAGATATAGCAGATTATTATTGCTGCTTTTCGTATAGTAAATTTAGAGAACCGAACACACTTTTTATTGATAGTCCGCAAGGGTGATATCGCATCTGTATTTTGATTCTTAATCGAGGATAGATGTAAATGTCTTTGTAGACATTGTGCCCGTTTGTCACCCTTGTTCTATAAAAAATATCCTTAAAACTATTTGAATGCTATTCAGGAATTATTGTCATTCCAAATTTTACTTCAATTTTAACAGCTGCAACTAATTTCATAGATAATGTCTATTTTGGAGAAAGTTTTAAAACACTATTATGCCAAAACCCTGCGAAATGCCTTCTATAAATAAATGGAAACAGCAATTGTTACTGTTGGTCGTTGAAAATGTCATATTTTTATAAAATCAAGGTGACCGACGACCACACTGTCCATCTAAAGTTAAGTGAAAGTTGTGGCCCATAGATATGTACATGTATTCTCGATGCAGATGAAAACGCAGATACGTTGTCATCCATGGGGATTAAGATGGAATGGATCGTTTCCAGTGATGAAGTCTCCAGATTCTAAACTCACCATACAAAACACAGCAGTATTAAGCAGTTATTTTGCGCTGGTATTCTGTGAGAGAGACATTTTTCCTCGTTCAAACTGAACCTTTCATACTATAACTATAGCAGCAGCTTGGCTTTATTACTTATATACAAAAGGCTTAGTGACGCCTAAGCCTTTTTTATTATTTTTTTTTTATTTCATGCTTGGATGTTTATTAGCTTTGTTGTAAATGAAAACATTAAATAGAACATGAAATAAACAGCAAAGCCAAATTATTCGTAACACGAGCCGTAAACAGTTTTAGAGTCTTTTTACTGCTACTGGTAGGCATCGTGCTTATTACGGGACCGTTTCATTTGGGTTGCTTATTTATATTCGATCATCGGAAAAGACAATAAAATAACCTTTATTTTTATGTTTCACACAAATAATTTGCTGCGTATATTACGAAATTAAAATATATTATTTTTGTAACAAACCTGATTAGTTTCATAATTTTGTTATAAGAAGCACGCTCTCACAGAATACCAACGTAAAATAATGGCTTAATGGTAATGTAATTAATAGAATCGAGCGTTAGTTTGCGGAAATACATTATATTAAAGATGTTAAAATTATTTAGCCAAGATCAGCTTAAAAACGCTATCCTTCAGGGATCCGTTCTCGGATGTGTCCTCTTCCTTATTTACATCAATGACCTCCCGAAGGTAATTGATGAGCATTGTGTGATATTTGCTGACGACTTTTCCCTTGTGGTATCAATGGTACCAAACTTAATTAAAGAATCGACATAATTAGAAACAATGTATACTGTAAATTTAAAAAAAAACTAAATTAATAAAATTCATACCACGACAAAAAATAAACTAGACATAAATTATATATAAACAAAATAAAAATAAATAAATAAAATAAAAATTATGGGACTCACCGAGTTTAAAGAGCACCATTCGTCCTCCCTCAATTGCGTTATTGCGTGAACATAAAAGTATTGCAACAAAATTCACTATACCATCTGGATGATTTCCTGTCCTGTCTGGATGAGTGGCTGTGTAATTTGCTAGAAGTTTTAGGTTTAGAAGCAATTTTTCCAGACCGATACAACTTAAGACGATTTATCTTCTAGAAACGAAACTACTCTTTTTAAAAGGCCGAAAACACTCCTGCATTTATCTATATGTTGCATGTCTTCGTGGGTAGTAATAATTGTAAAAATTAACTTACCATCAGGTGAAATGTTCTTGTGAATGATCTTTTAACACTCTGATTTAAAAAAAAATCTGATGGTAAGGACAGCAGCAGTATTATGCTGCTATTTTATGCTGTTTACGCTAAAGCGTAAACGCCAAAAATTAACTTACCATCAGGTGAAATGTTCTTGTGAATGATCTTTTAACACTCTGATTTAAAAAAAAATCTGATGGTAAGGACAGCAGCAGTATTATGCTGCTATTTTATGCTGTTTACGCTTTACCCTAAAAATTAACTTACCATCAGGTGAAATGTTCTTGTGAATGATTTTTTAACACTCTGATTTAAAAAAAAATCTGATGGTAAGGACAGCAGCAGAATTATGCTGCTATTTTATGCTGTTTACGCGTTAACTCACGTTTCTCATTAATTTAAATCATAGTCAAAACTAAGATTATTTGAAAAAAGTTTTCTGTCATTCCGATCTAAAGATGTTTTGTTGTTTCTGTTTTTGCTCCCGAGCAGTTATTACCTGCAGAGATGCAATTTTAGATCCTGCTTTTTAGGTATAAGCTTTATTGGAATACTGCTTCCTGTTCCTTCATGCTACTCTCTGCGTTATAGTGCTTGTCCTGGCTCTGATCCTTACTGCTTACATCTGCTTCGCGGCACTCTTGCAGAAGGAAAGTAACCTTCTTCTCGATTTTCCGCGGACTACAAGGCAATCCCTGACACGTTTTTCAATAACTCGACTGCACCATCGATCTTAGGTCTGAAGTGATGTGGCGGCGCTGTTGTTACGCCACAAGCAAAACGCACCGAAGCCTAAATAAAGCTATCAAGGCTCCAAAGTACTGCGCAATATACAAACAGCTCTATACTAACACAAATCGGTGAGCGTTTCTCGGGTTGAACAACTTGCTCCAGGAGATCTCACCCTTTCCTTACGACTCGGCCAAACTATAAATATAAAGTTATTATAAGCACAATATTAAATTATTTTTGTTTTCTAAGCAGTAGTTAATTTTAATAGCTTTCCAAACTTTTACTAATGATGACGTTATATGTTTGACCGAATAGTTCACGACCTCTGGCAAGCATGAAAATTAATTTCAGACTGTAAAGACATAGGATAGGACATTTTGCAAAAAAAAAATTTCGCGTATTTTATTATCATTTGATGAATAATTCAATTAAATAAGTTGGGGTAAAGGTAAGTGGGGGTAAAGCAAAGTAACACCAACCGTTTTACTCTGTTTTAATCCTAATTTTTAAAAAATCATTGCAGCCTATCGTAAATAACTCTTATTAATTGATGTAATAACTTTACGCCTTAGATCTACTCCTAGTTCGTACTTTTTTTCTATTCTGTTCTCCTGTCTAGACTAAATAATACCCATTCTGCTCTCTTGTCCGGCGAACAGTCTAGAAAATGGCTCTGGAGATGAGCGCAGGGAGTGATGATCTCCAGGGTTAGGAGTTCTTCGCTCACGTGGTTACCGCATGTTATTTGGTCTGCTTCATTAGGAAACAGATATACAGAAACACTTAGATGATCCTCCTTTCGTGTCATGTTTACCGCGCCGATGGATGCGTGGCTGGAGGATAGTCCAGCCACGCATCCATCGGTGCCTACCCGAGACTAGGGCTATTCTAAAAATATTTAAATCTTCCCCCGGCCTACTAGGCTTTTTTGTGATAACTATTTACTTTCGTGGCTACTCTTTAAAATAAACTGGACGGTAAAGAACGGCATTTTGAATCGCATTTTATGTTTCCTCTAATGGAGCTATCTGCGGTGGAACGGAAGCCTGTTGCTAAACCACCATCGTACACGAACCAGGGAAAGGACAGGAACAATACACTAGACCTTACACTCTTATTGGGGCAGCACGTAAGCGGTACAGAAGACTGATAGCAGCTGATGTAGGTTTGGAAGAGGCTCTCTCTCCGTCGGAAACCCACGATTCCTCTGTCCAACCCATCCCTGAATCCGAAGCCGAAAAAACGCAGTTTGTCAGTGCCCCACTATTTCTGGCTACAGTAACCGATGGACGGGAAAAATACTGTGTAAGTTAAAAACAAATATTAATCAGTACCACATTAGGACTTCGAAAAATTGATGTACTCGTAGATCTGCCTTTTATATATTTTGCATACATTTAAAAAAAGGTGGGTACAGGACATTGCTAATAATAATAAATATATTAATTGAACCTGCAGCCCGTCCATGGAACGTCCCACTAATTTCAATATCAAAACGCTCTAAATGCCACTTATTATTACGACGTTTTTGAGCTCGAAGGGTAATTTTGGAAAACCACGTTTTTTATTATTTCCAAATTGAATATTTCACGTAACAATCAACCGATTTTGATGTGATTTACGGAAATCGACGCAATTTTTTTCATTTTAACAAAAAAGGTAAATACAATAAATTGATATCACGGAAATTTCTCAAGTTATTTAAAAAAAACACTTTTTAGAGATTTCATTCATCAAAGACATCTCCCGAAAGAATCAACCGATTTTCGTCGTAGAAGTCGAGTAGAAGTACTCACTAGTTTTAAAAGTTAAAAAACTTGAATTTTTGAGAGATTTTATTTGAAGTGTATGAAAAAGTTACCGTTACAATTCGGTCTAAATTAACTGAAAATCTAAGTTCAGCAAGGATCTTTCAGATGCCGAAAATCGCTTTTCGATTGGACACTCCGTTACAAAGTTATGAGATATTTACATGTTTACACACATACACACGCACACACACACACACACACACACACACACACACACACACACACACACACACACACACACACACACACACACACACACACACACACACACACACACACACACACACACACACGCTAACACACATGCGCGTGGGCGTTCGCGCATGCATGCACGTGCGCATGCACGCACACGAAATTTCGAGGTTTGATGAGAATTCGATTTTAAAAACCGGAGTGAAAACAATAACTACACCATTTTTTGAAAATCATTGATTTTCACAGCGGGAAGTTAAAAATAGGTAAATGTGCAGCCAATATGTTACATGCAAAACTCCCCAGGTAAAAACTAATAGTGACTGATAAAAACAGTCAAGAGTGGGTGGGTGAGTGAGTTTGGTCAAAAATAGTTGACTTAAATAATATTCGTAAATAGAAGTTTTGGTAAAACTGTTATATTCCCGACGTTTCAAGTACTTTATAATACCCATGGTTGGGGGGTGGGGGCGGACTGAGTTTTTCGACGCCCCAATGTTATACTTAAGCATGGCTACCTCTAATTTACAATTTTAAATTTTTGTTCCGATCTACGCAGTATGTACTTACAGTATCTTGAATTCGTGCAGTTGTATGCTTGGGTTGGGATTTAAAAAAATTCCTGTAATAAGTAATGTAACTTACATTACTGACATACGCGATAAAATTTGTAGAAACTAGTTTTATTCGAATGTATAGTGTTCGAGTAAATATAAGAAATCATTAGAAAATTTGACTGAAAAATATCGGTTATAAGTAGGTTTGACGAAAACTGGTAGTGAAAATAACTTTTGACCAGGAAGGAGTACTTAGTAAAAAAATAGATATTGTAAAATAATTTAAATAATTTATCATTTCAATCAGATTTTAAGACATATGTCTTAAAATCTGATAGAAATGATATTAAGATTGAAGTTTCATGAAAAGTAAGGGGAAATTTGCTAAAATAAACAAAAAGTTTGCACTCAATAGCCTTTTTCTTAAAGATACGCTTCGTTTTATTACTTATCAAATGTGATGGCGTATATGCATTCCATTTATAAAATTCAGCAAAATGAAAACACTAGGTATTTTCAGCACATTTCGTTTGAATTAATGAAATAAACAGTACGCGGTAGTTTGAAGTTTTTAATCTCAAAATGGAATGAAATGCGTCCAATGAATTAAGTCACCGCACGTCAAAAGTATTATGTGGGCCTGTGAACTAAAGCAGCAAAAACCAATCGTATCTGAGAACTAGTTGCATATAAGTCGGATTAGGCATATCATTTTAATATTTTTTATATTTAGCCACTTCCTTTATCCTTTATTGCAGCCAATAAATTAAGACTTCAATAGACGAACTTAGAGCTTAGCATTCGCTTTAGCAGTACGAAAAATCATCAAATGCACTTAATATAATGTATACATATACACATATACAAAAATAAACATACATACTTATACGAGTACACCACATTTATACTATAAATAAAAGGAAAGAAGTCTACTGCTGAGCACAGGCCTCCCATTTCTGTGAAGATTTTGGAACAAAAAAATGTTTATAATATTTTTGTAATTTACATAATTTTTTTAAGTTTACATCTCATAATTCTTTTACGTAGGTTTTTTGTGTAAACAGAGGCTGCATAGTTAATATTTTCAACTTTTTTATATAGGAGCTCTGTAGGATAATGATACAGCTGTGAAAAAGATACCTTTAGATGGCTCCCTGCGTTCTCTCCAATTGAAGCATTTTAAATTTTGTAGCGCCGCCCCAGGAGGTAATACCATATCTTAAGAGAGATTAGGCCAAAGCAAAATAAACGGATTTCTTTAGTTTCTCATCCGCCGTGTCTCTCAGAGTTTTAAATACATATATTAGTTTACGCAACCTGCTATTAAGGGTATTGATGTGTTCATTAAAACGTAGAGTACTATCGATTATAACTCCTAGATATTCTACACTATCAGCTTGACGTAGTTGTATGCAGGTATCTGCACTATTAAGTGGATTAGAACACGGGTGACTTACGATGGTATGTGGTAGAGATTATGTGGTTAATGTGTCATTTTTAGTATAAATGGGACATAACATGTTTTATCTATGTTCAGTGTCAGTATGTTATTTCGAAGCCAATTTGAGACAGTATTGTAGCCCAACTGGGCGTACGTATAGAGTTCTTGCCATGTACCTGCACTAAAAAGGAGGACGGTGTCATCTGCAAAACTTATGATCCGCCCTTTAGGGAGAGTGAGCAGCAGTGAGGAGGTGAGTTCGTTAATATATATGAGAAATTAGTTTGGAAAGAGTACGCTGCCCTGGGGCTTTCCATAGGTAGTTGCGCATTCATCACTGATGAATTTATCCACTTGAACGCATTGCGTACGTCCACTCAAGTAGTCTTCAAAAAGTCGCAATTGAATACCTCTAATTCCCATACCCTTCATCCTACGCAAAAGTATGGGTACAGAAACCGTGTCGAAGGCTGTAGCAAGATCTAGAAAAATGCCAAGAACTTTCTGAACGTTGTCCTAGCTTGTAATAATATAAGTGAGGTCATGAATCGCATCGGACGTAGATTTACCTGACCTAAAACCATATCGTGATGTCGAAAGTAAGTTATTTCTTTTTCCAAATAGTTGACAAGCCTGTTGTTCATTATGCGTTCGGGTATTTTGGACAAGGCAGATAGCTCGGCTATAGGTCTATAGTTATCGGCACGGTCTCTGTCCCCACCCTTATAAACCGGGTGTATAATTGATTTTTTAAAATCTTTGGGGAATTATCCGGTTGTGAGAGCAAGGTTGCAGACTTATTTATGTCAGGAGAACTATATTAATATGACTTTTAAGGAGATGAGAGGATATTCCATCCCAACCCGCAGCACAGTCATTGAGGAGAGATATTATTAATCTTGCAACCTCATCCTCATCCGTTGGTAACAATACCATGGACTGCGAGTAGTTGTTAGAGGCTTTTTTGTTGACTCTGTAAGCCCACCCAGTATCTTTTCCGCAAGATTTTACCTATGTTAGTGAGCAAATCATTTACAGAATTAACAGATAGCTCCAGAATATATGATAAGGTTTGTAAGTAATGGGATAAATCCTCTTTCTTTTTTGCTATTGTTTATTGCTCCCCATAGTTGCTTAGGATTATTATTAGCCTTTTTAAATGATTTTTTTATATTCAAATTTAATTTTTTAACAACTTATTACAATAGTTTCTGTACCTAGTAAAATATATTTTTCATATTTCATTATCTGACGACTTTTTTATTTTTTGTGTAAGTTATCTGTGTCGAATGCAGCATAAAAGGCCTGGGGTGATCCATGGCTTAACGATTTTTTACGGTTTGGTAATTTCACGGTGTGTGTGTTTTTTCGATCGCCTGTTTGATAAGACTTATCATTAACTCTGCTGCTACATGAGGATCTTGGGTATTATATTCTTCAGCAAAGTCGATTCTTTTTATGTCTTCAGTCAACTGATCATAGTTAATGTGCATCGTTGTTTTTTTTACCGTGATTTTGGGCATTTTGTTTGCAAGGAATAATAACACGGTTTGTCAGTGAGTGCTGAGTGGGCTACAAACGTTGAAGCAGGGAATAGAGTTTTAAGGACAAAATCAAGACATGCATTTTGTCTAGTGGGTCAAGAATTTGCAGGCAGCAGGCCGTGTGATGCTAATAGGTTTAAGTAATTAAGCTTGTTTATGTCGCGGCATTGGTTATGGATGTTAATATTTATATCCGTAGTTATTATTATATTGTTGTAATATGTGATATTCGTCAAGGTTATGTCAAGCGAATGCAGGAAGTTAGTAACATCTCTATGGCTAGGTGGTCGATATATTACTACTAAAATGGTATTGTCGTTTTTTTTATTAGGAGACAATTTGCATCTAGAAATGAGGGTTCTTCTACAGAAACCTGTAGGTTTTCACGTATGTATACAACTACACCCTCGTTTTGTGTTAGATTGTTAGCAGTCTCAAAGTATTTATAACCCGTTAGGTCATCAATATTATGTGTATTGGGGCGCCAAAATTCGGTTAGTGTAATTATGTTCCAATCAACCTTAGTGCTAGCGAGTATGGTATAGAAATCAATCATATTTTTTGAGATACTTCTATTGTTTTGGTTAAGTTTTTTGAGTGATTGCTTGGGGTTGATGGTAGGTAGGATAAAATTGTCTAAATCACAGGTAGATGAATCCGACACTGAGAAAGATTCTATGTTTTATGTGTTATTTAGTATATTATCTACTTTTATGGTATTAATTTTTTAAAGTTACATTTTTATAAGTGACATTTAATAGAGGTAGATTAATAATGATATAGATAAGCTTATAGTATATATAAATTCTGGTATTGGACACAGCATATGTTTTCTTAATTAATAAAATTAGTTGTATATAGTGTGTGTATGTATCTGTTAGTGTAGTATTTGTGTATTCTGTAGGGAATTGTATGAATATAAAATGATGTTGATTATTAATAAAGTTTTTAAATTTAATGCTATAAACTTGCAACAATAATAGTATTATAATATTTTTAACGATATTGCTAAAGATATAATAATGTAATCTAGTCAATTTTGTCTTCGTAGTTGTGCTAGATCATCTTCTGATTTGATACTTTGGGCATTCCTTCTTTTTTGCGTATGTACACTTTACCATGGGCTGTCCAACATTGCTCGTATTCACAGGTAGTAGAGTCGCTTTGTCATGGCGGGGAGAACTTCAGATACGTATAGGAAATGCTTAAGTCCTTTTTTTGCAAATGTATTGTGTTAAGACGGTTTTCCTTGTTATGTTTATTATAAATTTTAGATGACTTCAAAAATTGTTGCTTTTTCGCCGCTGACGAGAATTCCACAATAATTGTACCCACTGATTCTGTCTTACTCTTCAAACGAAAAATATTTGCAATATCCGTTTACAGTACGGGATGTTTAATAATACTGCCAAGTTTTTGTATTGTGCTTATTAGGGTTTCACGGGTTTCAGAACATTGTAATGGTACATTTGTTATTTCAAGTGACGCTGCTCTCAAGTTTTTTAAAATATTATTAATTATAAATATTTCTTAAGTTTTTATTAATAAAGGTTTTAGAATAAGTAGTATATTTAATTTACTCAGAAGGCAACGCCGATATGACGATTTAGTCTTGATGCGCAAGAGAAGGTTGCCAAAATGACGGTAGGTTGGCAGAAAGGTCGTCGCTTGAAGTTAGAATATTATGTAGTAACAAGTCCGGTCATTCACAAGGCACGTCGTACTGTTAGTTCGTTGTCACTATGACTCACACTCGCTGTTTATTCAAAATATTTTCGATTCTTATTTTTTAAGACTGTATTATCTTATAATTTCTTAACTAAATTCGTAGTTGTGTTTCAACACTATTTGGTCCATGCACTTAACTACATAACACAACTTTCTTTTTTGTATCTAAGGATTAACTTTATACTCAATTGCGAATATTAACCACGGAGACTAAACAGGTACGTGTTGTTGCGCGAAAACCTGCGGGCGGAGTGTATTTAACAGAATGTGCGAATATGAATATTAAATATTTATCCTTCTGAGATATATGAATTACCCCATAGTATTTTCGTTTACAGTCGAGCATGTGGTAAATTGGAAAAATCTAATTTTTATGAGGATGTGGTCATTCCCCGGTCACAACTATAATGTAGCTTCAGCTTGGCTCTACGACGTAAGAGACCAAAAATATAAGTTAAGCAAAATCCTTTGAAAAATCCTTGAAGTCAAATCTTCTTATTTTCATTAAAAACGCTGATGACAAATTGTCAAAAAGTAAGGTTAACTTTTCCATTTTCTGTTTTTAGTATTTTCTCTATTTATTGTTTCTATTTTTAAAATTAAAAATAAATATAAAACCTATTAAGAATATAATGTCACGTTTAACATTGACGCGCAGTCAGTACCTTTTTTGTTGAAAAATGGCTCCTATATTTTTCATCATCATCATCATCATCATTACGGCCCTTCACAAGTCCACTACTGAAGGAAAGCCTCCCCCAAGGAGCCTGCATATCTTTCCAGGTTGTCACTCCATCTAGTGGAAGGACGCCCTACACTTCGCCTGCCTGTACGAGGCTGCCACTTGAGAACCTTTTTTCCCATCGGTTATCAGTTGTTCGACCTATGTGACCGGCCCATTGCCACTTCAGTTTACTAATCCGTTGGGCTATGTCGGTTACTCTGGTTCAACTGCAGATATCATCATTCCTAAGTTTATCACGCAGAGAAACTCCGAGCATAGCCCTCTCCATATCTCGCTGAGCGACTTTTGTCTCAGATTCATAGGTCATCACTGGCAACACGCACTGGTTGTACAATCTAGTTTAGAGATTTTGAGGTACGCCTGACGAGAAGATGTGTCGCAATCTCCCGAAAGCTGCGCAGCTGAGTTGATTCCGTTGATTGACCTCTCGGTTGAAGTTGGACTTACCAACTTGCACTTTTTAGCGTTGTACCATACTTTATGTCCTTCTAAAAAATGGAAAATTTTTCAGGTTTTACGATACTTTATAAGGTGGTAATTGTACCGATAAATATTTATTGAAATTTATACAAGCCAGTTTACCAGTTGTTTGGAAAAAAACCTATATCCTGAGAAGAACCAGCAAGAAACCTAGCGGGACATTTTTTAAACATTAGTTTACGATATAATATTTTACATACTTAAGTATGAAAACATTAATTTAACTTTGACCTTTCTTGTTCATAATCAAAAAAGGACCAGTTGTAGTGACAATTTTAAAAAGACGAAAATATATCGATTATGCAACTAATATCGTTAATTATATTCTATTTTAAATGAGAATTGATGTATACATAGTAAGCTCAATACAATAAATTATTGATGCAAATCGCAACCAGACCACAGGAACGTTACTGGATTAAAATGGATTAATCGTGCCACACAAGTTTAAGAGGATTTTCTAAGTTGAAATTGAAAACTAAATATTATATGTAAATGTAATCGTATCACGTACATAAAAGAATTTAAAAATGTTTTTTTTTTTTATTTTTTCATTTTTCTTTTTCCAGAGATTATATGAAAATGAATTTCTTACTATTTCCTCACGGTGAATTATGTAAGCAGAATCCACGTAGCCATCACAGTCAGTGGATGACTGGTCCAAAATAAAGTCTCTAAGTTAAATTCAATTTTTCGGGGAGACTATTTTTGGATGCAAATTTACCCTCTGTTTTCCACAGCCTAGTTTATGATCACAATTGGTGCCAGACTTTTAACACTACTTTCTGTCACTGATCCAAGCTTAGAACAAACTACTTTCTTGTTATTTGGATTTCGTATAAGACTTTATATTTTACGTTCGTTAGTGCTTGAAAAGCTGATATCACAATAATGAAAGAAGAAAACACACATGTAAAAACAATTTGGCTTCAATATCCCAATATAATCCAGGATATGTTGAAATTAAAGATATTTTCCAATAACATCTTCAAGCTATTCATAGCACACAATATTGTGTGATAAGACAGAAGTAATTAGTAAAAAAAAACAAAGAAGATAAAGTATGCAAACCAACAGCAATAATGCTTATCACAATTTTTTGTTTTGAATAATATCTGCAACAAAAGGAAAATAAATGACATCTCTAGACTATAGCCTATGACTGATACAAGATATTTGATTGCACTGCATTTTCTGCTGTTTGAACAAGCGGGTTTGTAAAGTTCTAACATCATCAATATAATTAAGTCGGAACTGAGTGCCCGCCATGCCACCACAAAAGTGGTCGGATTGAATGAAACCTTTAATCATCATCATCATTACAGACCTTCAGAAGCCCACTGCTAAACAAGAGCTTCCCCTAAGAAATTCTACAAAGCACGACCCTCTGCCACCTGCATCCATCGACTTGTTGCACATCTTACATGGTCGTCTTTCCATTTAGTGAGAGATTGCTCTACACTTCGCCTACCTGTTCAGCTACAGGCTCATTAGATTCCGTCGCCCCATCCCAAACTTCGCTAACTTCAGATCACCATTCTCTCTTGTGCCTAGTTTTGCGTTGAAGTATCCCATTAACACCATATAGTGAGTTTTGGAGGAATGCATGGATGTACCGAGGTTGGTGCGTAAACCTGTATGACCTTCAGCAAATACCATTTGGTGATTCTGAGTATAAGGTACGCAAACCTCATCGACACACTTCCAATCTTTACAAAATTGTTAATGTGAGACTTGTAGACGATAAATCCGACACCTTTTTGGGACAGATGGTCGCTCTCCCGGTGAACTAGAATCCGTAGAACAAGTTGACGGATTCGAGGATTACCGTGTTCTCTCCCTCTCTTCAGACCGCGCATAATCCTATAATATTTCAGCGCAACTTGTCTATCTCTCCTTTCAACTCCAGTCAGCCCTCAGGGTACGTGCGTTGAATATTGCCAGGTCAAGCTATCTTAGGTGGCAACCGAAGTCCATAAGAGATTTTTAGTACCCCCGGAACCGATGGGGACTGGTGGCCGTCTCTTCGTAACTATCATCTTAGTGGGTATATAGCCATAGTTGCCATGCTTCGCGAGCAAGTTGGCAACCGCAGTTTATTTTGTCTTACAATCGCTGTTATAAGGAAGATGTTGCTGCCTGTTTCCCTCTGACGCCATTTACGATCCCCACCTTTAACAATAATAATACAATGAAACATTTAACAAGTAGTAACGGTTACCGGATCAAAGATTGAAAACCTCAAAATCAAAAAATCGAACTCAAAAAAACATCAACATATTTATTTAAATATTAATTTTAACATATTAATTTTAATTTTTATAGTTAATAAATAATCTATAATCTATACATATAATAAATCTATAGAAAAGTTGTGTGTGTAATTCTATCATATTCTTGAAAAAACCAGTCCAGGGGACTAAGTTAAAGGTACTGAAGCCAAATTATTGGTTTTTAGAATTTTTGTCTGTATTTTTTTTTGTCTGTCTTTCTGTCAGTCTGTCTGCCTGTGTATTCTATTATCGATTTACGCAAAAAAAAAAAAACAATTGGACCGATATCTATGGAATTTTATATGTAGGTAGTTAGTAACCCGGCGCAACTAAAAAGGCTATTTATATCTAGATTATATGATATTGAAGCGACAATAGCCTAATGGCAGGGTGCGGACCGCGAACTCAAAAAGGTCGTGGGTTCGAATCCGCCATCCGACTACTGGCGTGGACCACTCGTAACACAAGCAATTTAAGCTTACCACGAGTAGTTAAGGGGAATATTAGTAATGTTTATAGCATTGTTAATATTCTTTTTTTTTTTAAATCTGATAACGGAACTTCAAAAAAAATAAGGTTAAGTATTTTCCTTCCTTTAGATGTCAATTTTAAATTTTATATAATTCTGTTAGTTACAATCAAGCAGGATGACTGGTGCTTTTCAGATAAATACCACAATTATAAATAAAACTTCTAATTATTTTTAACCTTGGTTTAATAATTTGAAGTTTTTTAAAAACACCGCTATCTGTTGTCAAATAGAAAATGTACTTTTTGCCTTTACTTACTAATATTATTAAATAATATAAAATATGAATAAATAACTTACAGTTATATGTTAAAATAATGAGATTTATAAAATTATTTAAAAATCCGAACGTTTATTTTTAAATAATTTCCGTTATTTCATTTTACAAGTGTAATAATTTAAATAGATAATGAAGTTACGTTTATGAAAAATACGTAAATGGATATGGTTTTTAGTTCAATTACTTATGTGTGTATAAACTGATTTAAACTGGTTTGCCCGCAACTATTTTTGTTTGTCGATATTAAGCTCAAATAACTAAACGACATTGCTTTTTCATTATATTATGGTCATATCGTCAAATATTTTTAACACGAACAAAGTTTTAGCAGAATAAACGCAACTTCATAGCTCATTTATCTATACAATATAATAAATTTGTAGAAAGGTCGTGTCTGTTATTCTAATATTTTCTAGAAAAAACAAGTCCAGGGGACTAAAATAAGGGTATTGAATCCATATTAGTGATTTTATTATTTTGTCTGTATGTCTGTCTGTCTGTGTATTAAAGATTCACGCTAAAACTACTGAATAGATTTCCATGAAATTTTGTGTGTAGGTAGTTAGTGATCCGGGGCTACTTATAGGCTACTTTTTATTATGATGTGATTAAAATAAATAAAATATTTATAAATAAAGCCCAACATTAGTTTTACCGTTGTGTAATAAATTGATCTACGCCGACAAACTACAATATTATTGTTGCATTCACTTTTTCAAAACAGTGCCATCTAACGTAAAACACAAAAGTAATGACATTTTGCCTCTGCTAACGAATTAAATTATGTAGCATTTATATAGTTATTTTTATTCGAAAATTCTAATGTACATTTTTTGGTTTTTGTTATTTCATTTTAGTAGATAGTAATAAATTTTATACTAACAAATGACTTCTAAAAAAAGATAATAGTGACATCTATCGAAAATCATAAATTTAACGATGTTGCTCAGTAAAATATTTAATCAAGAAAAGGTTTTAGTGTTTAGTTTTTTATCTATAAATAAACTGATAAAAATTGCAATTAGTACAAAACTCTTATTATTCATATAGTTTCAATAAAAAATATTTTATATATGTATTTATAATATCTTAGAATTTATAATATCATAAATTAGCCGATTTTTGAAAGTGAAATGGCGGTATTTCATAAAATTTAACAGTGTTTGTTGACTATAAAATGATAAAGCTTGACCAACTAAATATTTCGCCGCCTCTACATGGCTAATATACTATTTGTACTCCCGTTCATCAATTGGATTTCCTCTAAAAACTGCCATAAAGTTGGATATTTGCCATAGTTGACACGCTTGGAATGCGAGTTGTCAACTGCAGTTTTTATTATTATAAGACATGATCAGGAAGACGCTGCTTCCCATCTTATGTAGATTTCTACTGCTGTTCATGAATTTAGTTCTTCTCACACGTTCTCCGTGAATAGAACAACATTTATGAAATTTTGAAATCTACTCGAACTGATTGAATAAAACTATTACTTACGGATTTTATCGCGGTTAATTCAACTTTAATTTTTTTTATTATCCCGACGTTTCGGGTGCTTTACAGCTTTACATACCCGTGGTCACGGGGGGGACTGAGATGTTTGACGTCTCAATGTCATAGTTAGTTCGGCTACCTTCAGTTTTTGAATATTAATTTTTGGTCCGATTTACGCAAAATGAGCTTATAGTATCATGAAGTCTTGCAGTGGTATCCTTGGGTTTGGGTTTAATTTTGTAAATTATAGGATCCCAAGTAGCTAGCAGCACCCATCCATCTTCTCTATAAAAATTTGGATGTCTTTTAATTTCAATAGCCTCGCATATCATCCTTGGTAGGAATCGGTGTTCTTTTGCGAGGATTTGTGGTTTATCAAATCTAATTGGTGGGGACGATCTTGAACATGTTTGCAGACTGCAGACTTCCCGGAGCGTCGGTGTTTCACGTCAGCTATATGTTCCTTCATGCGGGTTTTTATAGATATTTTTGTTTGACCTATGTAAGAGAGACCACATTTACAATATAGCTTGTACACACCTGCATCTTGTAGAGGAATATTACATTTGATGGATGGTAAAAATTGACTAAACTTCTTCGGCGGCTTGTAGTATGTTTTAATGGACGCTCGCTTCAAGATGTAGCCAATCTTGTCTGTGACTCCTCTAACATACGGTAGTACAGCAGGCGCGCGCTCAACTGTGGCCGGCTTCACTCGTTCACTGTGACGTAGGCGCGGGACCCGAAGCTTGTTGTCTTGCAATACTTGCTTGACATGCTGGAGCTCGGCGGCCAGATGTTTTCTGTCACAGATCCCTCGTGCTCTCTGAAACAAAGATTTACCCACGGTAGCTAACTGTGAAGGATGATGGTGAGATTCACCATTTAGATATCGGTTGGTATGGGTCTTTTTTCTATACACAGTGTGACCAATAGTGTTATCAGGATTTCGGATGACTAAAACATCTAGGAAGGCTAAAGAATTATTTGCCTCTAACTCCATTGTGATTTTAGAGTTTATTGAGCCAGATGTGAGGCAGTGTTCAAGTAATATTGCATATTCTTGAGGCATGTTATTTTCTTCTAGCTTTCTAGTTGCAATTGAGATGCAGTCAAAAATAGGTAGGCATTTAAATAGTGACTGAACGTCGAAACGTCGGGATAATAAAAATAAATTAAAGTTGAATTAAACGCGATAAAATCCGTAAATAATAGTTTTATTCAATGTGTAGAGTTCGCGTAAATTTAGGAATCATTATGTGAACCAGTACGGACTGGTAATAGCAAATAAAATTCACCGATTAGAAGATCTTAAAACCAAGCACGCAAGATATATATCATCTTTAAATTTTTTGAAGAGATGCAGAGACCATAATCTCATTCCTACGTGTATCAAAATATCAACAAAAAAGGACATTCGAGGAAGCGCTAAGATCTTAAATCAGGCAAGTAAAAAGTTCGAAACAACTTAACAACGGTGATTCAGCAGAAACGGTTCGATTTACATTTCATAAATAACACCATAGACAATTTGTCCAGTGAACTAAAGACAATTTTAACGAGATTTGATTTTAATAATTGCATCGAAACTTTAAATAAACGAGAAACATCGAAATGCAATGAATGCAAAAATATACAAATAGAGAAATACCAAAAATTAACGATCAAATCAAATGCCAAACATCCAAGTCAACGCCAGAACAATACACAACCGTTAACCATAGACATAAACGATAAACAACGCACTGTCTATAATTTGTCAAAACATTCACTGGACGAACCGACAATGAAAGTATTAGCGAAGGGAATGAACTTCGCATTAACACTGCGAAAAATCCAGTACGAAGAAATTATCTGCAGTGTCGAGGACTGTTTGTTTAAGAATAATATCGGTAAGGAAGATTTGGAGGCTATACGTCAAGATATTTTGTCCTTGTTACGTCGTAGTTGAGTGCCGAAACTTCCTCGAGATGAATTTACAGCGCTGAATAACTTACGGAACAGACCAGAGCTCACGATTCTCCGCACGGTAATAATGGACACGTTGGAATATAATTTTAAAATACAACAACTTTTATCGGACGAAAGTACATATAAAAAGGTCAAAACAGACCCCACAACTAGCACGCTTAAAACAACTAGCGATTTAATAAAGAAATACTCCGAAAAATTAAATCTCGACGTTAATTCGCTAATACAACCATGTACCAAACCGCCGAGGTTGTATGGATTACCGAAGATACACAAACCAAATGCTCCACTACGTCCCATACTGAGCCAGATCGATTCACCAACTTATAAGCTGGCACAATACTTAGCGAAAATACTATCACCACTGAGAGGACATACCAGAGCACACACAAAGGATTCATACCATTTTATGATTGAGATAAAAGACCTACATCTCGCAGACAATGAAACTATGGACAGTTTTGATCTTCAGTCACTATTTACATGCCTACCTATTGTTGACTGCATCTCAATTGTAACTAGGAAGCTAGAAGAAAATAACATGCTTCAAGAATATGCAATATTACTTGAACACAGGCAGTGTTCTGCATCTGGCTATCTATTGTGGAAGGAGTTCTACAAGCAAGTAGATGGTGTGGCGATGGGCTCACCTGTATCTCCCATAGTCGCCGACATATTCATGGAGGACTTTGAGGAGAAGGCCCTTCTTACTGCTCCTGTAAATCCAAGGTTCTACGTAGATGACACTTACACAATTTTACCATCTGACAAAGTAACTGCATTTTTAGACCACCTTAACTCAATAAACTCTAAAATACAATTCACAATGGAGTTAGAGGCAAATAATTCTTTAGCCTTCCTAGATGTTTTAGTCATCCGAAATCCTGATAACAATATTGGTCACACTGTGTATAGAAAAAAGACCCATACCAACCGATATCTAAATGGTGAATCTCACCATCATCCTTCACAGTTAGCTACCGTGGGTAAATCTTTGTTTCAGAGAGCACGAGGGATCTGTGACAGAAAACATCTGGCCGCCGAGCTTCAGCATGTCAAGCAAGTATTGCAAGACAACAAGCTTCGAGTCCCGCGCCTACGTCACAGTGAACGAGTGAAGCCGGCCACAGTTGAGCGCGCGCCTGCTGTACTACCGTATGTTAGAGGAGTCACAGACCAGATTGGCTACATCTTGAAGCGAGCGTCCATTAAAACATACTACATGCCGCCGAAGAAGATTAGTCAATTTTTACCATTTATCAAATGCAATATTCCTCTACAAGATGCAGGTGTGTACAAGCTAGATTGTGAATGTGTTCTCTCTTACATAGGTCAAACAAAAAGATCTATTAAAACCCGCGTGAAGAAACATATAGCTGACGTGAAGCACCGACGCTCCGGGAAGTCTGCAGTCTGCGAACATGTTCAAGATCGTCCCCACCATTACATTAGATTTGATAAACCACAAATCCTCGCAAAACAACACCGATTCCTACCAAGGATGATACGCGAGGCTATTGAAATTAAAAAAAACATCCAAATTTCAATAGAGAAGATGGATGGATGCTGCTAGCTACTTGGGATCCTATAATTTACAAAATTAAACCCAAACCCAAGCATACAACTGCAAGACTTCATGATACTATAAACTCATTTTGCGTAAATCGGACCAAAAATTAATATTCAAAAGCTGAAGGTAGCCGCACTAACTATGACATTGGGACGTCAAACATCTCAGTTCCCCTCGTGACCACGGGTGCTGTAAAGCAACCGAAACATCGGGATAATAAAAATAAATTAAAGTTGAATTAAACGCGATAAAATCCGTAAATAATAGTTTTATTTAATGTGTAGTGTTCGCGTAAATTTAAGAAATCATTATCTACTCGAACGTAAAAAAATACTGGTGTGTGGTGCTAATCAATATTCAATGGGACCAATACTAATAAAGGTTGTGAAATAAAACCTTATTTTATCAAAACTGTATCAACTTTAATAATGATTATTATGTAAATAAAGCATTTACGATTCCAGGACAATTTTCCCTTCATAATGATACATCGGAAGACGCGCCCGATTTAAAAAGGTGTAGCTTGACGTATGATATGTATGTGATTCTGATAAACTAACTTATGTGTTACTGTAGCCTATAATATTGCCAATACAGACACAGATATCGACCTCTCTTTACAAGTGATCCAGTTTTGCTAATTTTAGTACGAAATAATATTATCGATGTTTCTAAATTCAAGCCCACGCCAGCGAAGCTGCCTGTAAAAAGCTATTATAATAAATAAATGTTTGCGGCTATCCAGTCGTAGCCCAACCTTCTATCGCTGATATTACTAGATATCATTGTTTTGGCTTTCATTATTTAATCTAATAATAGCGCCATCTACTTACTGCTAAATAAACTAATGATAAATCGCTGATAAAATTAAATAATAGAGGCTACTGAATACTTATTTGTTTAGAATCAAAACTTTAAATAGGTATTCAGACCGGTGGCCAATATCGGAATAATCAGAAAAATTACTAAACGTGCAACTGTACATAAAACTGTGATTATGAGAGAAGTTCTTTAATTCAGTATATTGGGTGTCTATCAGCATAGTTTTAATTTCACCAACTTAGTTTGCTATCAACTTGTCTGATGTAAATAATTGAAAATTAAGTGCACCGTGAGATTTTTAGCTCTATTTGATGGAATAGTTCGTGGCGTTGTTGGATGTCTAATTATTAGGTAAATGTGGTCACAAATCATGCAAAAGCTTTGTGTCAATTTTCATGAATAATTATTTAAACAAAACGAAAGCCGTGTAGCAGACTGTGCTATTTCATCGTGGCACGAGAGCAAAACGTCTAATACTTTACAACACCTGTGGTCACAGGGGGAAAAGGGAGGGAAGGGGTGTTTGACGTTAAAATTAAATGCGATAAAATTTGTAAATTTAATTTTATTTCAAGTGCAGTATTCGCTTAAATATAACAAATCGTTAAAGAAGTTTACTTTAACGTAAAAATAATATCATCATTTATTTTACAGTACCAATCAATATTAAATGAGTGAATGTATTGTATGTAATGTAGACCTTTTTTTGTAAAACTTATGTAGATAAGTTTCTTTAATTTTGAAAACAATAATTCTTAGATAATGTTTTTCTCCTGTCATGGCGTGTAATTGTTCGACTAAAAACTAACATATTTACTTTCTGTATTCTAAAGAATGACATCTCTTTATCATCTCTAGTTTAATAACAGTGATAGACAGAGGGTAAATATTCCTGAGAATAATTTAAGGACGAACTTACATTTTTGGCGTTTTCGAATTTACGTTTTCGAATAAAAACCGGACTTACGCTGCACACAATGAAACAGTCTGCTATATTTCATATATATCTACCTAACTAAACTTGATACTTGCTCAGACCAACAACGGAAGAAAGGCGCACATTTTGTACAAGATGTACAATTAAGTGTTATCTACTATCACTATCTATATGTGTATAGATTGCAACCTATGAATTAATACGTATGTATCAACAACTACGTTGATCCAAAGGCCGTTTAAACAAAAAAAACAAAAAAAAAAAAGATATATTCTTTTTTTTCATTTCCCCATTTAAAAAAAGCGATTAGCTATACATATAATATTATGAATTTGTGAAGCAATTTATTTAGTAAGTAAACATTAATACACATCCAAAAAAATAAACACTAGCCAAGTGCGTGTCGGGCCACGCACAATGTTCCGTAGGTACTCGGTCCAGTACATGAATTATAAAGGAAGCCTTCTTCATATATTAAGAACATATTTTAAGCGTGTTCATGGGAGATTACGACACATTTTCTAACCAGGCATACGTCTAAACCAGTTCGTGTTGCCAGTAATGACTATGAATCTGAGATGTTGGCCTTCACTGTTTGCCGTATGAGTAAGGTTATTGTTGCTCAGCGAGCTATTAGTTACTTTAGCTAGACTTAAAAATGGGAATATCTACTGTAGAACCAGAGTAACCGACATAGCCCAATGGATTAGTAAGCTGAAGTGGCAAATGGCTGGCGAATATATCACGAAGAACCGATATCCCATGGGGAAGTAATTTTAATCTTGTATCAGTAGACAAAGTGTAGGGCGTCCACCAGTAGATGGAGTGACGACATGGTAAGACATGCAGGAAATCAATGAATGCAGGTGGCTTAGAACCGTGCTATGTGGCATTTCTTGGGGGAGGCCCATGTGCAGCAGTAGACTTGTGAATAGCTGTAATATTGATGATGGTGATTATGATAATGATGACGAAGTGAGTACGTGGTTTGACCGTCGTAAAGGCCAAAAATGGAACAATGGTAACTGATGGACTTATTTTCCAAGCAGACTTACGGTGTTATTCAAAAAATTGTAAAACATTTCGATTTTGAAAATAATATAATTTATATCTAATAATTCACATGCCAAGACTGTACAAAAATATACTAGATACGCGCCCAGGGAAATGATAAGGCAATAAAATATGATGATCATAGTTCACTATCCATCTATTAGTTTACGCAGTGGAACCCTAAGATACACATGAGCATAACGAACCTTTCCGTAAACCATTACTGCCCTAATCTATCCAGAAGTTCGCCTCGCGAAAATGAAGAGTATCACGAATTAGACTGTATGAGGCTGTATGAATGTATAAATACTACGAACGAAGCCTACAATAACTACTAACTAAAATAGGTGAAAGTGCCATGTCAGGATCGATATCTTTACCATCGATAATCTTTGCTTACTCCAAAAGGAAAAAATAAAGCTATAGTAGTAATGCATAATATATTAGTACTTGATAACATACATATGTTTAACTAGTCCCGAAAAAAAAAACACATGTTTCTTTATGACTTTAAGTATATATTTTGAATGAAATAAAAAAATAACAATAACAATAACTAAACACGGTATTTAATAAGTTTTCTAACGGTATATTACACTTTTTTATATGTATGTCGTCTGGTGACAAAACAGCAATTACAAATACAAAATATTTTATTTCTTTAACTAAGTGTACATAAAATACAGAATATATAAATATATAAAAATATAGTTCCGTTTTCGTGGAGATCTTGATATGTATTTATTATATCGACCTTTGACTTTTTACATATTAAAATGTCGTAATACAATTCGCATTTTTCTGCTTAATTGTACATGCGCAGTGGACGCTAATTAATAATCACTTTGACATGTAGTGGCTGCGACCCATCTAACTGTTTTCAGGAACATATTATTACACAAAGATTTGGTACTATAGTAGCTATAGTATATATATATATATATATATATATATATATATATATATATATATATATATACTATAGAGCGGACATTGGGAACATTTTCATACAAAAGCTGTGACCACGCGCATGTATTACACCCTCTAGCGAAATATAGCAATACTACACTGAATATTATTGTGTTATTTGTGTTATTTTATTTTTGTCTCATAATATTTTATTTACTTATAGTTTTGTATAGAAGTACCCGTTTATATATTTATTATTTATCCTATATTATATATTAAGTAAGTATGTATATTTTACTAACTATATATCTATTCTATTCATCTGCATTTTATTTTGTTTTATATCATTATTATTTATTTATGAAGTGATTGATTACACCTGTCACAGTTTCTCAAATCATCCAGGGTTGACTGGCAGAGAATGCCATAAGGCATTAAGTCCGCCCTTTATATCCCTTAGTATATAAGGTGTATAATGAAGATTAAATAAATAAATAAAATAAATAAATATTTATTTAGAAAACATTTTAGCTATTACCCAGTAGCTGACACTACTAAACATAAGGTTAAAATCCATTGTAGGTACATCGTTAATCACTAACATATTTGTAAATAAATAATGACGTTACTGGATAACAGAGGGTACCTATTACAATAATTTTTCAACAACACTATCTACTAGAAACAATAAAATTTAAAGATTATTTGGTAAATACACATTATTCTTACGATAATTAACTGAAATCACGTTCATTTTTTGCTCCATATCGTGATTTACAATACTTTAATGCACAACCAGACATATTTTCTTTAAAATATTTTTAAATTTATAAAATGAATGCGTCTTGACCTTTTGACGATGTCACTCAGACTAAATGACAAAAATCGGAGATACATCCTATAGGACAAAAGTTACAGACGACAATTTTGTTGCTGATGTCCGGTCTATTACTACTACATACTTATGTGTCTTTGATTGCAGCCCACACGTACATTTGCCACAAACTTTAAATGAAAGAAAACGCCCAATTAAATCTTTTAAACATTTTATAAATGACTTTTGTAACATTTTATAATTTTGACATTTGTCATTAAGAAAGAGCCTTTTCAAAAACCAAGATATATATACTCACTTGTATATTTGCCTTAGCTGGCTGTTAGTAGCCCCACAACGTAATAAAATAAATGTATGTGTTTTTTAAACCAGATTGTTACGTAACTGTTTTTTATGCCGTTTATATAATGATATAATACCTTTGTGCGCGTAATCGGTAACATAGAGCAATCTCACTCAAAATATATAAGTTTATTTCAAAATGCAACCCCCTCGTAGATACCATATTTCACTAAATCAGAATTGGTTCTGAAATTGTTCTATAAAGTGAAACGATCTGTTATATCTTCATTGTTCAATAAAGTACGAATAATGTAGCGGTAAAATATTTTTGTTATAGGAATAATGTTCGCCATACTTTTTGGAAGAAATAAGAATATTAGGTTGTTTATTTTTAGGGTTCTGTAGTTAAAAAAACAAGGAACCCTTATAATTTCGCCGTGTTCGTCTATCCATCCGCATTTTGATTCAGAGACTATAAGCGTAACAAATCTGTTATTTGCTATAGATATAAATATTGATCACGCCTACAAAACTGTAAAATACAACCTTGAAAAATGTTTTTATATTGGGCACCTCATTTGGTAAATGGATGATATTTTTTGCTGGTCTATTCCATCTTGTGGGGTATCGTTGGATAGGTATTTTAAAAATACTGGAGGTGTGGAAGAACATTTTTTAGATTCAGGGATACGTTTCCGAAATATTTAGCTTTAAATTAGTATTTTTATTAGAGGTATGTGTGCATGAGGCAACTGTTTTTAAAATGTAAAAAGTATACGGGAAAGAATGTATTTAATTAAGTTAAAGTAAAAACTATCACAGCTAAGTAGACTTAATATGTTAGCAAGTACCAGTCGACCAACTTATAAAATGCATTTAGATTAGTGAAAATTTCGTTACAATTCCATATAAAATAACCTAAAACGAACTGCACTATAGTTTTGTAATGTTATTGTAAGCTGTACGAAGTATTTTTTTTTTTTTTTTGAAAAAAATGCTAATGTAATATGTATTACGACTATAGCTTTACATTTTACTTTTTGGGGTAAGCAAAGATAATCGATGGTAAAGATATATTTTTAGTTAGTAGTTATTGTAGGCTTCGTTCATAGTATTTATACATTCAAACAGCCTCATACAGTTTAATTCGTGATACTCTTCATTTTCGTTATGCTCATGTGTATCTTAGGGTTCCACTGCGTAAACTAATAGATGGATAGTGAACTATAATCATATTTTATAGAACAGGGTGATAAAAGAACACGCGGTCCACCTTTATCCTCGATTAAGAATCAAAATTCAAATGCGTTGTTACCCTTGAGGATTAAGATGAAATGACTCGTTTGCAGTAAAAAGGATCTCCTGTTCTTTGCACTCACCATAAGAAACACAGCAACATGGCGCTTCTATTTTACGTTGTTATTCTGTCAGAGCGTGGACCTACCCCGATCGAGCCGACTCATTCGTGCCACAACTGTAACATAGTGGTCTCAGCGTGACTCTACCACGTAAATAATATTTTTGTACGGTCTTGGCATGTAAATTATTAGATATAAATTATATTATTTTCAAAATCGAAATGTTTTATAATTTTTTGAATAACACCGTAAGTCTGCTTGGAAAATAAGTCCTTCAGTTACCATTGTATTTTTTGCCGTTACGTCAACCTCTTTCATATTATCATTATATCAATATTACAGCTATTCACAAGTCTACTGCTGCACATAGACCTCCCCCAAGAAATGTCACATAGCACGGTTCTAAGCCACCTGCATTCATTGATTTCCTGCATGTCTTACCATGTCGTCACTCCATCCTACTGTGGACGCCCAACACTTTGTCTACTGATACAAGATTAAACTTACTTCCCCATGGGATATCGGTTCTTCGTGATATATTGGCCAGCCATTTGCCACTTCAGCTTACTAATCCATTGGGCTATGTCGGTTACTCTGGTTTTACAGCAGATATTCCGATTTTTAAGTCTAGCTAAAGTAACTAATAGCTCGCTGAGCAACCATCACCTTCCTCACACGGCAAACAGTGAAGGCCAACATCTCAGATTCATAGTCTTTACTGGCAACACGCTGGTTGCATACTGGTTTAGACGTATGCCTGGTTAGAAAACATATGAAGAAGGCTTCCTTCTTAATTCATTTACTGGACCGAGCACCTACGGAACATTATGCGTGGCCCGACACGCACTTGGCAAGTTTTTATTTTTTTGGATGTGTACTAGTGTTTACTAATGCAATAAATTGCTTCACAAATTCATAATATTATATGTATAGCTAATCAATTTTTTTAAATGGGGAAATGCTATATTCTTTTTTGTTTTTTTTTTACATTCGTCTTAATTCATAGATTGCAATCTATACAATATACATAGATAGATAGATAATACTATTGTATGTATATATATATTATTTAAACTATAATATCTGTAATAGGTATAAACAAATAGTGTAACTACATAGTTATAAACTTATTTATCCTTTCCATATCAATTCTGATAACCGAATGATATCCATTATTCCCAACAAATACTCCAAAGTCTCTTATATAACAAATTTATTTTTATTTCAGTATCGTATTTCAACAAAGACAATAATGAAGTACTTTGTCACAAGATCAAAATTACTACTACTTCTTCTGAACTATTCGTTTCGATTTTCGATTTAAAATGAATTTCATAAGCTTACTCCAGAATAAATTTGAATCCAGAAAGACGATCGACTTATCAGCGCCACTAGGTTAATTTAAATTAATCATTATCTCCTGTCAAGTCGTTGATTGAAGCACATACGCTCCGCAAATTTTATTTGTGTAAAGTGCAAATCCTGTGATTCTGTGCTCTAAAATAAATTTATTCTGCATTGAAAGTGCCTAAGTCTCCACATTAATGTTTTCAATATCGAAACTAACTGTGAACCGTGTAAAATCAGTATCTAAACTAAAAATTCTTTTCGGCGAATAATTGAATATCTTCTACCCACGAATACAAAAGTTATATTTACGTCATATTAAAATCTGTTGACACTGTTTATATAATTGACATCGCTGTCACTGTCAACTCGTCAAGTCACTTCATTCATAAATGTTGCCATAATATAAAAGTGTACATTCTAACAATAAAAATAAAATAATTCTACCAGATTACATCTTCGGAGTTCTCGTAAGTTTTTCATATATTTGTAACCAACAGCGTACAATTGAACTCGACAGCCGGCAGCCGACAGAACTAATAACCTACAGTAATTAAGATCGCCTCCACTGGAGTCTTCTGTCTCGCACTCGTTATTAGCATAATAGCTATTTCTGCAAACAAGTATTAATTGCTGAAAAGTATAATAAAAAATGTCACTCGTGCAACGCACTCCGCCACCTGTGTCCGAGAGTGTATTACTACAAGTACAATCCGAGCCTGATATGGTGAGTGCCATGCGTCACGGGGATGAAATTGAAACCTCCAACGTTTCTACACTCAAAAAGCACCCACGTCTTGATGGATCACCATTAGACGAATATTCTAGGCTGAAAAAAAGATATTCAACAGATGTTTAAGAACTGGGCAGCTGAACAAGACTTAAAATTTTCGAAATTGATAACCGAAATTTACGATTTGAAACAGCAAAATAGAATATACAAGATATATAAGAATATACAAGAGACTAATTTGGAGATACGCAAATTTATGACATATGCCTCCTCAGAATATGATGACATGAGGAAAAAGATAGCAAAATTAGAAAAAGAACGTTCCGAGTACACTGAAAATTTAATGAAAATGGAAAGAAAAATACACGATCTACAGGTTAAGTCCCGCACGGCATCAATAGAATTTAGAAATATCCCTATGCAAGAAAGGGAGACGACCGATGACCTGCTTTCCATAGTAAGCGGCGTATGTAATGCTCTGCATATTCCCATCAAATACGATTAAGTGCGGGATGTTTACCGTCTACCGGGTAAACCTGGAACGAATAAAACTATCGTGGGCAAATTTGTAAGGGTGCGCGACAAAAATTATATTTTGTCAGCGGCTAGAAATTTCAATAAAAATAAACCGACCGGAGAAAAACTTAACTCTGAATCCATTGGGTTATCTGGTAAGCGCGTACCAATATATATCTCAGAATATTTACCACCAAGCTCCAAAGCCCTATTTCGAAAAGCTAGAATGTACGCCAAAGACAATAAATACCAATATTGCTGGACGACTAATGGCCAAGTTTTTATCCGAAAATTGACTGGTGAAAGGTCTATTAGAATTGATTCTGATAATTTTTTTCTCTCTAAGCCAACTGACATGGAGAATGCAGAACCCAATCGAGAAATGTCATTCCAGAGCGATTTGGAGAAATTTAGTCAGCAGAATTAGATTACGTATATTATATAAATTTAGAATATGCCTTCTAAAACACGTTCTGTCACTCATTTTTGACAGTAAATTTAATCGTATGTATAGAAAATCTTGTAAGTTAATTTTAAGAACAATTTTTAAAACAATTTATGATACTGTGGATACACTTCACCACTATACTCACACTGAACTGGACATCTTCACTTTACTCACCCCAAATATCATCGTGCAAAAACTATTCAAACACATAAACTCATTTATAACCTCACTCATACTCACAAAAATCACATTGATAGCTTGTTTACTTGCATTCCATAATAACATTAACCAAGTGTACGTATAACAATAATAAGTGCCAATCTATCAACCTGTTCGCGGTAATTGATGCAAATGAAAATATCTCAACAGAATTAGACAACATAGATGTAGCATTGGCTTATGAGTGCTACACTGAAACATGTTTTTTTCCCTGTTATATATATAATAATTCCCTGAAAATATTCCGTCAAAATATTCGCAGCGTATACAAAAACTCAGATAGTTTATTGGTTCAACTGTCTCGTTTTAACTTTGAATGTGACATCATTATCTTAACTGAATGCTGGCTGAGTGCCCGTAAACAAATCCCTCAATTTGAAAATTACAATATGTACTATACGCACAAATGTCTCAATCAAAACGACGGTATAGTGATATATGTTAAAACAGGTATTAAATGTACAATAAAAGCACCAGAGCCATTAGATGCTATTTTTATATCTATTAAAATTATTGATCCCGACATTTTCATTTTAGCTTCTTACAGATCTCCGTCGACTCAATGTATTGACAGTTTTTTTGAATTCTATAGAAAATATAGTTCATTCACTGGACTCAACCTAAAAACATGATACTAATTGGTGATATTAATATTGACATTAAAGTTAATAACAACGATCGAAGAAGTGAAGCGTACTTAAACCTAACAGTGGAGCTAGGTTTGCTTCCAGATCACATTTATCCTACTAGGTTACACTTCTGTCTAGATCATGTCATGCTGAAAACTAGTTTGGCAGCATCAGTATTTGTGGTTAATAGTACTATAACAGACCATTCTTCAATCCTACTGATCATTTGCCCTGGCCAGCAAATACCAAAAGAACCAAAGCTTTTTACTAGAATCAACTACGATGCTTGTTTAAAATATTTAGAGACAGTGGACTTTTCATTTATAAACACTTCATCTGATGCAAATGCAAATGAAGCCGCATTAACTCTTGTAGAAAAGTTGGCTAGTGCAATTTCACTTCACTCCCATTCCCGTCGTGTCCCTAATAAGCAAAGAACGCTAAAACCATGGCTAACTCTTGGTCTTTTACGTTGTATTCGACACAAAGACAAACTTCATCGTAAACTTAAAAAAAGTCCTGAAAATAAAATTCTTGAAATCACTTACAAGCGTTACTGAAATTATTGTAGCTCTTTGTTGAGAAACCTTAAACGAAACTACGAAAAGTCACTATTACGTAATGCGAAAACTAATAAAGATACCTGGAGTGCAATTAAAACTATAATAAATTACACGAAACAAAAGACGAGTGCTGATAACCTTTTCAGTTCTAATGAAAATGCTGTTCGTGATGTAGAAAATATAAATAAATACTTCTCTAATATTGGTAAAAAACTAGCTGACGCTGCAAATATTTCAAATCAAAATAGGTCTCCATATAATTTCACAATTCCATCGGTTCCTAACTCTTTTGTGCTACTTCCACCAGATGAGGGAGAGGTAGAATCGATTATCAGAAGCTTAAAAAATAACTCTGCTACTGGATGGGACTCTATACCTATGCACTCTCACCAGTTCCACCTTTGACTGAACTTATTGAGCTCTGTTATGCGCAAGGAATCTTTCCAAAAGTTTTTAAAAAATCGCTGATCACTCCTGTTCATAAGGATGGATATCGAGACGAAATTTCCAATTACAGGCCTATTTCAGTACTCTCGTCTATCTCTAAAATCTTGGAAAAATCATTAAATCATAGACTTATAAAATTTTTAGAATATAATAAAGTAATATCTTCTTCACAATTTAGATTTAGGTCGGTCGGTAGTGGACTTCCACTGAAGACGCGGTAATTCAATTAACAGAATTTGTAACATCAAAGGTTGATGCAAAGCAAAAATGTTTGGGAATTTTCCTCGACCTACCCAAGGCGTTTGACACGGTCTCGATTCCTATCCTTATGAGCAAGTTAGAACGCGTTGGTATTCGTGGCAAAGCACTCATGATTTTTAAGGACTTCCTATGTGACCGTAAACAACAGGTTAAAGTGGGTGAATATGTCAGCCCCGAGGAACCGATTGTATGTGGCGTTCCACAGGGAAGTATACTAGGACCTAGTCTCTTCCTTATTTATATAAATGATTTATGTCAGCAACCTTTAGTAAACGGCAAAATATTTACCTATGCTGATGATACAGCTTTAGTCTTCCAGATTAAGACTTGGGATGAGGCTCGACATAACGCTCAGCTAGGGTTTCACAGAGTTAGCCATTGGCTCGGCGGTAATCTCCTAACTTTAAATATTTCGAAAACTACATACATGCAGTTCTCCTTGGGAAACACTGGATCCGTAAGCCTTGATCTTAAGGTCCACTCGTGTACTAACCCTTTCAATACTATCCCCTCATGTTCATGTCTTGCATTTAATAAATCCAATAGTGTCAAATATCTTGGTGTAATACTGGACGACAAACTTAACTGGCACTCACACATAGAGCTTACTGAACTGAACGTACTAGAAAACTTATTTGGGTGTTTAAAAAGTTAAGATACACTGCTGATTTACCTCTCTTGCGTTCAATTTACTATGCTTTAGTTCAGTCTGTAATAGGGTACTGTATAAACGTCTGCGGAGGAGCCTGTAAGACCTTTCTAATCCGCCTGGAAAGGGCACAAAGATCCCTCTTAAAAGTCATGGCATTTAGGTCATACAGATTTCCCACTAAAGAATTGTATGAGATATGTCGAGTATTAACTGTGAGGCAACTAGTACATTTTGAAGTTAATTACTAAACAGCATATGGTTACCATTTATAATGCCACTGATTATAACAAAAACCGGGTTATAAAAATGTATGTTTACCAATAACATGTCGAACAGCCTCTGCTAGACGGCAACATGCATATAAAGCTATATATTTATACAACAAAATTAATAAGTTAACAAATATATATCCCTTAACTAGTAGAAAAGTGAAAATTGAAATTAAGAATTGGCTATTAGGATTAGATTATGAACAAACTGAATCGATATTAGTATAAAAAATTGTTTAAATCTTAAATTTCATCCACACACACGAACACACGCAAACGCACGCACTCTCGCGCGCACTCAGACACACATACACACACGCACGTACACATGCACACACTCATACACACACGCACACACAGATTTTAAAATTGCTTTATTTACATAAAATAAGTAGCTGTATATTAGGGAGATCGCTGACTCTCGTAACACAGGTTTTCTAACCTAGCTCGGGAGTCAGAGGCTTAAATAATATTGTAACAAATTTTATGTCAATAAAGAATATTATTATTATTATTTTTGGGGTATCTATATAGCTTTCTCATCTGGTTGGGTTCTATAAATATATAATTATAAATGAAAATGAAAAGATAAATACATAAATATCAATAACATAAAATAAATATAAAAGTACATAAATAAATAAAAGCCCAACCAGATGGAGGCCCTCGGCAGGGGAGACCAAACGGCCGAGGGTTAGGGGGAAAGGGAAAGAAACCGGCGGACGATGCGGGCGGTATCGAGGAGCACCGCCTTCTGCATTTGAGCCTGGAGCGGTCCGCCACGTAGTCCCAGCCGCCTCAGATGACCCGAGAGGCTGACTGGGATTAGCCCATTCGCAGAGACGACTACAGGAATAATTCGGTCGGCAGACCACCCCACATGTCGGTCACCTCGTGAGCCAGGTCCAGATATAATCTTTATTATTATTATTATTATTATTCGAATATCGTTATATTAAAATTTAACATTTATTTTATAAATGTGTTTTAAATAAGAAGAGCAAATGAGCGATAATTCCAATTTCATTCATTCATTAAATAGCATTCGATTGATGCAAAGCTCGAGTATCACGAGAAGGAGGCCGGCAGAACCTTGTTCAATAGTTACAATTATTAATTGTAATTACATGTATTTATTCATATTATAATTTAATTTTTTAGTTTAATGGAAAAGGAGGCAAATGGCCATACGGGTCACCAGATGGTAAGGGATCTCTGCCACCTATCTATAAACATCTGTAACAGATGCGTTGCCGGCCTTATTTATTGAAGTAGACAGGTTGTTATCTTGAAGGTCCCTTAATCGTATCGGTACTGAAAAACAACCGATAACAGTTAATTCCACAGTGTGGTCAGGCGAAGCAGAGGGTTCCACGAAAATCACGGTAATTGACGCCCGCCAGATGAGGAGAGTGGCATTTCGATTCCTGTCGCAGTGTACGGCGGTGGAATTCAGCAGCTGGAATTAATCCGAACAAGTCCTCTAAGCACTCGTCTCTTTCCAAGGCAAGTGGATCAAGCCGATTGGAAAGAACTTAGTTGTCGACGATTTGAGTCACTCTCCGTTGCATATGGTCAAATGAAAAGTTAAAAATTCGAGTTCAAGTCGATGATTTTAAAATTTATTAATTTTAAGTTGCAATATGAATTTCTTCGATAACATAACATTTCAAAAAGCACGCACTCAATCTATGTTAGAAGATATTACTTGTGGCAAAAATAGTTCAGATAATTCGAAACTAGATGACACCACTTATA
Source organism: Parnassius apollo (assembly GCA_907164705.1). Taxonomy (NCBI): domain Eukaryota; kingdom Metazoa; phylum Arthropoda; class Insecta; order Lepidoptera; family Papilionidae; genus Parnassius; species Parnassius apollo. The sequence continues at coordinate 6,845,645 of CAJQZP010000610.1, forward strand.
GTTTACCGAAATTATCAGGTGATGAAAATAGCAAATTCAAAAACTTAAGGGGATAGAGTAAGTCAGCTCAAATTCTAATTCGTCCCCACTTGCCCGCGTGTCGAATGCTATGTACCGATATGTTTGTAATCACTAATACTGTAAGTAAAAAGGTCGTTAGACACTTATTTCATTAGGTTTATCATATTTATGCCTGTTTCTTAACGCCAAGCCAGTCGCTTCTTATTTTTATTACGGTTATTTCCCATTTTAATTTTACGTCGTACTGTTGCGTAATGTATATTCTGATCGTAAGCGACACAACTTCCCCATTCAAAGGCCGAAGCGAAGTGACCGTGCGGCAGGAATCACGCTTCAAAAGGCCGATAGTTTAGGTAATTTCTTTTTACAGTGAAAATAATGGTATAAAAAAAATTAAGTAACATAAGCACTGCTTTATAGTTAGTTCAGTTAGTATGCAAAGTTTCATGATCTTATTTAAAGTATTTTATGAATAACAGCGGTTTGTTGTTTATTTTGGAGGTAACTTTGGATTTTTTTTCTATCGAGAAAATTTTACGAAATCGTGTTTTCGTCTAACATAATCCTTAACATTAATCCTCAACTTTACTATATATTTATTTCAAAATTAATGCTGCAATATTTTCGGCATAACGAAGGATCTTGCTAAGCCATTTGAGATTATATTTCCCCTTAAGGAACAAATAGAACATCTCACCTTACAACTAAATTCAACTCATAAAGAAATAAATAATTTGTCCTTAGAAAATAACGAGCTAAAAAATCCGTCCAGGATTTAGCATCAAAACACGAAGTTATAAAAAAAGCCACCAATAAATTAACGAACTATGTGGATACTCCTAAAAAAAGTTTGGAAATATCCACTCCACTCAATAGATCCACCAAAAACTTAACAAAAACCAAAAGCTTGAAAAAATTTTAAAACTTAACAAAATTTATATTACGTCAATTAGTCAAAAACCAATGACTAACCCTACGATCACCCAACTAAATAATACAGTCAAATTAAGCGATACAATAATAAACTTAACGAAAAATTACTACTACGTAGTTTTAATAAGAGATGTTCAAAAAACAAATATCTACTAGAAATGAGGAATACTCTACATAATAGTAAACATACTGATATTTTACTGTCCCTCTCAACATATAAATGTAAATGTTATAATATGTATTATAAATATTACCGCTACTCGTATGTTTAGTTGGAGGATAGAAACTTTTAATAATTTATTGTATCTCAACAATTTTAACTACGCAAAGCTACTATATTGTAATCTTGAATCATTCGACGATTATTGTATGTTTTCTAAGTATAGTCGAAGATTTAATAACTACGGATTAAAGGATGTCATGTGTATAAGCAAAAGTTGGTAACAGGTACTTACATTCATGTTTTAATATTCCTTACTACAGCGGAATCAAAATCGGGATTGCACGCAAAAAATTAGCCATCAATGTAAATTTATCTTGGAAGATTAGTACTAATATTCATATTTTTTAATTACAAGGTACTTTTAGTTTGATTGAAATTTTCGTTTGAACCATCACAATCGGAACTTTTATTTGTTAATAAATTTTAACAAATAAAAGTTCCGATTATATATTGTTAATATAGGTATAGGATAATGAGATATCACTCAAAATGAGATATTATATCAAGTCAAGTAAGGTGTTAATCTTACTTGCTCTTGATCGTACTTGATATAATATCTAAACAACCCTCTTTAAAATTTTGTGATAACAAAATTTTCTTCTACTAAACATCCTCTCTAACACGAAAAAAATATTTTTAGCTGTAACTTCTTGCAGGTATATTTAATAAATCTGATAAAATTAATAATTTTATGTCTTTATCAAAATGTAAGACCAATTTGGTATTAAATTTTGATAAAAAAATAAAAAAATACATTTTGTATCGACGACCTGGCGTAAAAAATTTCTCTGTGACTTTTTCTCGTCTTTAACAAGGTACCAATTATTTAACATTACTTCTTCGGTAAATACAAAGTACCAATTAGGTACGAAAGTTTGATATTGCTTAAACATCAAACTGCCCTTATGATCTAAAGGTTTTGGCACTCACAATAAATTGTAAGAGAAATAACGAGGAATTTTATGAGACCATTTTAAAATACAAGTGGAAGAGAAACGGCGAAATATCGAGCTATTCCTGTATCGTATGATAAATTCCTTATTCTTATGCAAGTTATTTTCAAATTTATTTTAGGTAAAACACACCTGCATTTATTACTATTACCATCATGACAGGAACTTAAGATTTGTTACCAGTAACCGTCAAAATATGAATTAACTGGATTACGATTCGATGCGATGCTGGAAATGTTCCAAAATTAAATAAAGAACAGAAAAACACTTACAATTAAATATTATTTAGCTACTTCTAATACTACAATGTATTCTAGAAAAACCATTCTTAACCAAATATACAAACGCTGCTGAATTTTAAGATGTTTTCTAGTTTCGTACTGTCTCTACCACTTTTTTCATAGAAGAGGGGACAAACCAACATGCGATCCACTTCATGTAAAGTGACTAACGCCACCCAAGAAGAACTGAAACACCTGGGGAACTGCAGGTGCTTTGCCGGCCTTTTAGAAAGGAGTAAGCTCTTTTGTTGAAGGTCCCTAAGTCGTGTCGGTTCGGAAAAATCGCTGAACGAGGTATAAAACTCCTAGTAAAACTCCTACAAGTAACGTACAGTGGTGCACCGCAAATCATCCAGATGGTGTGAATGGTATCATGAGTTTTTTCGCGATACACGTTCGTGAAATTTGGCGGCTGGTATTAATCCAATAAATTCCTCAGAGCACTCCCCGTGGTAGATGCGATAGAAAATGCAAAGAGTTGCAACATCTCTTAGCAGTGGCAGTGCCGTGCGCCGAGCTCTTCACAGTCACATTAAGTCAAAGTGTCTGTGACTCCACGAGACGACGATGACCAGAAGAAGATGTTGTAATTAATTAATCTGTTACTTTCCAAAATTAGAAGTGAAAGAAGTGTAATATCTATTGTCATTGCTTCTTCAGGAACCGCAGGTCAAAGTATCGCTCATATCATTTTGGGTCTGTTATTTTTTTCGATAAATATATGTTGTAAAAAATGCATGTAAAAAAAATAAAAAATACGTTTTTATAATAAGTTTTGTAAAAAGAAATATTAATTTCTATTAATATATATATATATATATATATATATATATATATATATATATATATATATATATATATATATACATTTTATAATTCCATTTACTAATATTTTTAATCTGTATCTTAAATGTACAAAACGCTATCTGCTATATAATATATTATATAGTACTGGCAGCTTAACTATTCAACAAATAATAACCTACTCAATTAAATTCGTCCACCCAAATATATCTATATCTATTATTATTGATCATCACAGTCTACTTATGAAATGCCTCGTTGGGAGTCAAAAATCCAACCTTTGTACAATGTCGTAGTTTAAGATGACGATGGTGCTGTTTATTGTAGCAATAATCGTAGTACAAGGATTAGTGGTAGTATTTATTATAGCCAAATCTAATAACAATTAATTAATCATAAGTGAAAAAATTTGTGCAAAGATTTTCCATTCATTCTCAAATGTAATATTTAATCATTTTAAATTATTATTAATATCTGATTTAATGGAGCGACGGGTCTATTTTTAAACAATTTAAAAAAACGAGATTGTAAATTCAACTATGTTCTTTTTTATGTATACGCATATTCGATGATAGATTTTGATGGTATTTTTAATTTATTTAATTACAAATATGAAAACAATGAATAAAGGAACTAAATTCTTGTTATAAATTCTAAAATGTTGGTCCATTCGAAAGGGTCAAATAGTTTTTTAATAAAAAATAAAGGCCTATAGTGTAGAAATTATTTAATTACTTTTAGTTTTTCGAAGTTGACTTTAATTAATTTTTAGCGTACTTAAAAAATATTTATAAGGTGCCCATTACACAGTAGGTTTTACTGTCAGTTTCACAACAATCACGATTGTGATTCACGAATAACCTACCTTGTAATGCAGTGATTGACGCCTGCATGAGCGTGTAATGTACGCCATACCTGATGTAAGTTAACAAGGTATTAATCATTAAACAATAGGTAGGTACCAAATAGCACCAAATAAGTAATAAAATTTCATGTTATTCAAAAATCACATTTCTCTTATGGACAGGAGGTTCTGACGCTCACCAATTTATTTGGTCTACAACTTGACAGAAATATAAAATAATGGGAAACAGGTTACGGATTTTATAATAGAAGCTTCCAAAAAGAACCGTCACAAATGTCTGTGTGTCTGCAAGCTGCTTAAAATGTTAGTTGCACTACTCTTGCTAGTTTTCAGAGTAGTAAACGTAACGTGGAAACATGTGTTTTACGATAAATAAGGCATAGGTAATAAGAACTTAGCATGGTCTGGGTGCAAATTCAAATTTTTATAGTTTTATTCAAATTGTAATACATATTTTGTGTTTTAGCTATAATTAATTTAGGGTTATATATATACTTCTAAGCTGATGTTTGTACGAAGATATGACTTGTAATTTTGTATTAAAGAACTGTTCTACAAGTAAACTAAGCTTTAATTTTTCTTCGATTGGCAGGATACCACAGAATTTAAATAATTAGTTGTAATTGTCCTTATATTTTTGTTTGATTTTAGGGGGGGACAATTGTTTTGATGATTCTACTATGTGACAGAAAAGCTTGTCGCACTATTTAACTATATAAAAAAACATTTTTTTTCTTAGAATTACCTACTTATGCCTATTACTTACTTATATAAATTACTTACTTATATATATTAAATATATAATATTAAATATATTATTGTTTCATTGTTTATACTCGTATACACAGGTAAATCTCGCGACAGGCTTTTATATCATATGAATAACAAACTTCTATGACATATAATTAACTATAGCAAAATCCCCTTATACATGAATCCTCTCATGAGGCAATCTATGGGGGAGATCTGTGTCCAGCAGTGGACTTTTATAGGCTCTCATGAATAATGTGTATAGATTAGATTATTTTTTTATTCTTGAGTACCAAAATCCATCAAAAATGGGTTGCATAGAAAAAGGCACCGAGTGTCAACATTATTTTTGCTTATTATTGCTAATATTCCACCGTTTTCAGAAGAATGTCTGCAATTCTATGCATACCCATCTACTCCTGTTTGAGTTCCCTCAAAAAGCACCTTAATCATGCGGGTGTTATTTAACATATTACAAAGGTTTGATGCATTTCTGTTGACGAATCCATCTGGCCCGTAGATCATGGTTCTTTTAAAATTTCATAGAGAAAAGGTTACTCAAGATCTAAAAAAGTCAATATAGAGTATATAGGGAATATATAAGTATAAAACCATATATAAATATAGAGTATTGTAATATATCGTATATACGTTGTAGAGCCTCGCTGTAGCTATATTAGTTGTTGCACAAATTAGTTGGCTCGACCGGGATAGGACCACGCTCTCACTATCTGTGAGACCAGCGTAAAATAACAGCTTCAGGTCGCTATGTTTCGTATGGTGAGTGTAGAGAACCGGATACCATTTCTACTGGAAGCGTAGCACTCTATCTTGGTCCCCATAGGTGACAACGCGTCAGCATTTTGATTCTTAATCGAGAATATCTATGGGCCACAGCATCCACTTACCATCACGCGGACCGTGTGCTCGCCTGTCACCTTTATTCTATAAAATGTCTACGTTTCTACCGAAGATACACCCTTCCCCATGAAGTTTCATCATATGATAAAATTAATAAGTCATATAATAATATTTTACAAAGCTGAGTAAGTAGATAGGTATGTATAAAACTTTTTCATGGTTGCTATTGTAAAACTCTCGACAAAGGCTCGTTAATTTGAATAATATCTCACAGCAGATACGTTTCATAAGATCATTTTAATTGCCCATTACGCGTATACCTCAAGATCTCTCCTTGAAAATTCTCTTTATCGTGTCATACTAAATCTTTTAATATATAATAGAACTGGCTACAAAATTATAGCCCAAAGTAGTTATAACTAGTTTTTAGTAACTGGATTGTGCACGTAATGTCTCCTCACAGTAAACGAGTATAAAGTAGAATGGTAATGTTTGAGATATTTGTTCATTTAAACACAATTTCATATTTCTTTTCCTCTATGCGTTAATACTGGCAGTTTGTACTTCCTGTTAGCTGCATGATTCATTACTAACATCATTTCTGTGTGGAAAATGCCTTCGCACAAGTTAAACAACATATTTTCGTATTTGGTTCTAATTGTTCTGCAGCCGACGATGATCGACCTGGGTAAAGATGCTAAATAACTTTTCGTGTTAGCGATGACTTTTTTATTCTTGCAATATTGCTTTATTTTCAAACCCTGATCCCATCAGAAGAGTGTTATATGTTAAAAGTGTGTATCTGTGTGTGTCTGTGGCATAGTAGCTCCCTAACGGATGAACCGATTTATATTCGATTTTTTTTTTTTTTAATGAAAGATGACTTGATGGAGAGTGTTTTTAGACATGATTCAAATAAATATTTTCAGCCGTGTTATAATCATCGGCTCTTTTTGTTTCTGGGGTTTTCTAAATTTTTATTTAAAGTTATTACAATTTTTGTACGATATTGTGTATTTCAATTTTTCCCTTTTTTAGGTTAAAATTTACGTAAAGATGGATAAAAATTGAATTATATTGATCTAGGAAAAAAATTCACGAAGACATTAAGTAGATAGTATGTGAATCATTTTGCAGAGGAGGTGATTCTCAAGTGGGATAGGAAAGTCATCAAACGTCTACTAATTATTATTGTCTCGGAAAGGATGGTCAGTCGAGATGGAACAAAACTCCTGCCTCAAAACTTATCGGAAGACTGCTAACGATATCGTCACTCGACTTCAAGTTACCAAAAACGTAAAATGCGAGAATAAATTCGTACGTTATATACCTGCTATACAATTCTAGTACAAAATTCTACCGTAGAACACTTTTGGAAGTTTTTGCCAAAGATGACATTTATTCGAATCTCAGGAGAATAAAAAAACGGTTAAAAAGATGATCCAGAGTCTTCAGCAATATCTTATAATAATAAAATCCTCCGTTTTGTATATTGCACATCGAAAACGTGCCGTGAGACTCAATTCAGCTATTCAAAATATATAACTTTATTTTGTATGTATAATAAAACTTCAGCTTATGATTAGTTGTTAGGTTGTTGTTTCTATTTTAATAATTTAATAATTATAAAAAAACATTCAATATTTTAGAGTTTGCCTAAGTTTGTCAAAAGAAATAAAAGAAAACATAATTTCACTATACTTTTCAAACATTCTTAACTTTCAGTCTTCAAGACCGTGCGCTACCCCCACGCGCTAGGTATCACTAAATTTGGCGCGGGTCTAGGAAGATTAACAAAAATAACATAAACGCTCGCGCCGATCATTCATTGGGATCGGTAGAGACGACGGACTTCCTACGGATTTGTCACTATTCTGTCACATCTCTCTCCCTATCTTGACGTCCATATACCTACGTTTACATGCTCGTTAACCGACCGTTAGGTTACTATTAGTTTAGTCCATATTCAACATATCACTAATTTGGTCAGTAAACTTTGTTATTTAGTACTTAGAATTTCTTTCACCTTAACGGAAAATATTACCCCGAAGCAGCGCCATCAAACATCGTGTTAAGAAATAAATTTCAACGCGTGGACCGATTTTTCAGAAACTGCTGAATCGATTTAAATGATATTTTTAATTAATTAGGATATAGTTCAGGTGATAAATTCGAATAAAAATTGCCATCCTAAGGGTGGAGAAGTTTTAATTTAAAAGGGCTACCACTAGAAACCACTTTCTAGTGGTAACCCTTTTAAATTGTTATATTTCTTGGACCACTCATAAGTGTTCGTAATTCTTCGATACATTATAACTTAAACTTTGTTATTTAGTACTTAGAATTTCTTTCACCTTAACGGAAAATATTACCCCGAAGCAGCGCCATCAAACATCGTGTTAAGAAATAAATTTCAACGCGTGGACCGATTTTTCAGAAACTGCTGAATCGATTTAAATGATATTTTTAATTAATTAGGATATAGTTCAGGTGATAAATTCGAATAAAAATTGCCATCCTAAGGGTGGAGAAGTTTTAATTTAAAAGGGCTACCACTAGAAACCACTTTCTAGTGGTAACCCTTTTAAATTGTTATATTTCTTGGACCACTCATAATTGTTCGTAATTCTTCGATACATTATATCTTCGCACTGACTTCAAAAGCTATTTATGTGGATATCATTTTATTTCTTGTATTTGCCTAAGTAGAATTTTGTATTTTACTTTAAATCTACATGAACTTTTACAAACTGGATTGAGATTGTGTATACACATTACTGCCGCTATATGCTAATATTTCTTAACGTTGAAATACTACAAATATCAATAAAATGTTAGTAAGAAGTTACTGTAGAAACAAATAATGTTAAAACTTAAAAAAAGTACAATAAACTTTGAAAAACTCAAAAATAAATAATCATCACGAATGGTTAAAAAGGCAAAGAATTATTCGCTCATATGTCGTGCAGATGCATTTCTAATACATATTGATGATTTTCTAATAGATTCCATAATTAATAAATTAATTTAGTGATCTTACACTTCCACGTTTGTTGGGCTATGACAGATACTTTGGTCTTATTTGCAGACATCATATTTACGAATATATCCCATAAATTAACGCCAAATATTACCCGCTCCATAGCTCGCTTATGCTTCCTCATACGGCCGACTTATCTCGGATCCATATCATTCATATATTACTGAGTTATTTTTGCAATAACCGGCTAAATTTGCAGACAAGATTTAGAATAAGTAACATAGGCAAATGGTGAAGAAAATATTAATAAAAAAAACTTTAAAACATTCTGTCCTTTTTACGTACATACATACATAAACACTCACGTCTGTCACCCAGAGGGGTAGGCAGAGACTACAGACTTCCATTTGGCACTATCCTGACACACCTTTCTCGCCTCCTTTTTATTTTTTAAATTGTTAAAAAAACGTTGTTGCACATAAATCACATTCAATTTGGGATAATTTTAAATAAAAGTAAAAGCCTTATTTACTCGTATTTTCAAAAACTGCAACAATGGTATAATAAAATTATTCATATATTTGAACTTAAGTTGATAATTTGGCTACTCTTTGAAAAATAACTCTATATAAGTTAACTAATTTTAACTAACACCTACAGGTATGTATATATCTGTCATTCGCCAACTTTACTTGATTTAAGGCTATATGACCAGAAAATGGTACGCTAATGGTTTCTGGGTTCGAATCTGGAAACAAGTGGTCACTAAATGGTTAGGGTGACTATGTAACCCTTTGTATCCGGAGAAAAAGAACCAAAAAACGGTGGAGCTATAAGGTCCTGGGTTCGATTCCGGTAATATTAACCCCAAAATTTTGTATGCGAGATCAACTATATGTAGACTGTACTATGATTTATTATATCATCCGGCAAGGGGAGGAGCGTGGGCTTTGTAGGAAATAAGGCAACAAAATGAAAATAGCTCATGCTAGGAAAGAAGGAAAAACTTGGGCGTTAATTTTCTGATTGCTTTTGGTCTTAGGCCTCGAGTTTGTTGGCGCTATGTTACAGCTGCAGTTGCGCGTAACGACAAATTATTTGCACTAGTACAAGACGATAAATTGCACCATGCCAAGCGGTCACTACTAGGTGGTTTTGCGGCCGACTGCCACAGAGTAGCAATCACATCAAATGTCTAGCTCCAACTACTCGCCGCGGCGGCACGTCGACACGTTTCGGCCAGCGCGTCTCTTTGGGTGTGCGAAATGATGCTACCATGTCTAGCCTCGTCCCGTGCCCGTGCAGGGAGTGGGAAGTGAAGTGGAAGGATAATAGCTAATATAGTCAACCAAATGTGCGTTTTGGCGCAACCATACATTCTTCATTTCTGATGGTCTGTCTTATTAACTATTAGATGTCTGTTCTGATATATTTCTTATAACGATGGACCGATACTGGCGTTTCAAATGTTCAAACTTTTCTTCTAGGAGTTGTTTTTTTTTCTCTTCTTCTTAAAATGGCAATTTTCTTTTATATTACCTTATCGTGATTTCAGACATTAATTTTGTGATTTTACAAAGTTTTAATTTTTTATATTTTGTCTAATTAACGCCGGGTATTAACGCGAGAACATATCTCCTTAATTTCAATGTCCTAACCTAAATCATACCTAATTTTATATATCCTTAATTTTGTATATTAAATTCCATCATTCTTATTTTCGACTCAATAAGAATAGAATGATGTTAAAGAAGCCAACGTCATCTTACCAAGAATCGACGCAAGTGTCACGCAAAACAACGTAAAACAAGTAGACTTCCGCGACGCGTATGGCCAACGCTCACACTAATAGAAATAATTAAAATGATAATCTCTCTTTGAAATCATTTACAATACGTTAATTGGTGTGTTAAAAAATTTGTAGCGGCGCTGTCGTCGCGTCCCTAGCGAAACACACCGAAGTCTAAATCGCGCTATTAACATTCCGAATCATAAACTGTATATATAGAACAGCTCCGAACTATCATACGGGGTGTTGGCCCGATGGGAGATCTCCCCTTTTCCTACCACGGCCACAAATTGTAATATTTGTGAAACAATAACAAAAGTCGCCTGCTTCGAAAAATAAGAAAACTGCAAGAGATTCTGCTGGCCTATAGAAGTATGTAATTCTACCCTGTAAACAAGAAGCATATTTAACCCCCACATTCCCATCGCTTACGCATTTAACGCATCACCGGATTTGCTTCATGGAACGTACATAAAGGGTAGTGCTACGACATTATCCATCATTCGTTCATTCAATACAGCATAACAAAGTTCACTTGTAAACATAGACCTACCCAATTGATTGCCTCATCCTCCCAATTATATATATAATTGTCATAGTTTTCTCTGGAGGTGGGTTGGAAACTGGAGTTGTTATCACTAAAGTACTGCTGCTTCTATCTATTATGGCGTCTTAAGTGTTTTAAGTAGAAGATAGTAGCCAATACACGGCGTTACCAAATCCTGTTTTCTCACCATAATTTGTAAAAAAATTCATTCACGCAGATACACAGCTTTTTGGATATTTTTTTCCGCAAAGCAAGTGATAAATCAGCATATTAAGTTGGGATTACAAATGAGATCCAACTCGCTTACGTACCGCGTGTGACTGTCAGTACTTAGTAATCATATCTCACTAACTGTGGGCCGTTTTTTCGCTTAAGTACACGTACTTTGGAATAATCTTTGGGATAAGTTGCTCGCGTCCGTAGGCTTCGAGCACTTAATCCTAGGTCCACCTCCCACGTGTCCCTCGGGTAGTGCTAAACGAGCAATAAAGCCGAAGGAACAGACTCGACCCCTCGCCGTATTATAGTGGCGTAAAATATACCACTCCTAATTTCGCACCATGGAGCAAAAAAGAAAAAATGGCCCTGAGTTCCCTGCGCTTCTTTAATGGGACAGTGGTGCTAAGAATTTCGGTGAGGAAAACCTACGACGAGTTACACTACTCGTCACGTATAATATTCAGGAGGGGCGAAAAGTGGATTGCGGAAGCTCGTCGCCTACGCTGAATGTACGTCAAGCAATGAGTAATGAAATAGATGAAGTATGCGATACGATGTATGATAAAGAAATATATGCGTTTTCTGTAAATGAGACAAAACGGAAGGGAAAGGATGCCACAACACATGGCATGTATACCTCTTACTGGTCTAGTTTAGACGAAGCAGGCGTGCCAGGGAGTCTGATCCATACCTTTAGAAAGAATGTGTGAAATGGTATGAATGTATAATCCCGAGACTGATATGGAAACAAATGAAAGTGGGCATAAAGAAATTATTTGTTCTAGAAATCTACGCCCCAGATATGTCTAAGCCCACTTATATCCGAGAGCAGATTTGGGAGATGGTAAGGATGGTGTTAGTGAAGTATAAAAGAAATGAAAATATTAAGAGAAATGAAAATATGACATTTTAGTGGAAGGGTTGAAGTGAATAGGCTTGGTTATAAAAGGACATTGGGAACGTTTTGTGCTGAAGGTAAAAATTAAAATGTCGAAAGCCTCATCACCGTATGTGTGGAAAAAATCTTTTTGTGACGAACACTTTCTTTCGTCATAAGAAGATTCACACGGGAAAGAGGTAATAATAGAACCATGATAGATTTTATAATTGCGGATGAAATAATGAAGTGTGCAAGGCAAATACCAGGGTTCACCGGGTGTCCAATGTAGAGACGGATGATTTCACTTTCACTATGAGTTTTCTTCCGCGTTCGACCCCTCTGTGGAATAGTTTACGACAGTCGATTTTTCCGGACCGATTCGACTAAGTCCTTCAAGAAAAAAGCTTACTCCTTTCTAAAAGACCGATATCGCATCTGCAATCACCCGGGTTTTGTAGTTGTTCATTGGCGGCGGTAGTCACTTAACATCAGGTGAACCGTATGCTCGTTTGCCCCTGCTCCTATAAAAAAACAAATTTTACCCGCTTGCGTTCTCAAAATTTCGACCTGAAAAATGAACCTCTTGGTCTTCGAAAATCCATGGTCGGCAATAACGCATTAAAAGCTATCGTGGAAGCTGATAATACTTAAGCTACAGCTGAATTAGCAGCAGTTTTCTATGTTAGCGTAAAAACAATAAAGGTCCATTTGCGTCAAATACGCATGTTAAAAAAGTTTGACAAATGGATGCCCCACGAACTTAATGTTCGCCAGCGCGAAATATACGTTGAGACGTGCCTTGCACTGCTAAACATGCACACAAACATAGAATTTTGAACCGCATTCTTACCTGCGACAGAAAATGGATTCTGTTTGACAAGGTTCGGTACTTAACTCAGCGAGAACTTACCCCTAGAAAGGTAATGGTTACTGTTTGATGGTCTAGCGCCGGTGTGATTCATCACAGCGTCTTATCAAGCAGAATGAGCATTACTACAAATGTGTACTGTGAACAACTGAACACAATGATGGAGAAGCTCGCACGTCTCCAACCAGATTTGGTCAATCGCTCGTCCCCGCTGCTCCTGCACGATAACGTGCGATCTCATACTGCTCAACAGATGTTCTCCTCAGTTACAAGAGCTGGAGTTGGAAGCTCTCCGTCATCTGCCGTACTGAACGGATCTTGCGTCTAGAGACTTCTACGTTTTCCGAATTTGGATGATTTTTTGAAAGGAAAAAAATTGAATACCCGAGAGGCAAAACCAAAATGCCTTTGATGAATTTCTGCCTTACGTCCAGCTGATTTCTTTAAAAATGGCATCAATAAACTACCACAGCTTTGACGAAAGTGCTTCGATTGAGTGGGTGATTATTTTGATTAATAGAAATAAAAAATATAGAAAAAAATTACGTTAACTTATTTCATAAAAAACGGCAATTTAATAGGTAAAGATCTAATAAAATACTATGACGATATATTACGCCCTTCTGTGCTTCAGCACGTCAAGCAAGTATTGCAAGACAACAAGCTTCGGGTCGCGTGCCTACGTCACAGTGACCGAGTGAAGCCGGCCACGGATGAGCGTGTGCCTGTTGTACTACCATATGTCAGACGAGTCACAGACAAGGTTGGCTACATCTTGAAGCGAGCTTCCATTAAAACATACTACAAGCCACCGAAGAAGATTAGTCAATTTTTACCATCCGTAAAGTATAATATCCCTCTCTCTATAAGATGCAGGAGTGTACAAGTTAGATTGTGAATGTGGTCTCTCATACATAGGTCAAACAAAAAGATCCATAAAAACACGCGTGAAAGAATATATAGCTGACGTGAAGCACAGAAGCTCCGGGAAGTCTGCAGTCTGTGAACATGATCAAGATCGTCCCCACCATTACATCAGATTTTATAAACCACAAATCCTCGCAAAAGAACACCGATTTCTACCAAGGATGATACGCGAGACTATTGAAATTAAGAAACATCCTAATTTCAATAGAGAAGATGGATGGGTGCTGCCATCTGCTTGGGATCCTATAATTAACAAAATTAAACCCAAACCCAATCATAAAACTGCAAGACTTCAAGATACTGTAAACTCGTTTTGAGTAGATCGGGCCGAAAAATTAATATTAAAAAACTGAAGTTAGCCGGGCTAACTATTCCATTGGGACGTCAAACATCTCAGTCTCCCCCCCCCCTTGTGACCGTGGGTGCTGTAAAGCACCCGAAACGTCGGGAATTAAAAATAAGCAAAATCAGTTAAATAAACGTGATAAAAGCCGTAAATTTAGTTTTATTCAATGCAAACCTGTTTATTTTTGTTTTTTGGCATATAATAAAGAACTAATAAATAAACAAAAACTCTAACGATTTCAATTGATGTGAGCAGTGAGAGTGAAATCACTATAGACTAAAAATGCCTACTACACGTCACTCGTTATAGGTATTATATATTATAATGGTGACATTTTTCTAGTAAATCAGAAGATACAAGTGTACTTATTTATACATTTGACAAAGTATAAATAGATCAAAGTAAAACTTGACATTTCAAATTACACGCATGAATTACACGCAACATCTTACTTTGGGTGTATGTCTTATTGCCTTATAAAAATTAAATTAAATAAAGTGAGATCAGTCTATTAACTCTCTCAATGTAAAATTGTAGATTCCGTCTATACATACAAAATATCCTATACCTTTAAACGAGCAATTCTTTTATATATATATATATATATATATATATATATATATATATATATATATATATATGTGTGTGTGTATGTGTGTGAGTGTGTGTGTTAAATCGTCGTTATTGAACATAAATAATTTTATTACTGCATGAATTATCCGCTTTTATTTTCAAAATCCGAATCAGATTGCGCTATTGAGATTGAGCTGAGAGATAGTTTAAGCTTAGGCGGCCGACAATTATACTTCCACATACTGTCGCTCCACATGTAGAAGACTCGTAGTCTTTGGTTTTTGTTGCCCACACGCATTTTCTCAAATATGAAAACTAGTGGGGGGTTATAAATTGCCACTTTTCTTTTTCAAAACATTTCTTAAAGTTTCCATATAATCCCTATGGCACCAGTACAAGTCCTTAACTTAACAAGTACAGTTGTGGCAGCGCTTTAATCGCGTCACAGGCGTCAGCGATCCGTCTGTAAATGTTGCGTGTTGAGATTTCCTTGAACTTCTGACAGTTTATTAAGTCCAGGGTTGCACAGCAGCTGCAAAAAAGTTAGGTGTCCTTGCAAAGTTGTGAAATGAAATATATTTATTTTTTCGACGTGAAATTTAAAATTTCGTATATCTATATATGAGTTTTCAAATAGTTATAGTTCGTTTAGAAATGAGGTTCCTCTGACTAAAGAAGATACGGCGAAATAAACTCTGCAGGTATTCTAATAATCCAACAAGTACAAGTCCTTAACTACGAAATACTAATAATCCATATTACATTTCTCGGTAAGCTTAAAATGCTTGTGTTAGGAGTGGTTTACGACAATATTCGAATGGCGGATTCGAACCCCCGTCCTTTTGAGTTCGCGGTCCGCACCCTAGCATTAGACTACTGTCGCTTAAATATAACTATATAACCTAGACTACATAGTGAAAAAGAAAAACGAACAGTATATCGAGGGTAAGTATTTGTTGTAAGTTGCTCGGATATCACTCGTTAACTTGTTAATCCTGCTTACCTGTTATATTTTTCCTGTCAAATTCATTATATATAGGTACTACTATCGTCCATACTTTTCAAATTTCCAAAAATAGCGGTTTAGATGGTAGGGATGACAGATAACTCTAATAAAAAATACCACTTTAAAGCTGAATATTTCGCAAACGGACCTCTGTATCGAAAAAATTATGTTCCATATCCCCAATATTTTCTTACACATCTAAGATTTGTAAGTAAAACTAACTACAAAGAACTAACTTGGGTGTAGACTGGGATGAAATGTCATGTATGTGGACAATCACAATAATACGTCACACTAAAAACTAAAAAGTGCGTCTTATACATATGTTATCCACATATTATCATAAGTGATATAAAATTTGTCGATAACTGAAGCTTACTAAATGTTTAGTAGCTGTTGGTAACATATAATACGTTAACGTTAAGCACCTATGTCATGTAGGCTTATGCTAAAATTTCACTACGCCATTAATTGTGTTGTTCGGTAGCAACTAGATTAAGGTTCGCTTTAAATGGTTTCAGTCATTAATTTGGGTTCGAAAATGACCGTAGATCGCTTCGCTTTATGTTAGTGGCTTTGTAATATACTTTTAACACATTTTTAAACATTTATATTGAAATTATAATTTTTATTCGGTCTTATAAAGACGATATTAAACGAATTTTTACCGAAATCCTCGTTTTACAAATAAAACTACATATTTAATACAAAAAGTATTATTAAAAAATCAAGAATTATAATTTTACTAAACGATTGTTATAAAATTAAAAAACTAAAAAATAAGTACATTGTTTCATTTTACATAATACTGGCCATGTAAGAAATTAACATCGTAAAAATATCGAGTGACGTAAGAAAAAACAGGGAAAAATCAAATGTTATGAACATCTAGCAAAACAGGTACTTTATTATACGTATATAATGTATTTTTTTTTATTATTCTAAGCCGGTTTCTGTCACCGATGTGGTGCTTCAGGAAATGGAATTATTTATTCCGTCTCTGTGGTAAGCAACGGGAGCAGATCTCGGCCTTAGATTGATCGCTCCTGTAAGATCGCATTACGCCGTAAGTAGGAGTGCTATCAGGCCTGGGCTGACGCTTCGGCGCCTCGGGATGTATACGCCAACATCCTTAAAAAGAAGTATCACTTTGCCTCCAGGTCCTTCAAAAGAGCTATTGCCAATGCAAAGTATGAGCACGTTGGCAGAATTGTCTACAAATTAGTTTTCTTTCTTTGGGGAAGCCGTGCATACGAGTCTCTCGCCAAGGGTGTTCAAGTGATTCCGTAAGCTTTCACTTCTGCACAGGGAAGATGACTCACTGGCTCATGCCGCAAAATAGAAAGCTTACAATTTCCTTACCATTCCTTTCCATTACCTCAAAAAGATAACGGCTCTGATCCGGCCAACTACAATCCTATCGCTATCACCTCCTTGTTGTCGAATGTAATGGCATCCATTTTTAACTGCCAGCTTATGCGGAACCCTGAGGAGAACCAGCTGATTAGTGACCTGTAGTATTGGCGCAGGCGGTCGAGTTCAAGAGGTAAGTTTTGGTGGTTAGTTTGGACATAGCGAAGGCCTTCAATCAGGTTTGGCACAAAGCGCATCTTTCAAAGCTTTCTGCAATGAGCTTCCTGAGAAATTATGTAATTGGATCACCAGTTTTCTTGCTGATCAGAGCATCAAGGTCGTAGTAGACGGTACATGCTCCTAATACAAGCCTATTAACGCTAGTGTTCCACAAGGCTGCGTGCTATCACCAACGCTGCTACTTCTGTATATAAATCATATGTTGCAAACCGGTAGCATTCATTGCTATACAGACGACAGCACTGGTGATGCTTTATATGGTGATGATTTCTCAGAAATCCGTCGCCAAGTACGAAAATCGAGACTTTGTTGAACTAAGTCTCAGATTGCGGGTGACTTAATCTAGTTCAGTTCAATCTCAAGAAGACACAAATTTGTGCATTTATCGCTTAAACTACGATCCCCTTTGTTATATTATCTCCTTAGTTAGTTTAGTTATAAATATTTACTGTAGTTTTCAATATCATGTACCATTTATAAAAATCTCTTGTACACGGAATAAAAATTTCCACTTCCCTCTTGTGTAACCTCTATTCGCGTCTACTTTATATACTTAATATGTAATGTAATTTCTATAGGACTATCGAATTGCGGCTAATCTGATATTTTTTGAATACTCATATTTTAAATCCTAGAGCTCGAAGAAATTCCTTATCGTTTTTTTTCTAATATTTTCAACTCTTAATCGTTTAAGGATGCGTGTGGTAATGGCTTGAACTTCTTTTATTCTCAATTTTATAGACATATTGGTTATCACTGAAGTCTGTCATTTTGATTACTTTAGGTGAAAATACAGTTGAATGTTTTTCTTGTTTAATTAGTTTTTCCTCTAAATCCAAAAATTTTATTGTTATTCGTGAAATATATTTTTATGTGGAAGTAAACAACGTTCTTTAGTAATTTAATAAGTTGATATATTAAGCGCGAATTCATCTATTATATGCGTAGGTGAACCGTTTGTGAAAGAGCCCTTTTTGAGATCACAGACGTTATAATAACGTTCACAGGATGAGTTGATTCATGCCATTTATTTTAAATCACCCATTCTTAATCCGCATTCTTCAACTTTTAAATTTTCCAAACAACTGTACATAAATAGTTTGAATAGCCACGGTGAAGCCACACAGGCCTATCCGGCACCTTAATGGATGCCAAACCTGTCCTAGAAGAACCCCGTTGATCCTACCATAATCACTAGAGTCTCCGTAAAGTGACTTTAATACCTGTATCAACCTAACGTTATATACCAGTATCATATAAATAATATCGATACCATTAGATATTAAAGTATTTTTTATAATGATGACCATGACTTTTTCTGCCACCGGGGTGACACGACTTACGAATACATAAGCAATGCTAGTGCAAATTTACAACCACCTGTTATTAAATATCATACATGAAATATTATTAATTATAAGATTAATATTTTTTTATATATTTCATTATGCGTTACCTGCTGAAACTGCTCAATTGTGACATTAAGTCTCGTGCACTTTTTTAATTTTCCTTCAATAATTATGGTAGTTACGGCATAAGATTTACTCCGAACTTTTGAACATACACGAACTCTTAACGTATAAATACCATTTTTTCGTTTCATTTGAGCAAAAACTACGAGTATCGTTTTATCACCATAACTTTCACGTGATACCTTAAAAAATTATTTAAATATGTTTATAAAAATATTTAATACTTACGTTTTTATCACTATGTGTAATGATAACAATATATAGCGATAACAATTATATATAAAATTCACAGTGATACTTTAGCACCTCCAACTTTAGCAATTAATCAATATCTTTCTCAAAAAATCGCACCTAAAAACCTAGATATTATCAAATTACTTAATAGACTCTATACATAACTAATTAGCAATTGGGAATAATTTTCTCAATAACTTTTAAAATTTTAACAATATATATATATATATATATATTATATATATATATATATATATATATATATATATCCAAGCTGTTGACAATGCTTTAACAAAGAAAAAAATGTCACAAGTATGGCATCCACTTAAAGTGCCCGTGATAATGTTTGAATTTTTATAACTGTTAAGTAATCCGTAACAAAAAATATATAATTTGAAAAAATATCTGCATTGATTAAAGAATATTCGAATAAAAAAAAATTTAAAAAACCCTATTCAAACACTATCTTACGGGGGTTTGCTCGCCTCACGAATGGCAAGGTTCTCGAAAGTTAAGAGTGTTCGTGAGCCATCAGAACCATCCTTCCAGGATTTATAGGTGAATATATTACATAGTCGTGGAATAAAAAAAAAATATATATATATATATATATTCCACGATTATGCTGACTATTATTATTACTATTATTATGCCGACCATGTATCAGTCGTAAAAAGTTGGGTGAGCGGCGAAGCGTCATAAGAAAGCACCACTGCTCCCGTATCCTCACTGTCTTGTCTGAGTCGCGGATGTTAGGACAATTAGCGGATTTCCAACCTTAGATACACTTAATGACGTTATTTTAGAATTTACGCTTGATTTTGTTAGTTCTTAGGCTTTACTACATTTTTCTGTATTTTTTGCATATTTGCAGGTTTAAAGTTTAATAATTCAATTCTATAAATGCTTTTATGCATTACAAAATATCAATATTTATAATATATTAAAGATTATGTTTATGAATTGTAAGTTTCAAAAATATTTTCAATAATCGCGTAATAATCTTGCATAATTAAACCGCAGACTTAATATAAGACGGAATTAGTCTACGATGAAACGTACTGGTACGGGTCGGCGCACTGTTTCGTATCTTCGTATCTTATTGCGAAGCAGGTTTCTAAATAATGCAAATTTATACAGATTAATTCCCAACGGCCACTTTATGAAGTAAATAAAACATAAAGTGCGGGGAGTTTGTAAATAATAATAAATGCTTTTAACGTAATTATTATTTTCGAGTTAAAACCGCATTCAATACATTGTTTAAATTCTTTCTTAGTATTGACAAGACATTATGGGGTTTTGCAATTCTGTTCTACTCTGTTCAAGTATTCACAATATAAGAAACGGAATTGATGAGTTTCTGAAGGACTTGATGTACCAGTTTTAGAACAAAGCTCCACTGTAAATTCATACTTAATCAGGGCCTTGCCGTTTTAAAAGTGCTAAATGGTCTCATCAACGTCTATCACCAGACCACCAGAATAGTATTTTAAGAGATTTACTGTGGGGTCGTTACTCACACTTGCATGCGGCTCAAACGAAGATGTTTACAGCTGTCTGTAGAACATCTCAATCTAACTCAAAATATCAGACATACAGGAAAGACGTTCCACAATTTTTATTTATTTTAGGTTACTCTTTCTGGCGGACTGAACTCTGGGAAATACCAGCTTTGATTCCGCTTAAATGTTTCTTCAATATGAGATGTATTGCAGTTGCGTAAGCTTCGCCATGTATTTGAAATCTATCTGTTAATTTGTATGTACGCTATCATATTTTTGAAGATTGCTATTTCACATATAACAGCCAGGAATGAGAGCGTACAGCCATGAATGGTCTGGCTAAACTTTGCTTTGAATGCATGGCTAGCTTCCACGAACTTGTCTATTAAAATCTCAACACTTTTAAGTTTTGTTTACTTCATAAAGTTGCCGTTGGGAATTAATTTGTATAATGAAGACAATTTCTTTTTGTATGCAGAATGGTCACACCAAAAATTGTGGCGTAATTTAATGAAGTGCATGTAAATTTATCCCTTATAGCCTGTGGATTACAATAGTAATATTAGTTTTATCTTATCTAAAAGATATACCGAGAAATTAAAAATTAAAATATGAAAATCACAATAACCTAAAAACAAACTAAAAGCAATTGTCTGGTAGTTTTCACCGGTATTATAAGTTAAAATAGTGGACTCTATAAAACAAAGTTGTAGGTACATCCAGCGTTTACCTATAAACGTTTAAAATTGATGAAAAACCATTATGATGGTTCCAACATAATATAGTTCACAGACATACATATTTTTACTCGTATTGATTGATTAGTGACATAGATTCCAAACACCACTACCTAAATTTAGGAAAGATTATGATCCAAGATGAATAAGGAATAATATCATCATCATCATCATCATTGCAGCCCTTCACAAGTCCACTGCTGAACATAGGCTTCCCCCAAGGTATGCCACAAAGCACGGTCCTGAGCCACCTGCATCCATCGACTTCCTGCATGTCTTACCAGGTCATCTCTCCATCTAGTGGGGGGTCGCCCTACACTTCGCCTACCGGTACGAGGCTGCCACTCGAGAACCTTTTTTTCCAACAGTTGTCGGTTCTTCGAGCTATATAGGCCGGCCCATTGCCACTTAAGCTTACTAATCCTTTGGGCTATGTCGGTCACTCTGGTTCTACCGCGGATATCCACATTTCTAAGTGTATCATGCAGAGAAACTCCGAGCATAGCCCTCTCCATAGCTCGCTGAGCGACTTTGAGCTTCCTCATACGGCCAGCAGTGAAGGACCACGTCTCGGTTCCGTAGGTCATCACTGGCAACACGCACTGGTTGTACAGCTTATTTTTCAGATTTTGGGGTATACCTGATAAGAAGATGTGTCGTAATTTCCCGAATGCTGCCCGGCCGAGTTGTATCCGTCGATTGACCTCTCGGTCGAAGTTGGACTTACCTAGTCGGACTAATTGTCCCAGGTTAACATACTCGTCAACATCTTCGAGCTTAGTGCTCCCAACATATCACGAACACAAATAGACAGGTGTGGTATGGAAACTTTGAAAAAAAAAGCTGATTGAATTGATCTGAATTCCTATGAACTTATTTCGAATGATACTTTTATACTGGATATGTATAAATTGCTTTCTGTAAGAAATTTATAAATTTGATTATTTAACCAAATAAAGTTTTTATTTGTAGTACTTTCAAAGAGTTACTTATTTTAACAAAAATTGTTATATAATTGTACTTTACTAATGTAAATTGTTATATACCAAAGGAAATTTTAAAACTGGACTCAAACTACTTAACTACCTTTTTTTAAGTTCAAATATTTTCGATTATGTAGTAAGTGTATCTACTTTTTTAAATTTATTTATTCTTTATTGCATTCCTTATTAATATACAAGAACACAAGGGTTGACTTTATGCCTTGAGGCATTCTTTACTAGTTTAAATTATTAATTAGATATTTAAATACTTACTTGATGCAAGTATGTAAATAAATTTTATAAATTATACACATGAAAAAAGTAGCCTTATTTCATGTGTATAATTTATAAAAACCAAAGAGGACTAAAAAGTACCGTCACAAACTTTTGGTCTTAAAATTTTTATTATACACAATAATGGGTACTTTTTTCATTATATACCAATAGTTATCCTCTTATTATTGTTTCATTGTTGTTATACATGTACGGTAATGGATATTTCTGAGGAAACTGCCCTCATAAAAGCTCTGTTGTTAGATGATCTTCTAGACTGTAGCGAAGATTCTGATTTAGGTGTTTCTGAAGAAGAAGTCTAAAAAAGATCTTCAAGTACCCACATAGAAAGGTTTCGACGACTATTTTGAGGAGTCAATTGAGAGGGTCTTATACGAAAATTCCTCATCGCCGACAAATGAAGGAGTGCCATCAAGTTATTCTCTTGATCAGATATCTAATCCCTAGCCCGAGTCCCCAAATTGCTCTTCCTTCAACAAGTAATAATAATGTATAAAGCTACCCGACCAAAAGTAGTCGAACCAAACCGTCAATGGTAGAAACGAAACTTAGAGACAAATATATTGAAATATAATGCAAATAGTAGAAATTCAAGAAAAAAATCTATTTTGATAATTTTTCTTCATCTGTTGCTTTGCTTAAAAGATTGAAAACTGAAAATACCAACTCATGCGGAACAGTCAGATTTAATAGAAAAGGACTGTCTTCAAATATGCTTCCTGATTCTAATATAAAAAATGGGACAGTGATTATTTTTTTTCAAACCTAGATATTGGATACTAAAGATGTAAAGATAACAAAGTAGTACATGTAGTGTCTAATTTTAATGAAAATGAAGAGGCAACTGTGTCACGTAAAGAAAAAATGAGTCTAAGTCTACGTGGGGCCGTAGACACAGCTGATCGTTTGAGTGCCCTTTACTGTTTAGATTTCAAGTCCCCAAAATGGTGGCATAGGTTCTTCCGAGGTCCACTGGACATAGCACTTGTCAACGCTTTTGTCATTCATGGACTTATTTGAAAATCCTATAAAAGACTTTCGACGCTCTGTTAAAGCTCTCAAAGCTTGATGACAACAAAAAATGCTGGTCAGAAAAAGTCTAGGACAAGTTCTGGTCTTTCTAAAAGATGCAATTCGAATTATTCTACTCCGAGATATGTACGTTTGAGTAACAGAGTTATCCATTAGCCCACATTTTCAGAAAAGAGGAAATGTTCCCACTGCAATATATTTTTGTGTTTGAATGATTAAAAAAAAACTGTTTTGTATATACTCGTAATATCATGAGGTTGACGTTTAATCTTATTACTTTTATTTTCTCATATTTTTTATCAAAGTTCCTTACATTGTGATATACATTAAGTAACTAACAGTACAAATAAGTCTAGGTCTTGGAAATAATATTTCTAGGTATAATTAAAATCAAAAAAATCGTTGATTTATACAAAATGTTCGTTTATTTTAACTTTCTTAGTAAGTAATACAATAAATTTAAATTTGAAAAACACTATAAACTCTATAGTCCGGTAGGAAAGGGTTAACATTTACCAACAAGTAAATACGCGTTTGAGCCGTGTACAATTTATACACACCTCAAATTCGTTGTTTCTTAAAGGACGCGTTAGATGCCAATATCTATGATATTGCCATCTACTATCTATAAGAAGGTGTTAGGTATAAGGTGTTGGGTATTTGATCCCAAGAATTCACATCTACTAGTCTGCAACGATGAGTAACAACGCGAATTGCATGAGCGGATTTAAGTTTGGAGCAGGTCAAAAACTGAAAGCTTTTGTCGATATATTTTATGACACCAAAATCTCAAAAGAATTATCTATGTTTCTTCTCTTTCATCATCAGCCCGTAAAGTCTAATGCAAGATATGCATGTCTCCCACTGAAGGAGTGATTTTTCATAATTGTCACGGTTCCCAGATAGACTGAAGATTGCAATACAATACGTCTTGCATCTTGGCGTTGGTGTCCGTAGCCAGTCTGGGTAATTTTGCCTGGCTCTGACATAACCGATTTGGTTACAACGCCATTTATCGAAAACTTTTTACGTGGTAGAGCCATGCTGCAGTTATATTAGTAGTATAGTTGTAGCACGAATGGGTTGGCTTGACCGGGAAAGGACCACGCTCTCACAGAATACCAACGTCAAATAGTAGCTTAATGCTGCTGTGAGTATATTGTTCGTATGGTGAGTGTAGAGAAGCGGAAACCCTTTTTATTAGAAACGAGGCATTCCACCTAAGTCCTCACGGATGACAGCGCATCTGCATTTTGATTAGTAATCGAGGATAGATGTAGATGTCTATGGGCCACAGCAGCCACTTACCGTCAGGTGGAATGTGTGTTCGTTTGTCATCCTATTCTATAAAAAAAACCGTTAGATTTATCTGGCTTTTCCCATAGTCGCCCCTGACTACTACTGCCCCGGGACATAAAGGATTGATGGATTCATTTACGTCACTACTGCATGACAAACGAATAGTCATTTCCTCATTATGTTTTTTATAAATTAACACTATGTTTTTATAAATTAGGCTAATTGTTAACCTCTTATTTAGTTTTTTTTTAATTATATTTTAGTGCATATCTACGTTGCTTAGTTTTATTTCAACATAGTATCGCTTGATCGGTTTCGTGATCAAATTGCTCCTTTTATGAATAAAAATGTCTATACTTTAGTGATTGAGTTGGTACAGTTAAGATATATTATTAAAACCCAAGCAATAAAGCTTCAAAACAAAAAAGGTACTAACAAACGTTCTATGCGATTGAAGATTCTGGCACAGCTAGTCTTCAATATATTGCCAATTTGATAGATAAACTTCCGTTTAGTCCCATGCCGGCTCTGTCGTTTACTTTTACAACATTAAGCTTTATCACACTTACCTTACTCGTACTTATTTTTCCTACATAACCAAACCACCGAAGCATTCCTTTCTTATTCCTCGTCACAACATCTTGCTATAAACCGCATTTTCTCATATCACGCAAATTCTTACCCTGATTCTACCCTAACATACACCTGAATGACGGCGTTTCTACCAACTTTTACTACCGTATAGTAAATAACAAATAACAAAGCACAGTATTGTAAATTGCCATACCTGCCTCTAAAGTTTTATCTCTTTGTTTAATGAAACGGGTGTTTATGTGTAGAAATATACTCATTGTTTCCAAAGTATTTAATGGAGTAGGAGTTATTTGAATTTCTGATAGACTTTACCTGCGTATTTTCTTAAGCGTGTATCAGATTAGAAATAGAAATACCGATCCGTTCTAATCTTGCAATTTACTGGCCGATCACGTTCTGACAGCTGAGCAAATGTTTGTATATAAAATTGCTCCCTTTTGGCATTATAAAATTATGGGGACGTGACAGTTTTTTTAGCACAATTGACAATAAATACTGGTGGTATGTCATCGGATCCCGGTCCCTTACTTAAAACAAGTCTTGTTATTTGATGAAGACTTCTAATTCATTTAGTTTTAGACGATTTAAGGCATTCAGCTGCTCTTCAGTATTATTTTTATTTCAGTTGTACAAATTAGTAGATGATGTAGCATTGTGGTAAATTGATGAAAATTTTTTTGCAAACAACTCACAAATCTTTGCAGCTCAGCTCACTCATTTTTCGAAAACATAGATGATAAATTATCACTACTATTTTTACGTTTATCTTTTAAAAAGGTCCAAAAGTATTATATATATTTGGGTTTTGTGAGATGCCGCTTTCGAATCTGTTACAGTAGTTATTATAACTTAGAGATAATAATTTTTCACTTAATTTTTAATATTAATAACTGATTATTTAAAGGATTATGCTATTTTTATAACGTAGACGAATTTAATCTTTTTTCTTTTAAAATTTTGATGAAATCTCCGCAGAACCATGCCCGATAACCATTGTATTTATGTTTAGTCAGAGGAACATGAACTGTAATAATTTTGCGTCATGTTGCGTAAAAAACGTTAACGATTTCATTGACATTATCAAGGCGCAGAAGCAACGATAACTAATCATGTTTTGCAAACCACCGACTATAGAACTGTAATTTGTCTTAAAGAAGTTAAATTGTGGAATTCCGCATTGGTGCAAATTTTGATATGAGGGTAGTGAAACAGTGAACTTCAATGGAGAGTGATATATATATATATATATATATATATATATATATATATCAACTCTGACCAAGGGAATGCCACTATAGTCGAGGTAAATATCTGAAAATATAGAAAACACGAGATCAAGTATTTTATGGCTTTTGTTTTGTACACGATTATATTCAATTTATTCGAAGCTAAAATTTGCAAATAAAATTATAGGAAGAACAATATAAATTAACGGGGTTCAAAAAAACAGCCATCGTCACTTTTAGATCATTTTATGTTTGGCATATTAAAATCCCCAACCAGAAGAGCACCCAAATGTTCAGATATGGTATTACTAAAATTTTCTACAAAATGTTCCAAGTTTATCTGATTTATAGGTGGTGGAAGATGGTGAACTACACCAACACAAATATTATGATAACATTTTCCTCTCTTTAGTTGAATAGTAAGCCATAATTCTTCTAATATACTTTTAGTTTCTATTTTATATGATTAGAAATGTTTATGTACTGCTATCGCTACTCCCCCTCCAGTTTTTTTACAGGTTGATGCATTAATAATTACGGTCTCTCCTATACACATCATAGCGTTCATCGACCAACTCTGAATTAAATATGTTAGATTGCAACCAGGATTCCGTAACAAAAATAATGTCATAATCGTTCAGCAACACATTAATATAAAAGTCTACAATTAAATAAAAAAAGTCTTTGTAGACATTATAACAGTTAATATGAAATTATACACAATAATCTTACACTTCCAGCAACAACTAAAGCTAAAGCTATATTTTGTTCAGTGATATGATATTTTTAATTAAAACTGCAGGGGGTGGTCTCAGATTTGTTCTATGATGGAATGCGTGGTATCAGTAAAATCAATATCTGGTTCTCTTCCTCACCATACAAAATACAGCAGCAATTTTACGCTGGTATTCTGTGAAAGCGTGGTCCATTCCCGATCGACCTGACTCACTCGTGTTACAATCATACTGTGGCTGCAGCAAAACCATTTGTATATTATATTATAATCTATATAGATGTTATACAGCTTTCAAAAAGTTGGCTAGAATCAATAACAAGGGTTTGCTTATATTTCGTCCACAATCTTCAAAACTTTTACTAAAAATGTATTTTATTTATTTATGAAACATTTATAGAAATATTCAGGCTGTCATAATCTTATATAATATGTTTCTTCTTTAACTAGCTTCTTTAATAAACTTCAATCTCTTTACTGTGCCATGCCATATTTATCAAAACGGAAAACTAATGAAATTACCCCGGTATCTGTCTCTACGTCATGTAATTGGTTCAGGTCAAAGAGATTCACAGGTTTAAAGAGTAGCCAAAGCGAACATTGACATACAAAAACTTTGATTTCTTACGTCAAACGCTAATCTACTAATCTAGTTTTAAATAGCAAAAACGTGTATTTAAATAATTATAACAAATTCCGTATATTTCTGTCACAAATTACTTTCTTTAAGTCAAGTTTTAGCACAAGAATACGACCTCTCGTGGTCTTATCACACCAGACTAACTGACTTGTTACATGAAGGTACAGATCGTTAGTACACAAAGCGTTCTAAATTGTAATACATCAGGGAATATATAATATATTATGATTTTGAATGCATTATTGTGTCCATCGCCCGTAGATATTTGAATATCCTTTGTTCAGGAAAATAAATTATTAAAATTTGGCAAAATTATAGCGAAAATTTTAAATACCCGAAGCAACGCACACTTTAAATATTACTTATTTTTTAAAGTCTACATAAAAGAGTTCGCAAGCGGATAAAATAATTTTCATTACAAGATTCGATATAAAGACTTTTTATCAGTCTAACGTGGAAGTACAAACCATACAACTTAGTATGATTCTTATTTTATACTACACTTTTTTTTTTTGTATAACATACTTCTGACAGGCTGCACTGACGGTACTTAAAAGAACATAAAAGCCATTATTCAGTTTTACGAGCTGCAATTAAATGTTTTTTACTATGCGTCATAAAATTAATCACAGTTCGGGATTAAATCGAACAATAGAACTGATAAGTACTGATGATAAAGGATGTAAATGCAGCTTAATTGTCGACGTTTTGATTTATTGAGTAATATATGAACAGGGATAAATTCACACGAGGAAACAAAATAGAATCCTTTTATCAATAAAAGGTTACAACTAGTAATATATAAGTCATGTTACAAGGGTACTAAAATACTAAGCCGACCCGAGGTGAAATATTTTTTTTATGTGTGTAAGTATTGGTTAATTTGGATATTTATTTTGATTTTTGTTATCTTTTTTTGTTATGGCACTGTCTTTAACTTTATTATTTTTGTTATAGTTAAGTGCTCGTAGCATAACGCGGCTTATCTAATTGTGAAGTTGTTTTGACAGACCATGCGTGTTTATTAGACTGTGGTAATAATGAATAGTCATATAGATCCCGATTTCTAAATGCGGTTCGAACAGGCTTGTCTTTATTTACACGTTTTATCAAAGAAAGATTTTGCTGTTTAGATACTTTTTGTAAACTTACTCTAACAGAGTCTTCTTTTTCAAACACAATACTATTAAAATTTGTACTAGTTCAATTAAGTATTAGTTCGTGTTTACATTTTATAATTATTTTTCTATAAGGCCCATAGCACACGGCGTATTTTAAACGCGCAGACGACGCGCAGATTACGCGCGTATACGCGATTCAAACGGGATTCGATCGCAACCTTGTAACTGAAGCACACAGGGGCGATCGTGAAACGCGCCTCTACTGCACGTATACGCGCAGATACAGCGATACAGACGCGCTGTAGGCGCTCGTAGATTTTGCGTTTTTCAGATCAGTGACTCCTCCTTCAGTTGTACAATGGCGTCGTTTGAGACAACACTGCTTACGTTGGCTTTAGTACTTCTTTTAAAAAGAAAAAAAATTTAAAAAAAAAAAGCGAATCTATTGGATAGACCCATTTACGAGTGAAAAAAAATTGAGTGGTCATTATCATACAACGTTTAAAAAATTGGTAATACATAAAAGATGGAAGAAATTTTATAAGTGTTATCGAATGTCATATTCGTCATTCCAAGAACTTCTTTTGATTCTAAAACCGGAGTTAACTCGTCAAAATACAGTAATGAGATCATGTATATCGGCAGAAGAACGTTTGCTCATCACATTGAGGTAACAAAACAACTAGTATTTATTTATTATGTATTTATTTATTTATTGACCTGTTACAGTTTTAAATCAATCGTAAAATGTTATAAGTGCACTTAGATTATTAATAAGAGAAAAAGATTTATTCAATATCATCATACATGTCAGATATGATATCGGAGTCATTTGTAACCGATTCATTGCTATCCAAATTTTGGAGTGAACTGACAGATTCGTTTCTTGGCGCTGATTGATTACTTGGATATTGAGGCTGAAATTCAGACTGATATCCAAACTGGTATCCATACTGATGTTCATATTGAAATGCACCTTGGTATCTATTTTCATGTAATGTTCTCGATGACTGATCTTATTTCGTAAAGCGGGTCTAAAAAAGTTAGCAAATTGGAATATATGTACGGTCTTCTAGGCTTAGCTCCAGATCCACTGGAACAGTTATTGTTCTTCGCTTTGTCTCTTTTATAAGCGTCCTTAATACTCTTCCATTTTTTTGAAGATCAATGACTGAAAACAATAATAATGTCAAGAGTTTAGTTATTTATTAGGTTAATTTTAATTTATTTGAAATAAGTAGTTATAGGTTAATTTTAATTAAATATGTAAAATTTACGATGACAATAGAAGTTTTAATAATGTAATTTTTTTCAGGTATTTAGCTACGGGTTGCTATTTCTCAGATATTCACTACGACTTTACGTGTGGACAAACGACGGCAGGCATTAGGGTCCACGAAACAGTGACAAAAATATAAAAACATCTGCATGCCAGAACCAACCGAAGAATCACATCTAAAAACTGCTGAAGGATTTATGAAATACGCAAATTTTCCCAACCTACTTGGGGCTATCGATGGGAAACATATTAGAGTTATAAAACCTCAACATAATGGATCAGAGTATTTTAATTATAAAAAATATTTTTCCATCGTATTGCTTGCAATATGTGACGCAAATTACAGATTCATCGATATAGATGTTGGATGCTATGGAAAGGCTGCAGACTCAACAATAAATGAATGTAGTGAATGGACCAAAAAGATAAGGCAAGGAAATTATAATATACCAAATGCGAGACCAATATCTAATAATGGAGTGCCAATACCATTTACGTTTGTTGGAGATGAAGGCTTTGCATTATCTCAACATTTACAGAGACCTTACGCTGGAAAAATCTTGCCACGAGAAAAAAGAATATATAATTACCGCTTAACACGTGCCAGACGATACATTGAATGTACATTTGGTATATTAAGCAACAAATTTAAAATCTTTAATCGACCACTGAACGTTAGCGTGGACTTCAGTGTGGGTAAATAAATATTATACCGTACGATGAAGTTTATAGAGGTTTATAGTAAGGAAATACCCAGTATTGTGTTCGTGTAGCATTCATTTCAATATGATAAATAGTGAGTTACTAGATTGAAACAGATTTATCGAGAAATCATGCAGTTTGCATTTTTGTTAAAGTATTGTTGTTTTTAGCCTAAAATGTCAAATAAAAGTGTTACATGGAATCACATTGTAAAAAAATGATCGAGTGGAGTATGTGCGAACCACTCCTAACACAAGCGTTTCAAGCTTACCAGGAGTGGTTAAAAGGAATATTAGTGACGTTAATCAATAAGATTACTAATATATTATTTTTAAAAAAAATATAACAGTTTAGAAGTTTAAGAAAAAAAATAGAAAATTCTTAAAATTTCATGTTTGAAAATGTCGCGATTAATCGAAAATCGATCTTTTAATCCTCGATTTAATCTATAATCGATTCAAGTACCTTCGATTCAAATCGATTCAAAGATCGATTTTTTAAGAGTAAATCGACATGCCTACGGTGCAGTGGTGGCGTGAGCGCCCCCCCCCCTGCCCCTACTCCGTTCCTGACGCTATACGCGCTTCATGCGCGCGCTTGTATCATCAATGCAAACGCAACAATCAGCGTCTACGGCACCGAAGACGCGCGTTCCTGAAACGCGCGTCTCCTGCGCGTTTTAAATACGCCGTGTGCTATGGGCCTAATCTTCTGCAAAGCCTAATAGCTTGCTTAAAGGTATTAAGACACAAAACCTAACGTCCTTATCATGAAATCCGTTTGCGTGCCGGCCCTATATAGCTGCTGCTTAATTTTATCCACTACTCATAGATAGTAAAGATTTCATTATTGTTGGTATTCTAACATTTCTCTATATATGGTCTATTTCTACACCGTTCATTTCATATCTAATATTTTGAAATAAAAAGGAAATGGCATAATTAGTTAGATGAACTTTTTTGTTATGGTTGCTCCAGCGGGATCTTTAGCTTGTACACAGAATTTTCTCTCAGTGTATATTGCACTTGCTAAAGGTAAAGGAAACTAGATATTATGTTGATGAATTGGTATTCTTATTTCATTATTTTTATTAAAACTACTGTTGTAAGGTTTGTAAGTATGAGTTTCATAACTTTCGATAGAATTATCGAACTGCGGATAATCTGGTACCTAGGCTGCACTAAAAGTATCGGGAATGGAATATTTCGACTATTCCTGTCATATTAAAATACATTTAAATGAAAACTCCTTGGTTTTAAAAATCGAACACCATTTATTTATTTAAAAAAATATTCTTGGTCTTGTCACGAGGTTTTGTCAAACTTGTTTAATCGTTGAGAAAATGGAATTGACTCGAGAAAATTCAAGAGCGATGATTTATTATGACTTTCGAAGTGGTTTAATACAAAAACAGTGTGTTGACCGGATAATTTCTGCATTTGGCGATGAAGCCCCATCCAAAATCACAATTTATCGCTGGTTTGCTGAATTTCAACGTGGACGTGTCAAGCTCTGTGATGATCCCCGTCAAGGTCGTCAAAAAACTGCAGTCACCCAAGAAAACGGTGATGCTGTGCGTAAGCTGATTGAGGAAGATCGACATGTGACATACCGCGAAATTCAGGCAACTTTAGACAATGGCATTATTTAAATATAAATAATCTTGCATGAACAATTAGGTGTAAAAAAGTTGTTTTCCCGATGTATACCGCATTCGCTCTGTGAAGAGCAAATAGGGGCTCGCGTTACTTGGTGCGTCAGAATTCTCGAAAGATTCCACGCAGGATCCTCAAATACTGTATACAACATCGTATCAGGAGACAAATCCTGGATGTACGTGTACGAATCCGAAACAAAAAACCAGTATCTAGTTTGGGTGTTCGAAAATGAGTTAAAGCCAACAAAAATAGTTCGTTCACGGAATGTTGTAAAAAAAATGGTGGCCACGTTTGTCTCCAAAACCGGCCATGTTACGACTATTCCTCTTGATGGACAAAGAACGGTTAATGCAAAATGTTATGCTAGCATTTTTTTTGCCACAGGTCGTTTCTGAACTCCGTAAAGAGAACCGCCGCATCATCCTCCATCACGAACATGCGAGTTCTCACACAGCACACAGAACAAAAGAGTTTTTAGAGCAAGAAAACATAGAATTATTAGACCATCCGCCGTACAGCCCCGACCTAAGCCCTCATAATTTCTATACATTCCCTAAAATAAAGAATAAATTGTGTGGACAGAGATTTTCATCACCTGAAGAAGCTGTCGCCTACAAAACGGCCATTTTGGAGACCCCAACTTCCGAATGGAATGGTTGCTTCAATGATTGGTTCCATCGTATGGAAAAATGTGTCAAATTTCGCGGAGAATACTTCGAACAGCAATAAATACATTTTTATATAGTAATGTTGTGTCACTTCCTTGATTCTCGAAATTTTCAGTATTTTAGAATACTCATTTTTTAGGTTGTTAATTGTTGTTTTTTAATAGTTAATTAGTTTACTCTCTAAATCCAAAATTTTTACTATCACCGATGAAATCTATTTTTCTTTGTGGGGAAATAAACAACATTTTTTGTTACTTTAATAAGTTGTATACTGGAGGAATATCAAGTGTGAACTCATGTATTATATGCGTATCGTTCGATAATCTAAGCAAAGAACCAGTACTATTTTACCCCAAAATAAATTGATTTATTATAAAATAAACAACATCTCAATGCATTATCATTTGGATAAGTTATTATGTTACAGTCTTTGATATTCGATTTAATATATTTATTTATAGCAGATAGATCATGCCATATGGAATTTTTACTATGTTATTATTTCCAGAGGCAAATACACTATTGCTTTCATTTATGTTAGAAATAGAGTTGGATGTAGAAAAAAAAACAGTAAACCACACCCATAATTAAACTATTATCTAATAGCAAAGGAGATTGAAATTCAGATTGTAAAATATATATAATGGATTTGTTACCAGTGATTGTTAGAGTTAAAGACATTCTGACAAACTAAATTCAAAACATGTAGTACTTAGAATTTATTTAGAAACCAAAAGCTTTTTAAAAATTTTAAACACAAATTTTCACATTTATATGTACTACATTTCAATTTGTTATAATAATTATGAAATATATTCGGTTCAATATATTTGATGAATTCTTCCAGAGGATTTGAAATTACCATATATATATATATATATCATATAAAACAGTGATGCACTATTAATATTTTACTTACTTACTTACTTACTTATCTTCACGCACAATCCCTAACGGGGTAGCCAGAGAACAGATCGCCAAGTGTCACGATCCTTACATACCTCTTTCGCTTCTTTCAGGTTCATTAACTTCTTCATACATGCACGTCTAGGTATCCGAGTACTCTTGACCCTCCCCTCTTCGAGCAATTTGCTCACATGGTCTTCGAAAGTTAGTCTCGGTCTACCTCGACACCTTTTAATATTTACTTTCGCTTTATATATTTTCTTCACCATTCGGTCTTCACTCATTCGTTCAACGTGCCCAAACCATTGGAGTACGCCCCTATCAATTTTTGTGATAAGGTCATCTTTCAATCCTGCCATATTGCGAATCTCTTCGTTTTGCTTTCGGTCGGCTATGGTAACGCCACACATTTTACGAAGAGATCGCATCTCCACTGCATTGAACTTGCTTTTATGCTTCTTCTGGCATACCCAGGTTTTGCTGCCATATAACAATGTCGGTACCAACACTGCGTTATGTATTGAAAGGCGTGCACTCTTCACCACGCCTTGCCTTTTTACTAATGCATTCAGGGCACCATTGACTTTGTTTCCGACAGCGACACGCCTATCCACATCTAAATCACATCTTCCATCCCGGCTAAAAGCACTCCCCAAGTATACAATTTCATTTACCTGTTCTAGACATTCCTGATTTACCCATATTTCACATTTCGTTCTCTCTCTCGTCCTTTTCAAATACCAGAACCTTAGTTTTATTAGCATTCAAACGGAGACCTTTAATTTCACATTCCTCTTTCATACACGTGACTAATGCCTGCAGTTCTGCTTCTGATGGTGCAATAAGCACTGCATCATCAGCATACAGCAGACAATTAACTTTTATGTCACCCAATTTCACACCCAAACAGCTATTTTTCAGCTTCTGTAAACAGCTGTCGAGATACAGTATGAACAGCCAGGAAGACATGACACAACCCTGTTTTACGCCCGCTTGGACGCTAAACATGGGTGACAGGTCATGCCCTACCCGCACACAAGCTTTACAGTCATAGTAAAGTGACTGCACAGCCCTTAACAATCGACCATCCACACCATATCCCGGCAACAGTTCCCACATTTTCTTCCTTATAACCTTATCAAATGCTTTCTCCAGATCCACAAAAGCACAGAAAATCCTCTGGTTAACACTCAGAAGCTTCTCCGTGATCATGCGGAGAGAAAACATTTGATCCGTGCATCCTCTTCCAGGTCTAAATCCGCATTGTGCCTCCCATAAGAATCTTTCCGATTTCTCTTACATCCTACGTGTCAAAACCTTCGAGTAAACTTTACTTGCTAAACTGGTCAAGCTGATCGCCCGATAGCACCCGCAGTCAAAATGTGAACCTTTACCTTTATATAAAGGTACAATGACCGCGGATCGCCAATCATCCGGGACATCTCCCGTCCGCCAGCACAAATTACACAGCAGATGGAAGCTGTCCCAGACGCGAGGCCCACCGTACTTGACCATTTCAGCAGTAACTCTGTCTAGTCCCGTAGCCTTACCACATTTCAAACTTCGAATCGCACGTTCAATCTCTTTCATGCTGATGACCTCAGTGTCATCGAGGTCCGTGTCTGGCTTGCCAGTCACGGCGTCACCCCCGGATCCTTCACTAAGATCATGACACGCATACATTTCTCTATAAAATTCACTCCATCGCTGCATGACGTCCGATTTTTCTGAGAGGACGTCATTGGTTCTCGAAAGCACTTTGTTCATTCTTAAGGCTGTCGCACCACTCCGGGACCTTCCAACCTCTTTCCAGAAGAGTTTGGAGTTTTCCCTAAAGTTGTGCGACAACCTCTCGTCCGCTTCTATTCTACACCTTTCACGTACTTCCTCAATCAATGTTTTCGCATGAACTTTCTGCAGCTTATATCTTTCTTTCATCTTCTCTCTCATATGCTCATCGTTACTAGAGGCCAAGTAGTCTAACCATGCTTTTTTCTTCTTTTTTACAGCTTCTCTCACTTCATCATTCCACCATGCATCTCTTCTTTTACTACTACCTCTTTTTGTTGTACCACATACTTCTTCCGCTGCACTTACCATTCCATCACTAAGGTTCTGCTATGTTCTCTCCACACATTCTTTCCTGCCATCGATGGTGTCAAGCTTTTCGGCTACCCTCGTGTGAAATTTGTCCCTAGTATCCGCTTCCTGAAGCTTCCAGCTTCGGATGCGACAGACCGACTGTGGTTCTGTTACTGCCGTCCGGTAGCGCCAACCCGCGAACAAACCCCTAAATCTAGTAATTACTAGATAATGATCCGTTCCCAGGTCAGCACCCCTGAACACTCGTGTATCCATCACCTGTTTTCGCAGTCGGTCATCCACCAGGAACAAATCAATCATACTTCTCTCATTCTTTCTTTCTCTAGTGTACACATGGATTTTCCTGTGATTAAACATAGTGTTTGCCACAAAAAGACCCTTTTCCTTGCATACAGCCAGTACAAGCTTGCCAGCATCATTAACCCTTTTATCGCCAAACTTTCCAAGCACCGACTCGTATCCTGGTCGAGCGATACCTACCCATCCATTCAAATCACCACATACAACAGTTCTTTCGTTTCCCTTAACCAAATTTAGAACTTCTCTTACATTCTCCCAAAACTCCTCCAGCTCAGCCCTGGACGACGAAGCTACCGGCGCATAAACAGCCAAAAGGAATAACTTCGTCAGTCCCATTTTGAAGCGAACCCAGAGAAGTCTTGAGTTCACAGCCTTGTATTCAGTCATAAGATCGACCACAGGGACGACAACAGCACTCCCACTCCCTGGCAGGGGTTCTCGGTTTCCGGGACTCCGGACCATATAGCTAACGTCCCGCCAGGGAGCTCTTCAGTACCACTGCCTTTCCGTTTGGTCTCCGACATACACACGACATCTAATTCTCTTTCTTTCATTATTTCGATCAACTCATTCGTCTTATCTCTCATGCCCCTCTAACATTCCACGTGCCAAATCTGCACTCCGTCCTCCACCTTCCGCCGAGTCGGGCTGTGCGTGACGGGTGGCGGTCCACATCGCCGCTTTGCGCGCTGCATTCCACACCAACGGGGACGAGCTGGTGTGCGACGCCTTGGGGGGACGCCCTAACCCTCGTTTGCATGGGTGCGCAGCTGTGTATAATTGCAGCCCTGGAAAGGGCTAGGAGGGGTCGCGACGAGCACGCTTCTGCAATGACCCCCTTTTTTTAATATTTTGTATGATTATATAGTAATAATGTTTGTAACTAATGTTTTAGTTGTATAATATTTATGATTACGTTTAATATATATAAATAGTTGTGATTAAGTTTTCCGTTTTCAGTTTTGGTGTTTTACTTTTTAGTTTTTCTGAAATAAATATGCACAGTTAATTTATGGTATACAGGTATGTAACAATAATAAGATAATCGAATCCAAATTAGGTAAACAAGAAATAAGTAGTTATACTTATGAATATACGCTTATATTTTTCCTCGGCATCCGCAACTAATTGCTTGATGACATTCCGGTTCTTCGAGCCCTCAGTAGTAGCAGAGGGTAACGTGACCAAGGCCTGTTTCCATCGCTCCTTTTCCAGGGATTTAATTTTATTGGTATTATACACCAATAGCTCGAGAAATTACCGTGACTTCTAGGATCGCGACAAGTAGTTACGGAACGGAACGGCACGTACGAAGGCATGACGTGAGTCTTCGTCATCCTGTAAAAATATAAATGATATGAAAATTTGGATGAATCGTAATAATTTTATTATTTAAATAGTATCATATGGATTATATTTTTTTCCGCTATTACCAACAAACATTAAAGTTATTATTAAAAAAAGTGTTACATATAAATAAACCGCTTTGAAGTTTGACCAATTGAAATGTAGAAAACAAACATAAGTAGGCGTAAAGAAAGTATGTAATAAATAAAAAAGTTTAAAAGAAGTACCTAGTTAATCAGTGCCCATGATTTTCTTTTTTTGTTCAGTGGAAGTGGTGTATCATTGAGATCCCATTCGCAATCATTTCCGAAGTAGCTAACGAATGGTTTAGCTGCTACTACCTTCTACTAGGGTTTTGACTAACTTGACTTGGAGTCCTTTTTTATCCGACTTGACTCGATCTTCTTGTTCGATGTGCAAGGAGTGGGTGTTACCGATGCTCCAGCACCGACCTCTTTGTCCGAATGGAAAGAAATTGGTCCACCTGTAAGTATACGGTTTTGTTAACACGCCATATACCAACCTAATGAATAGTAAATTAAATAGAATAAATAATATATTAATAAACTAAGAAAATTCTAAAGGCGTTACGCAGCAATACTAAGATGCCCGACATTTTTATCAAAAATAAGTTAACATAATAATAGTTAACCAAGTTATAATCAACCAGGCTGGGAATCGAACCTAAACAAAGTCTTCATCAAACATCATAAAACAAGATAAAATGCTGTAGTGTAAATATAAACAAGACAAGATAAAATGATAGTAATCCGGCTTCCACTGTCGCTAAAAATTCAATAATTATATATACACACTTGTCACTACGAGATTTAAAGTAAAACCATAAAACGCGGAGCACTGACTGGAGTAATTTATACATGACTGAATAAAACTATTTATACGGATTTTATTGCGTTTGATAAACTTATTTTTAATTCTGAGACTTAGATGTTTGACGCCTCAATGTCTGTTAGCCCAGCTACCCCAGTTTTTGAATATTATTATTGGTCCGATCTACGCAGAACGAGCTTAAAGTATCTTGAAGGCTTGTAGTAGTATGCTTAGGTTTGTATTTAATTTTGTTAATTATAGCATCTCAAACAGATGGCAGCACCCATTCATCTTCTCTATTGAAATTAGGACGTTTTTTAATTTCAATAGCCTCGCATACCACCCTTGGTAGGAATCGGTATTCTTTTGCGATGATTTGTGGTTTATCAAATCCATGTAATGGTTGGAACGATCTTGAACCGGTTCACAGTCTACAGACTTCCCGGAGCGTCGCTGCCTCATGTCAGCTATATATTCTATCACGCGGGTTTTTGTATATATTTTTGCTTGTCCTATGTAAAAGAGACCACATTCTCAACCTATCCTGTATACTCCTGCATTTTGTAGAGGAATATGATACTTGACAGATTGTAAGAACTGACTAATCTTCTTTGGCGGCTTGTGGAATGTTCTAATAGGAGCTCGCTTCCAGATGTAGCCAACCTTGTCTTTGACTCCTCTGAAATATGGTAGTAGAGTAGGAACACGCTCGACTGTGGCCTTCTTCACTCAATCACCGTGAGGTAGGCGCGGGACCCTTGTTGGAGCTTGTTGACTTGCAATACTTGCTTGAAGTGCTGAAGCTCGGCG
This sequence comes from Parnassius apollo, assembly GCA_907164705.1. Lineage (NCBI taxonomy): Eukaryota > Metazoa > Arthropoda > Insecta > Lepidoptera > Papilionidae > Parnassius > Parnassius apollo. Next base: position 6,885,538 of record CAJQZP010000610.1, read on the forward strand.
GCCCGATGATTTTTCGCTAGGATAAAGAAAATGCTACTTAATAAATGCTATGTAGTAATGGTCACGTCAGAGTGTAATTTTAAAATACAACAACTTTTACGGGATGAAAATACATACAAAAAGCTCAAAACATACCCTAACAAGTAATACGCTTAAAACAACTACCGATTTAATAAAGAAATATTTCGAAAAACAAAATTTCGACGAAAATTTCATAGTGCCACTTACCGAAGATACATAAACCAAACGTTCAACTACGTCCTATATTGAGTTAGATCAATTCAGCGACTTATAAGTTGGTTCAGCGCTTAGGAAATATACTGTCACCGCTGAGAGGACATACCAGAGCACACACAAAGGATTTATTCCATTTTGTTAGTGAGATAATAGATCTACATCTCGATGATACTAAAATTATGGTCAGTTTTGATGTTCAGTCAGTATTTACATGCCTAAGAGATGCTGTCATCAATAATGACTGCATTGAGATGCAGTCATTATTGATGACAGCATCTCTTAGGAACTTTAACCAGCAAGCTGGAAGAAAACAACATGCCTAAAAATATGCAATATTACTTAAACACTCCCTCACATCTGGCTATATATTGTGGAAAGAGAAGTTCTACAGGAAAGTAGACGGACGGTGTGGCGATGGACTTATTTTATCTCCTATAGTCGCCGACATATTCATGAAACACTTTGAGTAGAGAGTCCTTCTTACTGTTCCTGTAAATCCAAGATTCTACAAGCGGTACGTAGACGACACTTTCACAAATTTACCACCTGACAAAATAATTGTATTTATAGACACCCTGAACTCCATGAAATCTAAAATACAATTCATAATGGAGTTAGAAGCAAATAATTCTTTAGCCTTCCTAGATGTTATAGTCATCCGAAATCCTGATCATCATTCATCATCATCATTACAGCTCTTCACAAGTCCACAGCTGAACATAGACCTCCCCCAATGTATGCCACAAAGCACAGTCCTGAGCTACCTGCATCCATCGACTTCCTGCATGTCTTACCAGGGCATCACTCCATCTAGTGGGGGGTTGCCTAACACTTCGCCTACCAGTGCGAGGCTGCCGCTCGAGAACCTTTTTTTCCCAACGGTTGTCGGTTCTTCGAGCTATATGGCTGGCCCATTGCCACTTCAACTTACTAATCCGTTGGGTTATGTCGGTCACTCTGGTTCTACTGCAGATAGCCTCTTTTCTAAGTTTATCACGCAGAGAAATCCCGAGCATTGCCCTCTACATAGCTCGCTGAGCAATTTTGAGCGTCCTAATACGGCCCACAGTGAAGGGCTATGTCTCAGTTCCATAGGTCATCGCTGGCAACACGCACTGGTTGTATAGTCTCGTTTTCAGGTTTTGAGGTATAGCTGACAAGAAGACGTGTCGTAATTTACGGAACCGAATTACCGAGTTGAATCCGATAATTAACCTCTTGGTCCTAGTTGGATTTACCTAGTCGGACTATTTGTGCCAGCTAAACGTACTCGTCAACAACTTCTAGCATAGTGTTCCCAACAACTACCGGCATAGGTGTGACATGGACATTAAACATGATCTTTGTTTTGTCCATGTTCATCTTAAGACCTATCCGTTGGGAGACACCATTGAGGTCATTGAGCATAGTGCTAAGGTCCTCCAGCGATTCTGCCATAAGGATTACATCGTCGGCAAATCAAAGGTGAGTGATGTACTCGGCATTGATGTAAATACCGTATCCTTTCCAGCACAGTAGCTAGAAAACGTCTTCGAATGCAGCGGTGAAGAGTTTCGCGGAAATAACGTCACCCTGTCTTACACCTCTCTGCAGATGGATAGGTTTCGTACTCTGGTTCTGTACTCGGATAGCCATCGTAGCCCTACTGTACAAACACTTCAGCACTTCAACATACCGACAGTCAACTAGGCACCGCTGAAGAGACTGTAGCATCGCCCAAATGTCGACGAAATCGAAGGTTTTCTCATAGTCCACATACGCCAGACAAAGTAGCAGATTGTACTCTTCGGACTTCTGTACAATTTGCCAAAGGGTATGTGTGTGGTCTATGGTACTAAAGCCTTTTCGAAAACCAGCTTGTTCAGGAGGCTGGAAGTCGTCGAATCTGCTTGCGAGACGATTCGTAATGACTCTCGAAAACAGCACGTAGACGCGGCTCAGAAGGGATATCGGTCTGTAGTTCTTCAAGAGAGCGTTGTCACCTTTCTTGAAGAACAAGACTACTGCATTTCTGCTCCACGCCTCCGGAGTAGTGCCACCATGGAGGATGGAATTGAAGAGCTTCTGAAGGACTTCCAGTACCGGTGTTCCACCCGCTTTCAGAAGCTCCGCTGTAATTCCATCCTCGCCTGGGGCCCTGCCGTTTTAAGGAGCTGGAGAGCCATTCTAACCTTGCTCAGACTGACATCCGGGATATCATCGGAATAGTGTCGAATAAGACTTGGTTTGGATCGTTACTCACACTTGCGTGTGGCTCCAAACATGATGTGTACAGCTGCCCATAGAACCTCTCAATCTCACTCAGAATCTCAGGTGTCCCGGAAACGATGTTGTGGCAGCATCGTTTCTGGGACACCTGAGATTCTGAGTGAGATACTACTCAGTCTTCAGCTTTGACAGTTGGATCTTACTGGCAGATAGATCTCTGGCAAAGACTTTGGAGCCCTGATTCCGCTCAATCGCTTCTTCAATACGAGCAGTATTGAAGTTGCGCAAGTCTCGCCGCATGCATTTGGAGATCTGTCTGTTCAGTTGCCTGTATGCTGTCAAATCTGTTGACGATTGCAGCCTCATCTCCCGTCTAACAGCCGTGAGATTAAGAGTGTGATCGGAGAGTTTTTGTGTTCTTCTGTGGCGGGTCTTGCAGAACGTAGCTCCGACTACATGGACAGTTTCCACGAGCTTGTCATTCATATCGTCCACGGCCTTGCAATCTTCTAGGTACTGAAAGTGGTTACGTAGCTCGAGCTGAAAAGTTTCGGGATTCTGGATTAGAGCACGAGGGGGACGGAGCGTTGACTTCATTAGACGAGACCTATCCAACTTAACGTTTAGGTTCAGTGTGCCTCTAACCATTCAGTGATTGCTGCCAGTTTTCACCCTTGCGATCACTGAGATATCACTGAACAGTTGGCGTCTGGTCGTCATAATGAAGTCAATCTCATTTTTTGTCGAACCGTCGGGGCTCGACCAGGTCCACTTCTTGTGGGGCCGCTTCTGGAAGAAAAAGTTCATCATAAAGAACCCCTTTTTTCTCCATAAAGTCGGCCAGCTACTGGCCCCTACGGTTCCGTTGCCCTTCTCCAAATTTCGCTAACTTCAGCTCACCGCTTTCTCTTGTATCTAGTTTGGTGATTCTGAGTATCAAGTACGCGACCCTCATCGACACACTCTCAATCTTTACAACGTTGTTGACGAGAGACTTGCGGACGATAAATCCGACACCTCCTTGGGACAGATGGTCGCCCTCCCGGTGATAGAATAAGTTGCTGGACTCGATGATTACCGTGTCCTCCCCCCTCTCTTCAGACCTCGGATAATCCAATAATATGCCAGCGCAACTTGTCTACCTCTTCTTCCAGCTCCAGTATCTTCTCGTCAGTCCTCAGGGTGCGTGCGTTATATTTTGCCAGGTCGAGTCGTCGTAGGTGGAAACCGAACCTCCACCGGATATTCTTAGCACCCCCTGCCCCGCCGTTACCATGGTCGCCACCATAGCCAGGAATAGCGGGGCCGCCGGAAACTGGGGGCCGTTTGTTTGCGTCGTTATTCATGGGGGGATATTAAGGGGTGAGCGGGTTGGCAACCGCAGTTTTTTTTATTATATTATTGTTATTATTAGGAAGATGCTGCTGTCCACCTCCTGCCTGTCTCCCTCTGTCACCTCTTACGACACCCACGGGAAAATAAGTGATGTTATAGACGGGTAGAATTAGAGCCTTCTGCAGCACGAACAGCGCATCAAAGTGAAGTGATCTAGGACCCCCAATTCTACCCTACTTTTAAGACGAATTACGAGAGGTATAGAATAGTTGTAGTCTGCTGAATTTTTCCCTATCGAGTTAGATTTGTAGATTGAACTCTTGATAGATGTTAGGTTTTCCTAATCGGATAACTTGCCTAAGATAAAAATAGTTGTCAACAACCTCGAGTGTGTAGTGTACCTAAGAAATACCTATCTTACACATGACTTTTCTCTTGTCCATGTTAATCTTATGACCTATCCATTGGAGAAGATTTGGACTTGAACGCTTGTAATATAAATACACGTACTTGTTATTAAAATTAAGTTGCCGTTCAAATCATAACTCTGGTGTCCAGCATATTACATTTTTTGGTTAAAATATAAAATACTAATTTAATCAGTACGACGAGAGGAGAAGTGTATCTTCGAAGAATATTGCTTACTATTATTTGAGCAATACTATATACATACACAAAACATAGATCCGGCACTATTATTTCGTAGCCGCCTCTAGCCTCACAAATTATCAGGTGACTTGCAGTGACGCAGATTAACACTTATACCCATACAAACGTTTCTAGATTGTTTGCTGTTTTCAATAATCAACTCTCATGCTAATAAGAGACAAGCTGGGACAGCCATGTTACAATCTTTTTATCTATCACCAGTTTAATAATAGAAATTAATGTAATATATCTCTGCTATAATAGGAATTATTTATGTTAAACCTTGCCTACAATATGTCTAATGTATCATACTGGTTATTTGTCAAAAGCCTAAGCCGGCTATGGTCTGTCACAACAAACGTGAGCTTTGCTCTGCGTAAGCCTTGTAAGCCTGGACTTTACATCTCAAGAAAACAGGACTGGACTTCACTGTGTGAATTGCTGTTAGAGAAAATAACTTCCAACGAGATACGAGACAGACAAAGAAAATTATTTATTTCAACAATAAGTAAATATTTGTAATTATTGTCGACATTTATCATCTGTTATTGTGCTAGTATATTTTAAAAATAACTTTATAAGTTTGAAACAAAATAAATAATGTTATCTTATTCAGTTCTGTATAATAGATTTCAATTCCAGACAGTACCAGTTATAGTAAATCGTAATATTATTTTGTCTAATTTACATCGCGTTGAATAGGTAAATATTTTTGTGAATCCATTGCGTAACGACACTGGTAAATTTTTATCAGAGCGTTATATTATATTATGCCTAACGCATGAAATGTGTAACAAATATATATTATGATTTTAACACACAGTGAATTATTTATAAGGAAATCTTTACTTACAGCTAATTAATTTAAGGGCTGGTTCTATATCACCTAAATATTAAGTACTGGCTGTAAGAAGTACAAGATAATAAATAGTCGGCGTTCTGGCACCAAAAAACGTGTGGAGTAGACGAGTAGTTTCTTCATTTACAATCACTCATTTTAGACGTAAATAAATCTAGTTATAGTTCATATAAACCACTAAGGTTTGCCTTGAATATATGATTTCGCTTATGTGCCAAGGATACAAAGATATAAATGTTTATGAATAAAAAGAATACATATCTGCCTCTCAATTGTTATCTTATTCCAGCTATGATAATGTGGGGAATTAGTAGAGTCTGTATCACTTACTGGCTGACCTACTCTGCAAACAGAGCCAGAAAAATGATTACAAGGATATGGAAATACAATTCATGAATGTTGAAGACAGCGGTAACATTTCACAACTAGGCTTTGCCTGTACCTGTAATTTCTGCCATTTCTAGAGTGTTATCAACAATTACTAAAACTAACTATAAGCATGCTGCTTCTACTTCCCGTCACTGTATTTTTATGTTTTTCTAATAATTCATCTAGATTCATTATATCTAAACTACTAAAAGCAATATTACAGATTGATTACTCATTTTATGTGCCACTGTACGCTTGCACTTGTAAATACCACATAAATGAACCGCCGAATGATTTGCCGTGTAGTGTTTGTTAAGAATATCCACTTCCCATAACTTCCCTTGGGTGTCGTAAGAGGTCGACAGAGGTAATCAGGCAGCAAATGAACAGCAGTATCTTACTGATAACAACAATGGTGCAATAGAAAACTGTGGTTGGCAACTATGGCAAAAAACCCCCCCCCCCATAAGCAACGACACAAATAAGCGACCCCAGTCCCTGACGGCTCCACTATTACGGTGTGACGGCGAAAGTTAGTTTAAGTATAACTTTTTTTTTGTTTGCAAGGCAATGGGAGAAAATCATTCCTTGAATGTCACAAAACTCAAGGGCAGGGATAATTACGATGATTCGGCATTCGCAGCTGAAAATTTCCTAAACCTGGAGGGCATCGATATCAACAGAAAGGCTAAAGCAAAAATGGTGATGACGATTGCCCCATCACTGTTTGTACATATTAAAAGTGAAACTACAGTGTATAGCTTGTGGACCAAGTTGAAGGCGTTATTTGACAACTTTGGTTTCACCCACCGCATCAGTCTACAAAGAAACTTAATCTCCATTCGTCTCGAAAATTGTGACTAGATGACTGCGTATGTAACACAGTTAGTGGATAAAGCACAAAAGATAATAGGTACAGGTTTCAGACGAAAGTGTACCGGTTTTATGTTCTGGAAATCTACAGATCATAAAACTACACGTGTTGGAGATTCAGAGTATAACAAAAAAGTTAACAATATTTTATGTATACATAACCTAACTAAAAACTTCTCTCCGTAAGCAAATTGATATCCAGTGGCAAGAGTGTTGTATTCAAGGAAAATGTATGTCACATTTGTAATCAGTGGAAAGAATGTATTGGAAAAGCTAAGCAAGTGAACGGTGTATACAAGTTAAATATTGTAAAGTCAAAGGAGCTATTAGCGGGCTTGGCAATATGTCTATATTTTTTTACCTGTCATGTTTCTAAAGGATGAATTTTTTTATTATGTGTCCTTGATTTAGGGTTATTTATTGTGGAAGTCCGGGAAAAGTGAACAACCCTGGGCAAAGTGAATAGTCCCCATTATTCCCTAGCTATTCGTTTGGCATCAACTACACTGCCATAGAAATATTGTTTCAGTCAGCGGCAAACACTTAATAGCGAGAGGCAACGTCGCGCGTCTGCAGAACGGTGAATTGTTTTTACGAAAAATAATTTCAAATATTTCGAGGTATTTCTACATTAATTGATTATCATTCTTGGGCGTACTACAGTTCTATTAGATTTCAAAGTCCCTTTTTATATTATGTTGCACAGGGAATCGACATCAGTAGTTTTAATATTAAATTGACTTAATCTTAAAAGTAGTTGTGTTGAGCAAAGTGAATAGGGCAAAGCGAATGTGTGTATCCACTTTGCTTGGCTTTTAGGATTATTTAGTTTCCGTTATATCAAGCTTATATTTTGTTGCAGTGGGTACATAAATAAAAAAAACTAATTAAAGCTCTTGGGATAAAGGCGTCATGCAGATTGTAAATTTATGCAATACCGGAGATTTCGTAAAGGACACAGCTAAAAAGTATAAGTTGACTTATGCAACTTTGTTGACACGTCAAATGTGGCAACGTTACTCCAAAACTCCACAGATTTAGTCCTGTTTTCACTGAAGATAAAGAGAAAGAGTTAGATCTATCTCAAGGACATGAATACTGTTTATTTTAATTTAACTCGAGATGAGTGTAAGAATTTAGCGTATACATACGGCAAAAAAGAATTCAGTTACCCAAAAGTTGGGACAAGTATGAAAAAACAGGAGATGATTGACTTCAATCATTTTTATCACTTCACAACGATATTAGGCCCAGGATTGCAGAGGCAACATCGGTTGCGAGAGCGAATGGATTCAACGGACGTTAAGTAGGACCTTTCTACAAAAATCTTAAATCTTTGTTTGACAAACACGATATTTATACATATCTAAATTTTATAATATGGATTATGTATTATGTGATAAAACTGCCAGTCTTAACTTTGAAGATTTTATCTTTGAACGTGAATTTAAGTTTTGCAATTGATTGAATTCAGTTATTAAGTGTAACTTTGAGTATTGTGTAATTAGAAGATAGTTATTCACTTACAGAGCATTATAAGAAGGAAACTCTGCAGTCTATGATCATGTTCAAAATCATCTCTACCATTACATCAGATTTGATGAATCACAAATCCTCGCAAAAAGAACACCTATTCCTACCAAGGATGATACGAGAGGCTATTTAAATTTAAAAAAAAATCCTAATTTCAATAGAGAAGATGGATGGGTGCTGTCATCTGCTTGGGAACTTATAATTAACAAAATTAAACCCAAACCCAAGCATACCACTTCAAGACTTCAAGATACTGTTCTGTTCTGCGTAAATTTGATCGAAAATTAATATTATAAAACTGAAGGTAGCCTGGCTATCCATGACATTGGGACATCAAACATCTCAGTAGCCCCGTGACCATGGGTGCTGTAAAGCACCCGAAATGACAGAAATTTAAAAATAAGTTAAAGTAGTTGATTAAACGTTATAAAATCTGTAAATATAGTTTTATTCAATTTATTCAAGTACATTGTATCCACTTTACCCCGGGGTCTGTACAAAGTAAATACTTCACCATTTTGAATTTTAGTTGTTGTTACTAGTAGTTTTACTTTCAAAGTTACATGATTACAATATATGTAAAAGTAATTAATAAAGACTTATTTTATATATTTGTTTTGTTACCATCTTTTATACCTTTTCTGATAAAGCCTTGAACATATTAAAATATTCACTTTGCCCTAATGTTCACTACTAACAGTGCCCGAGACTTAACCCAAGTGGAATTCGAAATAAACTAAATTTTTAAAAAGATAAGGTGATATACAACATAAGGTAAAAGTTTTCTGACTTCAAAGCAGTTCTATGACATATATTTTTGTTTTTGTTTCAATATAGTTTATGTTGGTGAAAAACAAAACTGTAAAATCTTCAACATTGTTCTGATCTAAATTAATGATAGGTAACAATTTTGGCGACAGTTAAAAAGGGGTTGTACAGTAGTTACAGTATTTCTTCCTTCGTATAAAATGTGTAAATATTATTTTATTTGCGAAAAGCAAATCATTCGTAGGTTTATATCAGCTTACCAAAAAATTGGGTTCTTTTAAATTGGAATGGGAAATTATTGGGTATCAAAGAAATACGTTGAGACTTTTCCCACTTGTACATCCTGACAGAATATCCGCTTTAATCATATTTTACTAAAGATTAATATCTCTCCGTCGAGTCCCAATGCATAAATGAGGTCAGGTGAAATGGTATGACTGCAATACTCGGCGTTATATTGTGCGCTTAAATATAAAGTCTAAATATACTTAAAGAATTTTAAAACTCAGCTTAGTAATTCGTGGCTTAATTCCAATCAATTACAGATTTAACCAATGAGCAGATTACCACACACCGCACAATTTCCGACAGTAATTTTGTATTCAGTGCATTGATCTGATAATTTCAAGGTATTAAGATTGCCCTCTACGTAATCTTGCATCCATAACAAAGGGTGAATAATGATTTCTTATATTTACGCGAACACTATACATGATTAAAACTACTTTTACGGATTTTATCGTGTTTATTTTTACTTTTTATTTACTTTTATTTTTAATTCCCGACGTTTTGGGCGCTTTCCAGCACCCATGGTCACGGGGGACTGAGATGACTGACGTCCCGATGTCATTGTTAAACCCGGAGTACCTTCAGCTTTTTTAATTATTGTTTATGGTCCGATCTATGCAAAATGAACTGACTATGTCCTGAAGTCTTGCAGTGGTATTCTTGGGTTTAGTTTTAATTTTATTGATTATAGGATCCCAAGCAGGTGGTAGTACCCAGCCTCCTTCTCTATTGAAATTAGGATGTTACTACCACCTGCTTGGGATCCTATAATCAATAAAATTAAAACTAAACCCAAGCATACCACTGCAAGACCTCAGGACATAGTCAGTTCATTTTGCATATATCGGACCATAAACAATAATTAAAAAAGCTGAAGGTACTCCGGGTTTAACAATGACATCGGGACGTCAGTCATCTCAGTCCCCCGTGACCATGGGTGCTGGAAAGCGCCCGAAACGTCGGGAATTAAAAATAAAAGTAAATAAAAAGTAAAAATAAACACGATAAAATCCGTAAAAGTAGTTTTAATCAGACAAAGGGTGAACGTTAAACATGATTCACCCATTTATTAAGGGATGTTTGTATGTCAGTTGTCGAATAGAGTATCAGAAAACTCTTTTTCCTATTTGAGCTCTTATATTCACTGCTAGTACGAGTACTATACTGAGCATGCATTGTAGATATATAGCGGAATTATTGATGGAGGTGGTCATTCTGGCAAATCTTGTGCTCCTATTTACCACGAGTAACGCCTTACAAAATTCCATGAAGCCCTAAAGACCACGAAGAATAAATCACCGAAACTAAATAATAAACTTATACCCCCTATAGAATGATCATTTCGCCCATAGCTTCCTGTCAAAAGTTTCAATATACTTTATATTAACTATAATGCTCTCATTCCCGACGATAAAGTAAACAAAAAATCTAGATCATAGATTGATAAATGTTATCGTTGTTACCCAGATCAATAGGAATTGTTTTGCCACCAGGAAGTAGCGTTGATGCAATACCAGATGATGCCACTGTCAAGGTTGTTTTTTCCTTACCTTCTCTAGAATAACTCGGATAAGAAAAGTCTTGCCAGTTTCGCTAGATGAAAAACTTTTTGCTTCTATTCATTACAAATTATACTCGTGATGGGATCATACTTGCCTAGGACAATGGTATTTTTTGAATCAGTAGTAAATTAAACTGAAGAATGACATTTAATGAGTATTATAATCTATATATAAATCTATATCTATACATAAATAAAAAATGTTTCATAAAAATGGCTTAATTAATTTCCATTTGTGTTTTGTAAAAATCAGATATATACTTGAGGTTGTTACGTAAACTTGTATGACACTTAATTAAAAACCCTTGATGAGTATCTCATTCTAGAGTACGCAACCCTTGACGACACACTCGCAATCTTAACAAAGTTTTTGAAGTGATACTTGTGAACGATAATTTGGACTCCTTCTTAAGATAGATATATAGCGACCCTCCCGATTTTAGTAGAAGTTGCTGAATTCGAGGATTACCGTTTCCTCTCTCTCTCTCTCTCTCTCTCTCTCGTCGGACCTCAAGCAATTTTACACAAAGAGTACACAGACAAATACCGGCGCTATTTGTCTGTGTGGTCTTTCAGCTCCAGGATCTTTTAGTCAGTCCCAAGGGTTCATGCGTTAAAGTTTAACAGGTCAATTTATTTTTTATTTAAGGTGGCAACCGAACCGCCTGCATTATACCTGATGAAAAGCTGATATGTAACCTTGAACAAGTGATATAGCTCCGTAGTTTCTCCTCACTACAAGCACTCCGGTAGCTGTATCACGATGTTGGCGGAAATACCCGACTTGCTTTACTATAGATATAATTTCTCTACAAGTATTGCTCAGTATCAATTTACGATTTCACAAAAACTTTACTTTTATGTTCCGCAAACACTACACCTTGACAAAGTTATTCATGGAAATTATTATTTTATTACCTAAATTACTATACTTATATTAATATCTTTTACAGTTCAAAACTCAGTGCTACCCATTGCTTTAATGTAAAAGGGATTTTAAAAGTAAACGAAAATTTTCTTCCAAAATTTTTCTTCGTAATAAAGAATACCATTTACATACGTATAATACGCTATTATGTTGTAGGAAGTATAATGTGTACACGCTATTCAACAAGAAGAATACGGAAACAAAATTTTGCAGTATGATAGTGTAATACAGTAAACTGCTTTCCTGTTGTTACAGGTCACAAAACATTTTCATAATTTAAAAATGGGGCTCGTTTAAACGTTACTTAAATTCATTATAGAATAAAAACGAAATTAATGTACTATTTCACGGCGTCCGCTGGCTTGAGTTTGGCGCGCGACCTATTGCCCGTGGATTGAGTATGATAAGAAGCGTGCGCACAGGGGGTCGTGTCGTATTACAAAAACAATTGATGAAAAACGATTGATGACTATAGTTCTTGAAATACCACTGTACACACTATGGTCGCTTTCTTGTGGTACTTCACTTTAATTCGTGCATTTTGATTAGTAATCGAGGATAGATGTAGATGTCTATGGGCCACAGCAACCACTTACCATCAGGTGGACTGTGTGCTCGTTTGTCACCCTATCCTATAAAATAATATGTAATCTAGAACTTCACATGAAAATTTATACTTTAATCTAGTTATGCACTCATTTACATTATTCAGTCGCAATCGGAAGCAGACACAATTTGGAAATCGGATGTTTAAATGTTCCATTTTTTGTTTTTAAAGTCATTACTCTGACCAAATCGTCTTGCCCAGGATGAGTTTCAATTACTCTGCCATTATAGCCATCGGCAAGATGGTAAGCAGTTTTCTTTCACTGAAACAACGTCAACGACCTTGGACTGAGGTTGCACTGAGGACCACTTATAACGGTGCAATAACTTGGTAAAGTATTCCTGGGACCATTTTTTCCAAAAGTTATGCAATATTCTTTGGGTAAACTTCCACCTTCTTAAGGAACTAACTGTGTTTTAGATCCAGATTCGTAGTTTTGGTCAGGCGGAGTCACAATAGGAAATGACCTGGAGTTAAGACCATGATATCTTCAGAGTCACCTCCAATAACCGACAGCAGTCTGGAGTTGAGACAAGCCTCTATTTGTGCTAGAATAGTTGACATCTCCTCAAATGTCAAAGTTGATTGTACTATTACACGTTTTAAGGAATTTACTGATTTCACCACTGCCTCCCCTAAACCACCAAAATTAGGTGACTAGGCAGGGATGAAATGCCAGTTGCAGTCGTTATTAGCCGCTGACTCGGCTACTACCTGTAGCATCGATCTGTTTTCGGTTAAGAAAAGTCGTTTTAGCTCGCAGGCTGCTCCAGTGAAATTAGTTGCGTTGTCACTCCATAAATCAGAGCAATGACCACGTCTGGAGATGAATCACTTAAACGCTTTCAAGGACCCTTGGAACTGAGATCCGTGACTACTTCAAGGTGTATGGCTTTGGTTCCCATACAAATAAAGAGACATATATACCCCTTGTGAGATTAATGCCCTCGTCCTTTTGTTCGTATCTGGATAAGATCCGCATAATCCACGCCGCTACTTTAGAAGGGACGTATAGGAGTCACTCTTGCTACTGGTAATTGGCCCGTTTGTTGCATCTGAGTATTTCCAGAGTTTTTAGCGCATGTCACACATTTTCGGAAATAAGACCTGACTAACTGTTTTACTCCTAAAATCCAGTATTTTGCCTGGATATAGCATATCATCAACTGAGGACCTCCATAAAGTGTATTCTTGTGGGCATCAGCAATAATTAAATTTTTTAAATGACACTTCTTGGGTATTAGGATAGGATGTTTTTGGTTGCGACTTAAGCCAGAAAGCTCCAATCTCCCACCTACTCTTAGGATTTCATTAGCATCCATCACTGGGCTCAACGAACGGAGTTTACTACTTTTAGGTAAGGTACCCATTTGTTTTACCAACGAGATCTCTTCTTTAAAATGAAATGCTTGATACCGCTTAATGCATATATTTTATGCTTCAGTTAGTTCTTGCGTGGTCAGATCAGGCTCAGTTTCTCTTGTTAGGTTCTGATCTTGAATTATTTACAAAACATTTACAGTAGGCTATTACTCTTTTCCTCCTTATCAACGATGAAAACTTCTCCCATATACCATCTTCTACAACAGCACAATGTGATTTAACCTTTTCCAAGTATGTAGTTACTTCTTTGGACTTCTCATAATTGATAGTTCTGTTTCGCAAAAAGTCAGGACCATTGAACTACATGCTGTTTTCTACCAATTCTGATTAAGATAGTCCTCTAGATGCAGCATCAGCAGCATTTTCTTTAGAGCTAATATGCGACTAATTATAAGAATGCAAATAAGTAATACTTGGATGGCTCTTAATCCACGCAAGAACCACTGTAAAGTCTATCCACGTTCGTATGTTACATTTTTCAATGCCTAGCACTTTTGCTGCTTCTAATAAGAGTCGCGATAATAATACAGCCCCACACAGTTCTAACCTAGGGGTAGAGACTTGTTTCACTGGTACGACTTTTGTTTTTGCAGTTAACAGAGCTACGTTAATCGCCCCTCTGGAGTCGATCACACGGATGTAAATAACCGCTGCGTATGCTATATTAGAGGCATCGCCAAAGCCGTGCAATTTAACTGAATTGTCAACATTAGTCAGCAAATGGGTCGATCTTGCATGTTGGTAACGGCGCCGTTATTGTCTTCAAAACAAAGGCTTATACTTTAATTCTAAAGTTAGAATAAACTCGTGATTGAAGTTCCATAACAACCATAGCTTTGGAAGTTGTCTCGTGCTCTCCCAATCCGGATATTTGTCCTAACATCTGAGTTTTTCTCAATCCTAAACTATGGTATGGCTGTATGGTAGAGAGACTAGAGAACCTAACGAGAGTAGATAGACTCTGTTATGAAAGAACATTGTGTGTCTGTTGGGGAGTGTGCCCGGGGAGCGGCCAACACTCCATGTGATAGTTCGGAGATGTCCTATATATACTGTTTATGATTCGGAATTTTGATAGCGTGATTTAGGCCTTCGGTGTGTTTCGCTTGCGGCGCGACGACAGCGCCGCCACATCACCCCCCTGCTCAGACCGGAGGTCAATAGTGCAGCCTCGTTGCCGACGAATGTGCAAGTGCCAGGAGATTGCCTTGTTGTCTGCGGTGAGTCGAGAAGAAGGCAAGTAATCTGCGAGAATACCGTGAAGCAGAGGTGAGCAGTAAGGCTCAGAGCCGTGCCGAACACTGTATAACGCAGAGAGTAGCTTGAAGGAACAGAAAGCATTATTATTCCAGTGCTGCGATGAACCTTGTGAAGCTAGATGGCTTGCAGGATATGAAAGACTGCAGACGATATCTGCGCGGGAGCGAATGGGTGGGGTATTCTATGACGATGATGAAGCTGGAAGTTTCCGAAGGTTGTTGATTGCGTGTTCAGATCACGTCGGGGTCACCACTCTGGCCGTAGAAGGTAAAGGGGAGATGCCCCCCGGGCAAGGTGTTCTGACCGGGGAGCGGCCAACACTCCATGTGATAGTTGTCCTATATATACTGTTTATGATGATATGGCTGAATCTGAGTGACAGGATGAGAAACTGTGTGATAAAAGAAGAGTGTGGTTTGCAAGATGATGCGGTGACCAGGATTAAGAAAGGAATGCTTCGGTGGTTTAGTCATGTAGAAAGAATGAATGCGGAAAGACTGACAAAGCAAATATATGTTGCAGAAGTGAATGGAAGAGTCGGAAAGGGACGTCCTAGGCGGAAGTTTGTCGACCAAATTGGCGATATACTAAAAATGGGCCAAATTAAGTGTACTCTTAACCGACGAGCATGTATGCGTAGGTATATGGAGGTCGAAGAGGGAGAAAGGTATGTCAGGATCGTGCTAAATGGAAGTCTGTAGTCTCTGCCTACCTCTCTGGGTGACAGGCGTGAGTGTTGAAGCTTTAGAAAAACGATTTGTTAACTATCTGAAAAATGTACGGGATTAATCAGGAAATATGAACCTACCGATTTGAATAAAACAACGTATAAGTACAGAGGAAGAATTTTTTCAAGGACTATGATAGATACATAAATTACAAAGTTTAGTTATAAAGTACATTAGCCAAATTTAAAAATGATATTGTGTCACTTAGTAGTAAAAATCATCTAAACAATCACTGAAATTCGTCAAGTGTCAAGTCACCAAAATATATATACTAAAATTAAGTGGTACATCAACAGATTCTAGGGGTATTTTATATTCCATCAAATATCTAAAAATCCATAAAGAATTTTCTGAAATAGTAAATGGAAGAATTATAGTTTATTTTAAGGACTTTCCTCAGAGGAAACAACGTATCTGTAGCCTTCTTTTTCGTAGTGAGTTGTATCCATGGGCTGTAGTAGCTACTTATTGTCAGGTAAACTATAAGTTCGTTTGTAACCACAGTTTTATACAAAAGTACAATCCTGCTTGAAGCAGTATACTGTTATGAATGTAGAGTGAACAATTTTAAATACCCGGGGTCCTGATAACTCAGATATTGAACGGAAACGTAGAGCATTGGCAGTTAGATGCAACATATAATATACTGGCTCACAGGCTTGCGAGGTGTACAAAAGATGTCAAGATAGCCGTTTTTAACGTGTACTGTTAAAATGTTTATATCTGCAGTCTTTAAGCAAATTGTGGATCTGTACATGCCTACGTCTTCAGTATAATGATGGCTTTAGGATGCTGAATGGATGCTAGAATGTTTTACTATTGCAGTGCAGGTATGTTTGATGTAGCTAGCATGGAAAGATTTGATGCAAAAGAACAATTTCATGATTATATATATATATATATATATATATATATATATATATATTACAATAACATTAGATTCTAAGTTTATTCTTGTCATTAATAAAGAATGAATAGTTTGAAGCTGAATTTCTTAATAATTCAACAAAGAAACAGTTCATAATGTTACTAGATGGCGCTAGTACCATATACCAGGCATCAACTATGGCGCGCAACAATAATTTAAAAATAGAAAAATATAGCCTTGTTATTAAATAATCATCAATCAATAATTCAATAATTTTGGTGGGTAGGCGCAAAGTGTTTTGTCATATTTAAAATCGTTCCTGATTTTTAAAGTTTAAAAATAGTAAATAAAGAACAATCAAGTATATAAATGTACCTATAATTACATAATTCCACCAGCATTGTTTACTAATAATTTGTTTTCCACTGTGCACAACTTAAAACTTATTTTGCCACTTCACTGTCACCTGACATTGACCTTTAAATAACCTTTAATTTACATCATGGATTTGCTTAAGAAGTCAATTGAAGAGCTAACGCTGAACTTCACTTCACGTATGGATGAGTTCCAGAGGGAGGTCAGAACATCCATCCCTGCAACAAGCCCATCTTCCGACATTAATGCACAATTTAATACCTTTAGGGCATTTGTCCTGTCAGCACTTGAGAACCTGCAACTTCAACTCCAGCTTCTCTGTAGGAAGCAAGAGGAAATGGAAGTAAGGACCAGGAGGAAGATTTTGCTAGTCCATGGAGTGCCAGAAGCCCGAGATGGGAATCCAGTGCATTGCACGAGTAAGCTATTATCGGAGCGACTGAACATCCCAGAAATAACTGAGGGATCTATCACCAGATGCCATCGCTTAGGGCGCCCCCCGCGGAGACAAGCCTCGTGCACTGCTTGTGAAATTTCAAGATCAGGATCTGCGTGACAAAGTTTGGTATACCAAAACCAAGTTAAAGGGTAGCGGAGTTACTCTATCTGAGTTCATGACTAAGGGCCGTCATGAGGCATTCGTTGCTGCTCGGAAGCGTTTTGGTGTTTCGCAATGTTGGACACGAGACGGATATGTTGTGGTGCTTGGGTCCGATGGCACGAAGCACCGGGTGTACACCGTGGCTGAGGTGATCGCCATTCCTGACGCAGCTGGTAGTGTTCCTACTAACTCATCCTTGACTCCGGCGACGGCCGTGGCGGCATCTTCGGCTCCCAAGCCCTGTGTTACTACAGCTAGGGCTAGGAAGATGACGAAAAAATGATGGTTGTGGCGTGTTTCTCATGTAATTCCGCTTTTATTCATTTACTCCAGCAGCTCAATTCATATATTATTACTATTTTTCTTCTTCTTCTTGTTTTTTGTAACTTTTGGTTATCAGGTATTTATTATTAATATTATCCTTTGCCATAGATTTCTATGCCATTAATTTCATAATGGGTTTGCACTGGTTTGATGAATATTACTCAAATTATTTTAATCATTGCACAATACAGGTAGATTAATTGTTAATTCTTTTTATTTGTTTTCTATTTTCTGATAATAATTTTTACGTTTAATTAACTTTATAATGACATTGGTACCCAAGTCAGTAATCTATATTCGTCGTCTATATTGTAATATACCTGTAAGCCTGTAACCACAGAAGCAGAAGCATTCTTTGATTTCTTTCTTTTTTTAGTTTATTAGTATGGCAAAGGCATATAAACCCATACTGCCTAGTCTGACGTGTTTAATTTCTTCTTACAATTTATTGGTGTCAGACAGCTAGTTTTGGGAAGTTTTACTATTTAACTGATTGTTTTATTTCTTTAATTAAGTTGTTGTATTGTTATATGCTTTCTCTTTCATGCTGCTGGTGGTTGTAATAGTGTAGGTACTGTCTGATCTTGCATTTTTATTTATATTTTATTTTTTAAGTGTATATAAGTAGTATAAATTTATTTGTATATTTTAATATAGCATTTATGTTATCCTCAAACATTTGTAATGACAGTGATTTGTTTCTGACGTTGTCTTCAGATGATGAGACACATAGTGACGTTAGTTATCACAGTACAACTGCTTCTCCTTCACTCAACATTACCTTAAATTCTTGTTTCTCAGACTGTGTGAATAACTTCAATGCTATTCATATTAATGCCCAAAGCATTCCGGCTCATTATCCTGACATGCTTGCGTCATTTGAATCCCAAAATATTCACGCTATTTTAGTTTCAGAATCTTGGCTAAAACCCTGTCTGCCTTCTACTTCTTACTCTTTGCCCGGGTTTCATCTAATTAGAAATGATCGCACTAATAGGGGTGGCGGGGGCGTGGCGATCTATCTTAGATCCTACTTTCCATTTAAAATTGTTAGTTCGTCATGTCAACCACCCCCTGTTGATTCTGCTGAGCATTTGCTGGTTGAGGTCTCCCTGTCTCAGAACAAAATCCTTCTTGGAGTATTCTACAGTCCCTCTCTTTCTGTAAACTATTTTACTTCTTTCGAATCTCTTTTGGAATCACTAGTCCCTACGTATAGTCATACTATTTTGATGGGAGACTTTAACACCTGTTTGCTTAAAGGCGACAATCGGGCTATAAAGCTTAAGTCTATAATTGAAGCGTGTAATATGCAAATCCTACCCCTTTCTGCTACTCATAACTTTCCTAACTGTACTCCTTCCCTTCTTGACTTAATTTTAGTGTCATCTTCAACACTGGTTTTCAAACACGGACAGTGTCCTGCTGATGCATTCTCTCACCACGATTTAATTTTCCTTTCGTATAAACTACGCCCTCCTAAAATCAAACCTAAATTAGTTCTGCGACGTAATTTTGGAGGAATGGATGTTGACCAACTTTGTGAAGATGCGCATAACATTGACTGGTCAGTGATTGAGAGAGTACCGTGCATTGATGATAAAGTTGAACTTTTCTGTTCCTTACTTACTCAGCTTTATGACATTCACGCGCCAATGCATTACGTAAAACTCAAACATTTACCTGCTCCATGGCTCTCTGATGATCTGAAAAAACTTATCTTGAAGAAAAATGTAGCATTGTCAAAGCTTAAGAGGAATAAAACAGAGGAAAACCAAAGGAAATACGCCAAAATCAGGAATCGCTGCAATACATTATGTAGAGATGCACAACGACGCCATATTCATACATCAGTCGAGAACGGCGACTCATCTAGAGTGTGGAAGTTTCTTAAAACAGTTGGAGTTGGAAGAACATCCCTAAATGCCTTACCTCCTTGTGTTGATGTTGAACTATTAAATCAACATTTTTCTAATCCTTCTAACTCTTTTGATAGAGAACAGAAATTGCAAACACTTCGTTCTCTTTCTGTAACTCCGACTCCTAATTATCCTCCGTTCGTTTTTAGTCAGTTTACTGTATGTGATGTTAAGAAGATCATATTATCCATCTCCTCAAAAGCTGTCGGTAGCGACAACATTAGCCGTGATATGATCATTCCTCTCCTTGATGTTATCGCTCCTACTATTACTTATTTACTTAATGCATGTGTCTCTTCGTCTAAATTCCCTCAAGCCTGGAAGAGTGCACATGTTATACCCCTTCCGAAGAGATCCAATCCTGTCAACCTTTCTGATTTCCGTCCCATCTCGATCTTACCTTTCCTTTCTAAAGTCCTTGAAAAACTTATTTGCCAACAGCTAACCCTTTTCCTTAATAAGCACAATTTGTTGAATCCTTTACAATCAGGTTTCCGTCCTGGTCATAGTACGGCTACTGCCTTAATCAAAGTTACTGATGACATACGGTGGGGTATGGATAATAAACAACTCACAGTCATGACCTTGCTGGATTTCAGTAATGCGTTCAATACTGTTGATTTCGATATACTGTTGAGTCTATTGTGTTCCCTTAACATATCTCCATCAGTAATTGACTGGTTTCAAAGTTATCTCTGTGGCCGTCGGCAGTGTATTCGTGTAGATGAAACTCACTCATCTTGGTGTGATATTACTGCAGGCGTGCCGCAGGGTGGCGTGTTGTCACCTTTACTCTTTTCCATTTTCATTAATTCAATCACTCATAAAATATCTTCTCTCTACCACATGTATGCGGATGATGTTCAGATTTACACCCAGTCAACTCTTGAGAATTTGCCGAATGCAATCTCTACATTAAATAACGATTTAAATATTATTCATGAGTGGAGTAAGTCATACGGCCTAAATGTTAATCCCAAAAAATCACAGGCCATTATTATTGGTAGCCGGAGCTTTATCTCAAGAATTGACTGGTCCTCCGTACCACCTATCGAATTCGATGGAATTGTAATTCCTTACTTTGACAGTGTCAAAAATCTTGGTATTTATTTCGATAACTCCTTAAATTGGATACGCCAACTGAATGAGGTAAGTAAGAAAACCTTTGTCGCTCTTAGTTCACTGCGTCGCCTTCGATCATTTCTTCCCATTCCTACAAAAATTATGCTCGCACAGTCTCTTCTCCTTCCGATTCTCGACTATGCTGACGCAAGCTATGTAGACATAACTGAGGACCAGCTAAATAAGCTTGAGAGACTTCAAAACACTAGTATTCGGTTCATATTTGGATTGCGCAAATTTGACCATATTTCCCAATTTCGCTCACGTCTCAAGTGGTTACCTATCCGACTTCGCCGGAATATGCATATTCTTTCTATTCTGTACTGTGTATTATTTCACCCTTCTACACCTCCTTATCTAAAGGAGAAGTTTAGTTTTGTAGGGCTTCCAGGAGAACCTCTACGTTCTTCAAGAAAATTCATTTTAAGGGTTCCAACTCACAATACTTCCTTTTTTAATAAATCTTTTACTGTCCAATCTATCAAGCTCTGGAATGCCCTACCGTTGCGTATACGTGAAGCACAAACGATTGTTATATTTAAGCGACTACTTAAAGAGCATTACTTGTCTCAGTCGTTTTAACACCGTTAGAATAAATTAAGTGATTATGTATCTATTGTATTTATCTGCTTTATATTATTGTTTGAGGAATTTTTTTTTTTTTTTTTTTTTTTTTTTTTATGTATATGTATATATATATCTATATTTGAGTAAATGTGTAAGTTTGTTTATATATTTATATATATGTATGTATATTTATATTTATATATGTTTTACTTTATTTTTATTATATTTTAGCAATTTATATAATTTCATGTATTAGTTATTTGTATGTTATTTTATTGCATGTATTGTCTATAAATCGCTATTATATTATGTATATTTATATTGCACCACCTACCTAGTTCTCACTGTTCTAATCCTTACACCTTTGGTTGCCTGGAAGAGATCGCTATGTAGCGATAAGGCCGCCAAATTGTACTTACATAATATTATAATCTTTTTTTGTGTTTTGTTAACTGTATATTTGTTTGTGGTGTACAATAAAAGTATATTCATTCATTCATTCATCATCTCAGCATTATATGAAGTCTCTACGTATTTCTTCGTCAAGCGGCCGTGTTCCGAAATCACAATAGAGAAAGCGGGTGCATTGTATTCTATGATACATTAAAAATTTTCCCCATCGTACGTTAGGTCTCTGTAAATAATTATTTTTAATTTCTATACAATAGAGAAACATTTTCTCTTTTTATTATTTAGTACACTTTCGTGCATTATGAAAAAAAAACAATAAATTATACTGACGTCAACGAAGGAGATGAATTAATTTATGATTTTCTCATCTCTAATCGCCGGGTAAGCTTAAATTTAGTATGTAACTTTTAACTTTACGTTTTAAACGCGACATATTTAGTTTGTGATAAGAGCACCACCAATTATTGAAACTGTTTCTTTAAGGAATTCAAAAGAGACATTCAGGAATGTCCATACATATAATTTAAGGAGGAATTTTTAAACTAATCCTAAAAACATTAAGATAATTGAAGGACTAGAGTTAACGATTGATTCTGTGATTGTACAAATCCGTGAAGTCTTCTAGAGCAGTTGTTCTATTAAAATATCAACACTGAGCTGAAGAAAAAGAGGTAAAAGACCAGGAAACTCTTCGATATTAGCAAAAAAACTAAATGATAAAATCTCTACACGAGATGTATTTTTTAGTGCAGCTCTAACTAAATATACAAAGAGATAATGAAATCTAAGAGAGCACTTTAGAGGAAGCCTTACCCTAATAAAGTTGGGTCTGCCTTGCAGTGAAATACTACACAAAATATCAAACAGAAAGCTCACTGCGACACGCACGCGACACCCGACACGACAGCACACGCGAATCAAATTAGATTTTTAAGAAATTTGTTGGTATCTTCACTACCATTGAAACATAAACATTGGAGTTACTAGTGTCAGCCCATTTGCCAGGCTTACAGAAGATCTTTGCTTTAAATTTTTTCAGCGTCCTACCAATGTAATGAGGACTGGTTTAGGAATGCAAAAATAATAAGGTTAATCCTGATGCAGTGGGCTTTGACTTCTTTAAACTTTATAAAAAAATCTTTGAGGATGGAGTACTACAGCAGGGTATTAATATCTTTTTTCTTTATCTGAAGAAAATCTTCAGAACGAGTTTTGCTAGGGGGAATATTCCAGAACAATCAATATCTGTCAAAAATCTATTTATACCTAAGGCTAATAAAAAAGACACGCGTAGTACGTTACCAAAATCCTTTAGACCATTTACCAAAAAGTACACCGGAGCCTAATACAGTAAAAACGTAAAAATCTTCAATAAATGTAAATATTTGAGAGAAACAATCGACCTCAAACAAACAAAATTTGATTAGTTGTTAAACCATGTTTATAAATTGTTTATCTTAAACCCCCAAATTGCATAATTTAAAATATTGTCTTCATGTACCAAATTTACATACTTACTAGGCTTGATCCCAGTCTGAAACTGTTCGCATATTTTTATAAGATATTGATCGTAGTCATAAAATAGCTATAGAAAAATTATTAATTTAATTTTGAAATGGAGACCCGAAGGTATGACTTTAGTCCCTTGGGAGAGAGGTTAATACCTAGTATGGGATGCTATTTGCGTAGACTTTTTGATGGCCTCTTATCTTTAGATAACCTCGATTAGACCCGGAGTGGCATCAGAATTAAGTAAGTGGCGCAAATATGAGTCTGTGAGAGATGACTACATATTTGTGCTATTTGCTGTAGAGTCTATCGGTCCGTGGGGTCCACGAATGGTGAAGCTCCTAAAGGATCTATATCCGCAACTGGTCGTCGCTGCTGGTGCTAAGAGGGCTGGCTCTTTTTGCACACAAAGGCTAAGTTTATCCATTCAGCAAGGAAAGTTAGTCGGCCTACTTGGCATGATACCATGGGGAGTAGGACTGTATAATAATTTTAACTTTTAGTTTTTCTTTCTTATAGTTTCTTCTTAATATTGTGTGTAACCTTTTAGGTAGACTTAAAAATATGTTATACCTGTTTTATAACTAAAATAAATCAAAATTTAAAAAAAAACCTAAAACTAATACGGAACTCTCATCTGAGCAACTTATGTCATTATGTCATTAGCCTGTTATTGCTCTGGGAAAGTGCAGTCGTATGTTTAAAAAAACTAAAGCTTGCATCCCAGAACTATCTTGTGACTATATAGCTAATTAGTGACGTTAATCGAAACCTAAGCCTTTATAGTATGGTATAATAAGACGAACCAAAAAACAGAGACGGACAAGCTAAATAGCCCACAAAGATGTTACTGTTTAAAGGCGGTACAAATCCCACCTGGAGCGGCAGTTACTTGAAATATAATTCTTCATCATTAATGCCTATTGCCCTTTTAGCTTACATATTTACTGTTATCACACACACAAAATATATATATATATATATATATATATATATATATATATGTCGCCGCACGCGCTTCGGTCTTCAAATAAAATCTTAATTAATGATTTAATGCATTATTACCTAGTAATATTTGTAACTAAATTATTCCATGTAAAATAACTACTGGCGAAATATTAATTACATTGTTTAAAAAGCTTAATAATAATTGTTTTAAATATGGCTATTCTGACTATCCTGTTATTATTATTACATTCGAATTTCAATTGAGTAATATTTGTTTAATAATTAGCAATCATTATGTTCTAATCTTAAGAGAAGCTGTCTTTTGTGGCGGCGCTGTCGTCGCGCCACAAGCGAAACATACCGAAGCCTAAATCACGCTATCAACATTTCGAATCATAAAAGCATATATAGAACATCCCCGAACTATCACATGGAGTATCGGCCGCTCCCCGGGCATAACACCTTGCCCGGCGGGAGATCTCCCCTCTTTACTTATCACCGGCCACACTTTGATTGTTAGTAATTACAGGTTTACTATGGATTCATACAATATACTCTTTATACTTCGATTTAGATTAAAAGTAGTTAAACTGATTAAAATCTGAAGGCTTGCGCAACACCATTGGCCCGAGCGTTTTTACGACCGCGCGGGAGTGGTGTGCACCTTTACCGAAAAATCATTGGAACGGGCATTCTCCGGTCCACGCTTGAGGGGTTAAAGCAAAAAGCAAATACTGGGAGTAATTTAAACATTAAATAAGTAAACCGTACTATTATTTCTACTAATCAATAATTACTGTGAACTCTATTATATTTGTGTACAATACAATAAACTATTGTCATTAGAGATTTGAGATGTGATTTGTCATGAATGTCAAAATCCGATATATATATATATATCATCATGATTATATATATATATATATATATATATATATATATATATATATATATATATATATATATATATATATATATATTATATATATATATATCATCATGATTATATATATATATATATATATATATATATATATATATATATATATATAATCATCCTTTCACGGTAAATGTTGATCCAGTGAGAAGTTAGAACAATTGTTGATCCACCTATTTGACATGTTTGCTCAGCTCCTCGTCGCACAAACCGATATACTTTGATCCATTCTTGATGCGCGTGTGACGTCGGTGGATCTGCTACTAACATGATTTCAATATACTCGTCAGCGATTTGACCAACATTTGTTGATCTATCAACGGTCGAAAATATCATACTGAATATGATTTTTTAGATCCAGAGTATATTTAATTTATATGCGACATTTACTTAGACTAAGTGGATCCGGAGCCATAATTGACGAATAGGTACTCGAACACGAAGCGGCAACGTCGCGTTCTGTGTGTGACGGAGAACCCAGTAGGCTACTTCGTTATAGTAATAAGGTAAGAAAATGCGTTATCTGCTGATTTTGTGGATCAAACTTTGGCAGATTTTATTGTGGAAAGACGTTTGTTCGAGTTTTTGTTATCGTGTGAGTGAATTTGTGTTATTTTATTAATTTGTCATAGATCAATTAGAAGATGATGGATAGTACTTTATTACAAATTAATTTATCACTCAAGTATGTGTGTGTGTGTGTGTGTAAGGGTGGGGGTGCCATTTAGTCGCGCGCGCGCGCGCGTGTGTGTGTGTGTGTGTGTGTGTGTGTATGTGCGTTCATGTGTGTTCGTGTGAACGCATGTGCGTGCGCGTGTGTGTGAGTGTATTGTGTGAGTGTATGTGTGCGTGTGTGCACTGTTGTGTTTTTTGAGTACGTGTGTGAGCAGCAGTGTGCGTGTGTTTGTGCGGTTGTCTGATTGTATTTGAGCGCGCGCGCCCGCGCACGCGCGTGTGTTTGTGTGCTTGCGTGTGCATGCTTGTGGATGTATGTCGGTGTTACTATGTGTACGCGTGCGCGCGTGCATGTGTGTATGTGTGTGAGTGTGTGTGTGCGTGTGCTAACTGTTGTTCGTGCGTGTGTGTAGTTGTGCGTGTGTTTGCTTTTCTGTGTGGGTACGAGTGTGTGCCGATGCATGCGTGCGAGTGTGTGTGCGCGTTTTGCGTGTGCCAGTGGGTGCATGTGTGTGTTATTACAAATTAATTTGTCACTCGAGTGTGTGTGTGTGTGTGTGTGTGTGTGTGTGTGTGTGTGTGTGTGAGCGTGAGTGCGGGTGTGTGTGCGTGCGTGTGTGATCGTCTGAGTGTCTGTGTGTGTGTGTGTGTGTGTGTGTGTGTGTGTGTGTGTGTGTGTATGTGTGTGTGTGTGTGTGTGTGTGCGCGCAGAAAACGGAGGTGGAGAATGGAGACGTGGTGGAGGCGGAGGTGAATGCAGCCTAGTTTGTGATGAAAGCGGAGCAGAGGAATTTGTGGTGAAGTCGGATATAGTGGAAACGGGGAGAGCGGGGTCAGAAGTGGGTCGACCTTAGATTGTGTTGGAGGCGGAAAGATTAGTGACGGCGCGTGGTGGTGGCGGCGGAGGGAGAAGAGTTTATTGTTGAGGCGATGGGAGCAGAGTTTATGGTGGAAGCGGTAGTAGCGGAGGTGGAGAACGAAGGCTTAGAGAGGGGTGCGGTGGTAGATGTGGAGGCGTAGGTGGCAGAGGTGGTGGTGGGTGCACTGGAGTGCAGTAAAGTGGGTACCGCGTGAAGGCAAGTGAGGCTCACATAAAGGACACTTGGTTACAGTGTAAAACAGTGCGGCTGGAAAGTGGATATCGATACTGCCCATAAAGATGTTACTAAGAGGTTATTAATTTTTCCGAATATCAGCTTGGATACCTATTGGTACTAGAGACAAAGTGAAAAGAACTTTTGTTTTGTGACGGTTTCATCATAACTAACAAAACAAACCCAAACTCGGTATACCTAGTTCTACTAGGTGTTACAGTATTAGTTGCCGAAGTACACCTTCAGGTCACTTCAGCAAGTCCGGAGGTAAGAACTCATCATAACTAACAAAACGAGCCCAAAATCAGCACACTCACTTCTACTAGTCCGGGAGTTCCAGTAGTAATCCCGAAATACATTTTGAGATCAATCCATCAAGAGGTAAGGTCTCATGATAATATCTCATGTAATAGTTCGTTTCTATACCTATCAATTTTGTAAACGCGTCCTTAAAAATCTTGATTATGAAGATGTAGAAAACATGTTATCTGGTTTATGGTAAACACACACACACATACACAAACACGCAAGCGCGCGCGCAAACATGCACACATGCGCACACGCACAAACGCATACACACACTCACACACGCACTCTGCCGCACACACGCACACACACAAACACAACAGTGCACACACGCACACATGCACATACGTACACATGCATACATGTGCACACGCACACGCATTCACACACACACACACACAAACACACACACACACACACACACATACACACGCCCGCGCGCGCGTGCACATGCGCACGCATTGACACACACACATACACGTACACATACGCACACGCACTCATATGCACACACACACAAACACACACACACACACACACACACACACACACACAAACTCGGACTCAGACGAATACCTTATGTCGCCGTTGCCACAATTTCCGCTACAAGAAGGGGCGTTGTCGAGTTAATCGTTAATAAAAATTCGTTTATTTCGACCACAAGGATCATAGATGTTAGTAATAATACAAATCTTAAAACTAATTTTAGTAAAACTTAGAACTATTTACCTAATTTTAAAACTATATTTAAGACAGGCCCGATTATTCAGCACGTGCACCATATGAAAATTGTTCAGATACTGACCTCAAAACTGTCAGAAAATGCCCTCAGGATACCATTGGAACTGGCCCGCACCCTGCGTACCAGGGATGTGCATCGTTTACGCATGGTGGTGTAGAAACAATCCACACGCGCATCCGCGAATATACTCGGCGCTTTACAATAACGAGGCAGACCCAACAGCACCCTGAATGCATTATTGTATTAAACACGCATTTAATCTGTAGCTTGTACCGCCAAAGAAACGAAACGGCAACGTCGCGGCTCCATTCAGCCTATCCGATCGTTTATCTTATCGTTTGCTGTGCTCTGATTGGCTCATTTAAATCGGATCAACATTTTCCGTAACCATTGCAAGGTGGATTTGTATATCGGATCAACTTCGGCAAAGGCTAGCAAACAGTCTCGTGAGTGCAGATGTTGATCCGGTCAGAGCCACATTAGTTACCAGAGATGCATATTGGATCAACAAAGTGCTCGCGTGAAGTCGCGTCATTCGCATCAACATTTACCGTAAAGAGATCTATATATATATATATATATATATATATATATATATATATATATATATATATATATATATAATTCTATAATTCATAAAGTTATCGAGTAGAAGAAAAAAGACATACAGCCACGATATAGCTCTATTACAATAACTGCAACAAGAATATGTCCCGCAATATTCAATAATAGCGATAGCAGCTAGTTTGTATAGGATAAACGCTCAAGCCGCTTAAGCTTGCTTACTTACAGATTGAAACAAATGATATTTTACAAGATCTCCGGTATCATACAACCACTATACACTTTTAACAATTGTGTATAGTGGAACTACCCTCCAGAGAATAATGGCTGAATGGACAGGTCATCATTGTGAGATCGGCAACTTATATGACTTATCGGTACCTAGATCAAGAATGAGCTTTGATGTAGGGTTTGGAACTTAAGGCAAACGAACCAAATTAAAACTTGGTATGAATTTGGGAAGTTTCAACTCTATTTTCCGGGCAGAAATTTACGACATATTACGTTGTGCTATTTATTTTGCAAAAATACTACGTCAATCAAATTATTTACAAAACTTATAATATACAAAACTTATAATGGTTCACACATCCTTCCACCAGCTTTAGATTACTAAGATCAAACTTAGTAATCTCAAAGCTAGTGGAAGGCAGTGTGAACCGTATAAATACCCTGGGGTGCTGCAACAGGGTCGCTTTTAGATAGGTTCCGGGTCATACCGATATTGATAGATGGATCCAGGTAACTCAAGACCAGGCCTAGTGTCATTCCCTTAGGAAGGTCTATTTTTAGTTGTAGCACTTGTAATGCGGATGAAGTAAATCAATACATGATTTTGATTTATCTTATACTATACAAAGAAATGGCCATAAATTACTGCCCCTTTAATGGAGTAGAACTACAAAAAATTTAAGAAAGGAAAACTGGGAACGAGGCTGCCTCCTGACACTGCGCAAATTCGTTTGGCTACGCTGAGTGAGGGTGAAGCAATGAATGACGAAATGGATGAATTATTACATTGTCTGTGTGGATAAGATCTTTTTGTGACTTTATTTCGTTATAAGAAGATTATCATGTAACCATGAAAAGCAAGCAAACCATGAAAATGAGGAGATGACAGAAGCACGATAGATTTCATAATTGTTGATGGAAGAATGAATAGCAAAGTGTTTGGTACTAGAGTTTACCGAGGATCCAACGTAGGGTCGGATTACTTTTCGGCTTATGCCGAATTGATGGTCTATTCCGGCATTGACTTGGACATCTATATCTTCCACTACGTTACAGCGTAGTATAATAGAAAAGTAACGAGAGTTAATTATATAATAGACTAAATATAATAGACTAAGAGAAATTTTTAGTATATTGGATTAATTGTCTGAAAAAATTTGGACTGAAGAAATTTGGTGGCTGCGTGAAATAACGTTGGAAAAAGCTTGGTGGATGTACCAAAGCAAAAAGTGCTTTAAAGCTGTTATTTCTGGCGGTGTTTATGATAAAATGGAAAGAAAATAAGGCAGTTTTTAGACGTCTAAATAAGAAAATAAAGATTTAGTTGAAACGAAAAAGCAACAAATAACGAATGGGAACAGTAGAAAAATACCTGATAACTTCCAGGCAAATACAAAAAGGTTTTTGGAAACTCGTAAGAACTGCCAGGGTAAATTAAGATCAACCTAGAATGAATGTTATACAAAACAAGAATGGATGTATTTTCTATTACGAATTTTCAAGTTTAGAGAAGGAAAGATGGAGTTTTTGAGATGGAATAAATACTTAAAAAGTGTGTTTATTAGTAAATAAACGTCTGAATTAAATGAAACAGACGAAGGAAGAGGAAAAACTACTTATAGATGAAATAATGAAACTAATTGTAGATGAAATAATGAAATGCATGAAAGAATGTGAGAGAGCCGGTTATAATAGAGTATCACTCGAAGTGCTTTGAGCTGTAAAGGGAATGGTGGCATACTAGCTGTATATATAATTTGTGATTGGTAATTGTTTATTTTCAAATACAATGAAGATCTATCATACACATGTGTCTAATCTTTGAAAAATAATAAAATTATTAAACTGTCATTTTAATATTTCTTGGGGACAGCATATCCATAAATTGTGTGCATTTCAGGTTTAGCAATTCCAGCTAAAACTAAAATGCAAAAATAATCATAGCAAAACGATAAAGAATTACAACAAGAGGAACCACCTTTTAAGAACACAGGAACATCATTTTCTTTCTAGAATAGTTCATGCTGTTTCCTGATATTTACGGGAACTATATCAGTTTCCTAGAACCAGAGGCTGGGCAATCGGAAGCTTTGGTTACCGTAGGCATATGAGCGGTGTTGTACTGAATTTGAAAAGGCTCTGCTCGCTGCAGAGCGATAGATGCAATTGGAAACAGCGGGCTCTGTAAATGGGTTGCAGAAACCCATGTGCCGGTTAATTTGCTTTATTAGTGATATACACATATTCTTAAATATTACGCAGCACACAGTAGAGCGTTAAAAATAATATGACACGCCTGCTTAACATTGTGGGAAAATGGTATGCAAAGTTGTATTGAAGGACTTGTGAAAGAATCTGACAGAAAAAAATGGGATGTACAAGTTGGATTTAGAAAAAAAATAAGGTAAACGGATCTTTTTTTTTTTGGGCTTTATCAATTTGGAGAAGGCTTATAACAAGGTGCGCTGTTTTATTGCAAACACTGAACTCATTTCGGCTGAGTGCTGGTTGATGCAGGCATTAAAATATCTTTATAAAGGCTCTAGTGCTTGTATCAGTATCAATGGGGCCTACTATTACTAGTTTAGAATCCATAAAGGTGTCTGAGAATGTTGTGTAGTTTCCCCGTGGCAGTTCAAATTTTAGAATAAGAAATAGTTCAAAATTTAAAATTATAAAACGAGTTGGTCTGCCACCGTCTACCAGGGTAAAAATAACATAAGTGTACACATTAAAATTGATAATTTGCTGAATAGACGATCAGGTATCGATGCTAACAGATAATCCGACAGTTTTACGTGTTTACATAGTAGTTTTTTATAATGTATGTAATTAATAAGACGTATTGATTATTAGACTTTTTACAAAGTTAGATGATTGGTGGGTAATATTTCAACGAAGTTCAGATGATTAAGCAAAAATTTTTAATTTGCCTATTTTATATACATTCCACATAAACACTATTCTAATTTCCTCAAAGTACCCATAACACCTATGAATGCATTAAGGATTAAATAGCAAACTGTATAATAAAGTGGATTAATTTCTTTATTTTGCGCGGGGTACCATTGTTTATATACTCTTTCTAGCTATTTACCAATCACAGTTTTATAGCTGATTTCTGAGGAGGTTTTGAAGCTGGATAGAGTCCACCGCGTAAAGAAGAAAGAAGTACGTGTCAGCAATTTTGATATATTGTTCCAATTTGTTTTATTACATTATATAACAATAATTATTGCCGTAATAAAAAAACTTTAAATTTAATTAACCACACTAAAAACTTAAATAAATAATCATATCCAGATCAAGAACGCTGAACGGCAAATGGCCATAAAAGCCTTTAAGCGCGAAAAGAAACAGCCTTCTTATCACCGGAGTCGACAACAAGTCGCGGATACACTTTCTTTAGGAACTTCAACGTTTTGACATAAATACTTAAAAAAAAAGAAACACTTTTAAATTCTTAAACAAATTAGGTGGTAGGACTCCTACTCTATCTAGGAGTCCACCTTAGTGGGTCCACCATCTAATCTATTTCTGCCGCTAAATAGTATGTGTATGTTAAACAACACTGCTGTGTTCTGTTCTGAAAGGTATAAAGTGCCAATATAATTACAGGCTGTGGGGCATTCCACTTTTGTCCTCAGAAGTGATAACGCAACTGTTACCTTCATTGATTGATATTAGCTGCAGGTATCCATAGACTGTCGAACCCTCTTAACACCAGCTGCACTTATATTCGTTCATCACTTCAGATTTATAAGAAAAAAAATCAGGTTTCCTCTGCTAACGCAGATCGAATTCGATTTCTTACTTTCCCTAATCCAAAGCGGCTCATTAGGTTGTATTTTCCTTTAACAAGAGTCAATTTTCTAATATAAAAGTACAGAATCAAATCGCTTACATTATGCTGGTGAGAAGAAACATCTCTTTTGAAGATAAGGCGTAGAAGTCTTAGTGCTGTGACTGCCTGATAATCCTAGACAAGAATATGGATGCAGTGTGGATGCAGACTCCCAGTAATAATCCTATCAAAATTATCAACCTGTTAAGAAATTAACAAAATTGTTTCATATAAATCAAAAATAATTGCGTGGTGGGGTTTTTAGAGATGCAGCTATTCTGGCTATACATAGCTGCAGCACGTACGAGTCGGCTCGACCGAGGACCACGCTCTCACAGAATAATAACATGAAACAGGAAAATAATTTTGTTGTGTTTTGTAGAGAATTTAATTGACAACCCAATCGAATTTTGATACTTAACCCATGATAGATGTAGCTATCTATAGGTCACAGTGTCTTCTTACCATCAGGTGAACTTGTGAGCTCGTTTACTTACTTTTTCAAAAATCTGCCTATCTGTCAATCCGTATGTCCATCTTTCAAGACGTATTTCAAGACCGTTCGCGAAGAGGTCAAGTTTTTAACTCTTCAGCCCCCAAGCGGTCTCATGAGACCGCGGCCATATTCCGTTAAATCCCTAGCGGTCTCATGAGGTCGCAACCACCTACAGCACTTTAACCCATAAAAACTTATATATAGAGACTACTTTTCTATGCTAAAGTTTGGCATTATATAATAAATATGAAATATTCTATCCTCTAGTGCAATAAAAAAACTGTTATGCTATGAATATTTATTTATAATCTACGTTTATTTCGTACGCCATTATAGCGTGAAGGTTATTGTGTTGATTTTTTTGATTTTTCTAGTGTTTTATTAGTGTTATAGTATAGTGTTTTATTATAAAATTGTAAGGATAGTTTTTGTGTGAATATAATTTATCAATAATTTCGAGTAATATATATTGAAATGATTGTGATTTTCACGCTGCCGACATTCGCTTGGTATGTTTTGTTTTTGTTATCAAATACAATAGTCTTTTTGTAATGAATTAAAACCTGACTTTTATGTAGAAAATTTCGTATAGATTTTATAATGCTAAACTTCTTTATAGAAAAGTAGTCCCCTAAATAGGTTTTAATGGTTTTAAGTGCTGCGGGTGGGCGCCGTCACATGCGACTGCTCGGGATTTGCCAGGCGCATGCGACTGCATGAGAATTTTAAGGGGCCTGACGGGTTAAGTTCTAATTAATTTCAAATACTGTGGTCAATGGTCCCTTGCGGGTGTAAAATTTTCGTATTAGTTAAGAAGTAATGCACAGCATATATCTTAATTTTGTATTTAGGATATAATTAATTTTTGGTACTTGCAATAAGTAAGTGTTCAGCTCTGAACATTGCATCGCATCGACACTGTGACCGGGCTACCAAAACTCACGTACACCAATAGATTTACTGAATAATCTTAGATATGACATAAATTAGTGTGTTGACCTCAATGCAATTGTATACGAGGGGTGATCCAAAAGTAATGATAATCGGTTACTTCAGGTCCGCATAAATATCCAAAAAAATATTTTTTGCTTGCTTATATACTCACTACGTCAGCCTAAAAATATCATATAAATAGATCACGATTTCCGGGAGATACATTCATTTGAATACGAACTGTCAAAGAGATAACATCAACATGGAGAAAAACGAAATTAGAGCTGTCATCAAGTACCTCTGTTTGAAAAAAATATCTTCAAAAGACATACACAGTGACTTAGTGGAAACATTGGGGGACTCTGTTCCTCCATATTCTACAGTTGCATGCTGGGGCAGGGAGTTTAAACTGGGCAGAACATCCACGGAAGATGAACATCGCGAAGGACGCCCATCCACATCCCTCACTGAATACAACGTGAAAGAGGCGAAGATGTTGTGTTGGCAGATCGAAGAGTGACCATCAGGCTACATGCCTGATGGTCACTCTTCTCATATGGCTGAGGTCACAGGGATCTCATATGGCAGCATTCAAAGAATCCTTGCGAACGAGTTGCATATGAAAAAGGTCTCTGCGCGTTGGGTTGGGTCTGCGAGTTGATATTTCGAGGGTCAATCTCGAAAAGTTCCAAGCAGATCAAGAAAATTTTTTTGTTCCGTTTTGTGACTATGGACGAGACCTGGATCCACCAATTTGATCCTGAAACGAAAAAACAATCGATGACTTGGAAGCGAGCCTCCTCACCGACGCCAAAGAAATTCAAAGTTTCAAGTTCGGCGGGAAAGGTTATGGCATCTGTTTTTTGAGACGCTCAAGGCATAATTATGGTGGAATATTTGGAAAAGGGAGCCACTATTACGGGCTCTTACTATGCAGACCAAATAAGAAGATTACGGGAGGAACGGCCATTAAGGAAAAAAGACGCGGCAAACTGCGAGCTGGAGTGCTGTTTCACCAAGACAACGCACCGGCTCACAAAGCCGCAGTTTCGATGGCTGCCATTCAAGAAACGGGATTCGAACTGCTCGAACACCCTCCCTATTAGCCAGATCTAGCTCCTAGTGACTTCTACCTCTTTCCTCGGCTCAAGGAACGCCTCTGAGGCAAGAAATTCGAAGACGATAGCGAAGTAATGGCCGCTGTTGAAGCGTTTTGGGAGGGTAAAGACAAAGAATTTTTTTCAAAGGGAATCCTGTGTTTAAAAAAAAGATGATTTTAATAGTGATTTTAATATTATCAATTTCTATCTTCGTGGAGGACATTAGTTATAATATAAAATCTACAAATTGGTAAATGAAAAATGAGAAATTAATAAAATTAACGAATATTAACGACAAAGATAAGTGACGTGTTTTAAGTGCATATTTTGTGTAACATCTGTGCAGCTTACTTTAATAGTGGCAACCGCCAGAGCAGTTAGGGCTTGGAGCATCGCCAGCCTAGTAAGATTTAATTGCATTAAAATACGAATGCAATTAAATCTTATACTGCGA
Organism: Parnassius apollo; assembly: GCA_907164705.1. Taxonomy (NCBI): domain Eukaryota; kingdom Metazoa; phylum Arthropoda; class Insecta; order Lepidoptera; family Papilionidae; genus Parnassius; species Parnassius apollo. Next base: position 6,921,143 of record CAJQZP010000610.1, read on the forward strand.
AATTATATTTTACGAAACGTATATGTACATATTTTTTATTAATTATTTTCAAACTTTTCCACGGCTTATCTTAAAAAAAGGGTAGTTTAATTTTCTGTAAATATATTAGTCGATTCTTTAATAATAATTTTAATTTATCCATATGCCTTTAAATCTTCGTATTAATAGAAACAATGGTGATAAGCGAACGCACAGTTGTATAGTGGCAGAGTTGTACCGTATGCTAAGTGAATGCTGTAGATTAGAATAGTATAGAATAATTTTTACTCAATATAGATTTAAATAATACTGATTAAAATTCGTATATGGTTTTACCACTTATCAATGGTTAGTGTGATAAAAAAATATACAAAACCTGTACTCAGTAGATGGTGTTGGGGTCGTTATTAATAAAATATTTATAAATGTTATATTTACACAGAAATACCAGGAGTGAAACTCAATACGTCACCTGCCGAAAAGGACAGTACAACATGTGCCAGGTCATGTTGCTTGTATTTTTTCATTATATACTTTTGTTACGCGGAAACAAGGGATGCAAAACCTATTTACAACTTCCTGTATCTGTACCAAGAGACATTATTAAGAAGATATTATAAAATAATTAATTATAAGGTAACATAAACCACTTTTAGCAACTAAGCCTATCTAAGTACCCTGCAATATTCACCACATCACCTTTTTCAAATGCAGCGTGTTAGAAAATTCAATAATTCATTCAAGCATTGGCAGGTGGGTCTTTTACATTCTGGTTGTTATTAGTAATACGATGTTGCCTATTTCCTGGTTTGTTGACAACGCATCAACGAAATTGTGATGACATCATCGTTAACAATAATAAAATAAACATTAAGTTAGATGGTTTAAGAAAACAATTGAAATTAATAATTCTGTAATTAACAAGACTTAAAATCTTTTGAAATAATTATAATATTTATTATTTTAAAAAAGTATATTTTATTTTAATCACTAAAGTACGTTACAACTTACGTAGCTACGTAGGGTAACATTTATGTGCGTATCAATGAACTGGTTCGTCTGCGTATTTTCCATCTCGCTGGTTTTTAGTAAGCGATCCTTATTATGAGTCGGCTGTCCAAGTATGTTGCATGAAAAGTTCAGACAACGAATATTTTGAGACGTTTGCACTTTTAAATTAAATAATATTATTTTACTAACTTACTAAAACTGTGTCGAAGAATTAATATACTGTATTCAAAACCTGTTAATAAGTGGAAACTACATAGTAGTTTACTAGAAAGTAAAGAAATTAGTTTCACTTTTTTTAAATTAATTACACTATATAAGTAAGTAACTAAGTAAAAGTATCAACTAGAATGCCGCCTAAATATTTACAATAAAACTTCATGGTGTCAATTATAGAGTTCAACCTATTTTAATAAAATAAGATTAATTAAAATTAATTCAGCTGCTTCTGGGTAATAGCTGTACACACAAAAATAGCATACGGGTCGAATATAAGTAGTAACTTCTCGTTTTTGAAGCTCGGTTAAAATATTTGAATATTTAAAAAAAAAATAAATAGTATAAAATTGAATATTTATTTAGCATAAAAAGCTAATGGATCGGTTTTACCGGTGAATTATCACGTTTTCACAAAATAACAGCGTCAAGTAGCATATCACTATGTTTTGTATGGTGAGCGACAGGAACTAAGTGTTTTTTACCTGTAACGAGGAGAATACTATCCTAGTCTCTAAGGGTATTAATGTGTCTGCATTTTGATTCTTAATCGAGGATAGACGATGTGTTATTATTGACCAAAATATTTACATACCATCAGGTGCAACGAGAACACCCAGTACTATGGTTGTTGTTAGTTTATTACCATTGCTTCTAAAAATGTTCTCACATTCGGGATTTTGAATGCCGAACGACGATTATATGATTGTCATTTTAAATTTATACCAACTTATTTACAAGTACACAGCTACAACTAAAAATAACTTATCATCATATTTTGTGAACGTAATCTGAAGAGAACTTACATAATTGAAACACATGAAGACAAGTGATATCTGACATTAGTTTATCATTTTACGGGTTCTCCAAATGTTATGCTCATTTAACCTTAAAGCACCTGCTGATTATTAATAAGCTTTGAATAATGACAGAAAATTCATCCGAAAATAATTAACCTAATTCTAGATTTGTGATAAGTCTTACAGTATTAACAAGTTCTACATTACCAGGTATTTAACCAATTAATACTGATTTGTCAAGAATTTATAAAATTATAGCTTTTATGCAATAGATTTTTGCACAAACGCAAAAGCATGATATGTAGAATGATATAAGCATGATAAGTTTTAACTGCAGGATCACGGTAAAACTCAAAAGCAGACCGGTAAACAAAGAAGGATTCGAACCCAGAATTCACAGAATAGTAGCCAAATGTACTAATTAGTTCGACCATCGGGTTATAATATAAAGTAATTGTAAAATATAAAACTAAAAATAGCATACTTATTGTACGAGAGCACACCCGTGTCAAAACTGCATTAGTTTAATGTTAGTGGTTGAATTGTTGAATTGAGTCCACGGTAAATGCAACTAACAAATAACTTATATTTTAACGGGACGAAGTTCAATGTGATAATTGATTAAAACTACTTTTATGGATTTTATCAGGTTTTATTTATTTTGTTTTTAATACCCGGCGTTTCTGGTGCTTTCTAGCACCCATGGTCACGGGGGACTGAGATGACTGACGTCCCGATGTCCAATAATAATAAAAATAACATAAAAACCAAAAATTAACAACTAAATTAAATGGGCAACATCAATTTCAACGTAAAAACGAAATGAATTCGTTGCACACAGACACCAATATTAAACAACGCTTGGTCTATTACCTGTCAAAACAAACTCTGGACGACGCCACAATAAAAGTTTTAGGAAGAGATTTTAATCGCAAACTAATAAGAGTACTAACGGTTATAATTATGTAATAACACCGCGAAGAATCCCGAATGAGGACATTTTCTGAAGTGTTGAGGATTGTCTGTATAAAAATAATATTGATAATGAAGATTTAGAGGTCATACGTCAAGACATTTCATCTATGTTACGACGAAGTTCAGCGCCGAAATTTAAATCTTAACAAAAATGAATTTAACGCGTTATAAAACTTACATAACAGACCAAAACTTACGATTCTCTGCGCAGATAAAGGTTATGCTACGGTTATAATAGACACGTCAGATTACAATTTTAAAATACAACAACTTTTGTCTAATGAAAGTAGATACCGCAAGGTCGAAACAGACCCTACAACTAATAAGATTAAAACAACTAGCCATCTAATAAAGAAATACTCCGAAAAATTGAATCTAGACGTTAATTCGATGATACCTGCGTGTGCCAAACCTCCGAAGTTGTATGGGTTACCAAAAATATACAAATCGAACGCTCCATTACGTCGAATAGTGAGTCAGATTGATTCGCTAACTTACAGATTTTGAGCGGAGATAATATTTTGGCTCATCAAGGACACACAAGATTCATACCATTTCGTCAGTGAGATAAAAGACCTACGTCTTACTGACAATGAAACCATGGTCAGTTTTGATGTTCAGTCTCTATTTACATGCCTACCTGTTGAAGAATGCACTGGCCCATACTGCAAAAGAATTATAACTAGGAAACTAGATGAAAATAACATACCAGCAGAATATGCAACACTAGTCAGACTTTGCCTTACATCTGGCTATCGATCGTGGAAAGAAGACTTTTATGTGCAAGTAGATGGTGTTGCGATGGGCTCACCTGTATCTCCTATTGATATATACCACCGATAAAATCATGGAAGACTTTGAGGAGAAAGTCCTCCTTGCTGCACCTGTTACTCCAAGGTTCCACAGGTGACGATACGTTCACAATTTTACCATCGGACAAAGTAACTGCATTTTATACATAAGGTTCGGACCTGTCCATCCTTTGGCTACGCGTAGACAGCGACGACCATCCGCGTCTACGGGTGCCTCTATAGGTCCCATAGCAGTAATGCCGAAACAGACGGACTATTCGACCACGTACAAATGGCTACAGTTTCGTTGCTACAGCAGATCGCCTCCGCAGAGATCGTGATCCTCGGGGACTTTAACGCCCATCACGCCGAATAGCTTGGTTCACGTTTAACCGATCATGCGAGCAGATCTGTTCATGATTTTGCCTTGGCATATGGTCTGACATAACTGGTTACTTCGCCTACGCGGATTCCAGATGTGGAGGATCATGCACCTACCCTGTTGGGCCTTCTGCTGACCACCTAATCGGACGGATATCAGATTGTCTTGTCCGAAGTGTGGTGCCACTCACGCTGAAATCGCATTTGCATTCTACAGGCTGCCGCCGTGTTTCGCACTATAGGTCAACCGATTGGGATGGGATGCGGTCTTTCTTTGCATCCTACCCTTGGGGGCGGATTTGCTTCTCGCCGGACGATCCCAACGTTGTTGCGGATTCTGTCTCTGATGTGGTACTTCAGGGTATTGAACTTTTTATTCCTTCCTCTGTGGTGCCCATTGGAGGCAAATCTCAGCAATGGTTTGGTCTCTCCTGTAAAATAGCATCATGCTATAAGCAGGAGTGCTACCAAGCCTGGGCTGACGCATTAGCGTCCCGGGATGTAAACACCAGCGCTCTAAAAAAGAAGTATAATTCCGCCTCTAGGTCCTTCAAAAGAGTCATTGCCAAGGCAAAGTCAGAGCACATAGGCAGAATTGGCGACAAACTACTCACCTTCACCTTCCTTCTGGAACCCGTGCATTATGGTCTCTCGCCAAGGCTGTCCAGGGGAATTTCTGTCAGCCATCTCTTCCATCTCCGCACAGGGAGGACGACTCACTTGTCCATATTGGAAAGGGGAAAGCCGATCTTCTAGGCTCTTTTTTTGCGTCCAACTCGACTCTCGATGACGGGGTAGTACGCCGCCAACGATCCCGCGGTGTGAGTGCTCCATGCCAGAAGTGCAGTTCACACAGCACTCGGTTCGCAAAGCACTCCTCTCCCTGGACATCCACAAGTCGAGTGGGCCTGACGGAATCCCCCCAATTGTGCTGAGGACATGTGCTCCAGAGTTAGCACTGTTTTTAACGCGTCTTTTCCGGTACCCCTACTCCCTGGGTGTAGTCCCAAAATCATGAAAGATGGCTTTCGTCCACCCGATTCCTAAAAAAGGCGACCGCTCAGACCCGTCCAACTACCGGCCTATCGCCATCACCCCCTTGTTCTCCGAAACAATGGAGTCCATTGTAAACTGCCAGCTCATGAGGTACCTTGAGGATCACCAGCTGATTAGTGACCTCCAATGCGGTTTTCGCCGAGGTCGATCAGCTGGTGATCTTCTGGTATACCTAACTCACAGATGGGCGGAGGCAGTAGAGTCCAAGGGGGATGCATTGGCCGTTAGTTTGGACATTGCGAAGGCCTTTGATCGGGTTTGGCACAAAGCGCTTCTTTCGAAGCTCCCTTCCTATGGGCTTCCCGAGAAATTGTGCGATTGGATCACCAGCTTTCTTGCAGATCGGAGCATCAAGGTCGTTGTAGACGGTGCAAACTCCAATTGCAAGCCTATTAATGCTGGTGTTCCACAAGGCTGCGTGCCATCGCCAACGCTGTTTCTTCTGCATATCAATGATATGTTGCAAACCCGTAACATTCATTGCTATGCGGATGACAGTACTGGTGATGCTCTTTACACCGGCCGAGCCAGTATTTCTCAAAAATCTCCAATTGCCGGGACAACCTTGTGTCTGAAGTCGAGTCTTTGCTGAACAGATCGGCGACTAAATCTAGTCCAGTTTAACCCCCAGCAGATACAAGTTTGCGCGTTAAGCGCTAAAAAGAACCCCTTTGTCGTATCTCCTCAGTTTCAAGGCACTCCCTTTGTTGCCTCAATCAGTCGGAATCCTCGGCGTCGACATATCGAGTGGCGTGCAGTTTCGTGGTCACTTGGAAGAGAAGGCCAAATTGGCCTCTAAAAAGCTTGGCGTGCTCAGCAGAGCGGGACAGTATTTCATGCCGGCACACCGCCTGCAACTTTACAAGGCGCAGGTTCGGCCGCACATGGAATACTGTTACCATCTCTGGGCTGGGGCTCCCCAGTACCAGCTCCTTCCACTTGACTGCATCCTGCGCAGAGTGGCTCGAATTGTCGACGACCGAATGCTTTCCGATCGGCTCGATTCACTGGCACTGGGAAGAGATGTTGCATCTCTTTGAATTTTCTTTCGCATATGCCATGGAGAGTGCTCTGAGGAATTGTTCAGATGCATCCCAGCCGCCAAATTTCGTGAACGCACTACGCGGCACACGTCCCGATACCATCCACACCATCTGATGATTGGCGGTCCACCACTGTACGTTTCAAAAGGAGTTTTCTTCCGTGTACAACCTCCCTGTCGAATAGTTTACCACCGGCGATTTTTCCGGACCGATACGACCTGGGGACCTTCAAGAAAAGAGCTTACTCCTTTCTAAAGGGCCGGCAACGCACCTGCAATTCCCTGGTGTTGCGGTTGATCATGGGCGGCGGTAGTCACTTAACATCGGGTGAGCCGCATGCTCGTTTGAAGAGGCGGTCTTTTATAAATCTTAAATCCATAAACTCTAAGATTCAATTTACTATGGAGTTAGAGGCAAATAATTCCTAAGCTTTCCTAGATGTGTTATTCATCCGAAATCCTAACAACAGCATGGTCGTACTGTGTATCGAAAAAGATCCACACAAACCGATATTTAAACGATGAATCTCACCATCCTCCTTCGCAGTCAGCTACCATGGGCAAATCTTTGTTACAGAGAGTACGAGGGATCTGTGACAGCAAACACCTAGCTGCCGAGCTTTAGCATGACAACAAGCTTCGGGTCTCGCGCCTACGTCACAGTAACCGAGTGAAGCCGGCCACAGTCGAGCGTGCGCCTGCTGTACTACCATATATCAGCGGTGTCACAGACAAGATAGGCGAAATCTTGAAGCGAACTTCTATTAGAATATTCTACAAGCCGACGAAGAATATTAGTCGGTTCTTATTATCCGTCGAGTATCATATTACTCTACAAGATGCAGGAGTGTACAAGCTTGATTATAAATGTGGTCTCTCATATGTAGGGCAAATAAAAAATTTATTAGAACCCGCGTAAAAGAACATATAGCTGACGTGAAGCATCAACGATCCGGGAAGTCTGCATTTTGTGATCACATCCTAGACGGCCTCAACCATTTCTCTCGAATTCTGGCGAAAGAACATCGATTCCTACCAAGGATAATACGTGAGGCTATTGAAATTAAGAAACATCCTACTTTCAATAGAGAAGGAGGCTGGTACTACCACCTGCTTGGTATCCTAAAATTAATAAAATTAAGAAAAAAACTATACCCAAGCATACCACTGCAAGAGTTCAAAACATAGTAAGTTCATTCTGCTTAGATGGGACCAAAAACGGTAATTAAAAAGCTGAAGGTACTCTGGGTTAACACTAACATCGGGAAGTCAGTCATCTCAGTCCCTCGTGACCATGGGTACTGTAAAGCACCCGAAACGTCGGGTATTAAAAACAAAATAAATTAAATGCGATAAAATCCGTAAAAATAGTTCTATGTGATGAGTAAAGGGCGCAGACACGCGCCGCTCAGTACCGGTACGAGGTGGGCAGCACGGCCTTGCCGTGCATCACTTACGTGCAGTACTTGGATGCACGCATGATAACCGAGTTAATGTTAGGTAAGCACATTGCAGATATCTGGGCGCTAAATCCTTAAGAAACTTAGATTTTATCCGGTGAAATTACAGAGATTTTTATAGTTTATGATTACAAAATTTTTAGTTTAATTATACAAAATAATGTTACCCCTCGTTGAAATTATCCCTTAATTTTTTATAACATGAAATACTGGAGTATGTTCAGTACAAAATAAATACAAAAATACGGTCAGCAAATTTGAGCTGATTCTTTTCTCTCTTAATGGCTACTTATTAAAATTACTAAAAATAAGATTTACTTCATCATGGTGACCAGACCAGCTATTTTGTGTGTACTGTACATACTTACAGTGTGATTTTATTGAAGTAAATACTAAAAGTCGTTTATAACAAAAATACAGAAACATGCAAAACACTTTTCATTAAAGTAAAAATCTTTTCAATAAACATTAGAAATATCCTTTGTTACGTACTCCCCAAAAACAATATTTCTCAAAGAACAATTTAAAATTATGCTGCATAAACCCAATTTTGTATTAAAATGTTCAGTCACATTCTATTATTCCTGTTACAAAAAATATATAATAAGCTACTAAATGAACTAAAATCTGAACAAAATAAAAACCTGTTATTAAATTAAATGCCTTTTATTAAATTAATGTTATCGTAATTAAAATCAATATTTAATTGAAAACAAAAACTATACTATAAACATCTGTGAAACACTCAAATCTTATGACATTTTATTGTATTTGATAACATATTAAATTTGCTACATACAGTATTTTTTTATTTTATAATTTTCGTTATAATGTTATATTTTTAATTAAATTAATATTGCTTTTTCTATATTGCTATGCTCATATATCATGATATTTTACTGTAAATAATTTTTGAAACAACATTACTATGGCTTAAACACGTAATAATATAGCTACTGTTATATTAGGACTTGTATAAGTTTGTCCACGATGCGAAGTTAATCTCATGGTCATTAGAAGTAAAAAGTGAGCATTTTTCAAGCAGGTCATCTTTTAAAAAGATATGCACGCTTCATGTTTAAATGTTATGCAACGGTACTGCACTGGCAGAGGAAAATAACCTTAAAGATTATTTTAGTTGATATGCAAGCGGTAAAATATAATTGACTTTAGTTATATTAAAGAGACACCAGAAAAATAAAGCAGATGAAATATACTCAATACTTATAAATTATAAAACAAACAAATGCCTTTTTACCTTAGGAACCAATTGTCAGTAATTATTTGTTGGCAACATTTAAAAAAATTTTGACGACAATCTCTACTGTGCGTAACTATAATCTATATGTATATATATATATATATATATATATACATTAAAACAGTATTACTCGGTGACGGCGACAACTCGGCTACAGACTCGGAACATTCGCTCGACCGATCTGCATTTTGTAAGAGCGTAAGCGGCTTGTGTTGGTAAACAATTAAAGTAAAGAAGTGAATAACAATAATGTGTTTTAAAATTACTTAGATATAACTGAAAGGTAACAAAAACATTTTTGTAAATTTTATTTTATAGTAGAAGGGTTAAACAACCATGCGGCTCACCTGATGATGATAAATGACTACCGCCGCCCATGAATAACTGCAGCACCAGAGGAATAGCATAGGATTTGCAGGGCTTTTAGAAAGAAGTAAGCTCTTTTCTTGAAGGTCCCTAAGTCCTATCGGTCCAGAAAAATCGCCGTTGGTAAACAATTCTACAAAGAGGTTGTACGAGGAATAAAACTCCTAGTAAAACGTATAGTGGTGGACTACCAATCATCCAGATGGTGTAGATGGTATCAGAAGTTTCGACACGATACTCTGATGAATTCCAACCGACGAATTTCGCGCGTTCGTGAAATTCGTCGGTTGGAATTAAACCAAACAATTCCTCAAAATACTCCCCGTGGTAGATGCGATAGAAAATGTAAAGAGATGCAACATCCCTTCGCAGCACCAGTGTATAGAGCTGGTCAGAAAGAATTTGGTCGTCGACAATCCGAGCCAATCTGCACTGGTTGCGGTCAAGTGGAAGGAGCTAGTGAGTGAAGAAGTAAGAGGAGGATATGGGAATAGCATAGCATATTAGGTCGAACTTGCGCCTAGTAAAGTTGTAAGCGGTTTGCCGGCACGAAATACTGTCCCGCTTTGCTGAACACGCCAAGCTTTTTAGGGGTTAATTTGGTCTTCCCTTTCAAATGATCACGAAACTACACATTAATCGCTACGTTGACGTCGAGGATTCTAATGCCAGCTGAGGTAGCAAGGGAGTGAAAAACTTAGAACTGAGGAGATTCCACAAAGGAGTTCCTTTTAGCGGTAAACGCGCATCAGACACAAGTTTGTCCCGGTACTCGGCTACGTTTTCCATAGATCTCCATCTAGAAATATTAGCATATTATCAGATTTCCATCGAGAAATATTAGCTCGGTCGGTGTAAAAAGTATCACCAGTGCTGTCGTTTGCTTGTAAAGAGCAACGACTTAGTTTAACTAAAGTGTGTACTTCAATCCAGAATTCCCCGCAACAATGTCATTAAAATTATAATTTCATGATTTAATTAGTAATGGTATCAATTATCAATTACCATCCAAAATCCAATTCAATTCATCAGCGTATTCTGGGTTACAAATGTAATTCCAATTTCACGACTTAGTCAATAATTATTGTTAGTTAAGTGCCGAGTTTTAAACATATCGCGCCATAGGAATCTGAGTTTTTAATATGCCTAAGAGAAGGCTATTTTTAATGGAACAGTATGCTTTAGTCTTCCGCTATGTACAATTTGGTAAAGTTTAACGACTAATTAGTAGCTGCTTATTTAAAAAAATGTAATGGATCAAGTAGAACTTTTTGAATAACTCGGTTATTTTAGTTATTGGCGATCAACAGTTAATTTTGTTCATTAAAATATTATAAAGACAAATTTATAAATAGCGTAAATTTTAATAAGGGTGTCAAATGAGCACACAGTCCACTTAATGCTTAATAAAAGCTATGGCTTATAGCTTCTACATCTTATCTCGATTAAGAATCAAAATGTAAATGCGTTGTATCAAAACGTAGATCACTGATTAGCTAACTCCAGTGAACTAGCAATGTATATTTTAGAATTCCTTGTAAAGTAGAAATTGTCTCCGGTTCTCTGCACTCACACACTCACAGAGAACACAGGTTGTAATATTATGTACAAAAGCATTATAACGTCGTTATATAAAAACAAGTCATCTGTGATCCACATAATATAGCATAGATAAAATACAAATAATAAAGTCATGTGTACTGTTCACGCGCTTTAGAAGTTAAACCTTCAATGAAGTGAAATATAAAACAAAAATATTTCACAGCAAATATTTATTCTAACTTACATCAATCATCTTTAAAACACCGCTCACAGATGAAACACTTTATACTGTACTAACTGTGCCCCGCGTGTATCACGCGTCTGAGCCGTGCGACATGACTCCTCGCTAATAGAGGCGCTGATTTCTGTCAGTTCTCATCGGGTGGATAGGCGTTGTTTGCGCTCCGAGCTTAGTATGGAATTATTTTATTTTTCGCTATCTCTTAAACTTTGCGTCCTAATAACATGCAATAATGAACAAAGTTAATCTACATCAAATTTGCTTGATGATGATGTTGAATGTTTCGTTCGTAAGGATTGATATGCCATGCCCAATAATAATGCTTATAAATCACTTATTAATTTTCAAATTTTATTGTGACAACATGCCTTATTGTGGCTTATGTATAAGCAAAGGGCCTATGGTATGTCATATTTTTTGATGGAAGAAAGGTCTATATTGTTGTAGAACATTGTATTTATGTATCTCTAGCTATCACGCCAGCACATGCGTTAAAGAAGTTCTTGAGCACTTCTTCCGACTTTCTTAACAAAAATCAATATTTAATGCTGTATGTGTCGTGTAGCCCAATGTAAGTTAGTCTATACTATTTCTCATGAATCTAGCTATTATATTCAAAATATAATAATTTATCAAATTGTACTGGTAGTTCCAGAGATTACTGCGTTTAAACAAACAAAAGACCTCTTTCGCATATTAGCATAGATTCTATCTCATTCTTTCGCAGGCTAAATCATATAGATGTATATGTTTGTCTCTGATTAGTGTCGTTTTTTGCTTGTGCATTTAAACCACAATGATACGAAAGAAGTTTCACCTCAAAAAATAAAATAAAAGAGTTAGCAAGTCGCTACGTCTATGAGATTTACTTAGCAATTATAACAGCTGTTATAGTGTAAATATTAGATAGGAACCCTACATTTTGTAAAATGACCATTGGATTAGATTGGTTTGAATAACTTTAGGGTTTATCGGACAAGCCATTATCAAATTTTTCCAGTTCTAAGTGCATTTAAAACACGCTTGATTAACCCCTAAAAACTTTTGAAAACTTTAACTACAAATTTCAGGACTGGGTCTATAAAGTCATTTCATTTACTACTAAGCAGAGACACTATTTACATTTAAATATCAAAAATTATTTACTTAATTCATATGGTATATTTTCGTTGTACCCACAGTTAGAATATAAATATATTTATAAAAAATGGAGGTAGAAATAAGGACTGCCGACAGAAGTGAAAGCTCAAAACAATGGAATGGGTGCGTTTGGCAGAAAAAAGCGCTAGCAAGCGCTTACAAGCGCTGAAATAGTTTTCAGCCAGGACACGATTGCTACTTCAGTAGCGCTGACACAATCCGCCATTTTGCTTATTTAATTTGTTTGTTTTTAAGTAGAGTTTATAAGTTTTTTTGTGCAATATTAGTTTTAAGTAATATAATGACATGAATAGACATATAGATGTTATTAAAAATTCATGATTGGTAAGTTTTTAATATGAATACTTTACAAACATATATTTAAATTAGGTTAGGTTCCACGGTTAAAACTGACTTCGTGTCCTAGAGGAAAATAGCTACTTACGATTTGACAGCGCTTACCGCTTACGATCGCCACTTTGCTTACAAGCGCTTGCTAGCGCTTTTTTCTGCCAAACGCACCCAATAACTGTGTTCTTTTTCTAATTATTTCATAATTTGTAAATTGAAATTATTAACATTAGTTTTGTTTTCACATCTATTGGCTCTTCGAGCAATAATTATATACAGTTTATTATTTATGTATATATATATATATATATATATATATATATATATATATATATATATATATATATATATATATATGATAGACTGTACAAGTTCAATACAAAATATCAATATTTATACCTTGTATTAGTATTTACATAGATTTTGATGAACCTTATTGCTATTGTTAGCAATATTATTATCGTTATCATCATCATCATCATCATTACAGCCCTTCACAAGGCCACTGCTGAACATAGACCTCCCCCAAAGTATGCCACAAAGCAGGGTCCTGAGCCACCTGCATTCATCGACTTTTTCCCCAACGGTTGTCGGTTCTTCGAGCTAAATGGCCGGCCCATTGCCACTGCAGCTTTCTAATCCATTGGGCTATGTCAGTCAGTCTGGTTCTACTGCGGATATCCCCATTTCTAAGTTTATCACGCTGAGAAATTTATTATCGTTAAGTCCAACAATATTTAGTCCATTTGTACTTTCAATAATTTCATTATATTCTGAAAATGATATCATAGGCTTATGGTAACTGAAATAAGAAACAAATATGTTTGACTGGAATTTATCTAAGTATTGTGTAAAAACTGCATTGATCGTCGTTTTATATTTTGTAGTACTTAATTTTCGATCTTTAGACGTAGTCAAACCCAATGCTTCATTTAAAAATTCAATAATTGGCTCACAAATTGCAGGCTTATCAACAAGAAACGTGTCATATGCATCAACACGGATTTAACCATACGTTTCAGAGTCACATTCCGGTTATAACAATGTTGGAAATATTCTACAATAAATATTTTGTTCTTGTCATTTATTTTTCTACATAAACATATAAGTATATTAAGTACTCATCTTTGTACTACACAGTGATTCTACAATTAATGAATTCAAATAATGATTATCGAAAACACAATTAAAACAATTCACAGTATACACAAAATAAACTTTTCAAGTCGTCAAAATAACTTCACTTACTGCTATTACAGCATGTCGGTAACGCAAAATCACAAGATTTTACCCATCCTAAAAGTCAAACACGTACATGATACAGTCGAATATATACAATGTATTAGTTATAATATATGCGTATACATGGCCACAGGCCACTATTATGGCGGCTTCACAATATCGCCGTGAATTCACGCGCAAATTGACGCCATGAATTCACGGCACAAGTCGTGCCCTCCACATTCACGGGATGCTCACAGTCAATCCTGAAACCCACCGCGAAACGGACGTAGAAGCTGCTGCTGCAATAACTTTATTTGCTGTGGCAATATATCACTATTTAGACATCTAAAACAAGAAATTCATTAGATAACGATGGAAGAAAAGAAAATGGTGTATGACTAAAATACATCGTCAGTACGCCTTTGTAGTCCGAAAGGAACTGGCATGGGGCCGTGAATGTGGATGTGTACGCGTGAACGCCATGCGAAGGGTGCGTGAATCCTTTGTCGCGGGACAAAATACCGACTCTGATCGGGGAACAGGCGTGAACGCGCGTGAATCCTGCGAAAACCATCCACATTCGCGTTCACGCCTATTTACGGAGCTCCATAGCGATCATGTGGAGCCGCGGTTATACGCGTCGCTAGTCTGGCGCAAGCGCAATACTTCACGAGCATGTCGAGGTCATCGGTGACGCGAATCCGTAAATCGATCAACGCAGCTAAAGGAGTTTTTACTTCAAAAAACCTGGATAAGAGCAAGTAGGACTCGCGTCCTAGGGGTTCGGATTAAATTAAAGATTCGAGGAATCTAGTCGCGACTACTTTTGCTTGTTTTAGGTGAGGTAGGCACTGAATATTGCTCAATGTTAAGATAAGTCGGACTAAACTACAAACTTTAATTAGTAGTGGAAAATATCGTTTTCCAATACAATAAAACATCTACATTACGGTCGATTTTCCAACAGCAAGAGTAAATTTGTAACGTATACTAACTGTACAGTCAGGCAATTGATTGTTTAATATTTACATAGTTACCCCTCAATAGCTCTACTACATGGCTGCAGATGAATATGGTAGGAAGGAGTATTGTACCTTATAGACTCCAAGTTCCCTATACCTAGTAGTCCCTAGTAGTTCCTAATATACCCCAGCCCTACCATACATACATAAATTAGTAATATCTGCGCCTTGACATCTAAGATAACAGACGGACAGAGACACGATGTAAGGGTTAGGTGAAGGCTGTCAGTCAAGCAGACTCTGTGAGTTTTTATTTTTCGGAATTAGACTGATCAGAGGCTTTGAAGGCTAAAGGTGACTTGGCGGCAATGATAGGGAGGTCTTATCAGGAATTTCGGCGGTAGTAACGAAGACGTAATCCAGCGTTGAAAGAGGATTTTATTAATAAATCATTGCAATTTATATACTAGTCGTCTAACGTTGAAAGCATTTATTAACAAATCATTCCAATTTATACAATTGCATTGAGGTCAATACAGTCACTAATTTATGTCATTTCTAAGATTATTTTGCAAAACTATTGGTGTACGTGAGTTCCGGTAATGCAGTCACAGTGTCAATGCGTTGAAATTTTCAGAGCTGAACACTTACTTTTTGCAAAATTTTATGAATGTAGGTCAACTTGTTGATGGATGGATTGGTGAATGAGTTTGCAAGTGTCAAAAATTTATTACATCCTTATTATAAAATTTCGATGTTTGTACTTTTCCTACAGGTACGTGTGCTGTGCCTTACTTTTTGATAAATGACAAAATTCTCGGTCAACGGGAAGTAATAAATAGGCTTCAATAAGATAGTTTGCGAGTTCAAAATAGAATGCTAATAATGACGTAATCCAGACCAAATTTCGATCATGGCAGCCAGTCCCCACTGGAGATTGGCCATCTGTGTAGGATTATAGTGTCCAAGTGAATGCGCAAGCACAGGAATACTCCTTTTATTTACTCTCATAGTCTGATAGGATGGCAATTCGACTCGACTGGAGAGAGATCGGGTGCAGGATCAACGGCTTTACGTGTATTCCGAAGCACGGGACTGAGACATCGCCAACTTCCTAACTCCAGGCTGCTACAGTAGCAAGTAGAAATTCTCAGTAACTGAGAATTTCTTGGCAGAAAAAGCTTTGAACCTGAGACGTCATGATTAGCAAATCGCATTTAAAACCACTAGACCAATGAGCCGGTTAAATATTTGACATAAATAGCCACATCTTATATTTGCGTTGACTTATAAGCTTGAATTTTTTACACCTTCAAGGGATCATTGGCCAAAGTATATGATAATAATTATAACTTGAAACCTCGACCCATTCGTGAAAATTAGACGTACGGAATAGACATATAGACAGATTTCTTAAAAAGTAAGTAAAAGAGCACACAAATCCACCTGATGGTAAGAAGACACTATGGCCCATAGAAAGCTAAATCTATCATAGGTTATATATATAGGTAAGTATAGTATCATAGGTAAGTATCAAAATTCAAATGGGATGTCAATTGAATTCTGTACAAAACACAACAAGATTATTCTGCTGTTTCATGTTGTTATCCTGTGAGAGCGTGGTCCTTGAACGAGCCGACTCGTTCGTGCTGCAGCTATGTATAGCTAGAATAGCTGCATCTCTAAAAACCCCACTAGGAAATTAGTTTTGATTCATATGATTTTGTTATTTTCTTACCAGGTTGATAATTTTAGTAGGATTATTACTGGGAGTTCTGTACTGCAGCCTGTCCAGGATTATCAGGCAGTCACAGCACCAAGACTTCTACGTCCTCTTTTCAAAAGAGACGTTTCTTCTTTTCATAATGTAAGCGATTTGTTTCTGTACTTTTTATATTGGAACACTGAATCTCTTTAAGGAAAATACAACCTAATAAGGCGTCTTAGCTTATGGAACTTAAGAAATCGAATTCGATCTGCGCTAAGAAAGAAAAACTGATTTTTTCATAAAGCTGAGGTGATAAACGAATTTAAGTACAGCTGATGTTAAAAGGGTTCGACATTCTATGGATACATGCAGCCAACTTCAATCAATGAAGGTAACAGTTGCGTTATCACTTCTGAGAACAAAAGTGGAATGCCTCACAGCCTGTAATTATACTGGCTCTTTATACCTTTTAGACCAGAACACAGCAATGCTGTTTGACACACACATACTATTAAGCGGCAGAAATGGTGGAAACACCAAGGTGGACTACTAGATAGAGTAGGAGTCCTACCACCTAATATGTTTAAGAATTCAAAAGTATTTAAAGGATATGTAAAATGGGTGAAGTTCCTAAAGAAACTGTCCGCGACTTGTTGTCGACGCCGGTGATAATAAGGCTGGTTCTTTTCTCACTTAAAGGCTCACTATAGCCATTCAGCGAAGAAACGCAGTCATGGTTCTTGATCGTGATATGATTTATTTAGTTATTTATTTTATTTTATTTTATTTATTTAGAAAACCAACAGCTTTAAACTATTAAAATTTACAACAGATCGGATTATCTTAACATAAGCCTTATTACAGGTTTCCCTATATTATCTAAACATAATTTAAAAGAATGAGCGACGATTCCTTATCGGTACAAAGAATAATCAGCGGTACTACTATAAACATTGTATATACAACAACATCGATTTATTTGAGTTATCTGAGTGATTTTTTTTTCGATTTCGATTGATCTGAGTTAATACCTTAATCATGAATAACTATTGAAGAGATTTTTGCATACTTCGGTTTTATAGTATTCTATCTTTTTCTTTTATCAATATTGTCAAAAAAATTATTATAGGTGCAACACATCCGGTTTATTGGTGAGTTTTTGGTATATTTCGTATGAGAGTGAGAGATGAAAAATAATTTAGTGTGTCTAGTACGATATATGGGTGTGGAGAAATTGACAAGTCCAAGTAAATGCGAATTATCTAGGCGACCGTGAATGAGATCATATAATGTCATTTGATCAAGCAATTTTCTTCTGTCTGCTAATGAAAGGAATTTATAGAATATACATCTTTCTTTGTATGTTTGATGTTGTTTTTTAATTTTGTAGTCCATAAACTTCAAAATTTTTTTTTGCAATACTTCTATTTTGTTAATATACGTATAGTATTGTGGACACGATATGTTGCTACCATACTCTAATATACTGCGAACGTAGGCATAATATTGTTACGAGCTTGAGGTTCGTGACAATAAAAATTGCCGATAAAATTACCTAAATTAACACTTTAATTTACTTTACACAATTAAAGTTAAAACACTAATAATTTAAACACACTAATTCACTTAATTCCACTCCGAAGCTTCGCTTGTTTCGCCCAAATCAACACTACTTCGATCGCATCTTGCAGCGCCTATATATTTAAATTAGCAAAGAAATATCCAGAATGTTCAAGTAAACACGGGCAAGGCACCGAGCGTTCGAGTTTCGACTAGGCGCTGTCGGTTGAGTAATTTGTGATGTCATTTTCTCAATGCTCCCCTCGCTCTCGTTCCTGACACTAGATGGCGCTAGTGTATCGTTGACTGGAGCGCGTAACACTGCCCCCTCCTAAGACATGCTCGTCCCGAGCATTATCGGCCCCATAATAACGCGCCAAGCGATTCACATGGACGATCTTAGGAGTCCCTCTTGCGCCTTTCTGTAACGGCTCCGCAATGTCAAGGGCTGTCCTATCCCGTGGTGCACCAACATTGTACAATTTCGGTGCTCCTCTACTACGTGTCCGAGGTCCCCGCTCGGCCGCACAACTTGTACATGTACGACACCAATTCTCGACATCGTCACGATAATGGACCCAGTAAAACTGTTCTCGGACCTTCAGTAGAGTTCGTTTAACTCCCAGATGGACTCTTGAACGACCATTATGGCACAACTGTAGAACATTCGGCACTTTAGCTTTAGGGACAACCATTTGCAAACGACAGCTGTCTCTTCGACCATTGTCCCATTTACGGCACAGGACTCCATCCTGAATCAGCAAGCTGTCCCATTGGGCCCAATAGCTTTTCGTGGTTGAACTCATCGCTGAGACGTCCCTCCACTTAGGCTTGGTAGCACGGGCATTCATCCATCCCAGAATCGGCTTGATGTCCGGATCTTCCTGCTGTGCATGTCGTAGGCTGTCCTTCCACCCGTTGCTGAGATGGTCTGTCCTGAGCATCCTCACGGATACCACTTCCATACTCTCTTGCCTACTGCAATGGTTGCAATCTTCAGGACAAGGTCTTCTTGTCAATGCATCTGCGTTGCCGTGAGATTTCCCGCTGCAGTGTCTGATAGTAAAGTCGTATTCCTGCTGCTGCTGGGCGGTGCTGTTAGCCGCACTTCCTTTCTGAGACCGTTCACCTTCCCTTCCTAGGGTGTGCTTAGGGCAGCTGGACCGAAGATGGCCCCTTTCCCCACAGCCATAGCACCTAGGGCTGTATCTTTTATTGTGGTCGCGAACCGTAACTGCTGTAACCTCCCTAGCGTGAGGTGAACGATGATCCTGTCGCCGCCAGGCAGTGCTGTTGGCTGCACTACCCTCTCGAGATCGATCAACTCTCCTTTCCACGGTTCGTTTAGGGCAGCTGGATCGAAGATGGCCCTTTTCCCCACAGCCATAGCACCTAGGGCTGTATCCTCTGTTGCGGTCGCGAACTGTAGCTGCTGCAACCTCCCTGATGCGATGGGAACGATGATCCTGCCGCACGGCTTCCACCTCCAGTGCATGGGCCAAGGCGTTCTTAAGCGTGTCGTGGTGCCCGAGCCTCACAGCAGCTCTGACTTCCAGGTCGCGGATGCCGTCGATGAATGTCTGCACCAGGTTCCCTTCAATGAGCGCAGGTACAGACCGGTATGCTTTTCGCACCAGCTTCTCCACTTCTAGAGCCCACTGCTGCAGGTTTTCGTTGATGCGCTGCACACGATCTTTAAGTTGCGCACGAAAGACGTGTTCCAGGTGAGCGTCGCCATATCTCGCCTCCAATGCCTCAAGGAGCTGCTCGTAGGTCACTTTCTTACCGAGAGCTTCCAACACAGTTAAGGCTTGGTCGCGCAGGCCTAAGGTGAGTGCAGTCATGGCCTGGCTTTTATTCCAGCCGTTTGCCTCCATGACGGCCTCGAACTGGATTTTGTAGGACGACCAGGAAGAGGTCCCGTCGAACGGCGGCACTTTGAATCCACGTAGCGAAGGTGTTGTAGCTACTACGGGAGCTGTTGTTCCATCCCCAAGTTTGAGGTCGTCCAGCGTTTTCTTCACGTCAGCCATTACGTTGTCAACCCGATTGTTTACTTGGTCGATTCGGGTTTCGGCCTCCGACAGGCGGTTGTCATGTTGAGCAACCTTATCCTTCACCTCCCGTATCTCTTTTCCGAAGATAGCGTGAAGGTCCTTCATGAGGAGCATCTGCTCTTCCGACCGACGAGCCTGTTCCGCCTGCTGACGGGCCTGTTCCTCTCGTCCGCTCTGCAGCTGCTCTTTCAACTGACGGACCTGTTCCTCCTGTCGGCGAGCCTGTTCCTCCTGCTGCTCTTTCAACAGACGGGCCTGTTCCTCTCGTCCGCGCTGCAGCTGCTCCTGTAGCATCGCCATCAGAGCACCTAAGTCAGGTGCTGCAGATGTAGGAGCTAATGACGGGCCCGCAGCCTCCGTGGCTGGCAGTTGGCCCTCCGACATCTGCGCCGTTGCACCACCAAATCTCCGCTGGTCCGTCTCATGCTGGCGTTGACTGCGGGTACGGACACCCTCCGTTTCTTCCTTAGGTAAAATCGGCATGATTTGATCCCACTTCTGACACCAATTGTTACGAGCTTGAGGTTCGTGACAATAAAAATTGCCGATAAAATTACCTAAATTAACACTTTAATTTACTTTACACAATTAAAGTTAAAACACTAATAATTTAAACACACTAATTCACTTAATTCCACTCCGAAGCTTCGCTTGTTTCGCCCAAATCAACACTACTTCGATCGCATCTTGCAGCGCCTATATATTTAAATTAGCAAAGAAATATCCAGAATGTTCAAGTAAACACGGGCAAGGCACCGAGCGTTCGAGTTTCGACTAGGCGCTGTCGGTTGAGTAATTTGTGATGTCATTTTCTCAATGCTCCCCTCGCTCTCGTTCCTGACACTAGATGGCGCTAGTGTATCGTTGACTGGAGCGCGTAACAATATAATACTTTTAATACAGGGTAAGTTATTGAAAGGTTGGCATGTACGTATTAAGAAGCCTAAGTTTCTATATGCTTTATTTGTGATGTAGTCAATATGATTACTAAATGTAAGCTTGGAATCCAATAAGATACCAAGATCTCGGATTATCTCTGTTTTTTGAATAATTGATCCATTCAATTTGTATGCATATTCAACCGGTTTAGTTTTGCGTGTAAATGTGCAAGTTTGACATTTCTTGACATTAACTGTGATTCGATTATATTTGTAATAATGGTCCAACCTGTTTAAATCTTCTTGAAGCTTATGGCAATCATTTAAATTGTTAATTTTAATAAATGTTTTTTGTCATCTGCATACAGCAAGAATGAGGAGTGTTTAAAGCATGTATATATATCATATAGATAGGTGTTATACAGGAGGGGCCCTAAGTGAGACCCTTGTGGCACACCAGATGTAATTTTTATAAAATTTGATCTGTGTCCTCCTACAACTACTGCTTGGGAACGATTTTTTAGGTAAGACTCAATCCATCGCAAAAGGTCCCCGTGTATTCCTAGTATTTTAACTTACGATGCAAGATGACGTGATCCACGCAGTCGAAGGCTTTTTCGAAATCCGTGTAGATCACGTCAACCTGCCCCCAGGCATCCATATGATTGATAGTCTCTGTGATAAAATGTGTTAGGTTACTAATAGTTGATCTGCCTTTGAGGAAACCATGCTGAGATTCTGGTAAACCTCGACTTAAGGTCGGGTAAATGTAATTAAATACTAATTTTTCGAATATTTTCGCGAATATATTAAGTATAGATATAGGTCTATAATTTTCAACTTTAGTACAGGTTCCTTTTTTAAATATGGGTACTACATGAGCTTCTTTCCAGATGTATGGGAAATAACCTTCCTGAAGAGATCTATTGAATAAAATGTGAAGAGGCTCAGACAATGACTTAGCACATTTGAATATAAATATAGGTGGGATTTTGTCACTACCCGGTCCCTTTTTTACATCTACTTTCTGTAGCGCTTTAAAAACATCTGCCTTGGAAACCCGAAAGCAATGTAAATGTCGGTCGTTGCTACTAGAAAGTATAGGTAATGCAACATCAGGATATGAAGGAGCAGGCGGGATAAAAACATTTTTGAAAAATGAACTGAAGACTTCTACAATTGCTGGGCCTTCGCTATGCGTTGTATTTTTAGACGACATTTTATTTGGATAAGAATAAGTATTACCACGTTTTGATTTGATAAAAGTCCAGAAACATTTAGGGTTATTCAGTATGGCTTGTTGAGTAGTATCCAAATAATTATTATAACATTGTTTATTATAAACTGACGCACGCTTACGTAATAAAGAGAACATATTGTAATCCGCTAAGTTATGAAAATTTTTCCAATTTCTGTGAGCCTTAGCTTTTTCTTTTAAGATATTAATCAATGTTTTATTATACCATATTTATTATACCACGGGGGCCTTTTCGTGTTGTGAGGTAGAGATATTACACTTGGTATATATTTGTCTATGCAATAATTGAGTTGTTTGTAAAAGAAATCTACAGCTTCTTCAACATGTCCAGTGTATAAATGAGTGGCCCAGTCGATTTCACATAAATATGTGTTTATTTTAACAAAATCAGCTCAATAAAACTTATTTTTCTTAATAAAAGAGCATTTGAGAGTAAGGATAGCCACATTTAAGTCAAATTCGAAGGGAGGATGAAATATATCTATCTTAGTTAAGGGTTTGTCACATAATATTATTTCTATGTCTATATTAGAGAAAATTAAATCTAATGTGTTATTGCAACTGTTTTTTATATTGGAGTATTGTCGGAAACCATGGTAGGCTAGTTCGTTTATTAATTGCTCCCCTATAGTTAGTATCTTCCTTCTTTACGCGGTGGACTCTATCCAGCTTCAAAACCTCCTCAGAAATCAGGTATAAAACTGTAATTGGTAAATAGCTAGAAAGAGTATATAAAAAAATGTTACCGTGCGCAAAATAAAGAAATTAACCCACTTTATTATACACAAAAACATTCACACAAAGATAACATTCATAGGTGTTATGGGTACTTTGAGAAAATTAAAATATTTTTAAATGTGGTACATATTAGTACATTAAATAGGTAATTTAAAACTTTTTGCTTAATAATTTAAACTCCGTTGAAATATTACCTCCGAAACGTTTAACTATGTAAAAAGGCTAATAATCAATACGTCTTATTAATTACATACATTATAAAAAACATCTATATAAAAACGTAAAACTATCAGTTTGGCTGTTAGCATCAATGTCTATTCAACAAATTATCAATTTTAATATGTACACTCATCTTGCTGCCCTGGTAGACGGAGGCAGACCAACTTCGTTTTAGCTCCGTAACAGCCTGTTATATTCCACTGCTAAATATAGGACTCCCATAAGGGGGGGGGATATTTGCCACAGTTGTCACGTTATCATGTTTAATCTCCAACCGAGATTACAATTACACTGTGGATCACAATATGGATCCCACTATAGATAATGTTTTGGAATCACCCATAGAGTAGAGTAATATATACAGAAATAGAGAGCTATCTCCTAGGATTTTTTGTCACCTAATATGAACAGTGTCGCCGTCTGGTATCATATCCCTTGAACTAAACTCAATATCATGTTGACTATATATAGCTGTATGTAGTTATGTATATACAGCTATCTATACTATAGGCGGTTATATTTATATTTTAAGGGATTAGGCTTCAATTAAAGACGTATTATAGATTTCAGTAATATTAACATTTATTTTTGTTATATATATTTAATATACACGATGTAAAAGCGTCTATTCCGCAAAATACAACACCAAACCAAATTAAATATGTCCACCGGGTTACCGGAATGATAAATGAAATCGTCTATTTCGCACAACACTACACAAACATACAATGTGGTTCCAGCATGAAAATCTAATCAGACAACAAGAAACAGAGGG
This sequence comes from Parnassius apollo, assembly GCA_907164705.1. NCBI lineage: Eukaryota > Metazoa > Arthropoda > Insecta > Lepidoptera > Papilionidae > Parnassius > Parnassius apollo. Next base: position 6,945,131 of record CAJQZP010000610.1, read on the forward strand.
CTAATCCAACTCAACCAAAATTATTGTAGCAACAACCGAAAATCACTTATAAACTATAATAAAACAACAACTTGCACAGACGCCGAGCTGGTAGCCATTATGTCATATTAAAAAGTTGCTACTTGCCAGTTCGAGAATAACTAGAATTGGTGTAGTCGCCATCTAGCGCACCTTTTAGAATTTAATGTTCAAAAGTTTATGCGGATTTAGTACAAGATGGCACTAGTGTCTTTTGCAATTTATTGAACCCCAACCTAAAGTATGGAATTGTACTCCCCCCCTGGAATCACCTCTAAAAAATTAATTCAAGGCCTTTAGGCAAATAAAGTCAGGCAAACCATATCGCGATATATTTACCGTGCAACGCCATCTGCCATCGATGAAGCTAACTATCGCAACATAATCAATACAATTACTGTACGACGACATCTATCATCTATGTTGCTAACTATCGCAATGTAATGATAGCACAACGCCATCTGTTTATCTATGACTAAATTACGTTGAACACCATCTGTTTATCGATGGCTAAATTACACTGAACATACCGCCCCCAATGGGCAATAGTGGCGATTGTCCTTAATTTATTGACAGTCTTGCGACTTTGATAAATTTTTTAAGACATTTTTTTGGCCAAATGCATACTTAATACGAGTACATATTCCTCTAGATGTAGCAAATCTTAACAACTAATATTTAAACAATAATAATTGCCACTAAAGTTCTAATTATAAACTAATATAACAATGATACTCATTTTTAAATTTAGCAAGAAAAATTATTTCAGTTCAAAACTTTGTAACTTTAACACGTTAAACGCCATGGGGGGCACCGGTGACCTCATGTATGTTGCTTTATTGCGCCATGGGGGACACCGGTGACAACATGCGAGATCTAAATTTAAAGTGCTTTTTTTGCGCCACCGGTCACGCGTGTCGTTTATTTCGCCTATGTGAGTGACCGGCGCGGCGCTTGAGAGCAATCCTTTGCAGTGGGACACACCTGCCTAGTAAAATTTAGAAAATAGGTACTAAATTATGAGAAGTAGGGAAAAATACGCAAAAAAAATGTTTCATATAAAATTTGGTTTTAAATATCGTAGTTTTAAGATTCAAAAGATATAAAAATCTTTTACAGTATTAATGTTTTAATAACATAATAATATATCAATCACAAAGAAATATCAATATTTTACACGTGGTCATAGAAAGGCTCACAAAACAATTTAGATAGTAATTTAAAAGTTATTATATTGAAAATATTACAAACAAAAATTATTGTCCAAATTACGTTCGATGCTCTCTATTAAAACATGGCAGGCAATAATGTGGCTGACCATCACACTGCAAACAATAGGTAGGCACTTTCAGGGTCTTATTTTTTGCGTCTTTTCTCGACATCTTTTCTACATTGTTCTTGTAACAGCCGACACAAAATCGTCTCATTTTACGTACAGGTCCCTTTTTTTTGACAAGTTCATGTTTTCGTCGTTTTGGACGTAATTCAAGTGCCAAGTTACCTGTTTCTGGACGTCCTGATTTAGTGAGATATTGAACGAGATTTTTTCTATAATCTACTACTGAAATATTTTTCTTAGTGGTTTCCTTATACATTATCAACGCATTTACCACTGCTGTATTCAAGAGCAATTCTATGGCCAATTTTCTATACCATTTGACAGTTTTTCTCAGTGGAGTTGAATAAGCTGTCATCTGATCACTCATGTCGACTGAAGCTTTACATTTGTTATAATCAATAACCATTGCTGGTTTTTGCACCGCCTTGCCTCTGACATTTAATCGAGTAAATTTGTCCGTGTGCTTTGTAGACAGCATTAAAACATCTCTTTTATCTTTCCATTTTAATACTGTGATGCCACAATCGTTTTCTTGTGCTACGAATTCACCTCGTTTTAAATTAGTTTCTACTACTTTCCTAGGCAAGTACTTTCTGTTCTTTCTCACTGTCCCCAGGAAATTATGTATCGTTTTTTAGTAATTCGTACGCCAGTTCCAAGCTGGTGTACCAGTTATCAGTGGCAATGGTGTGGCCTTTATTCAAGAGTTCATCGTACAGGGATAATACTATTTTTGTAGGGGTATTATTCTCAATATCAATATTTTTTCCACTGTATACCTGTATTTTTAAAGTATAACCAGGATTTGTACAAACTTTAAACAATTTTATACCGTATTTGTGCCTTTTAGATTTGTTATATTGTCGAAAAGTGACTCGACCTCTAAAAGGAATCATACTTTCGTCGACACACAGTTCTTCTTTAGGGGCATAGTAGGCTTTAAATTTATCATTTAACAAATTCACAAGATACCTGATTTTTCCAATGCGATCGTTCGGATTCAAGTTGTAATTGTCGGCAAAGTGTAGGTACTGTAAAAGTAATTCAAATCTGTTCCTAGTCATCACTGTGCGAGGAAACGGTTGTTGAAATATGTCATCTGTACTCCAGTAATCACTAATTGATGGCAATTTCACAAGGCCCATGAATAAAATTAGTCCAAAAAATCGTTTTATTTCATGCTTATCGGTTGGCTGCCATGTATGTGAGCGAGAACATGGCTTGAAATCTTTATCTCCAAAGCTTTGCGTAGCAAACAGGTTACTTTGTTCAGCAATTATTTCAAACAAGGAATCGTCAACTAACAAAGAATAAAAATCCTCTGGATCTCCTTGACTTAATTCTCTTGAAAAAGGAAACTTCATACCTGTGGGCTCAGTGAAGGGTATCACTCGAGCAGTGCATCCAGTAGGGTTCTTCCATTTTGTGTACGTGTTTGAAGAAGTAGGTAAATTTTGTAGGACAAAATCTTTTACTGAATCGCTTTCACTGTCCGAATTGATAACCATACGTCTTCTTTTCTTCGGAACATGTAAATTTTCAGACTCATCGTCGCTACTGATGTCCCTGAACGATGTCTGAAGTGCGTTGAACTCCAAAGTCTCAATCTCTTGCAAATCTTCTTGCGACAATTCAAAGTCCGCCAAATCCATTTGAAATTCGCAAAAATCGCGTTCCTCATTATTAGGTACTATATTAATTTCCATCGCAATGAATTACTAAACATAACTAACATGAAATATGCTTTAGACGTATTCTAATTAGCCAAAAAACCAAACGAACATAACCTCTCCGCGCAAGCGCCGGCGATAGACTGGAGCGCGGGGTGACCGGCGGGGTGGGCGGCGTGGCGCATGCAAACGAAAAATAACTTTTTTGCTTTTTGAGCGCCATGGGGGTCACAGGTGCCCGCGGCTAGTTTTTCAGCAATAACTTGAAAACTGTATTTTTGATTTCGATAAAAACTGATTTCTATACATATATGTATCATGATTATTAACAAAATGACTACAAAATTTTTTTGGAGTAAAATCACATTTCTTACATGGCGTTTAACGTGTTAACAAAAAAACATAAGCAATTTCAGAAACTTTGAATCAAAAATGCTTAAAGTTATCATTTATAATCTTACAAAATTGCTAAACAGGTGTAACTAAAATTTTCCTCAAACACATAATTAACCTTGAGTTCACGTGACGACTTATTTTGTGACAGGCAAAAAACACAGTTTCGAAACTGTTCGTTTGATACGGTTTTGTTTGTATTTTATCGTAACCACCCGAGTTACTCCGTCCTTTCCAGGGTGTTTCTCCTCTACGATTCCGTACAGCCATTTCGATGGTGACAAACCATCCTCAATTATTAGCACAATATCGCCTATTTCCGGCTCCGGATTTTGATTTTGCCATTTATAACACTGGTGAAATTGACCTAAGTATTCACGCGACCAACGCCGCCAAAAATCTTGCACCATGCGTTGAGCCATCTGCCATCTTCGAAGAATACCTATATTTGACGATTCGTAGTTATATAAAAAAAACTGCGGTTGCCAACCCGCTCGCCAAGCGTGGCAACTATGGCAAATATCCCCCCATGAGCAACGACGCAAATAAACGGCCCCCAGTCCCCGGCGGCCACGCTATTCCTGGCTACGGTGGCGACCATGGTAACGGCGGGGCAGGGGGTGCTAAGAATCTCCGGTGGAGGTTCGGTTGCCACCTACGACGACTCGACCAGGCAACGTATACTGCACGCACCCTGAGGACTGACGAGAAGATACTGGAACTGGAAGAAGAGGTAGACAAGTTGCGCTAGTATATTATTGGATTATCTGAGGTCCGAAGAGAGGGGGAGGACACGGTAATCCTTGAGTCCGGCAACTTGTTCTATCACCGGGAGGGCGACCATCTGCCCAAGGAGGTGTCGGATTTATCGTCCACAAGTCTCTCGTCAACAACGTTGTAAAGATTGGAAGTGTGTCGACGAGGATCGCGTACCTGATATTCAGAATCACTAAACGGTATTCGCTGAAGGTCATACAGGTCTACGCACCAACCTCGGCACATCCCTATGAGGATGTGGAGGAAATGTATGAGGATATTTCCAAAGCCATACATTCCTCCAAAAACTACTACACGGTGTTGGTGGGAAACTTCAACGCAAAATTAGGCACAAGAAAGAAATAAAGAAGAAAACGGTGAACTGAAGTTAGGGAAATATAGAGTAGAGCAACGGAACCGAAGGGGCCAGCAGCTAGTCGACTATATGGAGAAAGAGGGACCCTTTATGATGAACTCTTTCTTCCAGAAGCGGCCCCACAGGAAGTGGACCTGGTGGCCCCGACGGTTCGACAAAAAATGAGATTGACATCATTATGACGACCAGACGCCAACTGTTCAGTGATGTCTCAGTGATCGCAATGGTGAAAACTGGCAGCAATCACCGAATGGTTAGAGGCACACTGAACCTAAACGTTAAGTTGGAGAGGTCCCGTCTAATGAAGTCAACGCTCCGTCCCCCCTCGTGCTATAATCCAGAATCCCGAAAACTTTCAGCTCGAATTACGTAACCGCTTTCAGTGCCTAGAAGATTGCAATGCAGTAGATGATATGAATGACAAGCTCGTGGAAACTGTCAATGCGGTCGGAGCTAAGTTCTGCAAGACCCGCCGCAGAAGAACACAAAAACTCTCCGATCACACTCTTAATCTCATGGCTGTTAGACGGGAGATGAGGCTGCAATCGTCAACAGATTTGACAGCATACAGGCAACTGAACAAACAGATCTCCAAATGCATGCGGCGAGACTTACGCAACTTTAATACTGCTCGTATTAAAGAAGCGATCGAGCGGAACCAGGGCTCCAAAGTCTTTGCCAGAGATCTGTCTGCCAGAAAGAGCCAACTGTCAAAGCTGAAGACTGAGTGTGGCAGCATCGTTTCCGAGACACCTGAGATTTTGAGTGAGATTGAGAGGTTCTATGGGCACATACACTGTACACATCATCGTTGGAGCCACACGCAAGTGTGAGTAACGATCCAAGAGCAAGTCTTACCCGACACTATTCCGATGATATCCCGGACGTCAGTGTGAGTGAGATTAGAATGGATCTCCAGCACCTTAAAAATAGCAGGGCCACAGGCGAGGATGGAAACTATCAGCGGAGCTTCTGAAAGCGGGTGGAACACCGGTACTTGAAGTCCTTCAGAAGCTCTTCAATTCCGTCCTCCATGGTGGCACTACTCCGGAGGCGTGGAGCAGAAGTGCGGTGGTCTTGTTCTTTAAGAAAGGCGACAACGCTCTCTTGAAGAACTACAGACCGATTTCCTTTATGAGCCGCGTCTACGTGCTGTTTTGGAGAGTCATTACGAATCGTCTCGCACGCAGACTCGACGACTTCCAGCCTCCCGAACAAGCCGGTTTCCGAAAAGGCTTCAGTACCATAGACCACATACATACCCTGCGGCAGATTGTACAGAAGACCGAAGAGTACAATCTGCCACTTTGCCTGGCGTATGTGGACTACGAGAAAGCCTTTGATTCCGTCGAAATTTGGGCGGTGCTATAGTATCTTCAGCGGTGTCAAATTGACTGTCGGTATATCGAAGTGCTGAAGTGTTTGTACAGTAGGGCTACGATGGCTATCCGAGTACAGAACCAGAGTTTGAATCCTATCCAACTGCAGAGAGGTGTAAGACAGGGTGACGTTATATCCCCGAAACTCTTCACCGCTGCGTTGGAAGACGTTTTCAAGCTACTGGACTGGAAAGGATACGGTAGTAACATCAATGGCGAGTACATCACTCACCTTCGATTTGCCGACGATATAGTCCTTATAGCGGAATCGCTGGAGGACTTTAGCACTATGCTCAATGATCTCAATGGTGTCTCCCAACGGATAGGTCTTAAGATGAACATGGACAAAACAAAGATCATGTTTAATGTCCACGTCTACCTCAATCTCTGAAAACTAAAGTGTACAACCAGTGCGTATTGCCAGTGATGACTTACGGATCAGAGACGTGGTCCTTCACTGCCGGCCGTATGAGGACGCTCAAGGTCGCTCAGCGAGCTATGGAGAGGGCTATGCTCGAATTTTCTCTGCGTGATAGACTCAGAAATGAGGATATCCGCAGTAAAACCAGAGTGACCGACATAGCCCAACGGATTAGTAAGCCGAAGTGGCAATGGGCCGGCCATATAGCTCGAAGAACCGATAACCGATGGGAAAGAAAGGTTCTAGAGTGGCAGCCTCTTATCGGTAGGCGTAGTGTAGGGCGACCCTCCACTAGATGGAGTGACGACCTGGTAAGACATGCAGGAAGTCGATGGATGCAGGTGGCTCAGGACCGTGCTTTGTGGCGTTACTTGTAGGAGGCCTATGTTCAGCAGTGGACTTGTGAAGGGCTGTAATGATGATGTTGAATATGATGAGTTATTATCAGGTGCTAATACCAATTGTTCGGCGACCAAAAAATGTCCTGGCGTCAGTGGCTGTTGATCTTGTGGGTTGTCACCGATTTTTGATAGAGGTCTTGAGTTTAGACATGCCTCAATCTGTTATAAGACTGTGGTCATCTCCTAGAAAGTTAAATTTGAATCCCTAATAATCCGCTTAAGATGATGTTTAACGGATTTTACTCCTGCTACTTCTGTGCGGGGAATAAAATGCCATGTAGTTCCTTTGTTGGCAGGGCTTTCAGTTATCTCTGCCACCATGTTTGACTTCTCAGAGTTAAATTATCTTTGCAGTTCGCGGGATGCTCCGACAAAATTAGTCCCGATGTCACTCCAGATGTCACTGCAGTGACCGCGTCTTGCAACAAACCGTCGAAATGCTGCCAGAAACTCTTCAGCTGTAAGATCGCATACTATTTCGACGTGCATGGCTCGTGTGGCCATGCAGATAAATATACATGGGCATCACTCTCACAAGGGTTATATTTAACCATGACCTTTAGTTGTTCAAATATTTACAGGTCTACCGTAATCTACCCGACTGTTTTAAATGGTCGACTGGGTGTAACTCTTGCAGATGGTAGCTGGCCCATTGACTGAGTTGACTTTTTGTGGCAGCCGAATGTCGTACACAAACAGTACACCTACGAACATGGGCTTTCACCAACTGCTTCGCACCGATGATCCAATATTTAGATTGCAAGTAATTCAACATTAATTGCGGTCCTCCGTGCAATGTCTTCTTGTGGGCATCATCCACAATTAGTTCAGTGATCTTGGCCCTTTACGGGAGGATTATCGGATGTTTATGTTCGGCTGTGAGCTTATTGTTTTCCAATCTTCCCAGTACTCTCAGGATCTTTTTCTTATCCAAATACGGACTTAACGTAAGTAGTTGGCTGTTCCTTTTTAATTTTTTCTTTCCCTGTAATAACTGAATATCTTCTTCAAAATTTGTTTTCTGACATATTCTAATACAATTTTCCAACGTTTCCTTAATTTCGTCAACTGATAAAATTTTATTTTATTTTCTTTCTAATTTTTGCTTTTTTAGTTGCAGGAACCGTCGACAGTAGTACAATACACTTAACATTCTGGTAAGTGACGAAAACCTATCCCAAATTTCCTCCTTTTCCTTAACAGTTGTATTATACACAACTTTCGCTTCTTCTAAATTTGTCTTTATATCCTTTGGCTTTTTTAATTTAATTACTTTCTCTTTTAACATTTCAGATCCTTGAATCCATAGTGAAGAACTAACCAACTCTGAGGGTTTAAAACCTCTGGACCCCACGTCAGCTGGGTTATGTTTTGTACCTACATGTGCCCACTGTTCAGGCTCCATTAAACTCAAGATCGTTGCGACACGATTGCCTACAAAGGTCTTCCAACGGCTCGGATGACTGTAAATCCATGCCAGAACTACAGTGGAATCAGTCCACGCGAATATTTTGTCCTTTGGAATCTCCATTACCGTTCCTACTTCTTGCAGCAATTTCGCAAATAATACGGCTCCGCAACGCTTCAACCGCGGTATTGAGACCTGTTTGACCGGTGCAACTTTATTTTAGCGGTGACTAGTTCCACTTCTATATTTCCATGTGGATCAACTTTCCTCACATATACGACTGCTGCGTATACTGCTTTGGATGCGTCGCTAAATCCATGCAGTTCCACTCGAATATCGTCTTCCTTAAACTTTAACCGACGTGGCAGTGGCGTGGCACCTGGTCGAGTAGTTTCAGTTCACTCCGGTAAGTAAACCATTCTTCCTTTAAATTATTCGGTACCTCTTCATCCCAGCTTACCCCCGCTAACCATAATTTTTGAATAATAACTTTCGCCAGTATAATCGTATGTGAGACCCAACCAAGAGAGTCGAAAAGTTTTGCGATCTCAGCTATAATATTTCTTTTTGTTACAGTTTTTCTTGGTTCCGGCAATGTTACTCCAAGTGTTTTTATTACTGAATCTGTTTTTACGCTTAGTCCTTTCCCAATCACCCTTTCTTCTTCCTTATCCACTCCTAGCATCCATTCTAGTAACTCATCGTTATTGGTTGACTACTTTTGTAAAGGAAACCCTCCTTCCATTAACAATGCGTTTATTTGCCGGTAGAGTTCTTTACCTTCTTCCACAGATTGACATCCGGATAATAATGATTTCTTATATTTACGCGAACACTACACATTGAAGTAATACTAGTTTTTACGGAATTCATCGCGTATATTTAACTTTTTAAATACCCGACGTTTTGAACGCTTTACTGCACTCATGGTCACGGGCGGGACTGAGATGTTCAACGTCCATATGTCATAGTTAACCGCGGTTACCATAGATTAAAATTTTACTTTTGTTCCGATCTATACAGTATGAACTTATGGTATCTTGAAGTCTTGCAGTTGTATGCTTGGGTTGGGATTTAATTTTATTTATTATCGGATCCCAAGCAGATGGTAGCACCCAGCCATCTTCTCTATTGAAATTAGGATGTTTTTTTGATTTCCATAGCCTCGCGAATCATCCTTGGAAGGAATCGGTGTTCTTTAGCGAAGATTTGCGGTCTATCAAATCTGATGTAGTGACGGGGGCGATCCTGTACGTGTTCACAGACTGCAGACTTCCCGGAGCGTCGATTCTCACCACCATCCTTCACAGTTAGCTACCGTGGGTAAATCTTTGTTTCAGAGAGCACGAGGGATCTGTGACAGTAAACACCTGGCTGCCGAGCTCCACCATGTCAAGCAAGTTTTGCATGACAACAAGCTTCGAGTCCCGCGCCTACGTCACAGTGAACGAGTGAAGCCGGCCACAGTCGAGCGTGTACCTGCTGTACTGCCATATGTTAGAGGAGTCACTGACAAGATTGGCTACATCTTGAAGCGTGCTTCCATCAAAACATACTTCAAGCCGCTGAAGAAGATTGGTTAGTTTTTACCATCAGTCAAGTGTAATGTCCCTCTGCAAGATGCAGGAGTGTACAAGCTTGATTGTGAATGTGGTCTCTCCTACATAGAACAAACTAAAAGATCAATAAAAACCCGCGTTAAAGAACATATAGCTGATGTGAAGAATCGACGCTCCGGGAAGTCTGCAGTCTGTGAACACGTACAGGATCGCCCCCGTCACTACATCAGATTTGATAGACCGCAAATCCTCGCTAAAGAACACCGATTCCTTCCAAGGATGATTCGCGAGGCTATTGAAATCAAGAAACATCCTAATTTCAATAGAGAAGATGGCTGGGTGTTACCATCTGCTTGGGATCCGATAATAAATCCCAACCCAAGCATACAACTGCAAGACTTCAAGATACCATAAGTTCATGCTGTATAGATCGGAACAAAAGTAAAATTTTAATCTATGGTAACCGCGGTTAACTATGACATATGGACGTTGAACATCTCAGTCCCGCCCGTGACCATGAGTGCTGTAAAGCGTTCGAAACATCGGTTATTTAAAAAGTTAAATATACGCGATAAATTCCGTAAAAACTAGTATTATTTCAATCCGGATAATAGGTCGTCCATATAAAACTCCGTTAAGACCTTTTCAGCAGCTTTAGGATAGTTACTACCTTCGTCGACTGCCACTTGCATCAGACACCTCACCGCCAAAAATGGTGCACAAGCTGTACCGAACGTAACTCGTACAACTTTGTACTCCTGTATTTCGTTTTCCGGATTGTCACGCCAGACAATTCGCTGATAATTAGCGTTGTCATCATCCACTTTTATCTGGTGGTACATTTTGACTATGTCCGCAATCAAGACTACCGGGTAAGTATGCCATCACATGATTAGGTGTCGTAAATCCATCTGCAATGTAGAGCCTACCATTAAATCGTCATTCAATGAAATCCCTGAACTGTCCTTGTTCGACGCGTTAACAAAGACTCTCACCTTCGTGGTCTCTTTGGCTTCTCGGATTACTTCATGATACGGTAAATACACACTATTTTTATTTTTATCCTTTTCACCCACCGGTTCCATGAGCCCCATCTCTAAGTATTCATCAAATGTTCTTTTATATTCTTCTTTTAATATTTTATTATTTTGTTATGGCTATCTACCTTGAGTTTCCGTCCTTGGATGCAAGCGTTTCACTTCTGAAAGGTAACCTTACAATATATCTTCCCGTTTCTTCTCTTCGTGTAGTCTTTTCAAATATGTCTAAGCACTTCTTCTCTTCTTCCTTTAGTGTTATTTCCTGTATTGGTTCTTCTTCCAACTCGCAAAATTTCTTTAAACTTTCATTTTCTTCTTTTACATAGTGAAATACCACAACGTTTGACGAAACCTGCATGTTGACCGGTCCACTTACTATCCATCCAAAGGCTGTGCACTGAGCGACTAGTGTTCCAGTTTTCAACAAACCCTCCATGATTACTCGACTATAAACCTCCGCTCCTTATAAAACATCGATTTTATTAGGTTGGTGATATGATGGATCAGCTAACCGGCAATTATTAGGCAACCAATTCAAATTGACTACTCTTTTACTCGGAAGAAGTATAGTAATCGATTTGAGTACATAAGCCACCACTTGAATTTCTATTTGAGCTTTTCTGACTTAAAAACCGTTTTAAAATACAATGCGATAAGTATTTCTTGTTGCTATACCGCGACTCTAATAACTGCCAACAACGTTCGTAATTGTAATCGGATATTGGTACATGTCGCAAAAGTTGCTCAACCTCCCCCGTTAAATAAATTTTCAAATAAGTTAACTTTTGTACGTTTTCTATATGCTTATTTTTATGGATTAAAGACATAAATAAATCCTTGAATGTTACCCATTAAGTATATTTGCCGGAAAAAGAAGGTATACTGATTTTTGGTAATTTTATCACATTATTACTTGGATTAGCTACATGGCTATTCTGTATAAGTAAAATTCTGAAAGTTTGTCTTCGTCGAATTCCGCGATTCTAGTTCTCAATATACATTTATAATTTATATACGCCTCCTCCGTAATATCATACTGTTACGCGCCTAAGTCGACGGCACTAGCACCATCTAGTGTCAGAGACGAGAGCGAGGGGAGCTTTCCAGAAAATGACATCACTAATCTTTCAACCGACAGCGCCATCTAGTCCCGAACCGAAGAACTAAACTTCTAGAAGTTGAAACTCGAACTTTCGGTACCTTGCGCGTGTTTACTTAAATATTCTGGATATTTCGGTGCTAATTTATATTTATAGGGGCTGCAAGATGCGATCGGTGAAGTATTGAATTCGGCGAGGCAAGCGAAGCTTCGGAGCGGAATAAAGTGAATCAGTGTAATTAATTTTTAGTGTTTTAAGTTTTAATTGGTGTAAAGAAAATTAAAGTGTTAATGTAGGTAATTCTATCGGCAATTTTAATTGTCACGAACCTCAAGCTCGTAACAATTGGTGTCAGAAAGGGGATAAAATCATGCCGATTTTACCTAAGGAGGAAACGGTGGGTGTCCGTACCCGAAGTCAACGCCAGCAGGAGACGGACCAACGAAGATTTGGTGGTGCAACGCCGCAGACGTCGGAGGGCCAGCCACCGACTGCAGGCCCGTCGGTAGCTACTACATCTGCAGCACCTGACTTAGGTGCTCTGATGGTGATGCTGCAGGAGCAGGCTCGCCGCCAGGAGGAGCAGGCTCGCCGACAGGAGGAACAGGTCCGTCGGTTGGAAGAGCAGCTGCGGGGTGGACAGGATGAACAGGTCCGCCGACAGGAGGAACAGGTCCGCCGACAGGAGGAACAGGTTCGTCGACAGGAGTAACAGGTCCGTCAGTTGAAAGAGCAGCTGCAGAGCGGACAAGAGGAACAGGCCCGCCGACAGGAGGAACAGATGCTCCTCATGAAGGACCTTCACGCTAACTTTGCGAAAGAGATAAGGGAGGTGAAGGATATTGTTGCTCAACATGACAACCGCCTGTCGGAAGCTGAAACCTGAATCGAAGAACATGAAACCCGAATCAACCATGTGAACAATCGGGTTGATAACGTGATGGCTGACGTGAAGAAAAGCTGAACGACCTCAAACTTGGGGATGGAACTACAGCTCCCGTAGTAGCTACAGCACCTTCGCTACGTGGATTCAAAGTGCCGCCGTTCGACGGGACTTCTTCCTGGTCGGCCTACAAAATTCAGTTCGAGGCCGTCATGGAGGCAAACGGCTGGAATAAAAGCCAGGCCATGACTGCACTCACCTTAGGCCTGCGCGACCAAGCCTTAACCGTGTTGGAAGCTCTCGGTAAGAAAGTGAACTACGAGCAACTCCTTGAGGCATTGGAGGCGAGATATGGTGATGCTCACCTGGAACACGCCTTTCGCGCGCAGCTTAAAGATCGCGTGCAACGCAGCAACGAAAACCTGCAGAAGTGGGCCCTTGAGGTGGAGAAGATGGTTCGAAAAGCATACCAGTCTGTACCTGCGCTCATTGAAGGGAACCTGGTGCAGACATTCATCGATGGCATCCGCGACCTGGAAGTCAGAGCTGCTGTGAGGCTCGGGCACCACGAGACGCTTAAGGACGCCTTGGCCCATGCACTGGAGGTAGAAGCCGTGCGGCAGGATCATCGTTCCCATCGCGTCAGGGAGTTTGCAGCAGCTACAGTTCGTGACCGCAACAAAGGATACAGCCCTAGGTGCTATGGCTGTGGGGAAAAGGGCCATCTTCGATCCAGCTGCCCTAAGCGAACCCTAGAAAGGGAAGGTGAACGATCTCAGGAGGGTAGTGCGGCCAACAGCACCGCCCAGCAGCAGCAGGGAAACGAGTAAAAGCCAGAACTGTGGGGCGGGTGCTGGCTGATGTTAAAAGAGCCCCAAGGATCTCGATCTCACAAACCTATGATGGGAACAGTCTAATCATCAAGGGCGAGGTCAACGGAATGCCGTGTAAACTGACCATAGACACTGGAGCCTCTCGTACGGTTGTTAGTTCCCAACTTATAAGTCAGTTCCTTGGGGACTCCGCATACAACCGAGAACGCATTATTTTGGTAACAGCCACCGGTCAGCGTATACCCGTCCGTGGAGATAAGGAGATGGAGTTGAAGCTAGGCAACGTGATCTACCTGCATAATGTCATCGTGGCTGATATAATGGAAGACTGCATCCTAGGCCTAGACTTTATGAGGAATAATTGTTGTGAGATCGACGTTAAGCGAGGTGTTTTGAAATGTGGACAGGAGGAACTTTTTACTGGAAGGTGCGTTACCAGGGAACGTGTACAGCATTAAGAAGATTATTCTTTCGCCGAGATCGGAAACGATTGTTCCGGTTAGTCTTCCCCGAAACGCTGGGCAAGCTCACCGTTGTGTACTTGTGGAAAGGGTAAACAATGACCTTCCATGGAAAGTAGCTCGAACCTTGGTCAGAACCACTGACATCTCAAGAGTAAGTGTGCTGAACCTTTATGACCGGGAACAGATTATAGAAAAAGGCACACTGGTTGGTATTTGTGAGGAAGTGGATTGGTTACGTCGGTGCCAATATATATCGAGTGGGACTCCCAGCAAGGATTCAGAAACGAGCGTGACCACACTTTTGGAAGACTGTCGCAGTGTTCTCTCCCCGAACGAATTGGTCAAGGCGAAGAAGTTGTTACTCAAGTACGCCGATGTATTCTCGTCAAACGATGCTGACATAGGGAAGACTGGCTTAGTTCAACACAAAATAAACACAGGAGAGGAATTGCCTATCCGTCAGCGGCCAAGAAGATTGCCGGTAGCATGTGAAAAGGAAGTGGAAACCATGATTGAGGGAATGGTGAAGGATGGTGTTATTGAACCTTCATCTAGTCCACGGTGTTCACCCGTGGTGTTGGTAAAGAAGAAGGATGGCAGCATGCGGTTCTGTGTTGACTACCGCCGTCTGAACGACGTTACTAAGAAGGACAGCTATCCCTTGCCAAGAAATGATGACACGCTGGACATGCTTACAGGAGTAAAATGGTTTAGCACGCTGGATCTAAAAAAGTGGCTACTGGCAAGTTGAAATTGACCCCAAGGACAAGGAGAAAACTGCGTTCTCGACGGAAAAGGGTCTGTGGCAATTCAAAGTAATGCCGTTTGGGTTGTGCAATGCTCCAGCAACGTTTGAAAGGCTGATGGAGCTTGTACTTACTGGGCTAATTGGCGATGCCTGTCTGGTCTACTTGGATGACATCATCATCGTGGGCCGTACGTTTGAGGAACACCTTCAAAACCTGGAACGCGTGCTCATGAAGATTCAGAGTGCCAACCTCAATTTGAGTCCGAAGAAATGTTCACTATTCAAACGGCAAGTCAACTTTTTGGAGTATGTAGTGTCGGAATAAGGTATCCGCACGGATCCAGAGAAAATCACAGCTGTAAAGGATTGACCGGTTCCAAAAGACAAGACGCAGGTTAGAGCATTTTTGGGTTTGTGCTCCTATTATCGGCGATTTGTGAAGAACTTTGCAGATATAGCCAAACCTCTGCATAAGCTAACCGAGGAGAAGCGACATTTCTGCTGGGATGAAAGTTGCAATATCGCATTCCAGGAGCTCAAGGATCGTCTGTGCAAAACACCTATTTTGGGATACCCTGATGCAAGCAAAGAATTTAAAGTTGACACAGACGCAAGTGATATAGGACTTGGCGGTGTGTTGTCTCAACGGAATGGTGACCAAGAGGTCGTGATAGCGTACTTCAGCAAGTCGTTGTCAAAACCGGAAAGGAACTATTGTGTCACAAGACGCGAATTGCTAGCTGTGCTAAAGTCGTTGCACCATTTTAGCAAATATCTTCTGGGGCGAAAATTTCACTTACGAACTGACCATGCTGCACTAAAATGGCTATTCCAGTTTAAAAATCCAGAAGGACAAGTTGCGTGGTTGATTGAACTACTGCAGGAATACGACTTTGAGATCGAACATCGCAGCGGGAAATCTCATGGCAACGCAGATGCATTGTCAAGAAGACCTTGTCCTGAAGATTACAAACATTGTACTAGGCAAGAGAGTAAGGAAGTGGTATCCGTGAGGATGCTCAGGGCAGACCACCTCAGCAACGAGTGGAAGGACAGCTTACAAGGTGCACAGCAGGAAGATTCGGACATCAAGCCGATCCTGGAATGGATGAAGGCCAGTGCTCTCAAGCCCAAGTGGAGCGACGTCTCAGCGACGAGTTCGACCACTAAAAGCTATTGGGCCCAGTGGGACAGCTTGCTGCTTCAGGATGGAATTCTGTGCCGTAAATGGGAAAATGTTCGGGGAGAGAGCTGTCATTTGCAAATGGTTGTCCCTAAAGCTAAAGTACCGGATGTTCTACAGCTGTACCATAATGATTATTCAGGAGGCCATCTGGGAGTTAAACGAACTCTACTGAAGATACGAGAACGGTTTTACTGGGTCCACTGTCGAAATGATGTCGAGGACTGGTGTCGCAAATGTACAAGTTGTGCGGCAGTAAAGGGACCTCAGACTCCTAGTAGAGGTGCATTGAAGTTGTACAATGTTGGTGCACCGTGGGAGAGAATAGCCATTGACGTGGCGGGGCCGTTTCCGGAGAGTGAAAGCGGTAACTAGTATTTCATGGTTGTGATGGATTACTTCACTAAGTGGCCAGAAGTCTTTGCCATTCCAAATCAAGAAGCTTCAACAGTTGCAGATAAAATAGTTCATGAAGTCTTTTGTCGTTTTGGAGTACCTTTAGAGATTCACAGCGATCAAGGAAGGAATTTTGAGTCTCAAATATTCCAGAAAACTTGCCGAGATATGGGTACTCATAAAACAAGAACGACTTCTTATCACCCGCAATCTGATGGAATGGTAGAACGATTTAATCAGACATTGGAGATGTACCTAGCAAAAGTTGTAGACAATCGGCAACGAGATTGGGACAAGCACATACAACCGTTTTTGTTGTCATATCGAAGCGCTGTTCACGAAATTACATCAGTGACACCAGCTTTCGCAAACTTTGGAAGAGAATTACGGCTGCCTGCAGTCCTGATCACCGGGATACCACCTGATACCCCTCGCAGTATAACCGATTATGCAAATGACTTGCGGAACAAAATGAATGACATTTATGAGCAGGTCAGACAATCGGGCCAGCAAATGTCTGAGAAAATGAAAACCCGGTACGACCGCAAAATGAACAATAAAGGGTTCGACGAAGGTTCACTAGTGTGGTTGCACAATCCAGACCACAGCAAAGGGAAATCTCCTAAGCTTCAAGCTAAATGGGACGGCCCGTACCGGATTATGACCAGGATCAACGATGTAACCTACCGGATACAGAAAGGCGCAAGAGGGACTCCTAAGATCGTCCACGTGGATCGCCTGGCGCGTTATTATGGGGCCGATAATGCTCGGGACGAGCATGTCTGAGGAGGAGGCAGTGTTACGTGCCTAAGTCGACAGCACTAGCACCATCTAGTGTCAGAGACGAGAGCGAGGGGGAGCTTTCCAGAAAATGACATCACTAATCTTTTAACCGACAGCGCCATCTAGTCCCGAACCGAAGAACTAAACTTCTAGAAGTTGAAAGTCGAACTCTCGATACCTTGCACGTGTTTACATAAATATTCTGGATATTTCGGTGCTAATTTATATTTATAGGCGCTGCAAGATGCGATCGGTGAAGTATTGAATTCGGCGAGGCAAGCGAAGCTTCGGAGCGGAATAAAGTGAATCAGTGTGATTAATTTTTAGTGTTTTAAGTTTTAATTGGTGTAAAGAAAATTAAAGTGTTAATTTAGGTAATTCTATCGGCAATTTTTATTGTCACGAACCTCAAGTTCGTAACAATACAATTCCTTTTGAACATATGATGTACTTTCTAATATTTTTGGTTCTAAAGTTCTTAAAAATTACCTGTACCCGGCCAAAAATTCATCTCATAATTTTTCTAAAGATTCTAATCGGCTAACACAATATTCTTTTGAGATACGATCTTTCGGCGATTTTTTTTAAATTTACATACGATTTAGATATTCTGTTAGACAAATCGTTTTGATAATTAACTAATGATTCCATTTTAAACAAAAAATAAAATATCTTACAAATTAATTATGTATAAGTACAATATCAATCTGATCAGTTCTTTCCAACAGTAGGACAAAATCACAGATAAAAAAAAACTTAAAGAACCTCTAACAAAAGTAATAGCGAACATTATATTACTCTATGTAAAATTTTCGCAAAGTTATTTCCAAAGGTATTCTAATTTTCAAATTTAAACTATTTCCATTTACTAAATTTAAGTTTATCTTATGATAAAGTTCAAATTTCTATAAAGTAAGCAAAGTACTCACGGTTTATGTCACTAACTCAAACCACTACCTCCACGGATAGTTTTCTTTCCCTCTGACAGTGACACTTGATAACTTCACCGTCCGTTTGTCACTTTGACGTCTGTTGTCAACTTGACACCCGCTGCCGGTTTGACATTAGCTGTCAAACACCGTTGACGGCTGTCACCTCCCCGCTGTTTCCTGATGACGTCCTCTTCTCTGTCCCCCCGCGACCTCCTGTATATGGGCTCGTGACGTCGGCACGTTGACCTCACGGCCCCTGCTTCCTCCGCACCCCGCGGCTTCCTGTCTTCAGGTTCGTGACGTGAGCTGCGTGGACTTCACAGCCCCTCTGCTCCCCGCAGCTACCTGATGACGTCGGTACGGTGACGTCCTTACTTTTGTGCTCGCGAGGTCGGCACGTTGCTCCTTCCGCTTCGTGGCTTCCTGATGACGTTTACTTCCTTGACATCTTCCTATTTCAGGCTCGTGACGTCGTCGCGTTGACGTCACAGCCCACTGTAGCTTCCTCCGCACCCTGCAGCCTCCAATCTTCTGGCCCGTGACGTCGTAGACTGACTGCACGGCGCCCCTGTTTCCTCCGCTCCCTGCAGCGTCGGCACCTTCCTCCGGTCCCTGCGGACTCCTGTCTTCAAGCTCGTGATGTCGACCCGTTTATGTCACGGCCCCCTGCCGCCTCGTCGCACCTCAGCTACCACCACTCCCTGCGGCTTCGTGCCTTAGGTACCTCACCACGGCACCTCCGCTTCCTGCGGCTCCTTATCTTCGGCACTTCAGCTTCCCCCGGGTCTGGCACACATCCGGATTTATCTTAAGCAACTCAAAGGACCATATTTAATCTCCAACTGAGATTACAATTACACTGTGGATCACAGTATGGATCCCACAATAGATAATGTCAGGGGGGGGGTACACTTCCATACTTTAGGTTGGGGTTCAATAATTTCAAAAGACACTAGTGCCATCTTGTACACTATCCACATAAACTTTCGAACATTAAATTCTAAAAGGTGCGCTAGATGGCGACTACACGAATTCTGGTTATTCTCGAACTGGCAAGTAGCAACATTATATGACATAATGGCTACCGGCGAGCCGGCGACTGAGCAAGTTTTTATTTTATTATAGTTTATAAGTGATTTTCGGTTGTTGCTACAATAAGTTTGGTTGAGTTGGATTAGCCCTCTGTTTCTTGTTGTCTGATTAGATTTTCATGCTGGAACCACATTGTATGTTTGTGTAGTGTTGTACGAAATGGACGCTTTCATTTATCATTCCGGTAACCCGGTGGTTTAATTTGGTTTCATCATCATCATCATCATTACAGCCCTTCACAAGTCCACTGCTGAACATAGGCCTCCCCCAAGTAATGCCATAAAGCACGGTCCTGAGCCACCTGCATCCATCGACTTCCTGCATGTCTTACCAGGTCGTCACTCCATCTAGTGGGGGATCACCCTACACTACGCCTACCGGTACGAGGCTGCCACTCGAGACTTCTTCTTCCCCATCGGTTATCGGTTCTTCGAGCTATATGGCCAGCCCATTGCCACTTCAGCTTACTAATCCGTTGGGCTATGTCGGTCACTTTGGTTTTACTGCGGATATCCTCATTTCTGAGTCTATCACGCAGAGAAACTCCAAGCATAGCCCTCTCCATAGCTCGCTGAGCGACCTTGAGCGTCCTCATACGGCCATCAGTTAAGGACCACGTCTCCGATCCATAAGTCATCACTGGCAACACGCACTGGTTGTACACTTTAGTTTTCAGAGATTGAGGTACGCCTGACGAGAAGATGTGTCGTAACATCCCGAACGCTGCCAGTTGAATCTCGAACTCTCGGTCGAAGTTGAACTTACCTAGTCGGACTATTTGTCCCAGGTAATGGTGGATTGAACTACTGCAGGAATACGACTTTGAGATCGAACATAGCAGCGGGAAATCTCATGGCAACGCAGATGCATTGTCAAGAAGACCTTGTCCTGAAGATTACAAACATTGTACTAGGCAAGAGAGTAAGGAAGTGGTATCCGTGAGGATGCTCAGGGCAGACCACCTCAGCAACGAGTGGAAGGACAGCTTACAAGGTGCACAGCAGGAAGATTCGGACATCAAGCCGATCCTGGAATGGATGAAGGCCAGTGCTCTCAAGCCCAAGTGGAGCGACGTCTCAGCGACGAGTTCGACCACTAAAAGCTATTGGGCCCAGTGGGACAGCTTGCTGCTTCAGGATGGAATTCTGTGCCGTAAATGGGAAAATGTTCGGGGAGAGAGCTGTCATTTGCAAATGGTTGTCCCTAAAGCTAAAGTACCGGATGTTCTACAGCTGTACCATAATGATTATTCAGGAGGCCATCTGGGAGTTAAACGAACTCTACTGAAGATACGAGAACGGTTTTACTGGGTCCACTGTCGAAATGATGTCGAGGACTGGTGTCGCAAATGTACAAGTTGTGCGGCAGTAAAGGGACCTCAGACTCCTAGTAGAGGTGCATTGAAATTGTACAATGTTGGTGCACCGTGGGAGAGAATAGCCATTGACGTGGCGGGGCCGTTTCCGGAGAGTGAAAGCGGTAACTAGTATTTCATGGTTGTGATGGATTACTTCACTAAGTGGCCAGAAGTCTTTGCCATTCCAAATCAAGAAGCTTCAACAGTTGCAGATAAAATAGTTCATGAAGTCTTCTGTCGTTTTGGAGTACCTTTAGAGATTCACAGCGATCAAGGAAGGAATTTTGAGTCTCAAATATTCCAGGAAACTTGCCGAGATATGGGTACTCATAAAACAAGAACGACTTCTTATCACCCGCAATCTGATGGAATGGTAGAACGATTTAATCAGACATTGGAGATGTACCTAGCAAAAGTTGTAGACAATCGGCAACGAGATTGGGACAAGCACATACAACCGTTTTTGTTGTCATATCGAAGCGCTGTTCACGAAATTACATCAGTGACACCAGCTTTCGCAAACTTTGGAAGAGAATTACGGCTGCCTGCAGTCCTGATCACCGGGATACCACCTGATACCCCTCGCAGTATAACCGATTATGCAAATGACTTGCGGAACAAAATGAATGACATTTATGAGCACGTCAGACAATCGGGCCAGCAAATGTCTGAGAAAATGAAAACCCGGTACGACCGCAAAATGAACAATAAAGGGTTCGACGAAGGTTCACTAGTGTGGTTGCACAATCCAGACCACAGCAAAGGGAAATCTCCTAAGCTTCAAGCTAAATGGGACGGCCCGTACCGGATTATGACCAGGATCAACGATGTAACCTACCGGATACAGAAAGGCGCAAGAGGGACTCCTAAGATCGTCCACGTGGATCGCCTGGCGCGTTATTATGGGGCCGATAATGCTCGGGACGAGCATGTCTGAGGAGGGGGCAGTGTTACGTGCCTAAGTCGACGGCACTAGCACCATCTAGTGTCAGAGACGAGAGCGAGGGGAGCTTTCCAGAAAATGACATCACTAATCTTTTAACCGACAGCGCCATCTAGTCCCGAACCGAAGAACTAAACTTCTAGAAGTTGAAAGTCGAACTCTCGATACCTTGCACGTGTTTACATAAATATTCTGGATATTTCGGTGCTAATTTATATTTATAGGCGCTGCAAGATGCGATCGGTGAAGTATTGAATTCGGCGAGGCAAGCGAAGCTTCGGAGCGGAATAAAGTGAATCAGTGTGATTAATTTTTAGTGTTTTAAGTTTTAATTGGTGTAAAGAAAATTAAAGTGTTAATTTAGGTAATTCTATCGGCAATTTTTATTGTCACGAACCTCAAGTTCGTAACAATACAATTCCTTTTGAACATATGATGTACTTTCTAATATTTTTGGTTCTAAAGTTCTTAAAAATTACCTGTGCCCGGCCAAAAATTCATCTCATAATTTTTCTAAAGATTCTAATCGGCTAACACAATATTCTTTTGAGATACGATCTTTCGGCGATTTTTTTAAATTTACATACGATTTAGATATTCTGTTAGACAAATCGTTTTGATAATTAACTAATGATTCCATTTTAAACAAAAAATAAAATATCTTACAAATTAATTATGTATAAGTACAATATCAATCTGATCAGTTCTTTCCAACAGTAGGACAAAATCACAGATAAAAAAAACTTAAAGAACCTCTAACAAAAGTAATAGCGAACATTATATTACTCTATGCAAAATTTTCGCAAAGTTATTTCCAAAGGTATTCTAATTTTCAAATTTATACTATTTCCATTTACTAAATTTAAGTTCTCTTATGATAAAGTTCAAATTTCTATAAAGTAAGCAAAGTACTCACGGTTTATGTCACTAACTGAAACCACTACCTCCACGGATAGTTTTCTTTCCCTCTGACAGTAACACTTGACAACTTCACCGTCCGTTTGTCACTTTGACGTCTGTTGTCAACTTGACACCCGCTGCCGGTTTGACATTAGCTGTCAAACACCGTTGACGGCTGTCACCTCCCCGCTGTTTCCTGATGACGTCCTCTTCTCTGTCCCCCGCGACCTCCTGTATATGGGCTCGTGACGTCGGCACGTTGACCTCACGGCCCCTGCTTCCTCCGCACCCCGCGGCTTCCTGTCTTCAGGTTCGTGACGTGAGCTGCGTGGACTTCACAGCCCCTCTGCTCCCCGCAGCTACCTGATGACGTCGGTACGGTGACGTCCTTACTTTTGTGCTCGCGAGGTCGGCACGTTGCTCCTTCCGCTTCGTGGCTTCCTGATGACGTTTACTTCCTTGACATCTTCCTATTTCAGGCTCGTGACGTCGTCGCGTTGACGTCACAGCCCACTGTAGCTTCCTCCGCACCCTGCAGCCTCCAATCTTCTGGCCCGTGACGTCGTAGCGCTGACTGCACGGCGCCCCTGTTTCCTCCGCTCCCTGCAGCGTCGGCAACTTCCTCCGGTCCCTGCGGACTCCTGTCTTCAAGCTCGTGACGTCGACCCGTTTATGTCACGGCCCCCTGCCGCCTCGTCGCACCTCAGCTACCACCACTCCCTGCGGCTTCGTGCCTTAGGTACCTCACCACGGCACCTCCGCTTCCTGCGGCTCCTTATCTTCGGCACTTCAGCTTCCTCCGGGTCTGGCACACATCCGGATTTATCTTAAGCAACTCAAAGGACCATATTTAATCTCCAACTGAGACAATTACACTGTGGATCACAGTATGGATCCCACAATAGATAATGTCAGGGGGGGGGGTACACTTCCATACTTTAGGTTGGGGTTCAATAATTTGCAAAGACACTAGTGCCATCTTGTACCATATCCACATAAACTTTCGAACATTAAATTCTAAAAGGTGCGCTAGATGGCGACTACACGAATTCTGGTTATTCTCGAACTGGCAAGTAGCAACATTATATGACATAATGGCTACCGGCGAGCCGGCGACTGAGCAAGTTGTTATTTTATTATAGTTTATAAGTGATTTTCGGTTGTTGCTACAATAAGTTTGGTTGAGTTGGATTAGCCCTCTGTTTCTTGTTGTCTGATTAGATTTTCATGCTGGAACCACATTGTATGTTTGTGTAGTGTTGTGCGAAATGGACGCTTTCATTTATCATTCCGGTAACCCGGTGGTTTAATTTGGTTTCATCATCATCATCATCATTACAGCCCTTCACAAGTCCACTGCTGAACATAGGCCTCCCCCAAGTAATGCCACAAAGCACGGTCCTGAGCCACCTGCATCCATCGACTTCCTGCATGTCTTACCAGGTCGTCACTCCATCTAGTGGGGGATCACCCTACACTACGCCTACCGGTACGAGGCTGCCACTCGAGAACCTTTCTTCCCCATCGGTTATCGGTTCTTCGAGCTATATGGCCAGCCCATTGCCACTTCAGCTTACTAATCCGTTGGGCTATGTCGGTCACTTTGGTTTTACTGCGGATATCCTCATTTCTGAGTCTATCACGCAGAGAAACTCCAAGCATAGCCCTCTCCATAGCTCGCTGAGCGACCTTGAGCGTCCTCATACGGCCATCAGTTAAGGACCACGTCTCCGATCCGTAAGTCATCACTGGCAACACGCACTGGTTGTACACTTTAGTTTTCAGAGATTGAGGTATACCTGACGAGAAGATGTGTCGTAATTTTCCGAACGCTGCCCAGCCGAGTTGAATCCGTCGATTGACCTCTCGGTTGAAGTTGGACTTACCTAGTCGGACTATTTGTCCCAGGTAAACGTACTCATCAACAACTTCGAGCATAGTGCTCCCAACAACTACCGGCATAGGTGTGACATGGACATTAAACATGTTCTTTGTTTTGTCCATGTTCATCTTAAACCTATCCGTTGGAAGACACCATTGAGGTCATTGAGCATAGTGCTAAGGTCCTCCAGGAATTCTGCCATAAGGACTATATCATCGGCAAAACGAAGGTGAGTGATGTACTCGCCATTGATGTTAATACCGTATCCTTTCCTGTCCAGTAGCTTAAAAACGTCTTCCAACGCAGCGGTGAAGAGTTTCGGGGATATAACGTCACCCTGTCTTACACCTCTCTGCAGTTGGATAGGATTTGAACTCTGGTTCTGTACTCGGATAGCCATCGTAGCCCTACTGTACAAACACTTCAGCACTTCGATATACCGACAGTCAACTTGACACCGCTGAAGATACTGTAGCACCGCCCAAATTTCGACGGAATCAAAGGCTTTCTCATAGTCCACATACGCCAGGCAAAGTGGCAGATTGTACTCTTCGGTCTTCTGTACAATCTGCCGCTGGGTATGTATGTGAACTATGGTACTGAAGACTTTTCGGAAACCGGCTTGTTCGGGAGGCTGGAAGTCGTCGAGTCTGCGTGCGAGACGATTCGTAATGACTCTCAAAAACAGCACGTAGACGCGGCTCAGAAAGGAAATCGGTCTGTAGTTCTTCAAGAGAGCGTTGTCGCCTTTCTTAAAGAGCAAGACCACCGCACTTCTGCTCCACGCCTCCGGAGTAGTGCCACCATGGAGGACGGAATTGAAGAGCTTCTGAAGGACTTCAAGTACCGGTGTTCCACCCGCTTTCAGAAGCTCCGCTGTAATTCCATCCTCGCCTGTGGCCCTGCCATTTTTAAGGTGCTGGAGATCTATTCTAATCTCACTCAGACTGACGTCCGGGATATCATCGGAATAGTGTCGGGGAACACTTGCTCTTGGCTCGTTACTCACCCTTGCGTGTGGCTCCAACGATGATGTGTACAGCTGCTCATAGAACCTCTCAATCTCACTCAAAATCTCAGGTGTCTCGGAAACGATGCTGCCACACTCAGTCTTCAGCTTTGACAGTTGGCTCTTTCCGGCAGAGAGATCTCTGGCAAAGACTTTGGAGCTCTGGTTCCGCTTGATCGCTTCTTTAATACGAGCAGTATTAAAGTTGCGTAAGTCTCGCCGCATGCATTTGGAGATCTGTCTGTTCAGTTACCTGTATGCTGTCAAATCTGTTGACGATTGCAGCCTCATCTCCCGTCTAATAGCCATGAGATTAAGAGTGTGATCGGAGAGTTTTTGTTTTCTTCTGCGGCGGGTCTTGCAGAACTTAGCTCCACCCGCATGGACAGTTTCCACGAGCTTGTCATTCATATCGTCCACTGCATTGCAATCTTCTAGGCACTGAAAGCGGTTTTTGTTTTTTGTTGGTTTGGTGTTGTATTTTGCGGAATAGACGCTTTTACATCGTTTATGTTAAATATATATAACAAAAATAAATGTTAATATTACTGAAATCTATAATACGACTTTAATTGAACCTTAATCTCTTAAAATATAAATATAACCGCCTATAGTATAGATAGCTGTATATACATAACTACATACAGCTATTTATAGTCAACATGATATTGAGATTAGTTCAAGGGATATGATACCAGACGGCGACACTATTCATATTGGGTGACAAGAAATCCTAGGAGATGGCTCTCTATTTCTGTATATATTACACTACTCTATGGATAATGTTTTGGAATCACCTCTAAAAAATTAATTCACGGCCTTTAGGCAAATAAAGTTAGTCAAACAATATCGCGATACATTTACCGTGCAACGCCATCTGCCATCGATGAAGCTAACTATCGCAACATAATCAATACAATCACTGTACGACGACATCTATCATCTATGATGCTAACTATCGCAATGTAATGGTAGCACAACGCCATTTGTTTATCTATGACTAAATTACGTTGAACACCATCTGTTTATCGATGCCTAAATTACGCTGAATACTTGGCAAGGGGTTAGTAACCGCAGTTTATTTTTATTTTTTGTCGTTATTAGGAAGACGCTGCTGCCCATGTGCCGATTTGTTTCCCTGTAGTTCTCTGTTTTGTAAACCGCAAACTTTGTTTTTGACATTCGAACACTAATTGTGTGTAACATTAACTTATAAAACGATGTAATAATTTATGTGCGCACTTTGTCAAGGTGATTTAAAGTGTATTTGACATACATACATATATAAATACATAAACACTCACGCCTGTCACCCAGAGGGGTAAGCAGAGACTACGGATTTACGAACCTCTTTCGCCTCCTTTACATCCATATATCTACGCCCACACACGGAGCTCCTAATGTGGCTCATTATCAAAATATTGCCAATTTGGTCAATTGCTTTGTCACTCTTTCCTCGTTTATTCTTTCTTCGTAACCAAACCATCGAAGCATTCCTTTCTTAATCCTGGTCACAACATCATCTTGCACACCACATTTTTCTCTTATCACGCTTGTACCGTTAAGTTGGTTCAGAGTTAGATGGTTTCTTAAAAATAGTCAATATTTATGGTAAAATATTTTATTATTAATCTTACTTTCGCCTACGTACAAGTTTAGGCTTAGGAAGGGGATCACTGGCCTGACGTAGGGAGGCGAAGTCCAGGCGAAGTTTTTGAGGTCGCAGACAGCCAGCGAACGGAGTCGACGGTAACCCAAGTCCGACGGTGATGATGGCCGTTGGCAGGATAGTAAGCCAACAGTTCGTTAGCACACAGCACGGCGGCAAGCAAGGCTTGGGTAGGTAGGTGGATTGGTGAACTTTGAATAATTTAAAATTTTAATTTAGGTAAGTTCAACGGTCGTTCGTTTAGGCTCACGCGCGTTGCGAACTTCAAGCAGTCTCAGGTAGAAATGAATGAGCAATGTCCCGAACGGGAATTCGTGCGCATCTCCGAACTATCCGAGTACATACCCTGCGTATAAGTAGAAGAATTACTGTCGCAACAGAAAACAAGTATTCAGGAATTTTATAGACTTTCAAAGCGCATAGACAAGCTAGACTTATCAGAAAAATGGCAAATCTATGACGAATTAAAGAACCTAGACCAACGCTGGCTACTTGTCTATGAATTGCTTCTACGCATTGACAATATGCTCCTCGGCTAGTACGAACGGCACTATAACGAATATAGTAAAGTTGAAAAAGTCTATATCTTTATCAAAAGACAATTAAATAAGAAGCTGACTTCAACTCTTCACTTAAAGCATTCAACCCCCACAAAAGAGATTTCAACTTTCACGGGGAAGTATTCTCAGTGGCCTACTTTCTTCGACTTGTAGACAAAAACAATTCATAATAATACATTTATTAGCAAGGCTCAAAAAATGCAACACTTAAAGGCTAAACTTAAAGGGGAAGCTGAGCGTTCCATTCATCAACTTCATATCTCAGCTGATAATCATGATACGTCTTGGGAAATACTAACACATCGCTACTTACATATCGTGACCTACCGGGTTTTTTTTTATTTATTGAGAGGCCGCCTTCACTTTCGAAAGTTCAATGCTGCCTCTCTAGAATCTTTCTTCCCATCTGATGTAGATGTAAGCCAACGTCACTATATCAGATTTGATAGAACACAAATATTTGCTAAAGAACACCAATCCTTTTTATAGATGATTTGCAAGGCTATTGAAATCAAAAACATCCAAATTTCAATTGAAAAGATGACTTGGTGCTACCATCTGCTCGTGATCCTGTTATTAATAAAATTAAATCCCAACCCAAGCATACAACTGCAAGACTTCAATCCATACTAATATTATAAATGCGAAAGTAACTCTGTCTGTCTGTCTGTCTGTCTGTCTGCTCCTCTTTCACGCCTAAACGGCTGAACGGATTTTGATGAAATTTGGTATGGTGATAGATGATAACCTAGAAATGGTCATAGGCTATAAATAATCACGCCATCGTTCTTAGGGGGTAGGCAGTAGGCAGATAACTAAATTGAGTTAGTGATTTTTAGTCGTTTTTGTTGGGACTTTTGCTCTTTCACGTATAAAAGGCTGAACAGATCTGTAAGGTAATAGATGGTTACCTAAAAACGGATATAAGATCAAAATGATCACGTCATAGTACTTAGGGGGTAGGAAGTAGGCAGAAAACTGAATTGAGTTAGTGGTTTTTTTATGGTTTTTGGTGGGAATTTTGCTCTATCATGCCTAAACGGCTGAACGGATTTTGATGAAATTTAGTTAGGTGATAGATAGTAACCTAGAAAAGGATATGGGCTATTAATATTCATGCTATCGTACTTAAGGCGTAGGCAGTAGGCAGAAAACTAATTAAGTTAGTGATTTTTAATAGTTTGGTTTAAAAGTTTACCTCATTCACGCCTTAACGTCTGAACGGATTTTTATAAGACTTGGTTAATATAAAGATAGGATCCTAGACACGGACACAGGCTACTTCTTACGGCGGGAAAATACCTCATTCCCGCGGAAATCTAGCGTGATCGTGTCAAGAAGCGAATGACGCCATAGCTACTGAAATGATTTTGATGTTTTTTTTAAATGAGTGTTACTAAGACTTAAAGTTAGTATTTGATCACTTTTCTAACTTAGAGGGTCGGTAGGCGCCATAATTTAGGGAATTTATTATAAAATTTTGATGCATCTGTCTTTATTTAACAGTTTTACTTGGATCGAAACTTAGCGACATACCATCACACTACTTAACTTATAGGGTAGGAAGGTACCAAAATTCAGACTACTTTTTACTTCGGGAAAATATCTCATTCCCACAGGAACCTATACACAGCTACCTATCTACAACATTAAAACTCTGTCTAGAATCACATTACGCCATAGCTATTGATCTGATTTGTATACGATTTTTTATTCAACTGACTGTTAAATTACATACAGATAAAATCTAATTACCTACACCACAGAATTAATATAGTACTACATAACTAGCTACGCTTTAAACTTGAGGAGGTAATTAGATAGACATTTATACGAACTTTATGCTCAGTAATCAATCATAGTGATAAGTTAATACTCATTTTAGACAAAGAAACGGATAGGTAATCAGTTCATCACCGAAATTATAACACCTACACTTAGTTTGTTTACTATTCAACGAGGGAAAATAATTCAATATAACGCAAACCTTCAAATCATACGTCGTCGTAGTGAATACAAGACGCTGCGCCGAGCGAAGAGGCGGTGCGGCGCGAGGAGGGCCGTGCCCAACTGTGCCTACCCAAGCGGGCAGACGCACGAGGGCAGACGTCGTCGTCGCACGTATGCGAATATTGAAATATTGCGTTACGAAACTCTATTCGTTGCGTATTTTTGGTTAGCTAAAAACGTTCTTTTTAAATTCAGAGTTGAAATAGGTACTACGGTCTACGCGTAGGGTCTGTAAGCTTTAATTTAGTCCTTTGTTTTAGATATCTAAATAAATATTTGGTAGGTTATTATTTTTGAGTCCAAGTTGACGTCATTTTCGTATTTTTATTAAGTACTTAGTTACATTTTTATTATTAGGTAGTTAAGGTAGCTGTTAGATGTAGGTATTTTCTTAACCAATCATTCATATCTCTAGGTTTACTCAGATACGTATTATTCTTTATTTTTGCAGTCGCTTTCATTTGTTAATTCTCAATTTTATTCATGTGTAGGTTAAGTGTTTTTTAGCTCACATCAGGATGTTTATAGTTCGTAGTAAATTAGTTTAGTAATAGATTTTGTCATTATATTATAGTACTTTTATGTTAGTTTTGATAGATAAGTAGGTAGTACCAGTAGTGAAGAAAATTGTGTATTGTGGTGTGGTACATAAATTCAATATTTTTGAATTTATTTAGTTAATTTAGGTTTTAGGTATAAAAGGTTTGTCAGGTGCATAGTTGTTTCGGTTCAATACGTTATTGATTGATTTAGATATTTAGGTTATAAGTAAAAAAGTTTGCTTTATCGAAGTTTTTATAAAAAATTGTCTTACGTTGTAGTTTTTAAAACTACCGATTTTACAAATCTTTAATTATTGTTTTATTGTTTTCGATATGCCACGCAAACGTAAATCCAATCTAAGCCGTAGTTCTAGCAGAGCTCGAACTGCAAAAGTTGCTAGAAGCCAAGAATCTGAAGAGCAGACTCAGACGCGTCAGATGTTAGATTCTCAGCGTCATGCGACTCAAAGAGCTTCTGAGACCTATACGCAGACTCAAGCCCGTAGGACCTTAGATGCTGAGCGCCACGCATCTCAAAGGGCCTCTGAGACGTTTACACAGACTCAAGCCCGTCAGGCCCTAGATGCTGAACGCCACGCATCTCAAAGAGCCTCTGAGACGTTTACGCAGACTGAGACCCGTCAGGCCCTGGATGCTGAACGCCACGCATCTCAAAGGGCCTCTGAGACCTATACGCAGACTCAAGCCCGACAAACCTTAGATGCTGAGCGCCACGCATTTCAAAGGGCCTCTGAGACGTTTACGCAGACTCAGGCCCGTCAGACCCTGGATGCTGAACGCCACGCATCTCAAAGAGCTGCTGAGACAGTGGAACAGACTCAGACACGTCGAGTTTTAGATGCCGAACGTCACGCGCAATTGATTGCGGCAGAGACTGACGAAGATTCACAAAGACGACGTCTTTTAAATGCTGAACGGCAGGCAGAAAGAAGACGTACGTTTTCAATGAGTACGTGGGAGGCATTTAATGGTGCCGCTTTTGAGTATGACCCTTTGATCGACTATGTTAATCACCGATTGGTTATCATTGGGAGAATGGATAAAAAATGCAGATATTGTGAAGCACTGAAATGGAAAGAAGAAACTCCAGGTATGTGCTGTTCTGGTGGAAAGGTTAAAATTCCATTACTTGGCGAACCAGAGGAACCTCTTAAATCTTTACTTTTATACGACAGTAACGAATCGCGCCGGTTTTTAAGCAGGATTAGAAAGTATAATTCTTGCTTTCAGATGACGTCATTTGGTGTAGATAAGGAGGTCGTAATGCCTGGATTTTCACCTACTTTTACCATCCAAGGACAGGTGTATCACAGGATTGGTTCCTTACTTCCCGCAAATAATGAACAACCAAAGTTTTTGCAACTTTATTTCATGGGCGATGAAAAAAACGAAGCTGATCGCAGGTGTCAAAATATACAAGGAATCGAAAGGGATACTGTTTTAAAAATCCAGAGAATGTTGCATGAACATAATCGCCTTATCAATACTTTCAAAACAGCACTAGAAAGAATGCCGGGAGAGGATTATAGGTTGGTGATGCACCCCGATCGCACACCAAGTGGGGAACATGAAAGGCGGTATAATGCACCGTTAATAAATGAAGTCGCAGCCTTGGTTACAGGCGAACAGTTTGCTTTCCGTGATATAGTTTTACAGGCCCGAGATGACACATTAACCAGGGTGCCTGATACTCATAAATTTTATGATGCGTTGCAATATCCGATCATATTTAGTAAGGGACAAGAGGGGTACCACTTTCAAGTTCCTCAAATTAATCCTGTAACAGGTCTTCCCTTGCATAACAAAAAGGTTTCATGCATGGATTTTTATGCCTACAACATGATGATACGAGAAAACAACTTTAACATTGTACAAAGATGCAAGCAACTGGCCAATCAGTTTTACGTTGACATGTACGTTAAAGTTGAAAGCGAGAGGTTACGGTACATATCATTAAATCAAACTAAACTAAGAGCAGAGAATTACATCCATCTTCAAGACGCTGTGGCAAATGACGCTAATTTAAATCCAAATAACTTAGGTCGTATGGTCATTTTACCATCTTCATTTGTAAATGGCCCGCGGTACTTACACGAATATACTCAGGACGCGTTTGTTTATGTGCGTACACATGGTCGCCCTGACTTATTCGTCACCTTTACTTGCAACCCAGCCTGGCCCGAAATAGTCAATCAGTTGATGCCGGGGCAAAGCGCAATAGATAGACATGATGTAGTCGCAAGAGTTTTTAGACTAAAAGTTAAAAAACTAATGGATGTGATTAATAAAGGCCGAGTGTTCAGAGAAGTGCGCTGCTTTATGTACTCTGTCGAATGGCAGAAACGTGGACTGCCACATGTCCATATATTATTGTGGTTAAAAGATAAGTTACGACCCGATCAAATAGATAACATAATCAGCGCTGAAATACCGGATCCTAACATTGACAAGACTCTCCATGACATTATTGTAAAAAATATGATTCACGGTCCATGCGGACCCGAAAATCCACAGTGCCACTGCATGAAAGACGGAAAATGCACAAAAAAATTTCCTCGCAAGTTAGTGAAAGAGACCGTTCACAACGACCACGGATACCCGCAGTATCGTAGAAGAGCGCCAGCAGACGGAGGTCGAACAGCAACCGTGAAGCTCCGAAATGGTAGCTACGTTACGGTTGATAATAGTTGGGTAGTCCCCTATTCACCAATTTTATCAAAAATGTTTAACGCCCACATAAATGTTGAGGCATGCAGTTCAGTACGCGCCATCAAATATATTTGCAAATATATAAACAAGGGTAGTGATCAAGCTATTTTCAATTTTAGAAATACTGATCTTGTGAATCCCGTAGATGAGGTACAAACTTATCAGTCTGGTCGGTATGTCAGCAGCAACGAAGCCGTGTGGCGTCTGTTAGCATTTCCGTTGCACGAAAGGCATCCCACCGTGACACATCTCAGCGTGCATTTAGAAAATGGTGAACGCGTTTATTTTAATGAACACAATTTCCACGAACGAATAACTACTCCGCCAAAAACCACACTCACTGCTTTTTTTGATCTTTGTATCAGAGATGAGTTTGCAAAAACTCTTCTTTATGTCGAGGTGCCGAGGTATTATACTTGGGATGCAAGTAGGAAAACTTGGAAACGCCGCATTCAAGGTACTTCAGTTCACGATTGGCCTGGCGTCAAATCTGGAGATGCTTTAGGACGAGTTTATACAGTTCATGTTAGTAACATGGAATGTTTTTGTCTACGCATGCTTTTACACCATGTGCGCGGACCTACCTCTTTCAATGATCTAAAAAAATACAACACACAAGATTATCCTACATTTCGAGAGGCATGTGAGGCAAGAGGATTACTGGAGAATGACAACCATTGGGATGTGACACTGGAAGAAGCTGCTCAATGTAGATCAGCAGGCAAGATGAGAGAGCTATTTGCTGTATTAGTAGCGACATGTGGTCTTTCAAATCCTCAACAATTGTGGGATAAATACAAAAATGATATGACCGACGATATATTGCACAGATTACAAGAGCAAAATCCCAATGTCACGTACAGTGATTTAATTTACAATGAGGGTTTGACAAAAATTGAAGACCAGGTTAAAACAATTTCTGGAAAGGATTTATCAGATTATGGAATGATCAGACCACAGAGAACCGAGGAAATCAGTAGCGATTTAATACGGGAACTAGATTACGATACTGCTTCCTTACAACAACAATTGACAGAGTCTGTTCCACGTTTGATCCCAGAACAAAGGTTAGTATTTGACAATGTTTTCAAAAAAATCGAAGATGGCGAAGGTGGTTTGTTATTTTTGGATGCTCCCGGAGGCACGGGAAAAACCTTTCTTTTAAACTTGCTTTTAGCGCAAATCCGAAAAGATAAAGGAATTGCTGTAGCAGTTGCCTCTTCCGGAATAGCCGCCACTCTGCTCAATGGTGGTCGAACGGCACATTCGGTGCTTAAACTGCCATTAAACTTAGCCCATGAAGAAATGCCAGTCTGTAATATAAGTAAAAACAGCGAGCGTGGACGTATGTTGCAGCAATGTAAATTATTAGTTTGGGATGAGTGTACTATGTCCCATAAAAGAGCAATTGAAGCTCTAGATCGGACTTTGAAAGACATCAAGAGTAATCCAAATATCATGGGGGGGGATGGTGGTACTTTTAGCGGGCGATTTTAGACAGACTTTGCCGGTTATCACTAAAGGCACCCCTGCAGATGAAATAAATGCGTGTTTAAAAGCGTCAACGTTATGGGTGCACGTAAAAACGTTTAGTCTGTCTACAAATATGAGAGTGCAACTACACAATGATGTACAATCTGGACATTATGCTGCTGCTCTTCTTAAAATTGGAGAAGATCGTATGGCAAAGGATGGTAATGGCATGATTACATTGGATCGTGAATTCTGCAATGTTGTGCATAATCCAGATGATCTAAATAACTTCGTCTATAGCGAACTGCTAACTAATATGAGGAATAGAGACTGGTTATGTGAAAGAGCAATTTTAGCGCCGACGAATGAAATGGTGGGACAGATAAACGAGCAAATTATGTCACGCGTGGAAGGTGATATTGTTGAGTTTCTCTCTGTAGACACTGTAATGGATACTGAACAAGTAACATCATACCCTGTAGAATTTCTTAATTCTTTAGAACTGTCGGGAGTACCTTCACACAAACTGAGGCTGAAAGTAGGCGTTCCTGTCCTTTTAATGCGGAGTTTAGATGCACCAAGACTGTGTAATGGCACACGGTTGCAAGTGACACACCTCGGTCGCAATATTGTAAAAGCAATCATTATGACTGGAATGGCAAAAGGAGAGAACGTTTTAATCCCCCGTATACCCATAATTCCGACAGATTTGCCATTCCAGTTTAAGAGATTACAGTTTCCGCTGAAAATCGCATTCGCTATGACGATAAATAAAGCTCAGGGGCAAACATTAAAAGTAGCCGGCATTAATTTAGAAAAGAGTTGTTTTTCTCACGGACAATTATACGTGGCTTGCTCACGTGTTTCAAGTCCACAGAATCTCCATGTGTTGGCCAGAGAGGGAAAAACAAAGAACATAGTTTACAAAAATGTACTACAGTAATAAGGCCTCTTATTGTTAGCTTCCTACATTATTATACTACTTACATTAAGTTAGTACTTCCTACGCAGACGATGTTACGGATGTCACACTGTCTAACATCGGGGGGTTGGCAGGTAGGTAGTTAGTAGTATTTTAAACCGATTTACATTATTTACTTTTTATATTTACTAAGGAAACATTCGGAGCTATCCATTATGTAGCTTAGGTTGCTTTTGAACAAATTTTGATGTGAAGTTGAGGACTGGAACACGATAGTGGGACATTGTTGCAGGGGGACTTATAGCCGGGAGAAAACAAAAAAACTTATGCGGACGAAGTCGCGGGTAAAAGCTAGTATACTATAAGTTTATACTGCAAAGATTGGAACAAAAAAGAATAATTATAATCTGAATTTTGAAATTTTGGAATCAACCACCACGACCAGATATTAAGTGGTTGTTTGTGGTAAAGAAATTCAAGGGTTAGCTGGACCAAGCTTTTTGAGTTTTCATAAAATCGCCCCTGTCTAAACTGTCTACTCTTCAACAATCCCGTGTGAGCTTGTCAGCTTGTTTACACGTTCGTTTATCAATATCTGTATGACCCGGAACCTATCTAAAAGCAACTCTGTTGTTACACCCCAGGGCACTTATATGGTTCACACATCCTCCCACTAGCTTTGAGATTACAAAGTTTGATCTTAGAGCTGATAGTGATGTTTGAATATTGTAATTTTTGTAAATAATTAGACTGACATAGTATTTTCGCAAATTAATTTACGCACAACGTAATATGGCATTTTCCGTGTAGTAGCGGTTGAAAATATCCACTACCCCATATCTTCCCGTGGGTGTCGTAAGAGGCGACAGAGGGAGACAGACAGGAGATGGGCAGCAGCATCTTCCTAATAACAACACTAATATAATAAAAAACTGCGGTTGCCAACCCGCTTGCCAAGCGTGGCAACTATGGCAAATATCCTCCCATGAGTAACGACGCAAACAAACGGCCCCCAGTCCCCGGCGGCCCCGTTATTCCTGGCTACGGTGGCGACCATGGTAACGGCGGGGCAGGGGGTGCTAAGAATCTCTGGTGGAGGTTCGGTTGCCACCTACGATGACTCGACCTGGCAACATTTAACGCACGCACCCTGAAGACTGACGAGAAGATCCTGGAGCTGGAAGAAGAGATAGACAAGTTGCGCTGGAATATTATAGGATTATGCGGGGTCCAAAGAGAGGGAGAGGACACTGTAATCCTCGAGTCCGGCAACTTGTTCTATCACCGGGAGGGCGAACATCTGTCCCAAGGAGATG
Organism: Parnassius apollo; assembly: GCA_907164705.1. NCBI lineage: Eukaryota > Metazoa > Arthropoda > Insecta > Lepidoptera > Papilionidae > Parnassius > Parnassius apollo. The sequence goes on from CAJQZP010000610.1 coordinate 6,981,618, forward strand.
TCGGATTTATCGTCCACCAGTCTCTCGTCAACAACGTTGTAAAGATTGGGAGTATGCCGACGAGGGTCGCGTACCTGATACTCAGAATCACCAAACGGTATTCGCTGAAGGTCATACAGGTTTACGCACCACCACCGATTTACGCACCGATGAGGAGGTGGAGGAAATGTATTAGGATATTTCCAGAGCCATGCATTCCTCCAAAACCCACTACACGGTGTCGATAGGAGACTTCAACGCAAAACTACGCACAAGAGAAAGCGGTGAGCTGAAGGTAGGGAAATTTGGAGTAGGGCAACGGAACCGTAGGGGCCAGCAGCTGGCCGACTTTATGGAGAAAGAGGGACTCTTTATGATGAACTCTTTCTTCCAGAAGCGGCCCACATGAAGTGGACCTGGTCGAACCCCGACGGTTCGACAAAAATTGAGATTGACTTGATATGACGACCAGACCAGAACAACTGTTCAGTGATGTCTCAGTGATTGCAAGGGTGAAAACTGGCAGCGATCACCGAATGGTTAGAACACTGAACCTAAACGTTAAGTTGGAGAGGTCTCGTCTAATGAAGTTAACGCTCCGTCCCCCTCGTGCACTAATCCAGAATCCCGAAACCTTTAAGCTCGACTTACGTAACTGCTTTCAGTGCCTGGAAAATTGCAATGCAGTGGACGATATTAATGACAAGCTCGTGGAAACTGTCCATGCGGTCGGAGCTAAGTTTTGCAAGACCCGCAGCAGAAGAACCCAAAAAGAAAGATGAGGCTACTATAACAGATTTAACAGCATACAGGTAACTGAACAGACAGATTTCCAAAATTATGCGGCGAGATTTGCGCAACTTTAATACTGCTCGTATTGAAGAAGCGATCGAGCGGAACCAGGGCTCCAAAGTCTTTGCCAGAGATCTGTCTGCCAGTAAGAGCCATCTGTCAAAGCTGTAGACTGAGTGTGGTAGCATCGTTTCCGGGACACCTGAGATTCTAAATGAGATTGAGAGGTTCTATGGGCAGCTGTACACATCATCGTTGGATCCACACGCAAGTGTTAGTAACGATCCAAGTGCAAGTCTTATCCGACACTATTCCGATGATATCCCGGACGTAAGTCTGAGCGAGATTAGAATAGCCCTCCAGCACCTTAAAAATGGCAAGTCGCGACTTCTGAAAGCGGAGCTTCTGAAAACGGGTTGAAAACCGGTACTTGAATACCTTCAGAGGCTCTTTAACTCCGTCCTCCATGGTGGCACTACTCCGGAGGCGTGTAGCAGAAGTGCGGTGGTCTTATTCTTCAAGAAAGGTGACAACGCCCTCTTGAAGAACTACAGACCGATATTCCTTCTGATCCGCGTCTACGTGCTGTTTTCGAGAGTCATTACGAATCGTCTCGCACGCAGACTCGACGACTTCCAGCCCCCCGAACAAGCCGGTTTCCGAAAAGGCTTTAGTACCATAGACCACATACATACCGTTCGGAAAATTGTACAAAAGTCCGAAGAGTACAATCTGCCACTTTGCCTGGCGTATGTGGACTATGAGAAAGCCTTTGCTTCCGTCGAAATTTGGGCGGCGCTACAGTATCTACAGCGGTGCCAAGTTGACTGTCAGTATATCAAAGTGCTGAAGTGTTTGTACAGTACAGTAGGGCTACGATGGCTATCCGAGTACAGAACCAGAGTACGAAACCTATCCAACTGCAGAGAGGTGTAAGACAGGGTGACGTTATTTCCCCGAAACTCTTCACCGCTGCATTGGAAGACGTTTTCAATCTACTGGACTGGAAAGGATACGGTATTAACATCAATGGCGAGTACATCACCTTCGATTTGCCGACAATATAGTCCTTATGGCAGAATCGCTGGAGGACCTTAGCACTATGCTCAATGACCTCAACGGATAGGTATGAAGATGAACATGGACAAAACAAAGATCATGTTTAATGTCCATGTCACACCTATGCCGGTAGTTGTTGGGAGCACTATGCTCGAAGTTGTTGACGAGTACGTTTACCTGGGACAAATAGTCCGACTAGGTAAGTCCAACTTCGACCGAGAAGTCAATCGACGGATTCAACTCGGCTGGGCAGCGTTCGGGAAATTACAACACATCTTCTCGTCAGGTATACCTCAATCTCTGAAAACTAAAGTGTATAACCAGTGCGTGTTGCCAGTGATGACTTACGGATCTGAGACGTGGTCCTTCACTGCTTGCCGTATGAGGACGCTCAAGGTCGCTTAGCTCAAGGTAGCGTAGTTTCTCTGCGTGATAAAGTTAGAAATGAGGATATCCGTAGTAGAACCAGAGTGACCGACATAGCCCAACGGATTACTAAGCTGATGTGGCAATGGGCCGGCCATATAGCTCGAAGAACCGACAAGCGTTGGGGAAAAAAGGTTCTCGCGTGGCAGCCTCGTACCGGTAGGCGAAGTGTAGGGCGACCTCCCACTAGATGGAGTGACGACCTGGTAAGACATGCAGGAAGTCGATGGATGCAAGTGTCTCAGGACCGTGCTTTGTGGTATACCTTGGGGGTGGCCTATGTTCAGCAGTGGACTTGTGAAAGGTTGTAATGATAATGATGATGATGTAATATGGCATAAGTTTCTTCCCGGAAAATAGAGTTGAATCCACCCAAATATATATATATATATATATATATATATATATATATATATATATATATACTAAGTTTAATTTAGTTCGTTTGTCGTAAATTTTAAACCCTACATCAAAGCTCATTCATGATCTAGGTACTGATAAATGTACCTAGATCACTCTATAATATCTACTGTATAAGATATAGATCTACTGTATAGGGTTGCCGACCTCACAATGATGACCAATTTTTTTAAATGTGTAGTGGTTGCATGATATCTGAGATCTATAAAATCATTTGTTTCAATGAAATCAGTCATAACAATGAATTATATTTCAAGTAACTGCTTTATTTATTGAACTGCATTAAGAGCCGCTCCAGGTAGGATTTGTACAGCTCAATTTGCCTTTAAACAGGCAAATCTTTGTGAGCTATTTAGCTTGTACGAGTATGTCGCTAATTTTGGTTGGTCTTATTATACCACATAATAAAGGCGTAGGTTTCTATTAGCATCAATATGCTACTATACAGTTACAAGTCAGAAGAAGTTGAAGATAATTCTGGGATGCAGGCCTTAGTTTTTTTAAACATGCGACTGCCCTTTCCCAGAGCAATAATACTAGCCTAATGTATGCCATTTAGTTGCTCAGATCAGAGTTCCATATTAGTTTTATTTTTTTTTTATTTATTTTAGTTATCAAACAGATATAACACATTTTTAATCTAACTAAAAGTTTACACACAATATTAATAAAACTATTGTAAACCCTAAAACATTTTTTTTAATTATTATACAGTCCTACTCCCTGTGGTGTCGTGCCAAGAACGATGGCTACGTTTCTTTGCTGAATGGATAAACTTAGCCTTTGAGCGAGAAAAAAGCTAGCTCTTTTATCACTAGCAGCGACGACCAGTTGCGGATATAGGTCCTTTAGGAACTTCACCGCTCGTGTACCCTACGCACAGTCTCTACGGTATATGGCACAAATATATAGTCATCTCTCACAGACTCATATTTGCGTCACGTACTTAATTCACGTGCCTCTGATGCCACTCCGGCTCTAAACGAGGTATTCTTGAGACGGGAGGCCGTTAAAGTGCCTCTGCAAGTAGCATCTCATACTAGGGAATAACCTCGCTCCCAAGGGACCAAAGTCAAAAAATTTATTGATGATTGTGATGTTTTATACCTAGTCATAGGAGTCTCTATTTGGAGTTAATATTATAATTTTTTATTAGCTATTTAAAGATTATTATCATTTTTGTCAGTCCAAAGACCTTTTCTTTTATTGTTAATAATATTAGTTTTTATTATTAATTTATATTATTGTTGATAACGATGATATTCTCATCACAATTTCGTTCACGGTGATAGATTCGAATAACGTAGTATAGATAAATAATCCTTTGAAAATATCTACGGCCCTCGCTGGAATGTGGCTGCTGCGCTACACCGCACTTCGCCCCATATTATGCAATTAGTGCCAGACTCGAGGTCAGTTATTTTCTTCGGTTTTCTTATTCTCTAAAATAATGGAATCCATTATTAACAGCCAGCTCATGCGGTACCTTGAGGATCACCAGCTGATTAGTGACCGCCAGTACGATATCCGTCGCGGTCGCTCGGCTGGTGATCTTCTGGGTTACCTCACTCATAAATGGGCATAGGCAGTAGAGTCCAAGGGGGAGGTGTTGGCCTTTTGGACATAGCGAAGGCCTTCAATCGGGTTTGGCACAAAGCGCTTCTTACGAAGCTTCCTTCCTATAGGCTTCCCGAGAAATCATGCAATTGGATCACCAGTTTTCTTAGAGATCGGAGAATCAAGGTTGTAGTAGATGGTGCATGCTCCGATTACAAGCCCATTAACGCTGGTGTTCTACAAGGCTGCGTGCTATCATCAGCGCTGTTTCTTCTGCATATCAATGACATGTTGCAAACCGGTAACATTCATTGCTATGCAAATGACATTACTTGTGATGTTTTATACAAAAACAAAGATTTTTACTCCTTTTTTAAAATATGCCGTAGAAAACCCTGAAAGGTATTAAGATAAAGTAATTTAGTTTAACGAAAACGTAGTGGGAGTATAAATATTTTAATGCAATTAAATCTTACTGGTTGGCGATGCTCCAAGCCGGAACTGCTCTGGCGGTTGCCATTATTAAAGTAAGCTGCACAGATGTTACACAAAATATGTATTAAAACACGAGCCTTATCTTTATCGTTACTATTCATTGATTTTGAATATTTTTATATACCAAGTTATGGATTTTAAATTATACGTAAGATTCTCTACGATGATTGCAATTAATAATATAATTATAGAAATAATTTTGAACCAATCATAAAGTTCTTTTGCAAAGTATTTAGTAACACTATATATTTTAAGTGTTATGAAATGCAATGAAATGACGATGACGTAAGAAATAAAAATTTCGTTTGCTAAACGCCTTTTTTAGTCTACTACCATTTAAAAATTTGGTTCCCCTAATCGGAGAAGAAACGGCGAAGAAACCTCACGGGCACCTTTTGTGTCTTTGTAATTTATAAACGTCAAATATAATACTATATTATATTATGGTAGACATTCTGTAATTACATAACACAAGTTACGGCAGCAAAAAATCCTTACGAAAATTGCTCTTATTTTTGGGAATGCTCTTTTTTATTAATAACAGGAAATATTTAATCAGTTGTTAAAATGATCTTCTTTTGTCCAAAGTTTTCATAAGAACTAAAACGAATTTTTGACACACTGGCAATGGAATATTTAAAACTCTGTATACACCTTTGTATTTAAACGGTGTGCAATGTCTAAATTTACTTAAATGTCCTTAAATAAAATATTCTGGACATAGGTTCGAATTCATACATATTCAACATAAGTTCGGGGGTCGCCCTACACTACGCCTACCGGTACGAGGCTGCCACTCGAGAACCTTTCTTCCCCATCGGTTATCGGTTCTTCGAGCTATATGGCCGTTGGGCTATGTCGGTCACTCTGGTTTTACTACGGATATCCTCATTTCTGAGTCTATCACGCAGTGAAACTCCGATAGCTCGCTGAGCGACCTTGAGCGTCCTCATACGGCCAGCGGTGAAGGACCACATCTCAGATCCGTAAGTCATCACTGGCAACACGCACTGATTATACACTTTAGTTTTCAGAGATTGAGATATACCTGACGAGAAGATGTGTCGTAATTTCCCGAACGCTGCCCAGCCGAGTTGAATCCGTCGATTGACTTCTCGGTGGAAGTTGGACTTACCTAGTCGGACTATTTGTCCCAGGTAAACGTACTCGTCAACAACTTCGAGCATAGTGCTCCCAACAACTACCGGCATAGGTGTGACATGGACATTAAACATGATCTTTGTTTTGTCCATGTTCATCGTAAGACCTATCCGTTGGGAGACACCAATGAGGTCATTGAGCATAGTGCTAAGGTCCTCCAGCGATTCTGCCATAAGGACTAGAACAATATCATTAATAAATTTACAAGTAATTTGATTACAATGAAACTAATGCTAAACTTGAAGAAGAGAGAGAGAGTTATAAATACTTATTACATTTATCATATGATTTCAAGCTAACCAGTATACAATAAAGTTTGACGTTAATTTTCTGTATGGTGATGTTAGAGATTTTATGAACATACCAAGGTCCATTACTTATCTTAAAAGCTTACTACTTTTCCGGGCGAGATATCACAAAAGATATTCAGAAGTGTTCTGCTGCCTTCGCGCTGGTTATGTAAAGAAGTTAGTAAAAAATTAATACCTTCTTCGTCTTTTTAGGGTTTCACTGACATACTGTGTACACTATAGAACCCTTCTACTTTCGCTCTGCCCGTTCGTTCTTAATTTTAGTGTTACAAGATACATTAAACTTCAAATAAATATAAATCTTATAATAACCTTACTCAAATAAACACACACACACGCGCGCACGCACTCACGAACGCACGCACGCACGCACGCACGCACGCATACACACACACATACGTGTGTGTGTGTGTGTGTGTGTGTGTGTGTGTGTGTGTTTGTGTGTGTAAAAATGTTTCCATTCTAAAACCATTAAGTTACTGCAAGAAAATAATGCCATAATTAACAGGACTCTTAAAAACTTTTGAAATTAAAATAATTTCTTTTATTTAAAAAAACTATTTTCTTATATAATCATTAAAGGCCGTGGCATCATACGTAACTGTGTAACTTAACATTTATGAGCGTTTATATTGAACCGGTTTGTCTGCGTATTTTCCATCTCGCTGGTTTATAGAAAGCGACCCTTGTTATGAAAAGTTCGGACAACGAACTTGTTTCCTTTGAGAAGTTTTGCATTTATGAAATAAATGTTAATAGGTATATCACTAACCTACTAAATTCCAAGTCGGTACTGAGACAAAGTGTATCAAACAATTAAATCGCTGAATTCAAAAGCTAAGTTATTCTAAAATGTGTGGAAATTGTTTTTAATTAATTATTTTACGTTTTTGAGAGGACTGAGATTATATCATATCACAAAACAAGTAATAACTAGAATTCTGTCTAAATAGTAACATAAAAAACTTCATTCCCTACCTTTCCACCTTTGGGAGTGATTTTTTTTGAATTTATTACCTCTGGAGTTCAACCTATTTAATAAAAGAAGCATCATCAAAATCGGCTTAGCCGTTTTCAAAAAACATAGGCGTCGAATATATTAACTTCTCGGTTTTCGTGCTCGATTAAAAATATTTAAGAGAGAAGAAAACGCAAAAAAGGGTGTAATGTAAAGTTGTATATTTAAGCTAATTCAGTTTTTCTACGAGCTAGTTGTGATAGAGCCCCGCTGCAACAAATTGGTGCTGTAAATGTATCGATTTGAATGGGGAAGTATCACTCTTTCTCAAAGTATCAGTGTCAAATAGCAGCATAATGTCACTGTGTTTTGTATAGTGTACGACAAAAACCGCGAGCCTTTTCTCTGGTGACGACAAAAGTACTAACTTAGTCCCTACGGGTACTAATGCGTGTCAATATTAATTCTTAATCGAGGATAAACAATATTAGTGGATCACAATATCCACTTACCATCAAGTGCAATGACTACAGACTATGTTTTGTGTTCGGTTACTACCATCGCTGTAAAAAAATCACATTCCTGGTTTTAGATGCCGAAGGGCGATAATTTTAAACGGCTACAATTAACAATAACTTATCATTTTATTTTGTGAACGTAATCTGAAGAGACGGTATCTAATCGAATCATATAAAGACAACCGGCATCATTTTGTTGAGCAACTGAACGATTCTTAAATCAATTATCTCGTTCCGCTGATACTGAAAATTGAAAATGCGCGTTATAATAATAGGAATTGGCTCAATTTGTTCGCATTTACTTAATTCAAGTGAATAATTAAAGAAATATTGTGATAAAAGTATAACTCATGTATGCATTATGAGTGTGAGGGTGGATATTATGTTTACAGTTGCTCTTAATGCTAAGCTCATCTGTTCTTGATTCAGCTGCTGATTATCAAACAAAGCTTTGATAATGACAAGAAATCCATCCGAAAACACTGAACCTAAATTTCGCAGATTGGTAATAAGCCAGGTATTGAATTTCGTAATATTTTCGTAACTATATATCTATATGCAATAGATGATTGCACAAACACTGAACTACACACTCGTCTTAACCTACAACTGCCTGATGTAACAGATGTGGAATAAGACGGATAAGTTTAAGATGCAGGGTTACAGTCAATCACAAAAGCAGTCCGGAAAATAATAATTCCAGTTTTTGCATAAAAACAGATTCCAATCAACGGCTCGAAGGATAGTTGCCGGATAAACTAGTTAGTCTGGCCATGGTGTTCTGAATTATAGTATAAAGTAATTGTAATAAAATAAAATGAAAAATATGATACTTATTTTGTGGATCAGAACACGCCCGTGTAAAAAAGAATTAGTTTAGTGTTTGTGATCAGTTTGTTAGTAGCGGTAAATGCAACTAACCAATCAGTTATATTTTAACGCTATGAAGTTCGAGGTGAAAAATTATAGTATAAAGTAATTGTAATAAAATAAAATGAAAAATATGATACTTATTTTGTGGATCAGAACACGCCCGTGTAAAAAAGAATTAGTTTAGTGTTTGTGATCAGTTTGTTAGTAGCGCTAAATGCAACTAACCAATCAGTTATATTTTAACGCTATGAAGTTCGAGGTGATAAATTATAGTATAAAGTAATTGTAATAAAATAAAATGAAAAATATGATACTTATTTTGTGGATCAGAACACGCCCGTGTAAAAAAGAATTAGTTTAGTGTTTGTGATCAGTTTGTTAGTAGCGCTAAATGCAACTAACCAATCAGTTATATTTTAACGCTATGAAGTTCGAGGTGATAAATTATAGTATAAAGTAATTGTAATAAAATAAAATGAAAAATATGATACTTATTTTGTGGATCAGAACACGCCCGTGTAAAAAAGAATTAGTTTAGTGTTTGTGATCAGTTTGTTAGTAGCGCTAAATGCAACTAACCAATCAGTTATATTTTAACGCTATGAAGTTCGAGGTGATAAATTATAGTATAAAGTAATTGTAATAAAATAAAATGAAAAATATGATACTTATTTTGTGGATCAGAACACGCCCGTGTAAAAAAAGAATTAGTTTAGTGTTTGTGATCAGTTTGTTAGTAGCGGTAAATGCAACTAACCAATCAGTTATATTTTAACGCTATGAAGTTCGAGGTGATAAATTATAGTATAAAGTAATTGTAATAAAATAAAATGAAAAATATGATACTTATTTTGTGGATCAGAACACGCCCGTGTAAAAAAAGAATTAGTTTAGTGTTTGTGATCAGTTTGTTAGTAGCGGTAAATGCAACTAACCAATCAGTTATATTTTAACGCTATGAAGTTCGAGGTGATAAATTATAGTATAAAGTAATTGTAATAAAATAAAATGAAAAATATGATACTTATTTTGTGGATCAGAACACGCCCGTGTAAAAAAAGAATTAGTTTAGTGTTTGTGATCAGTTTGTTAGTAGCGGTAAATGCAACTAACCAATCAGTTATATTTTAACGCTATGAAGTTCGAGGTGATAAATTATAGTATAAAGTAATTGTAATAAAATAAAATGAAAAATATGATACTTATTTTGTGGATCAGAACACGCCCGTGTAAAAAAGAATTAGTTTAGTGTTTGTGATCAGTTTGTTAGTAGCGCTAAATGCAACTAACCAATCAGTTATATTTTAACGCTATGAAGTTCGAGGTGATAAATTATAGTATAAAGTAATTGTAATAAAATAAAATGAAAAATATGATACTTATTTTGTGGATCAGAACACGCCCGTGTAAAAAAGAATTAGTTTAGTGTTTGTGATCAGTTTGTTAGTAGCGGTAAATGCAACTAACCAATCAGTTATATTTTAACGCTATGAAGTTCGAGGTGATCAATTAAGGGCGCAGGCGGGCACCGCTCTGTGCCGATACGAGCTAGCCAGCACGGAGATGCCATTCACCACTTTTGTTCATGACTTGAGTGTGCATATGATAGCCGAGTTATTACGTAAGCACATTGCAGACACCTGTGCGCTAAATCTTTAACTAAGTTAGATTTTACCCGAAGGAATTGAGAGAGTGTAACAGTTTTATTTATAATCTGAAGTGAAAAACCAACTTACCACCTGATGGCAAGTGGCTACTTCAGTGCAGGGTCACCCACAGCCGACTCCATACAAAGAAGGCTACATATGTGTTGTCACCTGTGATTATACTGGCTCTTTATACCTTACAAGCACGTGGTACCAACCTCCTAGGCAGAGTAGAACAACGAACTTGTCTAGAACTGCTTAGAAACGAGTGCAATAATTATAAAAATAGAACAATCAAAAATTCAAAATAAATTCACGAGGTTTTCTTATTTAACACACGACCTTGTTCGGTGTGGTTGGATACAGCCAACTAATTTTGAGGGATGACATTTTCAACACGTAAAAATTCAAATACAGCATGTAAAAATTCACAAAAACGACGCACAGGGTCTGTGAGAACTTTTTGCAATAATTATCTTCGATATATCTATATCTATTTAATATCAATTTAATGAAAATATAATTTCAAATATCAGTGTAAGCTTTATATTGTAGTTGTTAAATATTTAGTATATTAAAGATGTTATAGGGTAGAGATAGAGAGGACGCCAGTCGTATCAAAGATTTAAGTTTTATTTTTTTAAATATCACCTATCTATATTAAATATCACCTATATTATATGGGCACACAGTATGATGTTTTATTTCGCTTAAAGAGAAAAGTAACAGCCTTCGTCCGTCCCACAGCTGGCCGATGATGATTACATTTTTCTGAAAGTTTATTTTTTTAAGTTTATTTTAAAGGAAAGAGATCTTAACGCTGCCCTAATGAGTGTTGAAGAATTCATTTATTTTCTTAAAATTTTCAAAATATATGTTTGACGACAATGATTTCCTTTAACCACTGAAACCGTGGTAAATCAAATTGTAAAAGTGTATTTAATGATTTCCTTTATTTCGGCAAGGAACTTAGGGTTTTAGTGTACTGTGTGCAAATACTTAATTCATGAACTATCGTGGCACTTCTTCTGTCATTAATCCACCTAAAATTTTATTAAAATAAGTACACTTAATCACAGGGTGTTAGCTCTTGATTACTGAAACCCGTAATTATCCTTCTGTTTAAAGGTTCTTTCGTATAACAAATCAATCGCGTCGAAATGTTTGTCTATTAGTTTTAGAACTGGCGATAGACATCTCTTGCCGCCTATTTTAACAAATGAAAAGTGATTTTTTCGTTTAATGACTAATAATTTATTTTTTATTATAGTTGTAGAAAATTTTTATAAATCATTCTGTTCCCGACTATAAGAAATTGACTGAACTGAACTCCTGTTTTGAATAATACTTTTATCGCATAATGTATAAACTCCATTGAAATATCATACTTTCATTATAAAACCAAAAAAAGTGTTAATTTTTTATTACTAACGTAACGATGTTGTAGTTTATTATGCATATTTCTATTTGCAAAATGAAATCTTAAAAGCCGAAAAAAAAACACATTTTTAACGCAAGATTTATGTTTCTATTGAAAAATCGTATAAGAAATTTATATCGGTCAGATTTCAAGAAAAATGTCGATTATTGTATAAAAACATTTCAATCGCTATATTCAATTGAGTTAGCCGTAGATTTAATTTGTTTATATTAATATTTTTTAACATTGACCGACAGGTGTAACTATTCACTTTCAATAAATATATTTCAAATCTTTACAACGATACTAAGCTGAAATTAGTTATGTATTGAAATAACCTGGAACACAGATAATGCCAATGGTAGTAACATCTAGGGTCCTCGAATACTCCAGTATGGACATTAAAATAAAGAATATACAGTTATCGATTTTCTTTTATTTAAATTTTTACACGCTTGATTGTACGCTGCACATGAGAATCACATCGGTAAAAAAATACAACTAAAAAGAAAAGTCGTTTCAAATTTCGAGACTGTTCTTCAAAATGTAAGACTAAATAGACGTTCCAAATGTGGCATATATTTATGTTTAATTATTTTTAAGGGACTGTATTATACATCATTTTGCAATTATGAAAGATATATCGAAGTCTTTTATTCAGTAAATATTAAAATATTAATATTAGTTTATGTTAAATTTTAATGTAACATTGATCTCGAGAGTGAAGTTATAAAATCTAATTAAATAAAAAATACACAAGCTAGTTTTGTATCTACGAAGTAACTTTTTTCCGAAGAGTGGTTTTTAATTTCAAATAAATTAAAGTGATTTTCCGCTATTAAATGCAACAATTAAGCAAAATAATAACAATACTAATAAATGTAAATGAAAATAATAAACTGCTTTTATTTAATACTCTCAGAACTTCAGGAACAAGGATTTTTTAAATTGTTTTTGCCAGATTCTTTGATATGCTCATAATACAAATATATACAAACATTGAATTTTTGAAACTAATTATTCTTCAGACTCTTGAGGATGTAATGTTAATAAGAAAAGAAACACAATATCCATTACCCCATATCTTCTCATGGGTGTCGTAAAAGGCGACTGAGGAAAACTAAAACAGGAGACGTGCAGCGGCACCTTCTTGATTACAACTTAAAATTATGAAACAATGCGGTTCAAAATCCACCTGCCAAGCCTGGCAACTATAATCTCCTATATAAAACAATCTATAGGGAGGTCTTAGAGACTCTTAGAGACATATTTTAATTTTATTTTAAATAAATCAAATACAAAGCTTAAATTATTTTATCACGGTGTCGCAAAAACCTAAGAAGGTTTATCTGTACACCATGCTTCATCGACGGCACTCGATGCTCAACCCATGTACACATTTATTACATCATTTTCTATTATATATTACGGTACATATAATATGCCTTAAAAATTGCAGCGAAGACCCACACGCTTGCAATGCATACGTACATTCATGGGTAGTAAAATTGTGTCATTATTCAGACGCACAAAACCATACAAAACCGGTTAGACAATGAACGTACACAAGATGTCCACAAGATGTAGAATTTAACAGTATTACGGTTGGTAGGTAATCTTTGTTTTATAATTAAATATTATATTACATAGTAAATCACCGATATGTGTGTATAAATATACACACACATACGCATTTATACGCACATAAATACATATAATAATCAGACTGATACGCTGGAATGAATGGAAACATCTACAATTTTGCAAGGACAATAAATAACGCGTTATATAGTTTGGACTGAGTATTTTTATCGCATTACTTTATCACCCAAAAACGTCAAAACAATTATCTATTCTTCTTTTTCTTTATCATAAGCCTGCAAGAGTCTCCTGCAAGACGTGCGCCTCTCCCAAGTAGCAATGAGTTGCAGTAATTGTCAGGTAGACTGACGATCGCAATACAAGACTTTTTCGCAACTTTGACGTTGCTTCCCGTAGCCGATCCGGGTATTTTATGTCTACACTGATTTAGCCGATCTGTTTATGCTGCCAAATATTGAAAGCCATCAGGTTTTTCTATCGTTCCCCGTAGTCACATCTCACTACATCCCCAGGACCCAACGGCGTTATGTATTCATTTACGCCGCCACTACACGGCAAAAGAATTACCTTTCCCACCTTATTTTTGAAGTTTGCAATGCACGTATTTATTAAGTGTTCATAAATTACAGTAATGGCTACCCTCTTCCTTAGTTTATTTTTCATATCAACGTCTTAGTAGTTTTATTTTAAATATAATATTAAACTGATACGCCAACCTCGGTGTTTAAGTAATCCGTAGTTTCGTTTAAAAAATATTACAAATATTCAAAATAAATATCTTAATAACGAAGATTATATGCGCACAAATTCGTGGGCAGTTAGTATGTAAATAATCATTTTGTAACTTTTTAGTTGCATGCATTGTTTTGAATGAACTGTCAAGATGCTTTAACTGTATTTAAATTAAGTTTTTTTTTCTTTCTTATATAGTTTAATCATTAACCATACCCAAAATATTAATAAATTATACATTTGAATAATGAATAACTAAGTAATTTAGTGGAATTTCTATGACAGAAAAAAACACTACGCAACATTAACCCGTCGGGGTCATAAAAAGCGACAGAGAGAAATTAAAAAGAAACCAGCAGGAAAGCATCAGCAATTCCCTGGCGATTATTAGGCGGGTCGGCAACTATGGCAAATATCCCATGAGAAAATTTATGGTAGAGGCCGAGAGAGATCTTCATCTGTGGAATTTTGATAGATTGTACTGAATGAATAATAAATGAAAATAATTTGAATAGCCAAAAGAAAATAAAAAAATCATAAAATTATCCTCCCATAATAATTCCTTTAGCCTATAAAACAAGCATATACTTAATTCTGTCATTAATTTATTATAAAAGTATAATTACCGTATAAACATTGTTTCAAAAAGTAAATTAATTTACGCCAACCTCATTACGGAGGACTTCTCTTTCAAATTATTAAACTCCACTTAACCGATTATATCTTTCCAGCACCATTCACTCCACTAGCAAATTTAAAATAATGTTGCCCCTCTTTCCAATCGTCTCTTAATTTTTTTATAATGAAATACGTGTCTTCAATACAAAATAAATATAAAAATCCGTCCAGGAAATTTGAGCTGGTTCTTTTCTCTCTCAATGATTGCTTATTATAAATTACTAAAAATGAGATACGACTGTATTATGATGAGCAAATCATTTATTATGCAGTACATTACAATGTAAATCTTTCGCAGTAGCGAATAAAAGTTGTTAATATCAAAAATACAGATACATGAAAAACATATTTCATTAAATTAAATATCTTTTCAATAAACGGAATGTACATTTAAAAAATATGTAAATTAATAAAAGCAACCCTTTAGACCCAAAAATAATATTCCCAAGAACAATTTAAAAATATAATTTAATTTCGTATTAAAATGTTCATTCACAGTCCCTATGTAATAGGTATAATATATATTATACATATACAAGCTACTTAACAAAATAAGAGCTGAACAAAATAAAAATAAAAGCATGTTTTTTAAAGTAAAATGCCTTTGATTACATAAATATTATTATAATAATTTAAATGAATATTTTAATGATCAAAAATATAATATAAACATTTAGCGCTTAAGTTTTATGTTATATATAATTTTATTATATTTAATCAAATATTTAAAATTTAATTCATGTTGCTTTTTCTATATTACTTTGCTCAAGTGGGTATCATGATATTGTACGGTAAATAATTCTTAAACCAACATTCCTATTACTGGAAACACGTAATATTGCTACTGTTATATAATTTGTTGAAGATTGTCCATGAGGCGAGGTGAATCTTATGGTCATTAAAACAACAAAGTGAGATCTTGTCAAACAAGTCATCTTTAAAAAAATAAGCACGCTTATGCAACGGCACTGCACTTGTGGAGTAGAACATCCTTAAAGGTTTTTTGGACGGACGAGTGGTTAACATATAATTGATTAAATTGATTAAATTAAAAAATTGGTTAAATTAATTCGTTATATTACAGATTTGCCAGAATAAAAAAGCATACAGACTAAGCCACAAGCCATCTTATTTTGTCCTTATAAATAATAAAAATGGTGTGATTTTAGAGGAGATGAAAGGTTTGTAGTTAAATTTTTGCTGGAGCTGCCATTGTTGTCGCTCCCGCCTGCATCCTCGTTTGGAAAAGGACATTATGCATTAAATCGTTAAAAACCTATTCTTTAAATTTCTAGCAGCCCGCATATCCCCTTCATAGGTTACAAATCCAAGTAGGAAACTTTTAAGTTAAAATTAATTTGGTATGCGACTTTATTTTATATTATTGCCTTGATCTTCACATAATACCGTGAAGCATATAAGTGCATGTGCATGATGTGTGTCTATCATTTGTGGTCAAATAATGTATTTCGTTTTCTTATAGCATTGATTGACAAACGAGCACACAGTCTACCTGATGGTAAGTGCATGCTGTGGCTCATAGACATCCACATTTATCTTCAATTAAGGATTGAAATGCAAATGCGTTGTCACCCCTGAGGACTGAGATGGATGCCTTGATTCCGGTAAAAAGGGTCTCCGGTTCTATATACTCACCTTACGAAACACAGCAGCATTAGGCTGCTATTTTACGTTGGTATTCTGTGAGAGCGTGGTCCTGCCCCGGTCGAGCCAACCCATTCGTGCTACAACAATAATATAGGTGCAAAGTGCCACTACCACGTAAAAAAGTTCCAATGCTAACGCTAAAATCTTGACTTTTCATTAATTTTATGGTAGCCAGTATTATACCTTTTGTATAAACTCGTATTTAATATTTTATTTAGTGAACTTGTCTCTTCTACTGCATTCATTCTTTAGCGGAAGCTAAATTTCAAACTTATTGCCGTATATTATTACCATGACCACTTTCCTCCCTCCACAACAGCCTAATATTAAACGGCCAGTTTGCATATAACACAAGTTACTCGTACAAGATTTGAATGCGTCAACTCTTACATTTGAATGAATAATATTATGTCATCAGTGGAAAGTATTAAGGATATGCAGAGAACAAACATTTTCGAAATTAGTTAGTCCGTAGTAGCGACAGGTGCGTCCTTTTTAACTTAACACATTTACGATTAAATATATTTAAAAATCATGGGATTTAAGTAAGTAATATTTTAATCTACCTATTAAATCTAATCCGATATTATAGTATGTAATTCTTTTTTAAAATCTATATATAAGCCAGTGCTTATCTGTGTAATATGTGGGATATTACCCACTAAATGTTATTAAGTGATGTGGCCGTAAATGGTAAAGCGCAACGTCTTAGTTTAATAAAAGTGCGTTCTCCATACAGGATCCTCCGAAGCAATGTCCTGAAAATTATCATTTCAGGTTTTTATTAGTTATTGCAACTGAATAGTAATAGTTGTAACTCCTATTTCATGATTTAGTAAATTAGTGTCAGTTATACACCAAGTTTAAAGCATATCGCGCCATAGGAATCTTATTTTTCATATGCCTGAGGGAAGGTTCTATTTAATGGAACAGAACGCTCACGTCTTTCGCTGTGAATGATTTTTTTTTAAATTTTAGCGACGATTCGATCAAGTAGAATTTATTGAATAAATCAGTTAAAGTTATTGGCGAGATGAACAATTAATTTTGTTCATTAAAATTTTATTAAAACAAATAGATAATAGGCGTTAATTTAGAACACACACAGTCTACATGATGCTAAATAAATGCTGTGGCTCATAGACTTCTTCATCTAACCTCGATTAAGAATTAAAGTGTAGATGCGTTTCATTCGTAATTAACTAACTACAATTGGCTTAATAAGTCTAATTTAGAATGCATTGTAAATTTACAATGATCTACGGTTCTCTAAACTGATGCTTTTTGAAAAATACACATTATCTATTGTGAACACGATTTATAATATGTTCAAAAGTATACTGTGTTGTTGTCAAAAATAAAAGAAGTCATCTTTGATCTGCACGTTACAGCATAGGTAAAATACAAATAAAAAAGCATGTGTGTAGTTCACACGCGGTAGAAGTGAAACCTTCAAATGTAATGAAATATAATGCAAAAATATTTCACAGAGGATGATTTTTTAAAATTGATATTTCTACATTCTACCACAAATTTAGCATAAAATATAGGATAAAAGTTTTATTTTTAGCAAATAAATGTCATAATTTTTTTAGACAATAGATTAGAGCCTAAATTTTAGTGTATTAATTAAATGAAAAGAATATTTTCTTTCGTTTAAATTGCTTTGTAATATCTACGTCTACTTCATTCTACAGGTAGAGTTACTTTATAGAAAAAAAATTGATTGACTCTCAAGGTGAATCGGTATGATATGAAATCGGAATGGTTTGGATATGATAATTTTATTCAATTTTAATAATTAATTTTATATATTTCATGAATTAGTATTTTTATTGTACATTTTTTTTAGTTGTAGTTATTATTGTGTGGTATTCTTCAAACAAAATCATATGAATTTGACGATAAAGTTGGCTTTTTTGCAAATTCACAACAAATTTACCGAATTTTATACAGTTTTAGTGACAAACACGTGATATTGTGAGGTAACTAAAAATACTTGTCTTTTTCTCTATAAAATGGTTTAATTAGCATGGGTGAATTTCTGCAATCTATACCAAATTGTGTTGGTTTGCGATTTTGATTGTATACTAGTTTTTTTATCCTACAAACACCAGAAAAGAGCTGTTTAACATCATAATATGAACCCAAATCATAATAGGAAGAACAATAAATTTTCCTACCTTTAGCATCCATCACGATTTTAGATAATAGACATATTGTATATATTAGACAAAAGCATAATGATTATTTTTATACTTTACATACATAAATACCTTACAATAACTTACAATCATGTATGTTAACAACAATTAACAACACAAAACAAATTAGAAATAGCTTTGTAGCGATCATTATCCATAAATTCCTTAATATTAAAGTAACCCTTTTTATACAAACTTAGTTTAATAAAGTTTTTGAACTTTGTGTATGTCTAATTTTGTATATTTTCTAGGATTTAATTGTAAAAGCGTATACATCGCCCCAAGAATGAATTACTGACTCGTTGGAGTCGAGTAACTGGTACTACTAGCTTGTGCCTGTTCCTAGTATTTACAGAATGAATATCACTTATTTTTGCAAAACTACTTTTATTTTTGTGTACCTACATTACATTTTCATAAATTTATAGAGAGTTATATTAATTTCCTTCATTCCATCCCATCTAAGCCCCCGTGACCATGGGTGCTGGAAAGCGCCCGAAACGTCGGGAATTAAAAATAAAAGTAATTAAAAGCAAAAATAAACGCGATAAAATCCGTAAAAGTAGTTTTAATCATTTCCAAATTTCTTCATCTAATAGTAAAAACAACCTAGGTTAAAAACAAAATTAAGACTAGTTTTGTTTTGATTAATTTTACAGCTGTATTAAATATGAGAGATATATAATAAATTAACAGAGCTCCGCAGCAACTATATTATGGTTGTAGCACGAATGGGTCGGCACGGCCGGGGTAGGAACACGCTCTCAAGGAAAACCAGTTATTGTCTTGAGCGGAATTTTGCTCCCCTCCCCAGAATACGTGGGGCAGCCTGAGCACCCACGCTCAGGAGTGGAGTACTTGGTCATGGATGCTCAGCGAGGGATTCTCCAGGGGTGCTGGTACCCTCATGGGGTTGATCTTCACTTAATTCGGCTACCATGTGAATGGGGGGGGGGGATTGAGCCTCGGCCACCTGCACTCACCAGAAGAAACGCGGAAGCTGAGCTTTCACTTCACGCCAGTACTCTATGAGGTCGCCATACAATACACCTACCGGTACGAGGCTGCCACTGGAGAACCTTTTTTCCCCATCGGTTGTCGGTTCTTCGAGCCTGGATCAAGTAATATCCTCTAAATTTCAAAACATTTGCTGCTCATTGACTGGCTGAGATCGAAGGTCAGGGGAGGTCGTGTGCTCGAGAGTTATCACCGGTTTTAAAAGTCTTTTCCGGTACTCCAACTCCCTAGGCGTAGTCCCAAAATCATGGAAGAAGGCTTCCGCCCACCCAATCCCTAAACAAGGCAACCGCTCAGACCCATCCAACCACAGGCCCATCACCATCACCTCCTTGTTTTCCAAAACAATGGAGTCCATTGTAAACCGCCAGCTCATGAGGTACCTTGAGGATCACCAGTTGATTAGTGATCGCCAATATGGTGTTTGTCGTGGTCGATCTGCTGGTGATCTTCTGGTTTACTTAACTCATAGATGGGCGGAGGCAGCAGAGTCCAAGGGGGAGGCATTGGCCGTTAGTTTGGACTTTGCGAAGGCCTTCGATCGGGTTTGGCACAAAACGCTTCTTTCGAAGCTCCCTTCCTATAGGCTTCCCGAGAAATTGTGCAATTGGATCACCAGCTTTCTTGCAGATCCGAGCATCAAGATCGTTGTAGACGATGCAAGCTCCGATGACAAGACTATTAATGCTGACGTTCCACAAGGCTGCGTGCTATTACCAACGATGATTCTTCTGCATATCAATGATAAGTTGCAAACCGGTAATATTCATTGCTATGCAGATGACAGAAGTGGCGATATTTCTCGGGAAAACGTCTGTGAGTACCGGGAAAAACTTGTGTCTGAAGTCGAGTCTTTGCTGAACAAAGTCTCGGATTGGGGGTGACTGAATTTAGTCCAGTATAGCCCTCAGAAGACACAAGTTTGCGCCTTAACCGCTAAAAAGAACCCCTTTGTAGTAACTCCTCAGTTTCAAGGTACTCCCCTGTTTCCGCAGCCAGTATCGGAATCCTCAGCATCATACACAGCAAGCAAGCAAGCAGCAGTCACTTGAAAGAAAAGGCCAAATTGGCCTCTAAAAATCTGGCGTGCTCAACATAGTGGGATAGTATTTCATGCCGGCACACCGCCTGCAACTTTACAAGGCGCAGGTTCGGCCGCACATGGAATACTGTTCCCATTTCTGGGCTGGAGCTCCCCAGTACCAGCTCCTTCCACTTGACCGCATCCAGCGCAGAGCGGCTGGAATCGTTGACGACCGAGTGCTTTCCAATTGGCTCGATTCACTGACGCTGCGAAGAGATGTTCCTTCTTTTTGCATTTTCTTTCGCATATAATAATAATAATATATAATAATAAATAAATAAATCGTTTATTCTGGACCAAACCTTTTGTATATTTTTCACAACCACCAAACTGCGTAACAGTTGTCGGCGGGTTAGCGCTTGTCTTAATACATTTGGTTCAAATACGTAATTATAAACTTCTTGAAAATAAAAGAATATAAATAAAGCAAGTTTTAAATTTTAAAACAGGTATTAAACTATTATTAAGAAATATGTACTAACATTTAGCCTAATATTAAGAAACTACTACTAATATTAGGAATTACTAACTTTTTCACATCTCGCAATAACTTCGCTAAGGAAAACAGTTTTCAATTTATTTTTTAGTGTTTGTTTACTTATTCTAGTATTGTCTTCTCTCAGCTAATCGAGATCATTAAAAAGTGTGGGGGTCAAATATTTGTTGGTTCTTTTGCCATAGTAATTTTTTACAGATGGTCGCACAAGTTTACGCTATCTAACGCTTCTAGTATGATACCTATTTTCCACTTGTTATTTGAATTGGTCGTTATATAACTGTTCAAGAACCAGCAAGTACTTGACCTTCTCATGTACAGGAAGCATTTTACATGCAACAAAAAGTTTTTCATAATTGTCTTTACAGGCAAGTGTTGTTTGTGGTTTAACAAGGTATTTCATAAAACGGATTTGCAACGATTTTATATTGTTAAGATATGTTTTAAATGTACGACCAGTACTTAATCCATAAGTTAGTAATGACTCAGTGAGAGCAAAATAAATGACCCGTAACGATTTCCTATTCAACGGCGCATTCAGGATATAAAACTTACTCAACACTGTCCTAAGCTTTTTACACGCTGCTTCAACTTGTGTTTTCCAATTCATATTATAGTGCACCCACAGGCCTAGATACTTAAATCTAATTACATACTCCAGCTTTTGACAAACACAATTTAAATTTTATAGTGTATACACTCATACGTGTTACCCACAATACCTATATCCACGCTCTTGACATTTTTTGCCACTAAATTTTGCGGTGAGTACAGATGCATCACTTTCGTCTTATTAAGGGTAAGTATGATACCATTATCATAAGCCCACCGAGTAATATTATCGAAGTCAGCCTGCAGCACAGCCCTGATCTCTTATATATTCTTAGAGGAGTATGTAAGGCACATTTCATCCGCGTATATATATACTCGAGATTTTTTAACCACGTTACTAACGCTATTGACATGCATAACGTAGCCAACGGGACCATAGACTGAACCAGTTGAAACACCAAGCTGTGCCAGTGCTTCTTTACCAGCAAAACCAGAAATGCAGGTTTGTAAGGTTCTGTCTCTCAGATAACTCCGAAACCACCTATTTGTTGGACCCCTGATTCCACACTCATCCAGCACCTCATGATCCAAGGTATCGAAGGCTTTTTTAAAGTCTATGAATAGCGCCAGGACCTGATGGCCCAGGAGCAGACTACTGTTTATATCTTCGGAAAACTGTGATAGGGCTGTTATGGTGCTACGACCATGCCTAAAACCGTGCTGTGCATCCGCTAAAATGCTATTTTGCTCCAGGAATTCGCTGACCTGGCCGACTACCATCTTCTCAACTATTTTATTAATGACTGATAAGATAGCAATCGGTCTATAGTTAGCATACACTGAGTGCGCTCCCTAATTGTAGATGCGCCTGATTAAAGCTTTTTTGAGTGGGCTAGGATATTCCCCTTTTGATAAACACAGGTTGACAAAGTGCGATAAGACCGGCGAGATCCTATCCTTGATTATTTTTAAGTCTATAACTCGAATGCAGTCGGTGCCTGGCGCCTTATTACAGCTCAGGTGATCGATAATTTTGCTCACTATGTCACTGGTAGCTGGTTTAAAGCGAAAAGTTACATCACTTTCTTTAACATATTCTTTTAACATGTGCTCTGAGGGATTGTTTAGATTATTCCCAGCCGCCAAATTTCATGAACGCACTACGCGTCAAATCTCCCGATACCATCCACACCATCTGGATGCTTGGTAGTTCACTACTGTAAGTGTCACTAGGAGTTTTCTTCTGCATACGACCTCTCTGTGGAATGGTTTATAACCGACAATTTTTCCGGACCCATAGGACCTAGAGATCTTCAAGAAAAGAGCTTACTCCTTTCTAAAGGGCCGGCAACGCACCTGCAATACCCCTTGTTTTGCGGTTATTCATAGGCGGCGGTAAGCACTTAACATCGGGTGAACCGTATTGTCGTATGTACCCCGCTTCTATAAAAAAAAATTGATACATTTGAATGGTCCAAAACTTTTATGTGTGTTTTAATAAGTTTTCTCAATTTTTCTTATAATAAAATCCAGAAATTTCACTTAAAACCAATTTCAAACTTTTTAACTTGAAAATGCAACCCGCCGATTCGGTACGAAAAATTCAAAATGACATGAGATGAGTGTTGCTAGTAGGAGCTGGTATAGTTGAGATACCAGTAAAAATCTTATTTTTCCCCCGGAATGAAATGAATGAAAATTCATGACTACATAGTATAAAACACAGAGGAGGCCCAGCGAATATAATAGGAAACTCTTTATACTGTACTAGCTATACCCCGCGGTTTTACCCACGCATATCACGCGTATGAGCCGCGCGACATGACACCTCGCTGAGGCTCTGATTTCTCTCGGTTCTTACAGGTTGTTAGGCGTTGTTTGCGCGCCGAGCTGAATTATTTTAATTTTTCACTATCTCAAACATGCTCTTAAATACGCTAAAAAATATTTATCTTCATAAAATGTTCATGATGATGGAGTAACTTTCGTTCGTAATGATAAATATGAATGCCTAATAATAATTCTCATAAGTCACTTTTTAATTCAAAATGCCTTACTGTGGCATATGTACAAGAAATAGATCTATGTTAGGTGGGCCTTTTTGACAGAGGTAAGATCTATATTGTTTATATTTATCCAAACGGACTGGTAGTTCCAGATATTTACGTGTTTAAACGAACAAAAAAACCTCTTCCGCTTTACTATATTAGTGTAGATTCTATCTCATTCTTTCGCAGGCTAAATTATATAGATGTATATGTTTGTCTCTTATTTGTGTCACTTTTTAGTCTGATCGTATTTCAAATTACAACGATACAAAAGAAGTTTAACTTTTAAAAAATTTAATAAAAAAGTGCTTAGCAAGTGCTACGACTATGAGATTTACTCAGCAATTAAAACAGAAGTTACAGTGTACATATATATTACGACTAAAATCCAAAGTGCGGTTAGACCAATGCGGTTATATCGAGTGACGTGCAGTTTCGTGGTCACTTGGAAGAGAAGGCCAAATTGGCCTCTAAAAAGCTTGGCGTGCTCAGCAGAGCGAGACAGTATTTCATGCCGGCACGCCGCCTGCAACTTTACAAGACGCAGGTTCGGCCGCACATGGAATACTGTTCCCATCTCTGGGATGGGGCTGCCCAGTACCAGCTCCTTCCACTTGTCCACTGGTCGACGACCGAGTGCTTTCCGATCGGCTCGATTCAATAGCGCTGCGAAGATATATTGCATCTCTTTGCATTTTCTTTCGCATATACCATGGTGAGTGCTCTGAGGAATTGTTCGGATTAATCCCAGCCGCCAAATTTCGTGAACGCACTACGCGGCAAACGTCCCGATACCATCCACACCATCTGGATGCTTGGCGGTCCACCACTGTACGTTTCACAAGGAGTTTTCTAAAGGGCCGGCAACGCACCTGCAATTCCCCTGGTGTTGCGGTTGATCATGGGCGGTGGTAGTCACTTAACATCAGGTGAGCCGCATGCTCGTTTGCCCCCTCTTCTGTAAAAAACACATAGTTCTAGCTGGCTAGAACTAGGTGCGACCAGCAATATTCGGTTAAATTTAGGTGTACTGTTAAATTTAAAAAAAATACGGAAAAGCGAATTAAGTGACAGTAGGAGTATGTGCGGTTAAAGTGCCCTTGAGCCACCTTAAAACCGCAAACATTGGGTGCGTTCGGCAGAAAAAAGCGCTAGCAAGCGCTTATAAGCGCTAAAATAGTTTTCGGCCAGGACACGATTGCTACTTCAGTAGCGCTGACACAATCCGCCATTTTGCTTATTTAATTTGTTTGTTTTGAAGTAGAGTTTGTAAGTTGTTTTGTGCAATATTAGTTTTAAGTAATATAATGACATGAATAAACATATACATGCTATTAAAAACTCATGATTGGTAAGTTTTAATATGAATACTTTACAAACATATATTTAAATTAGGTTAGATTCCCCGGTTAAAACTAACATCGTGTCCTGGAGGAAAATAGCTACTTACGATTTGACAGCGCTTACCGCTTACGATCGCCATTTTGCTTACAAGCGCTTGCTAGCGCTTTTTTCTGCCGAACGCACCCATTTATTTAATATATAAATTATGTATAATACACCTTGTACACTACCTACCTACCTACCTACTTCTTGTATTAGCTGGCTACACCTGGATGTATCCGCACTTCGGCTATTAGCCGTAAGTTACTGCTGGCCGCACCTACTTCTAGCCGGCTGGAGCTAGGTGTAACCAAACTTCGGCTATTAGCGGTAACATATATTCCTGTAAGACCTTCGGTTTTGTAAAATGACTATTGGATTAGTTTGAACCAATTCAGGGTGTATCGGGCAAGTCATCGTCAAGTTTTCCAATTCCAAGTGCTCCTCGATTCAAATGTTTAAACGTCTTTTAAAAACTTTCGAAGATTTAAACTGCGAAGTCTACAAAGTCGATTCATTTACTACTAACCAGAGGAAGTATTCACTTTTAAACATCAAAAATGATTTTCTCAATTCATTTGATATAATTTTGTTGTGCTCTAAGTTACAATATAAAAATTTATTATAAAAGAGAGCGAGTAGGGTTCGGATTAAACATAATCATGCATTTAGATAGTTCATCGATCCCGCGAATCTAGTCGCGACTACTTTGGCTTATTGTAGGTAAGGTAAGCACTGAATATTGCTTTAATGAAAAGATAAGTCGTAACTGAACGACAAACTTTCGTAACGAGGGGCGTTCAATATATTCACGGTTTTAGAGTGATTTGCTAATAATGTTGATATTTAAAAAATTCAAGAGGTAACGATATTACCTGAGCGTAAAAATATGAAATTTCGTCTTGATAACTTCATTATTTCTTATGTAACCTTTAGTCATAGACGACTGGAATGACTGAATCAACAATGTTGAAAAAAATCAAACACCGTGCATTGATTAAATTCCTCACTAAACAACGAAAAATTAAAAAAAAACATCCATGAAGAAATGGTGGGCGTTTACTAAGACTCTGCTCCTTCAATGTCAACCGTACAAATATTAAAAAAACTTGTATAAGAAGATGCACGAATAAGAATTAATATGTCAGCAGTAATGACTAACCTATCCGTTATAGTACCATACACACCATATTGCATGACTATCTAATCCTCACAAAAGTCAGTGCAAGATGAGTGCCGCGAATCCTCACAGCGCTTAAAAAGCAGGCGCGGGTTGACTGTTGTAGAGAGATTTTAGAGGGATAACGACCTAACAAGTGTTTTCGATAGGATACTTACAGGAGTAACATATACTCACACAGAATACCTGCATCTCTAATAACCCCTTCATAAAATTAGTTTTTATGTGTATGAAATGACTTAGTTGAATTCTTTTCCAGGTTGATAATTTTATTAGGATTATTACTGGGAGTTCTGTACTGCATCCATATTCTTGTCCAGGATTATCAGGCAGTCACAGCACCAAAACTTCTACGCATTCTTTTCAAAAGAGATATTTCTTCTCACCAACATAATGTAAGCGATTTGATTCAATTTTTTTATATTAGAACATTGACTCTTATTAAAGTAAAATACAAATTTAATGAGCCGTTCTAGCTAAGGGAATAACCGCCAAAGCTACGTAGTACGTAAGAAATAAAATTCGATTTGTGCTAACAGAGGAAACCCGTATTTTTTTTCTAAACCTTTAAGTGACACCTGCAGACAATGAACACCTGCAGCCAACTTCAATCAAAGAAGGTGACAGTTGCATTGTCACTTCTAAGGACGAAAATGGAATGCCTCACAGCCTGTTATTACGTTGAGTTCTTATTAGTACGATATTATTCTATTTAGCGAGAGAAAGATGGTGGCACCTACCAAGATCGACTCCTAGACAGAGAAGAAGTCCGATAGGGAACAAAACGTAGGCTATCTGCAATTCCCCTGGTGTTGCAGTTGCTCATGGGCGGGGGTAATCACTTACCATCAGGTGAGCCGTATGCTCACTTGCCCCCTCTTCTATAATAAAAAGACTACCTAATTATATAATATAATATATATATGTAAAGAATTTAAAAATATTTTGAGTACATGTATGTCGCCGGTGATAAGAAGGCTGTTTCTTTTCTCGCTAAAAGGCTCACTATAGCCATTCAGCGAGGAAACGATCGGTAGATCGGGATATGATTATTTAAGTTTTTTCTCGGTTTATTTGAATTCAAATTTTTAATTTCTTTTACTTTGTCAATAATTGATGTATACTTTTAAAGTTAAAAAAGAGTTAAAGTTACAGCCTATATGCGTCCCACTACTGGGCACAGGTCGCCTCTCATTTCTGAGAGGGTATTAGGGCAAGTGTCCACCGCGCTGCCCCAATGCATGTTGACGAACTTAACATGTTTTCGATTTTTTTCTTATTTCTCAGACATGCAGATTACCTCACGATGTTTTCCTTCACCGCCGAGGACGCAGTAAATCGGCACTTAAAATTGAATTTAATAATTCCATTGGTGCTGGCGGGGATCGAACCTGAATTCGAACGTACTCTGAAATTTACAGCGACCTCTAACTATATGAGCTACCACGGCTCCCAGCCGTGGTAGCTCATATGGTTAGTATTTAGTATAGTGTAATAAAAATGAATTGGAAAAATATGTAAAATTACTGACACCTTCTTTCCTTTTTTTACGCGGTGGAATCTATCCAGCTTCAAAACCCCCTCAGAAATCAGCTATAAAACTATGTAATTGGTAAATAATGTAAGGGCAAGAAAGAGTATTTGTAGAAATATTACCGTGTGAAATTAACCCACTTTACTATAAAATTGGCTGCCTAATCTTTAATGTGTTCATAAATGTAATGGGTTCCTTGAGAATATTAAAATTTTGTTAACATGCAAAAAATTGGGTTCATAAAATAGGTATTTAAAACTTTTTGTAAACTGTTTAATAATCTACTTTGTTAATATATATATAACGAACCAAACACATAACAAAGTAAATGTTTAATAAAAAATACGTCTTAATAATTACATTCATTGTAAAAACATCCATATAAAAACGTACTTAATTATATTTATCTGTCGGCATCGATACTTGAACGTCTGTTCAGCAAATTATCAATTTTAGTGTTTACACTCATGTTCTTTTTAACCCTGTAAGATGGTATGTGGCAGACTAATTCACTTTCCACCTCTCACCTTTAGATTGTCTCATAGAGGGGGATATTTTCCATAGATGCCACGCTTGGCAAGGGCGTT
Organism: Parnassius apollo; assembly: GCA_907164705.1. Taxonomy (NCBI): domain Eukaryota; kingdom Metazoa; phylum Arthropoda; class Insecta; order Lepidoptera; family Papilionidae; genus Parnassius; species Parnassius apollo. The sequence continues at coordinate 7,009,998 of CAJQZP010000610.1, forward strand.
GGCAAGCGCAGTTTTTTTGTTATTTTTAGTCTCTAGTTCTTTATTTTGTAAACTGCGAACGTTGTTTTCGACATCCTAATACTAATTTTGTTTAACGTGACTAAGAGAACGCTGTCATTAAATTTTATTATATTAAAAAAAAAACTTTATTTCGTATTTCCTTAAAAACAGTAACTATCGTAAATGCAAATACAGTTGTATTCTCATTTACAACACACAGTTGCAGTTGCGTGGTATATTTACCGTGGCAGCTACCCGCCCGCTACCGATCCCCTGCTGTGCCACAGTTTTGATTCTGAATTGGCGGTCTGTTAGTATACATAGAAGTCTTTGTTTCCATAGGGTATTACAATTATTTTCGAATAGTGTTTTAAATTAATCATGTAGTGATAATAAACCAGTATGATTTTCATATATAATTTTTAAAACCGAATAATGACATTAAAAAAAATCAACTTTTGACTTTAAAGCAAAGTCATACCGTCGGGTCTCTTGCCATCGTCTCTTAATATTCCACAAGACTCTAAAACGGAAGGAACATTTATGGAGACAGAATCGTTCAAAGAACTGCGATGGGAAAACCTACCTGCACTTTTCTTGCATTGTTGAGGTTGACAAGTTGCTACTCCTGGATTGATTTCTACGACGATACGCAATCATTGCCCATTATGCAAAGTGCTGAGTTACTTGATGGTAAAGTGTATATTAGTGTGTAGTCTAGTGACTAGATTCCTTAGAAGAAACAGCTATAGGCCTGATCTTAGTCACTATTGAAGTTGTGAAACAAATCTCTCTGCACACTTCATACCAACGAATCAAGAATATCCCCCTATTTTTATTGGTTCACTTCCACAGACAGAGCGTTAGCCATGTTTCATAACTTGTCTCCGCAGCAAAGCACAGGAAGCAAGGAAGGCAAGCAATGCAACGCTAGTTACACGAGTTCAGGCTATTGCATTTAAAGTTAAATTTAGAGTTTATTTATAGCTATTTTAGAATATTAGCAAAATCTTTAAAATATGTACCATTAATATATACCATTTCCACACTGGACTCGAGTGTAACATGTAAATTTAGGTACAGGAAGACAATATTTTACAAAAATTATAATAATGAACATAAATAAAATAATATTTAAAATTATAATATTTACGATTAATACTAATTATATACAATATAAAGAGAAGAAACTATAATATAGAAAAACTAAAACTAAAAATTTAAATAGTCAAAAAGACCATATTTTAAAATAGTAAGAGCAATGTTGGGGTTCGAAATATACATCAACGTGGTTTAAAACAGTTTAAAAATGATCAAATTTTGTTAGTTTGTTTGCAGTCGATTGTTACTCCCAAATATTTAACTGAAGTAAAATTGTACTTCTATACCATTAAGCTTCGGTGTAATTAATTCTTTCAACCGTTTATGTTTCGTAAAAAGTCTGAAGGATAAGGATAAGGTAACGCGTAGTCTGTTTGACAAGCCTCAGGTGTAAATAGATCTTTGACAGATGTATTTTTTTCTGTGTGCGTTTGAATGTGCCCCCAGGCAAAACTTCTTCTGAAGACTTTCATTACATAAAGAAAAAGGATATCAACACCCCACTATAGTTAAATAGGAAGTATTCCATCCTCATCGCTTGTTTTATATAGTTTAAAGATTATTTGACTTTATTATTTTTGCATTCCTACACTAGTCCTAATTGCTTTGGTAGGACTTTAAAAAATTTAAGCAAAGATGTGTGGCAAATGAGTTGACGAGAGTAACTCCAATGTTTATTTTTCAATAGTAGCGAAGATACCAACAGAATTCTTAAAAGTCTAATTTAATTCGGTTAAGCTTTCTATAGTATTTTTGAAGTTTTGCACTGCGAGGCAAAGACTCAACTACTTAGTAAAGCTTCCTTTAAAATGCTCTCTTAGCTTTCTTTATCTCTTTTTATATTTTTAACGTGTTAGAGCCACGCTGCAGCTATATTATAGTTGTAACAAGATTGGGTCGGCTGGCCCGGGGCATGACCACGCGCTCACAGAATACCAGCGTAATGCTGCTGTGTTTCATATGGTAAGTGTAGAGAAACGGAGAGAATCGAGGAATTCCATCTCAGTCCTCAGGGGTGATGGAGAGGAGTGTGGATGTCTATGGGCCACAGCATCCATTTACTATCAGGTGGACTGTGTCCTCTTTTGACACCCAATGCTATTGAAAGTAAGAGATTCACTGTGGAAATTACATCTCTTGTAGAGATTTTATCACTTTGATTTTTTTGGCTATATTGAAGAGTTTCCTAGTCTTTTCCCAAAACTTCTTCAGCTTCTTCATAAACTCTAATATCCTCTCAACCCAGGCCCAAATGGTCGCTTTGGCGCATACTGTCCAACCCTAAAAGAATGATTCATTGCCGACGTGGCGCGTGTCATTAAAATGGAATTAATAATTATGAATGGAAACTTTATAAAGTAATATGTTGTTAGAATTATTGTTATGTAAGCTAATAGAATATAAAATAAATGTGTACATTGACCATTATTATATCTTCTAAATTCTATGGTAAAAATTCTAAATGCGATTTTTTTCCAGAATTCAATAAATGTTTATTTTATTTACAATATGATAAATACACTTTACAATAATTAATAAAATAAACACAACTCAGCGTACATTTTTTTACACCACAAGCTCGACAGTAATATGAGCAAAATAAAGCAAAAAAAAAAAAGTAAAATGATGACTCGAAACAGGCACAAAAAAGGCACATTATGTATGTACTTCAATAGCGACAATTTCATACCGAGATAAGTAGGTTAATGATATTGAAATAATGTTGTACGAGTTAGATGAAGATACAGATACATTTACTACGGCTATTTCGTGTCTGAAGTTTATAAGTAAATTGCAACCTTCTAAAGGTTATGGACAGACGCGTAATTTTTAATAGCGACCTTTAGAAGGTTTTGGACAGCCGAGAGGATATATTATATTAAAGTATATTTTTTGACAACACAACTTCTCTAGAAGACATCACAGATTCCTACGGTCACAAACTCAGTCTCTAACTCTAGATCGACGATTGTCTTAATGTTTTAAGGATAAGTTTACAAATTCTTGCTTAACTTATATCTATAGACATCCCTGGATGTATTTTTTAAATAATAATGAGAAAGGGTTTCAATAACCACTCATTTTTCATCGTCAATGATGGTCTTATATAAAACTTAATTCCTGGCTGTTTCATGGTTACAAGTTTAGACAATTAAATAGATACTATTAAATATGATCATTTAAATTTGATGCTTGCCATAATATAACGTATTGTTTTTTTTTTATGATGCAAGAAAGAGTACTACATAATAAAAAAGAAAATGTTTCTATATTGTAAACAAACCTTAAATAATTATTTACAGAGGTCCAACGTAAGATGGAGAAAAATTTTAATGTATGATAGAATACAATGCATCCGTTTTCTCTATTGTGAACTCGGAACACGGCCGCTAGATGAAGAAATACGCAGAGGTTTCGTATTAATGCTCAGGTGAATATTTTATAATAAGGCTATCTTTATATCTTATATCTTTCTATTTTTATGTTCCCAAATCATGAATGTTTTTGTTTTATATTAATATAAATTTCAGAATTAAACTATCCATACTTTGTTACTCACAAGAATAAAGATTAGAATTTAATCTTAGTAAAAAAGATTAAAATAGTATATACCAAAAAGTATATATCAAAATATATTATTCTTTACCGTCTGGAAAAAATAGGGTGGGAGTAGAAGCCTATGACATTGGTATTTTACAAAAATAAAAAACAAAAATTTTGAATTAAATGAATTAATTAAAATCTATCGAAATTCAAATCATATCTTCTCACTTACGACGTTCATGTTAAGAATTAAAAACAAAATTATTTAGTGAAAACTGACTAAGCATTTTAATTGAAACCAAATTTTTGATAGTCGGAATGTAATGCTTATACTCCACCATACTAATAAATACATTTTGACATTACATATTAAATATTCCGCAATAACTTTATAAAAGCGTACTCACACAATTTAAAATACACTTTTACTTAAATCCAAAGAATTAAGAATTATCTATATTATTTATAATTCTTTATCGTTAATTTAATTTCAAACAAAGCAATATATTTAAAAAAAAAACAGAATCAACTTATTAATTGACGTTGTTTCAATTATATATTGTTATGTAACCTACCGTAGTGTTTGGATGATTCTAGTTCATGTAAATGCAAATTATCAGTAAAAATATTCAAATTTTCGCATGTTTACATTTTTAATTTATTATTCATTTATTAAAAACTTTATTTTAAGCTGCATAAATTACATTAATCGTAAATCAAGTCTAAGTTTAATATTATTCCTGTGAATTCCACTGCGGTGAACTACAGTTGTAACATAGAGCCATTGCAACTCATTTAAAAAGGAATTGTTTTCCTAAAAAAATATTACAAACGCAAAATAATTATTTATAGACATGAATGCAAAAAATAATATTTTTACGCAAAATAAAAAAAAATATAACCAATTGCGACAACTTTGTATCCATTGATGAAACGTGGCCAGCCACATTGTGCCGGAGACATGGACAGATGACACATGCCCGTGAGAAAAGATGGACGTCTCATAATATGCTATGTGGGATCTGCCGAAGGAGTATTTGTAGAAAATACATCTAATATACAATATACAGGGGATGACTGAGCCAAAGTAATAGGGAAAACATAGAAAGCTGTTATGGATGGACATGAAAGAATATTTTTTTAATTAATGTCAATTAATTAAATTGAATGCACTATAGAAAAACAAATATTAAACGATGATAACGACGCCCCTTAACTAGTTGTAGTGAAAATGATTAAATAAATTTCTAATCTAGTGTATCTAGTGTACCTCATTTCTAGAAATTAACAGTAAGCAATAAATGCGACGAAATACCTAGGTGGATTGAAAAGTACTCGGCCTAACACAGATCCATTCAATTCTAAAAATCAAATCTACCCACATTATATAGTTCAGTTCAGACTAGTTCATTGTGTGAAGTTCGAAACGTGTGCGATAATTAGTTGTGATTTTATAAATTTATTAACAAAGTAATCGGACATAATTTCCGCGAATGGAGCAAATCGAGCAGCGTGCCGTCATTAAGTACCTCCATAAGAAGGGGCTATCATCAAAAGCCATCCATGATGACATGGTCAGTACATTAGGCGATTGTGCTCTGTCATATTTATCCGTCAAAAAATGGATAGCAGAATTTAAGCGTGGTAGAGAGAGTGTGAAAGATGAACCCCGCTCTGGAAGGCCTTCGACGTCAACTACTGACGAAAATATTAAAAAAGTACTTGATTTAATAATGGGAGATCGCAGATTAAAAATTAGAGAGATAGCCGAGATTATAGGAATCTCTTATGAATGAACTCAAAACATCATTGTCAACGAGTTGGGTTTCCACAAGGTGTCTGCGAGGTGGGTTCCGCGACTGCTTTCAGTTGAACAAAAAAAGGACGCGATTGACTATTTCACGCGACTGTTTGGAGTTATTTGAAGCCGATGCAGATGATTTTTTGAATCGTTTTGTTACTATGGACGAAACATGGGTTCATTACTGTACACCGGAAACAAAACAACAATCAAAACAGTGGAGAAGACCTGGTTCACCACCCCCTAAAAAAGGCTAAGTCGATTTTGTCGGCAAATAAGGTGATGGCTTCAGTATTCTGGGACTCGAAAGGTGTGATTATGATAGATTATCTTGAAAGGGGTCAGACTATAAACTCTGATTACTACTGCACCTTACTACGTCATTTACAAGAGGAAATAAAAGAAAAACGTCGAGGAATGCTCAGAAGAAAAGTCCTGTTTCATCAAGATAACGCCCGTGTTCACACGTCAGTACAGTCAATGGCTGAAATTCACAACTGTGGCTTTGAACTGTTACCGCATCCGCCGTATTCACCTGATCAGGCACCATCAGACTTCTTTCTGTTCCCTAACCTAAAAAAGCACTTGGGAAGTCAAAGATTTTCGACAAACGACGAGGTCAAAGCAGCTGTAGACGCATATTTTGACTCTAAGGGAAGAATCATTTTTTTCAACGGTCTAAATGCTTGAAAGGGGGAGGTGGCGAAAGTGTATTGAACTTGATGGTGATTATGTAGAAAAATAAAAATATAACTGATTTAGTATGTGTTTATTTTCTTGGTTAGGCCGAGTACTTTTCAATCCACCCTCGTACCCATAGATAAATTTTGTGTTTTGAGTTATCTGTTTCGAATTCAAACTAGTAATAATCTAGAGTCTAGATAATTACTAGTTGTCTAGATTCTAGACAAAACCGTTAATTATATCTAATTTTAAAGAATCCATATCGATTTTTCTTAAGAATCGAATATTATAAGTACCAATTTTTCTGTTTAAATGACTAATCCAATAAATGTGATGGCTTTCAAAAGGTATTTCTTCGATTTGGTGGAGTATAGCCCATAAACTACTACATTGAATTAAGTAAAAATAAATTATTATCATGTAAGGATTTAATAATGTTATATTGACAAATTAAGGTAAGAAATACATTCAAAAAGACAAAATCATTAAATCAAAGAAAATATAAAAATATATTCACTGAAGAGAATCGTCAAAAACTTCCTAAATCGTTGAATAATTGATCAAAAACCTCGCCGTCTCTGTTTGTTCGCAATAAAATTATTACTCTTATAACGCTTACAAGAAATTGACTGTATTTAATTGACAATATTTCTTTCATTCCAGCTTAGAGCCGCGGGAAGAAGATAGTTCGTCCTTAGTAATTTTCAAACAAGCATACGAATACGGTCAACATTCTCATAGTGGTATTAATTACTGCAGAAAAAAGTATCCAATGTGTCCCTTTCAGAGTTCTTTACTTATCGATCTCATCAAGTATTTGCTCCGTCATCATTATACAATTGAATAATTCCACCTTCTTCATCTTGACAAATGTTTTTATGGAGGCCCCTTCAGAAATATTATAAATGAATACATATTGCAATAAAATACATTATTTAAATAATTATCTTTAAATTCATAAATTTATGAGTATAATTAAGCAGGTGACATATTTTAACTCTACAGTGCGGATGTGATGAATGTTTCAGGTTCTCGAACTTGCAAATTGTATCATTGTGGTTATTTGTACTCAACTATGTGTTATCCGAATAACCCTTAATACATTTTTTTTGGATCCAAATATTTAGAAACGATGGTAGAAGACGTGACGGTATAACTTTCGTGGATTTTAACCAATGACTTTACCTCTCACCCAACCTTCATCTCCTTTACAACCTCAGGAGTCACGAGTACCTCGTTGAGGGCCAAAAAGACATTAGTGACTGTTTAACTGTGTGTGGTTGAGTGGCGCAAATATGATGTAGATATGGATATGATAAGAGAGGATATATATCGACGCCCCCAAGCAAAAAACCGGTATTGTTTTATTATGGAGTTTATACTGTTATGTCATTTGAAATACATATTGTTAATTTTTTTAGAGTTTTTCTAGCTTTATTTAAGGAGATATAATAATTAACAATTTTACTGTAAAGACGTTCACAATCTTGTTAATGACCTAAAAAGGATCGTATTGGTAATAATACAAAATCAAATCAAAATATATTTATTTCATCAAAAAACGTATATACATACAATATTAATTGTTGGAGCTGCCTAGTAAACATATATATATATATATATATATATATATATATATATATATATATATAATATGTATATACTTGTGGCAGGCAGCTCCGCCCTTTCATGATGCTTACATACTATACATTGGATGTTTCGATCTTCCTTAAATCCAGAATTTTAATTTACAAAAGAAAACTATTGTCATAAATTATAATTTTTAGAATAGGAAACTAGAGCTGAAAACATTTTAAATTAAGTTTTATAATATTTAAGAACAGAGGTAATATGGAAAAGATAATATAACAGAGATATAAATACAACTGTCGCATAGACCTAAAAAATACATATCTTACAACCACTAATTCACACTGAGAGAAGATCTTCTGTGTCAGTATAACATAGTGGCTGCAACCAATCAAATAATTTATTTTTACAATCTCTTAATTTTAAAGAGTATATTTCAATGATTTTATTAAAAAAAATTAAAAAAAGAGAACAGTTTGCAATATATATATATATAAATATGTATATATATACGTACTAGCTTGCCAGGCAGACGTTGTTCTGCCCTTTTCGATGACCGATTTGTCATGTCCTATTAAAAATCTTTAAATTCGCGAAAAAAATTGTGGATCACTCATGTACAAAAAAAAAACAATTCTATCTCTCAAGTTGGACCAAACTGCACACGGTGAGCAAATTTGATTAAAATCGGAGTAGTTTAGGAGTCCATATATACAATATATATATATATATATATATATATATATATATATATATATATATATATATATATATATATATATATCTCGACTCATCCGTAGAATAAAGTCCGATCTGTAGTGTTGATAGTTTTCAGTAGAGGCTGGAGAAGTTTTTAACTTGTGCAACTCTTTAACGGTGAGACTTAACATTTAGATTTTTTGATATGTTGTAACAACGCCCTAGCCTAGTGTAATGATATGTAGTGTATATTTATGCAAAAACAGCGGGGTCCGTATCGAACATCATACGTTGTTTTACGGAGACGTCTGAATTAAGTAGTGGTCTATATTGATATGGGTCATTTTTTGTTGGAATTACTCAACCCTTATGAGTCCTTTGTGAATATCCACCTTAAAATATTTAAACATAATGTTAGCTTTATTATGACTAACCCTATATAACTAAATAAAAAGTGAAATTATTATTTAAAACCGTTTATTAAAAAAAATCAAAATAGATAACAGAATCATTAGATAGAATATCACTTTCAACAGCAATCATATCACAGTTAGGTATGGACTTAAAATTTATAAAATTATAAAACTACAGATCTATGTCAGTATTATAACAATTCAGAAGACGCGCGTGAAGAATCTTAAACTTTGTGTTAGTTATAAAATCAACAGTAACACAATTATTTGTTTAAATAAAATTCCGTCTTTATAGTTTTACCTATTAGACCTTCATGACCTAGACGAGATTATATTATATAACAACAATTAAACTGTACAAATACCTAAAACTGCGTTTTCGGCGTAATAGTTGAATCATAATGTAGTAATTAAATGGCTTATCGTATCATAACATGGTAACTAGGTAACCTACACAACTATGCACGGACTTAAGAGAAAATATAGGCGGAGAGACTATTCTAAATAGATATTGTCATAAACCAAGAAAAAAACAGGGGAGAGCGTTTCTATGGAGAAAAAACCACCCGCATTTCCTCTTAAACTAGCAGTCTTAAACTTATAAAATGTACGTAAATATTAACATAACAATGAAAAATATATGATATGAATATTAAGATATTTAAACTTCGAACTAGTTATTTAATTCAAAATAAATCATATTACAACCAGCCTGCATAATATTATAAATCAGTCTTACATCGTGACCTAGACGTGGGTGCACATACTTAATAGCAATGGCATTGTACGTAGACAAACATTAAATGACTTAGTTAAATACTTATTATAATTAACATTGTTTCGTTAATTCAGTAAGAACAATACAGCTCGAAAAAAAGCAGCAAAATATGGAAATAGTGTATCTAAAATATTCCTTATTCCGATAGATTATCATCCGATTCTTCAGAAACATCAACGTTGGTGTGATGTGGCAAAGAGTTAAAGTATGGATGATACTCTGAGGGAATTACTTCTGAGCGGCACATATCTATCAAGTCTTTATGTTTAGCAGCAGGAACCATAATAGGCTCGGAATATGCAGGTTTTAGTTCAGTTTGTACCGAGTTTCTCGTGTTACTGCGAATCAATAAAATATTATAATCAAACTCAGACAGGTCATATTTAAAAAACAATTTGTTTGGATCACTACCATCTGCATGAACTTCTCGAATGTTACTCCAGTTAATCTTCTTGCTCTTAATGTCGTTCATCCAAACCTTATTATTTACAAGACATTTAAAGTCAAACACGTCATTCTGGGTTACGTTGCGTACAACATAGGGTTCTCCATCATTCTTGGCCCATCTTACTAATAAACGCCATTCATGAGGGGTGTAGATAGTTTTGGTTTGAGAAGCTCTCTCGATGACAGAGTGGACACTATCCCCCTCATTTTGGGTATGTCCCTTCTCTAAAAACCGGTGTGTTATGCATATGTTGAACATTTTTGCGGCGTAAACGTACAGTGAAAATACAAAGCGGTTACGATTTTGCCCAGCACAATTGTCTGACCAAAAGCGAAACTCTTTGGCTCCTTGGTCAACATTACTCTGGATAAAATTTAAGAGGCAACTGCTTACCTCATTTGTGCCACGTTTTGCCACAGATTCATCCCACATATAGCAAATGGATTTCCTTTTCCCCATGTCAAAAACCGTGAAATTAAAAGAAGATAGCTTTCTCTTATAGTAAAATATGTTTATATTGCCATGAAGACACTGCAATACTTTTTCGAAATCAAATACAGCAGTAACCATTTTTCCTTTTGACTCTTCTGCGTTTTTTTTATCTTGGCTCTTTAAATCCCTTGCGACCTTTTTATTAATCTGGTACTGTCGAAAAGATTATTTTTCTTGGTCTGTTGGGTTATTTTTCAACCGGAAAACGTGACATTCGTTGCACTGATCCTTTTTGGGAATATGGAAAGCTAGATTGAAGTATAAGTTGACAATATCACGATACTGGCGTTCTTTTGTAGCGTTAGAGTATTTTTCAGGGTCAAACCATTCAAGATACAATTTGAACATCTTAGCAATACTTAAGTCTCCTTTTAGGTAGAGCTTTTGGCTATTCTTGCGTATATAATGCGATTCAACAGGGACGAATGCCCTAACATGGCCACAAATACTATGTTTCATTGCGTCATTTTTAACTTATTGTCGTGGCGACCCCGTCTGTCCTCCTCTAAAATAGCACTTCCATCGTACTTCTTCCACGCAGTCTTTAAGATACGAGTTGAAACGGCGAGAGTATTAATAAGCATAGTTTGGCATACTTCAGCTTTCTTACAGTGAGATTCGCTAGAACCTGTAATCAGCGGCAGATAATACTTAAAAGTATGTTTCGTATTATTAGGAATATCTTGATTCATACATCTTTTCTTCTTCATTTTATCCGAATATTTGATAATGAAATTCCACTGCATAGCTCGATCTCCCAGTTGCCAAAATTTTCTGAAGCAGTCCAACCGCATTTGATGAGATATTTTATCAGGGCATTTGTAACGGCATTTGCATGATGGCCCCATCGTTTTATCGCCTACGGTTTTACCCTTTTTCGTTCCATATTTCCTACCTAAGTTCTTAAGACATTTGCGTTTAAAATCTGTCCATTCTTTTGGGCACCTCAGTCGTTTTCTAGTCGTTTTAGGAGTCACGGTTCGATCGTTTGAGTGCGAAGTAGCAGGTGAATTCGTGTTGCTAAATGACAACGAAGAAATTATAGAGGAACTGTCTACATGATTAGGGCAAAATGTGCTATCGCAGATCGAATGCACATTAGTAGGAGACGGCATAGGAGTAAGCACTGACAGTTCTAAATTAACCGGGGTAGATCTGTGGTCAGAAACTTCTAACAGCTCATCAAGCTGTATTAATGGTGAATTTTCGAAACTAGAAGACACTTCCAAGGAAAACCTACTAGGTTGATTGCTGTAAACATCAATAGCAGACAGATCAGACATGACATTCAGTATTGAGCTGTCGCAGGTGATTTCATTTGTCCCACCATCTTCATGCAGAACTTCTTCCCATACATCAGCTAGTTTCTGACTGATTTCTTCTGCACCGGAAGGCAAAGGTGATGTTTGTTGTGTCATGCCGTTGTCATCAACATTCATAGCTGAAGTTAAAAAAAACTATATTATTTTAGGTATTGATAAAATACTATTTATATTATGTATTTTGCAAGACAACGCAATTAATTTAACAAATGTTTACTAAAAAAACCCTTATATTTAACGATATATTTGAACGAATAACGTCTTAACTAATCTCATTTTTCCAATAACAATGTCCTATCTTAATAACGAACCAACAAATCATGACACATATACCGCAGAAAAACGTCTTATATTTACATGAAACGCTTAGAAATTCAATAATGTTCGTATTAATCCGTCCCAACATTTCATAGGACTTCTACTTTTTACTGTTTATTATAAGAGAAAGTCTTATCCGACACTATTCCGATGATATCCCGGACGTCAGTCTAAGCGAGATTAGAATGGCTCTCCAGCACCTTAAAAACGGCAGGGCCCCAGGCGAGGATGGAATTACAGCGGAGCTTCTGAAAGCGGGTGGAACACCGGTACTTGAAGTCCTTCAGAAGCTCTTCAATTCCGTCCTCCATGGTGGCACTACTCCAGAGGCGTGGAGCAGAAGTGCGGTGGTCTTGTTCTTTAAGAAAGGCGACAGCGCTCTCTGAAAGAACTACAGACCGATTTCCCTTCTGAGCCGCGTCTACGTGCTGTTTTCGAGAGTCATTACGAATCGTCTCGCACGCAGACTTGACGACTTCCAGCCTCCCGAACAAGCCGGTTTCCGAAAAGGCTTCAGTACCATAGACCACATACATACCCTGCGGCAGATTGTACAGAAGACTGAAGAGTACAATCTGCCACTTTGCCTGGCGTATGTGGACTATGAGAAAGCCTTTGATTCCGTCGAAATTTGGGCGGTGCTACAGTCCCTTCAGCGGTGCCAAGTTGACTGTCGGTATATCGAAGTGCTGAAGTGTTTGTACAGTAGGGCTACGATGGCTATCCGAGTACAGAACCAGAGCTCGAAACCTATCCAACTGCAGAGAGGTGTAAGACAGGGTGACGTTATATCCCCGAAACTCTTCACCGCTGCATTGGAAGACGTTTTCAAGCTACTGGACTGGAAAGGATACGGTATTGACATCAATGGCGAGTACATCACTCACCTTCGATTTGCCGACGATATAGTCCTTATGGCAGAATCGCTGGAGGACTTAAGCACTATGCTCAATGACCTCAATAGTGCCTCCCAACGGATAGGTCTTAAGATGAACATGGACAAAACAAAGATCATGTTCAATGTCCATGTCACACCTATGCCGGTAGTTGTTGGGAGCACTATGCTCGAAGTTGTTGACGAATACGTTTACCTGGGACAAATAGTCCGACTAGGTAAGTCCAACTTCGACCGAGAGGTCAATCGACGGATTCAACTCGGCTGGGCAGCGTTCGGGAAATTACGGCATATCTTTTCGTCAGGTATACCTCAATCTCTAAAAACTAGATTGTACAACCAGTGCGTGTTGCCAGTGATGACTTACGGATCTGAGACGTGGTCCTTCACTGCTGGCCGTATGAGGACGCTTAAGGTCGCTCAGCGAGCTATGGAGAGGGCTATGCTCGGAGTTTCTCTGCGTGATAGACTCAGAAATGAGGATATCCGCAGTAAAACCAGAGTGACCGACATAGCCCAACGGATTAGTAAGCTGAAGTGGCAATGGGCCGGCCATATAGCTCGAAGAACCGATAACCGATGGGGAAGAAAGGTTCTCGAGTGGCAGCCTCGTACCGGTAGGCGTAGTGTAGGGCGACCCCCCACTAGATGGAGTGACGACCTGGTAAGACATGCAGGAAGTCGATGGATGCAGGTGGCTCAGGACCGTGCTTTGTGGCATTACTTGGGGGAGGCCTATGTTCAGCAGTGGACTTGTGAAGGGCTGTAATGATGATGATAAGAGAAAGAATGATTACCCTGTAAAAGTAATTAGTAATTACATTACGATAATCGTATTTTTGTAGTAAAAATTTCTTTATATACATCTCCATAAAAAAACGTCCCATATAAAAATCGATCGCCCGCTACTGTTTACTGAGACAAAAAAAGCAATAAAAACTTATTATTTATTAATTTAAGAGCTTAAAAGAGTGTATCACAAAATAATACAACTGAAATCGTCAACTTACCAGTTTTTACACTTTTCTTTGTATAAACAGCAGAAATATTTGAAATTGATGAACTAAGCTCAGGCTTTTCTCCATCGACTGCAAGCATGTCCAACATTTTTCGTGATTGTGACATCTTTTAAAATATGTTTTTCAAGCAAAATACTTGATAAATAATTTTTTTCAACAAAACGAAAAAAAAGCTAAGTGAGTGATACAAAAACGCCTTTCCTCCAACAAACAGCGGCCGGAATGACGAACGGACGGGGCGCCCGCGCTTCTTCCGCTCCCCGCGCGTCGTCGCTTGATCACTTCGTGCATTTTTATGCGAAGCTTATGGCAGATCGAACGTTATTCGATTCTATATTTCCGAAACTAAATAAGATACGAAAATTCTAAAAACACACGTCTGTAGAGTTTGTATTCAATAACTCGTCTAGCACTTTAACTCGTTTTTGTTCCATGATCACATCGGACTCTGTTCTACGGATAAGTCGATATATAACTTTCTCACTGATAATAATTCACTATATTGATAGAGTTCCGCTGTGGGAAAACTGTACGACTTAGATTACATAACCTTTAGTAAGCAACGTTGCGCTCTCTCAACTTCAAGAAATTTTGTTTTTGTAGCACCAACCCATATGTGGATACAATATCCCAGTACTGACTGAACTAATGCAACGTATATTTGATTGATAAGCTTTTTATTGGTTACATATCTTAAAGATTTAAAAATCCACATTAACTTTCTGATTCTGTTATTAATAAAATCTATGTGAGGATGCCAAGATAATTGTTGGTCAATTATTATTCCTAAGTACCAGGTGCTGTTGACTTTCTCTATTTCAGGACAATTGCAGTTATACATGGTTTGGTTGTATGTATTTTTAGTTTTAGATCTAGGTTTTGGTGTTTTTTTACTTTTTGAAAAGCATATATAGTTTGGTTTGGTTATATTTAATGTAAGTTGGATTGGAGCCAGTTAAACACCTTGGATAACCCGGATTGTGCAAGTTTATATTCTGTATCCCAAGAAGTCGCCATAAAAAACAGTGCAGTATCATCAGCATATGAGGACACGAGACCACCATCTATATTTATATTACAAAGCTCATTTATGTAAATAAGGAATAAAGTCGGGCCTAAAACGCTGCCTTGTGGAACGCCAAAGGAGATCGGTAGCTTCTCACTTATATAATCATCAATTTTTTCACTCTATGGGTTCGACGAAACAGGTAGTCTCTTAACAAATTAAGTGGTGTACCTCTCACGCCACAATGTTGTAACTTTTGTATGAGGATGGGCAAAGAGACTGTATCAAATGCCTTTTTTAAATCGAGAAAGATTGTTGTACATTTTTTCTCACTATCAAGGCAGTCTGAGACTCGAGTTGATAATGCTAAGACAGCATCATCTGTAGACTTTCCTTGTCTAAACCCAAATTGTGAATCAGATAGTATATTGAATTTGTTTAGAAATTTTAAGAGTCGAGTGTTAATTAACTTTTCGATAATTTTAGATATAGACGGTAAAACAGAAATACAAAAACCTTTATTTGTGTTTGATTTGGTAAATTATTTTTAGCGCAGTATTGGCGTGAACGCATAATAATAAAGTGCTTAAACGTGATTACTATATTTTTGTAGAACTATTTTATGTAAACTCAATCAATAAAGGAATCTAACTTAATTTTATACGAATAATTATTTTTAAACACATGTATTAACACTTACGTTTTACATATGTAATATTCGTACAAGTCTCTACTATATATTTGACTCATATTTTGCTATGGGGTAGTTCGTTAGATAATAATAATAAATAATAATATAAATCAAAATATATATAAATCAAATAAATATAAATCAAATATAAATAATATAATATATATATATCTAATAAAATAATAAATCAAAATATCTGGACCTGGCTCACGAGGTGACCGACATGTGGGGTGGTCTGCCGACCGAAATTATTCCTGTAGTCGTCTCTGCGAATGGGCTAATCCCAGTTAGCTTCTCTGGTCATCTGTGGCGACTGGGACTCCGTACACCCTCCGGACTCAAATGCAGAAGGCGGTGCTTCTCGATACTGCCCGCATCGTCCGCCGGTTTCTTTCCCTTTCCCTCTAACCCTCGGCCGTTTGGTCTCCCCTGCCGAGGGCTTCCATCTGGTTGGGTTTTTATTTATTTATGTATTTTTGTATTTATTTTATTTTATTGATATTTATGTATGTTTATCTCTTCATTTTCATTTATAATTGTATATTTATACAACCCAACCAGATGAGAAAACTATATAGATACCCCCATATAAATAATAATAATGGTGATGGGTGATGGAACATAGAAGGACGCGCAAAGAGTCGTTGCTTGGAGGTCACCAGGGCACGTCTGGAGCTGGCACTGGATGCAGCAGGATGCGAACTGCCAGCCGAGCGCAATGTGCTCCACGACCACCAAGCCCTACCAGCTGGCTTGGTGTCGGCAGGGTCTTCGTGGGCCCAGCAATTGGCACAAGCAAATGGTGAAGTAAGCCGCACTGGCAATCTGTCGTATTATAGGCACCAAACTTTCCACGACTGGGCGCACTACTGGACAAAGTAGTGCTATCCCAACCTGGAGAATAAAAATTGAAGAACGTATCGCAAAGACTAGGGTCCTCATCGGCAAACTGATATGCTTCGGGTCAGGCAATAAAAGGCCAAGGATTGTGTGCACCATTAGAATGGCGTTTGCTGGGACAAATGTCAGTTTGTCCCAGCCGGATATAACGGAGCGTACAGACGACCTGAAGCAGAGATTCGCTGTTTGGGGAAAACGGATTCGGCGATATACTGAGAGGACGACATGGTTCAACCAGTATGGTTTCTTCCAGAGTGATCAAAAGAGGTTCTATAAATCATTGGAGTACCCAATGGTACCTACGTGAAACGGGCCCAGCACCAAATCAGGCCGATACTGTCGCATTCTGGCGCGGCCTGTAGTCAGAGCCTGTAAACCACATCGAGGGCCCTTGGATGGAAGCTGTGGCGAGTCAGTGTGCGCGTATTACGCCCATGGACCCCGTCACTATAACGCCGGATGACGTAGCTAAGGCCGTCCTTAGGGCCCTGAACTGTAAAGGTCCAGGACTCGACAGACTGCATCACTACTGGATGTAGGGGTTTGTGTGTCACGCTATGCTCGCCCGACACTTTCAAGAGGCTCTCAACAAGAATCGCTTCCTAACCTCTTCACTACTGGGATCACTCATTTGGTTCCTAAGGACCAAGGTACCACAGACCCGAGCAAATACCACCGCATCAGGTGTCTACCGACCATAAACAAGCCGCGATGTCGCGCGCTCTAAATGAATATCGGGTACAAAACAGGCCATTCATGGGGGGAAAAGAAACACGGAACTCACCCGCCCGCAAGGAAAGGCATTCGTATCGGTGCCCCATACATGGCTAAAGAGGATCCTCACGCTGTAAAAGATTGACTGTACAATAAAAGACTTCCTCGAGCAGCGTATGACAGCTGCGGATAGCTGCATAAGGATAAGAAGGGGTATTTTCCAGGTCAATCGTCTGAGTCCGATCTGATTCTGCCTCACTTTGAACCATCTCAAAATTTTACTACAGTGCTGCGGGAGGGGATTTCATCTTCGGAAAGGAGGAGGAAGTACAAAAGTGATACAGCTTTTCTATATTCTTCTTAGACTTCTAGTTTTTACCAGTTATTCTATTAATCACCAGATATTTTTCCGGACCGATACGACTTAGGGGCGTTTCAAGAAAAGAGCTTACTCCTTTTTAAATGGCCGGCAACGCACCTGCCCTGGTGTTACAGTTGTTCATGGGCGGCGGTAATCACTTACCATCAGGTGGCCATGAGCTCGTTTGCCTCCTCTCTTATAAAAAAATAGTAATTCTATTGGAATGTAGCTGAGAACGGATAATTGTGCGGTCCTCCATGTTAAAAGGGGAAGCGTTGCTAGCTCTGAGAGCTTCAATTTATCTACGTTCGTCAACTTAAAGACCTTTTAAGTTGACAAACACTTACAACAAAGCAAATATGTCATTAGCTTTGTTATAACTTTTCTTAGTACAGTACATACTATTTTTGTTTATTAATGGAATTGACTGGCTTTCATTGATCCAACATTTCGTCAATACATATATATCGACATTTATATTGTTCCGTACTGAAACAGATTATTTATATATCATGTTAATATTTTCTCTTTTCGTATATATTAAGTACAAGGCAACACAATTTTGAAAATAGTATTTTTCTGTATTTCTATTAAGTTCATTGGGTTGGCGATCAACTGTTTTCATTCTGAATGCAACCATAATTTTGCGAGTTATGGCTCTCTGTGCGACACAAGCGCCAAATCAATTAGCAACAATTGTGAATAGTTTAATTAAAACCACTGACGCGCACATATTCGTTGCTCAAGCTCAATCTCTCAAGATCTCTTTAACTCCGAAAGTATTGACCTTGTGGCCTATGGACTCTTGTGCGATACATTCTGCTGAACTTTGATATTACGATTTGATCAAGAATTTTGATTATGATTTTCATTCTTTCCAAAGTGAAATAGGGTAATTTTACCATTATGTTGGGTTTTGTGCCCTAAAACAACTTATGGGTATTTTTCTACACTGTATTTGATATCATTAGAAAGGTACTGAAGTAAATGTTTAATTAGCGTATGTATTTTTTATATTTATTCACAATCTTGAAAAAACCTACCTCTACAAAAAAGTCAAGCTATGATTTTATGGCTCTCAACTGTATTTGAACTTAAATATAAAATTAGGATACTCTTTTAAAAACAAACCCGTACAAAATTTAACCAAAGCAAATGTGCTCCACAGTTTTGTGCAGTATGTATGTACTTGTTTGTTTAGCAAGCGTTGACTTTTGATTACAATTTTAGTTAAAATTTCTACTTTGAGAACTTCAACTAAATTGTAGAAGAAAAGTTGATTATAACTTTTTGCCGCAAGTTTCGACCGTTGAGAATAGTTGCTTTCAAAACATTTAAGCTACGTGAATTCTAAATTAAAATATTTCAAAAGATCCAGGAACTAGAAATTGGTGGAAGTTACTTTATTATTTAATTTAACAAAAGAGCGCATTGGGATTATGAATGATTGACATGGAAATCAAAAGATATGCGAATTCTATTTCTACTGGTAAATTTTGGGGTAAACATGGAAGTTTAAAGAAATTATGGACATTGTGTATCAAAAAATAAAAAATTATTAATAAGAGATATTAATATGTATGCATAGTTGATTACTTAAAGTCTATGTAAATTAGACTACAGCCTATGCGCTTAAACTGGGCATAGGCCTATTTTAATTTCTGTGATGGCTGAAAAATCTTTGCTATTAAAAAAATCAATATTGTTGCATTAGTGGATTTTGAAATAAGTGTAAAGTAGCAACCGATATAAATCCCAGTGCTAAATACAGGATTCCTCGTATTTTTGGAAGGGGTTTTACTTCACCTGCTGAAGATTTCTTCATTACTTATATATTCAAATCTCTTCACGACGTTTTGCTTCCCCCCTATACCACGGTGTTATATTAGCACTTAAAATTGTAAATTAAATTTGAAATTATACAAGGGTCTAACATGATATATATATATATATATATATATATATATATATATATATATATATATATATATATATATATATATATATATATATATATATGATATATTGATAGACGACTAATTAGAATATGTCAAAAGAAATAGATGTGATCAACAATCGTACAAAAGCTTCATTTCAGTTTTATCAATTTTATTTAAATAAATACGAGAACAGTGTAGCTCCCTGTACGATTTCACGGCACGGGAGCAAAACGTTTTTTATAGGATAGGGGTGACAAACGACCACATGGTCAACCGCGAGCATTAAGATGGATAGCCTCAATTCCAGTAAAAAGGATCTTCAGTTCTCTACGATCACGATACAATATACAGGAGCGTTAAGCTGCTATTTCACCCTGGTATTCTGTTAGAGCGTTGTCCTTCCGCTGTCTAGTCGACCCATTCGTGCTACAACAATACCATAAATATAGCTGCAGTTTGGCTCTTTGTAATTCCCACTAGGGCGTGTACGATGAAGTGGTGAAGAATAATTTCATGGGGAAGCCTAGATGTCTTAATAGTAAAATCGTGAGCATGTGAAAAACGTATTGAAACAATGCTGCAGGATCTTTTCTGCTCACAAAACTCGATGGATAATATGGAACTCTGTGAACAGTCGTGAGACACATGTAAGCTGTTATTTTGTTGTCTTATTTTTAATGAGTCTTATAAAACAGTTTATCAAATATTAAGATAGCTTTCATATTTTCAGACATAATAAGATATTTGTGACAGTCCCGGTTTCAATATATCACGTGAGTATGTGTAAATGAACGAGCTCTTGCCAAAAATCATATTAAATCAAAGTAAACATATTTTACATAAATATAGGTTTATTTTAATTTTAACCGTAAGTACAAATGAATAGATAGAATTTTTAATGTTTAAAATTCACTTGTCAGAGGTGGTAATTGAACCGCTCCAAATTCCAATTTGAAAGTACGTAAGCAACCCAAATTCGATCCTAGCCGACACCACTCATATTTTAGTTACAACTTGAATTATCGATTTACCACGTTTAAGCGAGGAAGAAAATCGAAAGGAATACGAGGAAACCTGCATATCTGAGTAATTAATATATATTTCCGAAATTATTTTTACGTGAGTGGAGTGGGGCAATAATAGCACTATTAAAGGCACAGTTTTTATTTCATTCATATTTTATTTCATGATTTCAACTCATGCAATCATGGTCATAATTATAACCTCTTACAAGTCTACTACTGAAAAAAGCCCCCCCCCCCCCCAGACTGCCAAATAGGCGGGAAATTTTCCATATTTTACACCATGTGAAAAAATCGAAAAATATATATTTATATGGTTTTGTAAAAAGTAAACCAGAAATATTTATATTTTGTTGCATGCATTATAAATTTT
Organism: Parnassius apollo; assembly: GCA_907164705.1. NCBI lineage: Eukaryota > Metazoa > Arthropoda > Insecta > Lepidoptera > Papilionidae > Parnassius > Parnassius apollo. The sequence goes on from CAJQZP010000610.1 coordinate 7,031,109, forward strand.
ATAATTTAATTTTAGGAATATTTTTTATCTGTGCCTAAAATGTACAAAACGCTATCCGCCATATTAAATAGATAAACTATCAATTGTGCTGTGTGTTGTTTCGAAATTTTTCAAGATATAATTACGATTGTTGAGTTTTATCCCGAATTTTATCGAAAAAGCATTATGGAAAACGGATTCGTAAAAGCAGAAAGTACTAATCTACCAAGGATAAATACATTGATGTTGGCCATTGAAGTAATATGTACTTACGTACTAGAACAGCTATTTCAAACAAAACATGTGCGCTACTCTGTTTTAGCGCGGTTGTTTTTTTTATCATAGAATAAACATAGGTAGAATGATCAGTAGGTAATAATAGACTGTATTGTTAAATAGGTAAATTATATCGAGAAAAATTTTCAAATTTTTTCATTTATTTTGTATATTATATTTGCTTATTTAATATAATATTACATAATATTATATCACAATTACATTTTAATGATATTTTTATCTGAATAGTTTTAAATGTATCTATGTCAAATATAAAAAAACATACTAAATATATGTTTAACAAAACTTATTAATATAAAATTTAAATTACAAATATATTTATTAAATTTAGAATAAGAGTCGTTCATAAATGCTGGAACGCGAGAGTTAAAAATGGACGAATTTATTTCACTTTGACTTTGATGTGGTAACCTAAAAATAATATAAAAGAATAATGAGCAGATTTAAATATAAAAAATTTGGCCTAATTATGATAACTCATATATGTTTCTACAAAAAAAATGTGTATAATAATATATTCGTCCTATACTTAAGTACCCACAGAAATGTCGCATCCGAACAAATAAATTTAGTAATCTATATTAGGAATAATTTGTTTTATTATTAATTTATAATACTTTTTTATCGATTAAGTATCTTATTAACCAAAGTAATACCTTGGTTTTTACTGACATTTCTTGAATTATTTGTGCAATATCTAAGTACACACGATGGCATATTTTTATCAAGAGATTTTTTTTAAATCAACACAACACGTGACAACTCTACAAGTGCCTAGCGAGTGCTGATTAAAGTGCGGTGTATGCACCGCAGTTGAGTGGAACAGAGTAGCTGAATGCAGTGTCGCCTCTAGTACGTAGTACATAATAGCTCAATGATGTTGGCAAATTTTTTTTGGCCGAGTTGAGGAATGTTAATACGGGGATGGCAGTTTTTGAAGCATAAATCCGATTTTGATACCGAGTTAACCTTATCATTACATCACCTAAATTAAATGTAATGACGAAAGTTGTGACACTTTTTTAACAAATTTCTCTCATATTTTCAATCAAGATAACTTATCACTCATGGAAAAAAGAAACTAGAAGCCAACATAAAAATGGGCCTGTGGCACAGAATAAAAAATATTAAAACTTACAGAAATTGCGCTCCTTTGATGTTGACTGCTTGCCGACGTTTAATAGCCTTTCATAATTATTATTGATTAGACAAATCGCGCACGCAAGATACGAGTAAATAAAACTACCGCTGCTTCGTAAAAAATGTCAATAAAGAGTAAAAAATACATTGCGAAATGTTAATTAGCTTAGATGAAGTACCTATTCCGACTATGATAGACTGACCATATTTTCGCACCCATGTGAGTTCTGCGATACCCAACGCATGGAACTTGCAAGGCCATTCGTCGCAAATCGCGATACCTAGCTCGGAAGAAATAGGTAGATATTGTAAACAACCTCAGATGGAGTAAAAAAGGTAGATACAGCACGGCCTTTTTTATTGGTGAAGCCAAAAAACTCAGCTCCTTTATGTCAGCACACGCGTTCACGCACACACATGCATCAAACTACGCTCATTTTCGCTCAGTACTTCTCGTGGCGTCGTGCAGTAAATTTGCCTACAAAATGCCGTCCTGTGTAGTTAAATGGTGCAAAAACAATACTAAATTGAACAGAAGTCTGAAGCAATATCGTTTCACGCGTAAACACTTATTTATCTATATTTTAATTTGTTATTCCAACACAATTTTGAAGGTTATTCGAATCACAAATGTCAATGTTTCGAGATTACGTAACGGATGAATGTTGCCAGTATTTCTTATTTCTAATGGACCAAGATTTGGGTATTTAATCTTAGGCTACGTTATAAAATATATGTAGTCAGCTTATTTTTTAATCAGTTGTTAATATGTTACATCAAATTGAAGTCAAGGTAAATATTTAATTTTTAAGACGCTGATGTTTCTGTTTTAATTGTTGAGTACATACAAACTATTTTACTATCAAAAAATATTTATGATTTTAGGCTACCAAGGAATATTTTAATAAGACATGAATTTTTACGTGGTAGAGACATGCTGCAGTTATACTATTAGTAGTATAGTTATAGCACGAATAGATCGGCTCGGCCGGGGAAGGATCACGCTCTCACAGAATACCAGCGTAAAATAGTAGCTTAATGCTGTTGTTTCGTATGGTGAGTGAAGAGAACCGGAGACCCTTTTTACTGGAAACGAGGCATTCCATCTTAGTCCTTACGGGTGACAACGCATCTACATTTTGATTCGTAATCGTGGATATATGTAGACGTCTATGGGCCACAGCAACCAATTACCATCAGGTGGCCTGTATGCTCGTTTGTCATCCTATCCTATAAAAAAATCAAGGGTCGCTGGTATAAGACTGAGCTGAAATGAACCAAAATGGTAGCCATCCTCTTGACTTGACAGTGGTAGAGCAACGCAGCGGCTATTGATGTCGCATGAATGGGCCAGCTTGAACCGGGGTGGTACCACGACCTCACATAATATCTCTACGTTTTGCTTGGGCTGCAGGCCCAATTCCCCCTCCCCTTTAACACGGTAGTGGAATCAAATAAAAACTACCCCAAAAGGGTACCCTCACTCCTGGTGACGGAGAATCCCTCGCTGACCATCCACGATCAAGCTACTTTACTCTTCCTGAGCGTGGGTGCTTAAGCTGCTCCGTGTATTCTGGGGGAGAGGGGGGGAATCCTGCTCGCGACTAAAACTGCAACTGCAAAAGGGGCAAGCGGAGCAACAAGACCAAGGCAACCCCTGTCACGTTACCCGCGAATTTTTGCAACATCAGGACACTTCATTCCAATCTTAATGCTGTCCACTACCACCCGGTGACGGTAAAGCCGGCCTTGCTCTTTTTAACCTAAGCTCAGGTGTCCTCTGCAGCTGATACTTCATATCCACCCTACCCGAGGTACAAATTAGAACACACCTTTATGAACCCGGCTGGAGTTTGTTCTATTTTGCATTTACTAAAGTATACTTTTTTTCAGTTAGAAAAGTATAATTTAATTCCATGGAAATTTATTTTTTATTCCAACTAGTTTTTTTTAGTATTAAGTTATTTTTTATAATAAACATGTTTTATATTACATATGTTGTATTTTATCGATGCTTACATGCTCACTGGACAATATATCAAGAAGGCTTTTAAATGATCTATAGACGCCTCCTACGTGCTTCATCTTTTTTTTGAATTGTCAAATTGTTGAAATTTGTTAAAGCAGACAGCTATACTTTCGCATTCGTATCGCATATTACTCTTATATTTCTTATATTTGTAATATTTTATCTCGATTTTCAGGGACTTTAAAAAAAGTGGCAACACTTCTCTGACTCACACATAGTTATAAAATTGGTTACAGGTTCTTGTTCTAGGTGCGATATCTACCTTTTTTACTTCATCTGAGTAAACAACAAATAACCCTCAAATACGATTTTCAACAGAAAAGTGATCGTATTCTACTTAGTTAAAAATCTTGTTATAATTTCAGTATTTAAGGTTATTATTACTCAAAATATTTTAATTACAAAAGATAAGTATAGGTATGTACTCGTAGGTAGATAACTGGGTACTGAAGTAAATTTCAACTAATAAAAACAAAATAATTATAATAATTAATTATTTTCGCTATAAGTAATAAGTACCTATGTAACAAAAAATATGATATAAATTCACCTTTCATAACTTCCTACTAAAATCCTTCTGAAACAAAAACTTAAAGAATGATATATCCGAAACCTTTTTTTTTGGTCATTTGGCACCTATCCACGCAACAGTTACAGTAGGAACGACTTTTTGCCATTACAATTGATCAAATAGGTAATATACATAATATATAAATAAAATATAAAAAAAATAAAAAAGCCTTTTATTTCCAGTAAATTTACATTACTTATAATCTATGCATGCGTTAGTTTGGTTTACTATATGTTATTTATTTATTACTCGCTGATTATAGATTTATCTGTATCTAAAGTATATGTACCTATATGATAATACTTATTTAACAATATTTATGTAACTAATGTTTTATATAACTTTATTATGTAGTATAAGCTTTCATAAATTTATATTTATCTATTTACCTATATATCTATAACTATTTATGATAATAACATATTTATTTGTTTAATCTTCTTTTTATTTAATCTACCGGAACCCCATAATGGGTAAAGGCCTCCTCCAGTGATGCCCATTTGACTCTGTCTTGAGCTACTTGTCTCCAATTTGGACCAGCTATTGTTTTAATATCATCTTCCCATCTTGTTATAGGTCTCCCTCTTGTTTTTTGCGTATTTGGACATTCCAGAATGTTACTTTTTTGGTCCATCTAAGATCAGTTAGCCGCGCAATATATCCCTCCCACTTTAATTTCAATTTTTATGCGTAGCTCAGAGCGTTTTTTTGCTTTAGTTATTTTTCTTATTTTAGTGATCGTATTTTATCCAGCTTCCTTATCTTTAGCATACTTCGTTTGTGTCCTCTCTGACAGACGCTGATATTCTACCTTGTATCAGCAGTGGATTTCCACGTTTGGCAACCATATTTCAAACAAGGCAAGAGGCTCGAGTTCATGATTTTTGTTTTAATAGCTTGTGGCATATTACTTTTAAAAAGGTCCTTGAGACTCTAGTATTTGTTCCATGTAAATTGGATTCTTCTTTCTATTTCTATGTTCTTATTTTTTCCTATCTAAACTAATACTTTTCCTAGATAGACATATTTTTCATCGTATTCCAATGGTTTTCCATTGACTGTTATTGCTATTAAAGCTATTGGTCATTGTCTTAGTCTTCGTAATATTCATTTCTAGTCCCACTTTTACACTAGCTAGGTGTAGGTTTTCTACCATGTTCTGTAGCTAGGAGGATGACTCTGATAATAGTACTAAGTCAACAGCGAATCTTAGGTAGCTTACGTAAATGTCGTTTATGTATAGACCTCGTTTGCTCCAGTCTAGCTTGTTTATGATCGCCTCGAGGACGGCAATAAATATTATTGGAGAAAGCGGATCCCCTTGTCTAACTCCGCTTTCTATTGGGAAGCAAGAGCCTGAGGTTTCTTGCTTATTTTTACCCTTATTATTGTTATATATAGATTTGATGATTTTTACATATATTTACTCCACTCCTTGTTCCTTCAGGCTTTTCCAGATGCGTGTATATCTTACCGTATCAAAATCTTTTTGGTAGTCGATTAATGCTATATAAAGTGTTCTTTGGTTTTCATGATACTTTTCCATAATTAATTCAAGTGTGTGGATGTGGTCAGTCGTTGCAAAATCCTTTCTGAAGCCTGCTTGCTCTACTACTTGCTTTTTTTCCAATGTATCGCTAATCCTTGTTTTTATAATTGCGGAGAATAATTTGTATAGGCTTGGTAGAAAACTAATTGGTCGGTAGTTTCCGATGTCTTGTGGTCGCCTTTTTTATATATTAATATGATGTTGGATTCGGACCATTAAGACGGTATTTCAGAATTTTGCAAAATTATGTTAAACAGTTCAGCTAAAAGTGCAACTAGAGTTATGTGTACTTTTTTCAGTGCTTCGTTCGTAATATTATCTAAACCAGGGGTTTTTTCTAGCTTCAGTCTCTTAACTGCTTTTATTATTTTTGTTGCCTCTATCGATTTAATGTTTTTTTCTTGTGTATCATCTATTTCTTTGTCGAAATTTATGGTTGTTGTGTCTTCGTTGCTGTATAGATTTCTGTAAAACTCTGTTGCGGTAGTAATGATATCGCCTGTAACGTACAGCCCTATATCTTGTTTTCTCAGTCCTTCTACCCATGTTGTATTGGTTCTGAGTTTCTTGTAGGCCTTCTTTGTACTTCTAGTGCTTTTCAGATGTTATTTTATTGTGTCTTGTCTATATTTTGCGTAATCGGTTTTTATATATTTGTTGACTACTTTATATAGTGCGGAAAGTTCCTTTTTCTCGCTTCGTGTTTTGTTTTTAGTTCTCCGTAATTCCTTTCTTCTCTTTAATAGCCTTACTGTACTTGCCGATGGTATTTTGTTTTATTTGTTTTTTTTTTCTCTCTCTCTTTGGTTGTTTTTTTTTTTTTGTTGTTGTTTTACTTGTTTTAACCTTAAAATGATGGCTTTTTCTATCCTGTCGTAGCAATATTGTATCGAGGTGATTTCGCAGGGAGTTGGAGTTGCAGATAGCTGTGATATTAGGTTTTCATTGTGCTTGTTTATTTCGTCTTCGCTATTAACCCTTAGCCACCTAAGGTGTATTCTAGTAACACTTCCACCTAACGTCGGTCATGGTGACCGCTTGCATATAAGTACTATTATAAAGGTAAAAACACCATAAATTGGCAAAAATCGAAACTACAAAAAAAATTCAGTTGTTTTTATTTCAATTTGTTTCAATAAACTCTTCAAATTAATACTTCTTACTTCTTATTACTATTAATAAAAATTAACTAACGAATATTTTAATAAATTATAGGTTTTCCGATTAAGCTGAGTTCTAAGCAATAACAATTAATGAGACTTCTTAGTTTTTAAATATTTTAGTAACTTAAATATATAACCTCTTATATAAAACTATCATTGGCACAATTAAATCACAATCGTTACAAAATTACAACACCCTAACATTCACAATTTCTCGCGGCAGCGTACACACATTTTTTTGAGAACACTCAACGCAAATAGGATTTTTGCACTGAAAACACAAATGGAATGTTTTACGTTTCTTCTTTGGGTCACACGTTGAAAAAGTTTTGCGTGTTTCTAATTTGTCTTCATCTATTTTGAGAACCCGGCGAATAGCTTTCTGAAGTTCCCTTTGCAATCCAAACTGGTTCGCTCGACGTCGTAAATGGGGTGTAATAAGGTCTTCAGCCAGTTGTTTCATGAAATTCAGTCTGGGCACCTTTCTCTGAGATTGTTTCATGCTGCTGATGATGTACGCATTTGCTGCAGAAACATCCAGAATTCTGTAGAAGACCGCCATTGGCCAGCGCTGTGTGCGTCGAGAAGTTGAGTAAATGGCACATTTTTGATCTAATGTATCGACGCCAACTTTGGTGCTATTATAAAAAATAATCATTTCTGGCTTTTGCTTTTGTGGATCGGTGGTTGGTGAGTGATGCATGCTGTAAAGAACAAGCACGGATTTGTTTTGCTTTGGTACAAAAGATAGCAATGTTGCATCTAACGTGAATCCAAAAATCGAAAAGCCAACGTCCCGATGACGGCTAAGCAGAAATTGAGCAGGTACTTCCCTTTTATTTTTTTAAGGGTACCCACAAGTGTCAGCTGTTTTTGCTTTAGGATGTTCATTAGCTCCACCGAAGTGAACCAGTTATCAGTCGTTACATTTCTGTGGGTTCCTTCAATCGACTCAACCAATCGCAAAACCGCTTGCGTGGGTTTGTTCAGTCTTTGGTATTCAATGGGCAAGCCTTGGCTACCTGAGTCTTTTCCCAAGTATATGTAGGCATCCACAAGGTATCCGTTTTTGGAATCAGTCATGCACATAATTTTTAATCCATATTTGTTGGGTTTTTTCGGCATGTAAATTTTGAAGCTGCACCTCCCACGGAAAGCCACCAACATCTCGTTAATACAAGCGTAACTGCCAATTGAACAACTTCTTCTTTGCAGTTTTGTATCAGCTTTTCAAAAAGCTGAGATATAGGTGCAGCTTTATCAGTGCTACGGCGCTCATCTCTGGTGCTCGCATCATCAAAACGAAGGCAATTCAGCAATGTTTCGAACCTGTTCTTGCTCATTATACAACGATAAATCTCTCTTCCTGTACCATCTGTGCTGTACCAACATGTGTAATGTGTGTGGTTCTCTTTGAAAATTGAGGTATAGTACAACATACCGATAAAAGCCTTCAGCTCAATTACGTCAAGGTCTTGAACACATGTCTGGTTTTGATAGTTAGGTCTTATCTTTCTAATTTTTTCGTTAGTATGCTCTACAATTTCTTCTAACATATCATCAGTAAAAAACAAATGCCATAAATCGGATGTTGTGTATTACTGTTCAAAACGTCTCTGAAGTTCCTTTTCAATCCTGGAGGTTGCTGAACGATGTTGTGTTGCAAAGTCCTTAATCGTGAAACTGGAGGTTGAGAAGACCAACGGAACCGACTTTTTCCGAAATAATTCCGGTATCTTGACAATGGAATATCATCATTGGAAGATGCATCATCAACTGGCAGATCATTTGTATCATCATATTCATTTAACTCTTCAACATCAATTTCAGAGTCTGATTGACACTCACCATCAATGACGTGGTCTAATGGTACATCTTCTACATCACTGCAGTCTTCATTTGGTAATTCCGGACGTCCCTTTCATCCTAAGAATCTAATTAACACTCTTCTAACCATATAATGATATTTTGATCACGTTCAGACATTATAAACCTAAAAAACAACACGAAAATGTTAGCACTAAAAGTAACGTAACAACCTAACGTCGGTCAACATGACCGCATGCGAAATATATTTACCTGTATTTTTTTATTACGCGCACGTGTTGCTTGGTCGAGCGCAGGGCGAAAACTGGAGAGGGCGGGGAAAAAGTACATAGAGTCATAGGCGCGTGGCCCGTGTAATAACGGAAATATTTGAAAAAATATATCGCCTGGAGTCACTGTGACCGACGCTAGGTGGTTAAGGGTTAAGTGTACTGATTTGGCTATTTGTAAATTTGGCTCTAGATATGTTTCGTTTGGTTAGTGTTATTGTTGATCTTATTATTCTATGGTCCGAAGGTCCTGGTAGTTCAGGTTCAACGTCTCGATGTTTTGAAATATTTTTGGTTGGTTTGACAAATAAAATCGATTTCGTTTTTGTATTGTCGGTTAGGTGATCGCCAAGTCCATCTACGATTTGTTTTTTTTTAAACATGTGTTTATTATAGTTAGTTTATGTTTGAGTACAAAGTCTACCAGTCTCTGTCCTCTTTCGTTTCTTTAGCCGTAAAAGTGCTTTTTAATAACTAAATATTCTTCCGCTTTGAGAGTTCCGATCTTAGCGTTGAAGTCTCCCATTAGCATTGTGGTTTTGTGTGCTGAATCCAGGGTTTTCTTGATTAATATATAATTAGTCCAGTAATATTATAATTTAGTCCAGTTTAATCAAGGTCATAGTAGACGGTGCATGCTCCGACTACAAGCTTATTAACGCTGCCGTTTCACAAGGCTGCGTGCTATCACCAACGCTGTTTCTTCTGCATATCAATGACATGTTGCAAACCGGTAACATTCATTGCTATGTAGTCGACAGCACTAGTGATGCTTTATACACCGGCCGTGCCAATATTTCTCGGGAAAACTTCGATGAGTATCAAGACAAACTTGTGTCTGAAGTCGAAACTTTGTTGAACAAAGTCTCGGACTAGGGGCGACTAAATTTAGTCCAGTTTAATTCCCTAAAGACACAAGTTTACGCGTTTACCGCTACAAAAAACCCTTTCGTCGTATCTCCTCAGTTTCAAGGCACTCCCCTTGTTGTCTCAGCCAGTATCGTAATCCTCAGCGTCGACATATCGAGTGATGTGCAGTTTCGTGGTCATTTGGAAAAGAAGGCCAAACTGGCTTATAAAAAGCTTGGCGTGCTCAGCAGAGCGGGACAGTACTTTATGCGGGCTTACCGCCTGCAACTTTACAAGGCACAAGTTCGGCTGCACATGGAATACTGTTCCCATCTCTGGGCCGGAGCTCGGCTCCTTCCGTTTGATCGCATCTAGCGCAGAGCTGTTCGAATCGTCGGCGACCGAGCTCTTTCCGATCGGCCTGACTCACTGGCACTGCGAAGGGATGTTGCAGCTCTTTGCGTTTTTTATCGCATCTACCACGGGGAGTGCTCTGATGAATTATTCGAACTAATTCCAGCCGCATAATTTCTTCATCGCCCATCGCCACAAAACTCGCGATACCATCCATACCATCTGGATGACTGGTGGTCCACCACCGTGGGTTTTAAAGAAGTTTTCTTCCTCGCACAACTTCCTTGTGGAATCGACTACCACCAGAGATTTTTCCAGGCCGATACGACTTAGGTACCTTCAAGAAAAGAGCCTACTCCTTTTTAAAAAGCCGGCAACGCATCTGCAATTCCCCTGGTGTTGCAGTGTTCATGGGAAACGGTCACTTACCATCAGGCGAGCCGTATGCTCGTTTGCCCCCTCTCCTATTAAAAACACAGCACTAATTTACTTATTGTGTGTTTTAGCGGGAACTTGACCATCAAAGGTTTATTAGTCCTGTTTTATTGTTCAAATAATGGTTTGAATTAGATTTTGATACGTAAAGGTGCGATTTTTTGTATTTAGTTTCTGCGCATGTGAAGTAATAGAGAAAATGACGAAATACGTGCTTCGATGTTAATATAAACCTCAAGCTATCTTGATCGCTTAGGCATCTTATGAACTTGAGTTACTGTCCTCATAGACTGTCCGCTGTGTGGAGAGTTTACCCCCGAAAATAAATTATAATCAGAAATAGCTGTTAAATATTTGATTTCTTCCGCTAGCTATATATAGCACCTGTGCTTCATAACATATAAAACGGTTGAGCATATAAAACAACGAGTATTTTTGAAAACACTTAATGAAAAATATAGGTAAACATAATCGTCTTATTTTAATTAAACAATAATCAATAACAATTATAATCTAACATTTTCTTACATTTATAACATAATTTGCTTAATAAATATAATAAATGAACTAAACTAAATGACTTACGATTGTTCTTTTTTAGTAAAGCGGATAAATCGAAATTTTTTTTTTTTCAATATATAAAGCTCCGATATGACTATAACTGAACGTGTGTGGCAACCATTAGATGAAGTTTGTTCCTTTTTTAATTGAATTTCTAAGGTTTTTTAACAATAAAACCCTTTTTTTTTCAATTAATTGATAATAGTGTCCTGTTACAGTTGTTATGTTATTATTTTTTATTAATATAATGTGTGATTACTCAAACGAAATCACTACCAAGCATCTTCATCATCAGAAAAACATATTTTGCATATTTAAGCTTAAGAATCTTTGTGCCATTGTAAAAAATAGTTTTTGTTGTTCAAACCTTTTTAAAAACATGCTTAGTTATTGCCCTTTCTTTGAAGTATTATTTACGCAGATGTGTCATAAACTCTTGGAATTAGGGTGTACAAAACAAATTCGGACGAATATTTTTAATTTTTAACATACTAATAAAACAACATTTTTGTTAAAATAATTTATTTTTCTTAAATAATATGTTTTGGGCGCCATTTCCCCATAAATAAATTACTGACCTTGTAGAGTCCGGAAACTGGTATCACTCGCTTGTGTTTGCTTTTAGTGTTTACAGAGTATATGTCAATTTTTACTAAAACTGATTTTGTTTTTACTAACGTACATTTAAACTTTCGTAAATATTTCGTAATTAATTGTATTAAAAATAAGATTTATTTCTTTAAATTTTCTCTGAGAGACTCTTTTGGATTAGGTTATAAATGGCCCTCAAGGCGCTCTTCTGCAAAACAAAAATAGTTTTTCAATCAACCGCATTTTCCAAAAGCAAAATCGAAGACAACAATATGCTATAGAAATAACTGAAATGAACTAACCTAGCTGTCTCGACACTATTGAGACTTCTAATATTTTTTACAGCGTCATAAAAATTAAAAAAAGGCACAGAAATTAGTGTTATATTGCGACGGATCAATGATTTTAACTCTCTAGTTTCAGAAAATATTTTTCATTGTTTTTTTTTAATTTATATATGGATTAAATAACCTTTTGGACCTTTTACCTTAACCTTTAACCTTTTAAATACCAACATACCAGAAAAGAATATAAAACTCTCAATTTTGGGTTTTGCACTGTTGCCATAATGCATCGATAGGTCCAAAAGCGTTCGTGGTTTTCTCGTGTTTTATAAGAATAAGGAATACGACTAATAGTTTTTTATTTATTGAAGTACCTAAATTACATACATAAACACTCACGCCTGTCACCCAGAGGGGTAGGCAGAGACTACAGACTTCCATTTAGCACGATCCTGACATACCTTTCTCGCCTCTTCCACATCCATATACCTACGCATACATGCTCGTCGGTTAAGGGTACTCTAAATTTGGCCCATTTTTAGTATATCGCCAATTTGGTCGACAAACTTCCGCCTAGGACGTCCCTTTCCGACCCTTCCATTCACTTCTGCAACATATATTTGCTTTGTCAGTCTTTCCGCATTCATTCTTTCTACATGACCAAACCACCGAAGCATTCCTTTCTTAATCCTGGTAACCGCATCATCTTGCAAACCACACTCTTCTTGTATCACACAGTGTCGCACCCTGCCCCTCAGCTTCAGCCCTAACCTACTCCTTAGCGACCGCATTTCTACTGCATTTATTCTACTCTCGTGCTTCCCTCTGCCACACCCAACTTTCACTACCATACGTTAAAGTAGGGACTAATACAGCACTGTGAATTGCCATACGTGCCTTTTTTGACACATTCTGACTTTTCACAGTAGAGTGTAGAGCCCCATTTACTTTATTTCCTGCATTCACTCGTCGTTCAATATCCTTATCATATCTCCCATCCCTGCTGAATACACATCCCAAATATACGAACTCATCCACTTGCTCAATTAATTGACGACTCCGTGGCGTAGTGGCTTAGCAATGAGTGGCTGCGCTGGGAGTTGCGGGTTCGAATCCCGCACGGAACCAGTATTTGTATAGCCTACAAATAATTGTTCCGGGTCTGGATGTTTGTCCTTGTGCAATTTATGTTTGTAAACTGCCCCCGCGATACAGGAGAAAATCCTAGTGTAGGGGTAACGTTTTTAAAAAAAAATCATAGAAATCAAATCATAGAATTAACTCTCCTTCTATTCTTATTTCACATACCGTTTTGCTTACATCTCTTTCAAAAACCATCACTTTCGTCTTACTTGCGTTCACTTTCATTCCCCTTTCTTTTAATGATCTGTTCATTAATGTAACCATCATTTGCAACTCGGCCGCCGACGACGCAAGTATGACTTGATCATCGGCGTACAAAAGGCATTTGATGGTTAACTCACCCACCTAAATTAAATGTAATAAAATGCTAGTACTGAGAACAGACTTGTAATATACCGGCATTACTGAGAATCATAATTTTCCTAAACGTTTCTTACAATGTTGATAAGTGTTTAACTCCATCATATATTACTCGTTTTAAATTTCTGGAACCAAACATGGAAGTAAATGTTTTCAAATATGTTTGGACTACCTCCAGAGGAAAATTCATCGGCAAAATATCTTTTCGTTATTTGTGCATCAGTATCTAGGATCAGTATATAGGAGTTATTTATGATAATATCTTCAGGCCACGTGGATATTCATGATGTACGGTGCGGGGTACCAAATTGTACTACCAAATGCGTGGTATGACCCATAAGCCCAACACGTGGTGGAGGCTATTAAATTTTGCAGGATGCCAGATGGTGTAAGTAAAATATATAGTGTAGTCTCTTTCGATAGCTCAGGTGTCTGGTAGAGGCTAGTTCAATTCAAATAGGTAAGCAACCGAAGGACCTACTGCCTGTATTTCCTGCAAATCGTTCATCGGACATCTACTGTTCCCAAGCACAATCACCACTTTATTATCAGTTCTGTAGGGTTACGTGTATACCTCTTTAATAACACACGCGTGGTATGCAAAATGATGCATGAATCGCGTAGAAAATCGAGAAAATCAGGAGTTCATTATCGTTTAGGCGCGCACGTTCAGTCGACGCGAGCGATATGTGAACTGGGTAACAAAAGTTCAGTAAAAGTAGTCCATCATTTTTTTTTTTGTTTTATGTCTCAATTATTCAATAATTAAAAATCCTCTAGTAGTAGCAGTTATGCTGGAAAGATTACAGTTCATAATATTTTGTTCAAGAGAGTCTCATGATAAACTTTGGCCCCAGTATACTCACGTTTCACAAACATGAATTTTTCTTAATAACCATTTTTATTTAAACTTAATTTAATAAAGTTTTTGAACATTAAGCAGTTCAAACTAAAAGCACCTACCAAGACAGAAATTCGCCCCAAGAATGAATTCCTGTCTCGGTAGAGTCGAGTAACTGGTACTACCAGCTATTATTTAAAAAAATATCTCCTCATGACTAATAGATTCATCAAGTCATTAAAACCATCTTCTAACGAATTAGAAACAACGACTTTTTTCACAGCAGTTGTCGAATAAAAAGTAGCCTATATAAAAAGGCCAAGGCTTATAGAACTTAAAAAAGTAGCTAAATTTTATTTAAATCCATCCAGTAATTTTGCTTAAATTGCAACCAATTAAAAATAGCACTTTTTAAACCATAACAACTCAAGATCTATAATAGGTTTAATAGTAAAATTCGGCGTTCAATATGTTCAAGGGAATTTTTACAAAATAACAAGTATATAAAGGTCTATTAGTTTTTAACGTTAAAAAAACATAATATCACTTTTTTCTCAAACATGGCTGGCACACCGATATGTATGTTAATAAACCGCATATTAAGAATCATATTAAATTAATAGCTTTTCACTATTTTAGATTTTTATTTTATTTGCTAAAATCGTACAAATAAGGGATGAGTGGCGACTTCGATACCAAGCTGGTATTATTGATGTAAGAGTGGCGCGTAGAACGAGGTCGCATATAAAGATGATGTTGTCGAGCTTTGTGACAGGCTCCAGACGGAATATTCTTAGTAAACTTGACATAATTGTCTTCATTTCTATCCGGCAAACTTTTGACCTAGAATTAACAATGTTACCTTAATACTCTTAGCAATTGTTGTATAATATAACGTTTTGTCATCTAGATTGTTGAGTTGTCATCCCTGAAAAATCTATAATTTTTTTTCTGAATTCGAGCGAACCTCTGGCGTACATTTGTTTCGTATTCAAATGAACAAACTACATACAAAATATATACTTTCTGTAAAAAGAGCAGTAATTTTAAGAATCGCATATTGCATAAAGGGCCTTAGTTCATTAAAATTAAATTCAGGAGGTTCAGGATCGTGCTTTCTGGCATTCTTCGGGGGGCCTATGTTCAGCAATGGACTTGTGAAAGGCTGTAAAAATAATAATGATGTAATAAAATAATGTCGGTAGTAAAAGTTAAAATCATGGATTATAATTAAATATTTAAAATAAGAGAGTAATGATTCTCAGTGCGCATTTTAAAGTCGCCAATCAATATTTTGAAAAATATAAAATTTAATAAACACAAAATCTTAAAAAAATCGTGTTAGAAACAAACACGAAGACAGCTATTTTTTAATATATAGATTGAATGCATGAAATTTCGTCCAGTAAGCTCCGTAAATTAAAAGTTACTAGAAAATCAACTAATTATAATTGGTTGCGTCAAAACGCATATTTATAGACTATTATTAGCTGGCATCCTTTCCCATCACTCCATGTCCTTTCACCAATAGGAGGCCAGATAAGTGGCGTCATTTTGGACGACCAATAAGATGCGCTTGGCCAAAAAGTGAAAGGTCAAGAACACGCCACCGGACGTCGGTTGTTGTAAACGTGCCGCCGCCACGCCATCATAGTCGAAGACCATCGCTAGTTGTGATTGCACCTCCACGGCAGTCGCGCCACAGAAGAACCGCTAACAGTAACCGCTTCGCATAGTGCAAGTTATCATGGCGCACCACTGCAGCTACAACGTAGCGCCATCAATCTCAAGCTTGAGTAAAAGGCCGCTAGAAGATCAACGCTCAAGTAAGTGCCTTTTCCTTTTTTCCTAGCGTGAGCTGTTCTCAATTGTGCCACTCCTTCCCTATAACAAATCAGATGAATAATAACAGCCTCATTGTTATCTCCGTGTGTACATTTTGATATAGTGTGATCAGCAGAGATAATCGCTAAACTATATATATATATATATATATATATATATATATATATATAAATAGAGTTTATATTGGACATCTTATATTAGAGGTTTTCCTTTAGAGGAGGAGGGTTTTTTTACTATATTAGTATAGTAGTGTAGTATATTAGTATAGTATATTAGTTTAAAATAGTTTTACAGACAGAACAGCTACATCCACATCCGGCTAAGTGGCTACAACAGATATCCACGAGCTTTCAGACAACTTTAAATAGAAAAGCAACAAATGCGTTGAGACCTACGAAATTTTAGGTAAATGCCAGCAGCGACAGTACAAGGTAAAGTGATACTTCTCTAAATGGATCACTTAACGTAAAATGAGCACAACCGTTTTATAAATAAATAAAGCCAGTAGGAAGAGAATTAAATTAGTTTAATACCTAGAGATGGGGCACGGGATGAATACAGTTCTAATTTTAAAATAAAGAATTCGTTTCACATGAAAAATAATGAATGGCTTTATTAAACATCTAAACTACGTAATCGGTGTTACATGTAAACGTTGGATTACCTTACCTAAATTTCTGTCTCTGTACAAAAAAAAGGAAATGATTATTTTTATTTAAAAATTTTGTTGACATGTTTTAGGTTTTAATATATTACGTATATATATTTTAAAGATTTATTAACGAATTTATTTCCATTTGTTTATTATTAAATTATAACTCAATCACTTATTGAATTCTAGATGTATTCACCTCACACATAAAGGTATCATTTCTTCCCTTATGTCCTCAACATCTAAAATTTCTTTTTCCTTATTTTCTAGAAGTAAATTTAACATTTCTAGTCAACTTTTTTTACTGTATACTTCATCATCTCTATCTGCATTTGTTATAACATTATTGTTTTTCAAATATCTTTTCCTCTCTTGTATTACTTTCATTGTAAATTCATGCAGATCTGTAATGAATTTCCCAATTTAACATGTATGTTCGGAAGGCTACTTTATTCGATACGCCTGTTGGCTCGCGACGTAAAATGGCGGGAATTGCAAATTTTTTGCTAACTTGCAAATTTTGCTATATTTTCACTTTGAGACAATATTTATGGATAAAACTTACAGGGATTCTTATTGAATGTATAAACTATCGAATAAAATTATTTTTAGTTGCTAGAAATTGTAATAAAGTTCATAAATTACCCTTTATAGCATAGTAGTAGTAGATTCTTCACTTTTAGTCTAAAATTACTGCTAATTTCAATTTTACACGTTTGTTTTTGGAAAACTCTATATAAAAATGTTTGCAAATATGTATATTTTTATGTTTTATGTGTTTCTATTCGTTACTCAAACCAAAATATAAAATAAAAAATAAAATAAAAAAAAATTAAATTAATTTTTATCTGTATGAGATTTCCGAACAATATTTCAAATATATTTCTGTGTGAATTTGAAATAAATATAACGTCAAGTTATTTGAATATGTAATAAAACTATTTTTTAGTTACATTTTACTTGAACGACGAGAATTGAAAAAATACGAGTAACACATTTTTGACCCAACCGCTAAAATGGGCCTTCTCGATTTCGAAGTACTTTTGGCACTTACTTTTCACTTTTTATGCCACAAATTATATATCTACGTGTTTGTTTTATTACAAGGAATACACAAAAGTATAAAACTCGCCTTTTTATTTAAAAAACACACAGGAAAACGAAGAAATCACCCAGAAATAGCTCAAGCACTACCACGCACTACTGGTGTAAGAAGCCATTACGTCTGAATGATTTTTATGCTTATTTTTAGTTCGAAATTAACAGATTATGGTACCAAATTAAAGAGTATGTCTTTTTCTATGTGTGTATTATAAATTTCAGTATAAATTTGTTATAATTTTTAATGACAAACCTTTCTTTGTCGGGTTCGCCCTCATAAATTATTAGTGGACAAATGTGTACCATTGCCGAGCGTACAGGCGTTGAGCAAGCAAATATAATATCGATGCAATTGTCAAAAGTAATTCATATGATTTATAAATATTTTTTCACACACTATTTTTTTAAATTAAACATAGGTTTTCCTTGCAGATATATGGTACACTTACATACTTACAAAGTGTGGTCATTAGTCACTTGCATCTATTAACTACCTGCGTGTTTCATCAGGAAATCACTCCGTCTAGTGGGGGATTACACAACACTTCAGGTTTTAGTACAAGGCTGCCACTATAGAATCATTCTTCCATATCGATTGTCAGTTCCGGAATCTATGTATATGACTGAACTATTACCGCTTCAACTTTAGCATGCTCGTCACCACGCAAAAGGAGAATTGCGAGAAAGTAGGGTGTTGACAAAGAGGTATGACGAGGTGCCACACTCCCTATACTTTTTTTTATTATGTACGAGCAGGTATGCAGGTCTTGGGAACAGTATCACTGCTACCTAAAAGATCTACTGTGATCACTGTTATGGGTATAGTTCACTGCTGAGCCCTATGTCTTCAGTTGCTTAGCCATGAGCAATTTCACTTCGCCTGGGCGGAGTACATAGTTTCCCAGATGCGTGTTACGTTTGCGCATTAAGGGTCTGCAATCAGTTAGGATGTGCAGTGACGTTTCTTCCGTTATGACTGAACTGACGGCACATTCTTGAATTGCTTAGTCCCAGGATGAACATGTTAGGGCTCTTACCAGAATGCGCAATTTATTTTTGCTTATTCCCAGAGCTTTTGAAGCAAATTTACGATTAAAAGTTTGGATTAAGATTTTAGAATATTTAAAGCCTGGTTTTTCAGACCAGATCTTAAGTGATTTATTGTGATAAAGAGTTACAAGGTTCAATTGGGCTAGGCTTTTTTGAGATTCCACAAAATGGCTCAGATCGAAATTGTGTACTGTTTAAAACCTCCCGTGCATGTTTATATATATTTTTTATTTATTTATTATTTGGAAAACTTATAGCTAATTTACAAAAATAATATAATTATAACAAAAATGAAGGCCATTTACAAGTTTTCACTTATATACTACTTTATAATAAACAAGATTGTGTCAAAACAGATATGTACAAGTATATGGCAAGTAACAGTACACTATCGAGAAGAAAAGAAATTGTTAGAAAGTGATCGCCTAAGTTGGGGAACGCTGGAATGAAATAAGTCAATATCCACGTTGTGAATATGTGCTGTAGCATTAAAAGATGTGCATGATCGAATAATAAAATAGTTTGGTCTATAATTACTTTTCACGTATGGTACCGATAAAAGTATAGGTTTCCGCAAGTTAGATGATGAGGTACGTAAACCTATTTTACCCAGTAGTTCAGGGAAACCAACAACACCATTAACAATTTTAGAGAGGAAAGAGAGATCTGCAATATTTCTTCGCTCATATAAAGGTAAGATATGAAATAATACTAGTTTTTACGGAATTTATCGCGTATATTTAACTTTTTAAATACCCGACGTTTCGAACGCTTTACAGCACTCATGGTCACGGGCAGGACTGAGATGTTCAACGTCCATATGTCATAGTTAACCGCGGTTACCATAGATTAAAATTTAATTTTTGTTCCGATCTATGCAGTATGAACTTATGGTATCTTGAAGTCTTGCAGTTGTATGCTTGGGTTGGGATTTAATTTTATTTATTATAGGATCCCAAGCAGATGTTAGCACCCAGCCATCTTCTCTATTGAAATTAGGATGTTTTTTGATTTCAATAGCCTCGCGAATCATCCTTGGAAGGAATCGGTGTTCTTTAGCGAGGAACTGCGGTCTATCAAATCTGATGTAGTGACGGGGGCGATCCTGTACGTGTTCACAGACTGCAGACTTCCCGGAGCGTCGATTCTTCACATCAGCTATACGTTCTTTAACGCGGGTTTTTATTGATCTTTTAGTTTGTCCTATGTAGGAGGAGACCACATTCACAATCAAGCTTGTACACTCCTGCATCTTGCAGAGGGACTTTACACTTGACCGATGGTAAAAACTGACCAATCTTAGCGGCGAAACAGCAGAAAAAAACAAAAAACCCCCAACACTACATCTTGAAGCGCGCTTCCATCAAAACATACTTCAAGCCGCTGAAGAAGATTGGTCAGTTTTTACCATCGGTCAAGTGTAATGTCCCTCTGCAAGATGCAGGAGTGTACAAGCTTGATTGTGAATGTGGTCTCTCCTACATAGGACAAACTAAAAGATCAATAAAAACCCGCGTTAAAGAACATATAGCTGATGTGAAAAATCGACGCTCCGGGAAGTCTGCAGTCTGTGAACACGTACAGGATCGCCCCCGTCACTACATCAGATTTGATAGACCTCCTCCTCCTCCTCCTCCTCGCTAAAGAACACCGATTCGTTCCAAGGATGATTCGCGAGGCTATTGAAATCAAAAAACATCCTAATTTCAATAGAGAAGATGTCTGGGTGCTACCATCTGCTTGGGATCCTATAATAAATAAAATTAAATCCTAACCCAAGCATACAACTGCAAGACTTCAAGATACCATAAGTTCATACTGCATAGATCGGAACAAAAGTTAAATTTTAATCTATGGTAACCGCGGTTAAGTATGACATTTGGACGTTGAACATCTCAGTCCTGCCCGTGACCATGAGTGCTGTAAAGCGTTCGAAACGTCGGGTATTTAAAAAGTTAAAATATACGCGATAAATTCCGTAGAAACTAGTATTATTTCAATGTGTAGTGTTCGCGTAAATATAAGAAATCATTAAGATATGAAATTTTTTACATCGAAGAGTATAGTTGGGTATAAACTTTTTTGATTTAAATTGAAGAAAATGCAAAAATCTTTTTGTATGCGCTCTATCCTATCAACATGTACATTATATTTATGATTCCAAATTTCAGAGGCATATTCCAAGTGGTTACGTACAAAAGCGCAATAAAGAATTTTGAAAGTTTTTATACTTTTAAAATCTGCCGATAATCTTAATATAAAACCTAGCGCTTTGTTAGCCTTTATAACAATATCATCAACGTGATTGTCAAACAGCAATTTTGAGTCAAAGCCATAGTGCTGGTTCTATTTAGAGCAGTATGGTGTAATTTATAATTATATATTATAGGATTAGGTTTACGAATAAATGAGCAGATAAAACATTTAGATCAATTTTATTGTTAAAACAATACGCTTCTAAATTATAGAGATCCTTTTGAAGGCTAGAACAACTTTCCAAATCTGTAATAGGACATAAGATTTCATATCATCAGCGTAAAGAATAATCTTGGAACTTTTAAAACACGTATCGATATCATTGATAAAAATTAAGAAGAGCAAAGGACCTAATATGGATCCTTCCAGTACGCCAGACGATATATGGATTGTAGAGGAACGATATCCACCAAGAACGACAGATTGACTTCGATTTCTGATATATGACGTAAACCATCTGAACAAATCACCTCTGATACCCATTGCAAGGAGTTTACGTATAAGAATTAAATGATCAATTCTGTCGAATGCTTTGCAGTAGTCTGTATATACTACGTCAACTTGTGCTGGTTTGGACATAAAGCTAGTTAGATAGTCGGAACAAATAATAAGGTTTGACACGGTGGATCTGTTTTTTAAGAAACCATGTTGATTTTCACTAAATGTGTGACGAAGAGAAGAGTACACCTGGTTGTAAATTATTTTTTCAAGCACTTTAGCAAATAGACAGCGCTTAGAAATGGGACGATAATTTTGTACCTCATCCTTAGGTCCTCTTTTATGTACTGGAGTAATAAACACATTTTTCCAAATATTTGGAAACATGCTTTAAAGAACGGCGGTACATGATGCTCAGAGGCAAAGTAAGGGATCCCGCACAACGTATGATGAAGATCGCCGGGATACCGTCTGGTCCAGCTGATTTGTGCAGGTCGATAGTCTTTAAAAGTCTGGATACCTTGGCTTCTTTCACTACGATGGAATTGATATCGACAGGAGATTGATCAATTTTCGTGTCAATAATGTTATAGTTGGTTGTGTCAGAATCGTGAAGAAAGTTAGACTTAAAAAACTGATTAAAGAAATCATAAATTACTTCACCTTTGCTTGAAGAATATTGACTGAATTTCATACTAGAAGGATATGTATTTGGAGATTTTTTACTCTTGACAAAGTTCCAGAAGGCTTTCGGTGATTTGCTTATGTTATTTTCTATATTGCGAATGTAAGCTTCGTACATACTTTTTTCAAGAATCTTACCACGTTCCCTTAATAAAATAAAAGAATCAAGATCGGAAGTGTTTCTATATTTCTTATACTTAGAGTGGTACTTCATTTTTTTTTAAGATTTTAATCAGGGGGGTTTTATACCAAGGAGGAAATCTGGAAGTTGGTTTAACAGTTTTGCAAGGGACATGTGCATTGGTTAACGTTTTTAACTTATCATACAATAAGAGTACAGCCTCCTCTAAAGTACCAATTCTAAGACAGTTGGACTAGTCCGTACTATCAAGTTGTTGGCATATTTTAGTGTAGTCTGCTAAATTATACAGGAATTTAGTTCTGGTTTGCGGTGAAAGCATATGCTGGTGGATGAAATCAACAGATTTACATAATGCCACGTGATGATGATCTTCCGACACCAAAGGGTCTAGACATTTATGTATATCTATAAAGTTATTGCAGAAAATTAAATCCAGAATTCTGTTGCTACAGTTTAGTTGACTATTATACTGAGATAAGGAACATAAATTGAGAGTATCAAAAAAGTCCGACTGAATGGGACCTTGAATATTAGAGGGGCATTGAGATTACCCATCGTCAGCTGGCTACCATATTTCCATATGTCCATATTATTCGGCAAATTAAAATCGCCTAGAATTAAAAAACCGTCTGTCAAATTATTTAACACAGTCTCATTTAATTTAGTGTAGAAACATTTTAATTGCTGTAATAAAGAATTACATAAGTTTTGATAGCACATATAAACAACACAAATATTTAATTTGCAACACATATTAGTCGATGCACGCTTTAGGGCCAGAGTAATCCATATATCCTCCGCTGATGAACGTGATGAAAAAACTATAAGCTCTCGTCGAACAGCAATAAGAACGCCACCCCCCATACTTTGTCCTGTATCAGAATAATTCCTATCATGCCTCCAAACTAGGTATTGGTTATCAAATAATTCAGTGTCGTTGAAGTCCTCATTAAGCCACGTTTCCGTTAAGTATATTAAGTAGTAATTATTCATAACGATATTCCTATATAAAGTTGCTACTTTAGTCGGTACGTTTTGGTAGTATATATTATATTTCTTGAGGTAAATGTTTTCGCAACAGAATAAACACTAAACTAACTTGATAAGTAATAGTAGCAATATCAAATAATTTACGTTGAGGCATATTAGAAAATAATTTCCTATTAATTAGTAAAATGCATAAATATTTCATGACATACGCGTACAAGTGAGACACAAAAGTATAAGCAATGGCGTGCAAGCAATGAAGTAGGTATTTTTGTGGAGTAATAACAATTATTTTCTTACATTCCAAAAATAACGCGAAAATATGACATGTATATAACTTACAGTAAATGTATCTGTTGTATCCTGAGCGAAAAAATTTCATATCTTACCTTTATATGAGCAAAGAAATATTGCAGATCTCTCTTTCCTCTCTAAAATTGTTAATGGTTTTGTTGATTGCCCTGAACTACTGGGTAAAATAGGTTTACGTACCTCATCATCTAACTTGCGGAAACCTACACTTTTATCGGTATCATACGTGAAAAGTAATTATAGACAAAACTCTTTTATTATTCGATCATGCAAATCTTTTAATGCTACAGCACATATTCACAACGTGGATATTGACTTATTTCATTCCAGCGTTCCCCAACTTAGGCGATCACTTTCTAACAATTTCTTTTCTTCTCGATAGTGTACTGTTACTTGCCATATACTTGTACATATCTGTTTTGACACAATCTTGTTTATTATAAAGTAGTATATAAGTGAAAACTTGTAAATGGCTTTCATTTTTGTTATAATTATATTATTTTTGTAAATTAGCTGTAAGTTTTCCAAATAATAAATAAATAAAAAAAAATATATAAACTTGCACGGGAGGTTTTAAACAGTACACAATTTCGATCTGAGCCATTTTGATGAATCTCAAAAAGCCCAGCCCGATTGAACCTTGAAACTCTTTATCACAATAAATCACTTAAGAACTGGTCTGATAAACCAGGCTTTAAATATTCTAAAACCTTAATCCAAGCTTTTGATCACAAATCACCGCCATCACACCTCAGCTTATTATCGCTGAGTACTAGGCATGTTCTGCCTTGACGGTCAACTCAAGCGAAATGTTGTTGATGTATGAAATTTTATACTGACAAATGAATTTGAATTTGTAAGGTTGACATTATACTAGTTTGACATATTTTTTACTGTTTTATTTAATTTTAATATGAAATGTTATTTTAAGTTTGGATTTTTCTAATTTTAATTATTCAATTGCACGTCGAGGTAATATTTGCATACCGTTAAATCGGTAAAACATGCATGTTCACAGTATAAGACCTAAAAATGTACCATGTTTTATGCAAATAAATATTTATTATTATTATAATATAATTTACTGTTTTTTTTATTTTAATTACTACGTTATTAACGTAATTTAAATAGTGTAGAGAGCAAAACTAATTTACATACGGAGTTTCTCACTTTTATTGTATAATGTCGATTAGCACGATAATTTTTGCACCACTTGGTTGCAGCAATAGTTCCCTAATGGCAGTGTATTCAAGTTTCTAAGTCAATTGATTGTATCTAAGCGTGTCAAAGGCCTTACTATAATCTATTAACATAAGCACTAAATGTTTTCATGGCTTAGAACAAGGTGTTACACATCCAATGAGGCTTAACAACTGTATCGATCACTTTATGATAAAGATGACCGAAAAATGGCAAACCATGGTTTTTTCACCATTTATAGATCACAGTACTATCTTATTACAAAAAAAACGCTAGATTGTCGGATATAAAAAACACACACACCAAACAGGTACTACACTACGCCCGGGCGTTAAACAATCAATTGTCATAGACAGGTCAAACCATTTGACGTTTCGTGATGTAAATTAAAGTGCGAAACATCTTGTCAATATTTTTACGAATATCATTAGTGACTGTAATAGCACAAAGTACATATCCAAAAAGAAAGCACCTCTTAAGCCTTGGATTACTGTAGGCGTTGTAAGATCAATTCTGAAAAGAGAAAAGTTGCATAAAATGGCAAACTACGACCAAATGATGACACAATTAAGTCATATATAAAATACAGAAACACTTTCAATAAAATAGTAAAATCTTTGAAGCAGCAGTATTATCAAAAAAAAATATTAAAAAGACCTGGAATGTGATAAAGGACATATGTAATATGAAAACTAAAAACGAAGTGCCCCCAGAGTTACTGTACATTGGGAGCACTACAAAAGAATCGTTAAACGAAATCAATACATACTTCACAACAATTGGTAAAAGTCTGGCGTACATCATCCTACAGAAACTCAAAAAAACGGAGGTCGAATTAGCAAGGCAACCTTTTTTACAACCGAACTCCCAGCTACAATGTATGTTTTTCTCACCCACAGATCCTTATGAAATTAATAAAATAATAAATGAACAAAAATCTGACAGCGCACCAGGTCATGACGGCATTCCCACTAAGTTTGTCAAACTAGCAAAGAAGTACCTTGTTTGTCCAATTGCACACCTTTGTAATCTTAGAACGGGGAATATATCCTGGTTTATTTAAAACGGCTATCGTATCTCAAATTTTTAAAACGGAGGACAAACAAGATGTCTCTAACTATAGACCAATTTATATGATGTCTACCATGTCAAAAATTGTAGAGGGATTGGTCAACAATAGACTGATTAGCTATTTAGAGAAAAACAAACTGTTAGCTGATTATCAGTATGGGTTTCACAAAGGAAGGTCAATGGATTACACCTTATTGAAGTTGACCACTTTAATTCACAAATATGTTGATAGAGGAGCGAAAGTCATTGGTGTTTTTCTTGAACTGAAGAAAGCTTTTGACACAGTATCAATTCATCAATTCCGATACTATTGTCAAAACTAGAGGGCTTGGATATCCTCGGTCATGTACACCAATGGTTCCGGAGTTGCTTGGCAGGTTTTTTGCAGGTTAGAGTAAATAAAGACCTGAGTGATGCCTCAACCTGTGGATTCGGTATTCCAAAGTGCAGTACATTAGGCCCCACTCTCTTCTTGGCGTATATTAATAGTCTTAGGTCCAAACCCATTAACAACTAAAGCAGATGTGCTAATATTCGCTGATGACATAGTCTATTTCATGGGCAGAGTCGGAAACAAGTACAAACCTTTGAAGAAACCTGTTTTGTGAATGTCTCAGCCTGGTTAGGGAATAAATTACTCACATTAAATATTTCAAAGACCAAATACCTCTGCTTCTTGGATCTGCAACTTCAGATCTAGCTCAAGACTTTACAATCACGCTACATTCTTTACCATGTAATGGAATGCTTACTAGCCAATACAATTGTAGCACATTAACGTAACGTAACGTTAAAGTAGACGATACTTTGAGCCGGAAAGAACAAATCATTAGTGTCTGTTCTCGAGTAAGAAAAGTTATAATATATATATATATATATATATATATAAGTTTTCTTCATCATCAATTCATCAGACAATTAAGAACAGTGTGGGGTGATGCACCGAAAATAATAATGATTCAACTTGAACTTGCGCAAAGAGCAATTTTAAAAGTACTAATGCACCCACCATACCGACATCCTACTAATAAAGTCTATGACGACACTCAGGTACTCTCAGTTCGCAAGTTGTTTATAATTCAAGATTTCTCCTAAGATACCACCGTGTAACTGCCTACACACTACCACGAACCAGAAAAAGAAAATTTCGCTGACCTATTATTATTAGTAGCCCATATTATTATGCAACGACCCTACAATTTCATATATACATATATACATTTATAATAAAATTCCCACCGAGAATATTGTTAGCCTTATAGATTTAAGCATCGATAGATTTAAAAATACGCGCTGAAATTGCTGCAAAATCTTGACTATGTCCAAGCTGAAAATCTTCTTACAATATTTAAATAAAATACAATCATTAAAACAACACAAACACACGCACACAAACTACACATCCTCATATACACATAACGACACTAAACAACACATTAAACAGTATATAGCAGTAACCGCTATAAACTAATATTAAGTAAGGAATAATGAATCATCTTATTAACTTACCGAATGTAGACTTAGAACTAAGAATTAGGGAGGGCAATGTTTCCTGAGATAGAAGTGATAACCTAGTTTAGGAAAAAGAGCTCCTTTGTATTCAGACATATTTGGTTGCTAATAAACGTTATTTATTATTATTATTATTATTTCGTGTATTCTTAAATTCCTCAAAATAGACCATATTCCGAAAGCGAGTCGAGATATCATATTTTAATTTTTTTTATTTTTTTTTGATTTTAAATCTATGTTTATATCCTCCAATAAAATGGTGTTTTTGCTCGTAAAAATTAAGATTTCAGATAAAACTTAATATCACAATAAAAAATTTAAAGAAATTTTATAATTAAGTTCCATTACGACGTGAATAAACATCTTAAAATTTTTGTCTGTCTATTTAAAATAGCGGAACCGGTTATAATGATATTGTACAAAAATATTGAGTGCAAAACCAGAAATGATTTTGGCTATATTTTAAACAAAAACCTTTGAGAGTTTTTGGAAAAATAAAAAAGCTATCATAGCTGCAGCGTGACTCTACCACGCAAAAATACATACAAGTAATTGGTTTCGCCACGGTACATAATAATATCGTTATAGCGGTAAATGTATCTGCTTATTTTTGTCCATACTATTAACCCTACACTAAAGTTTATAGTCTCCGTAAAATTATTGTTTTCTTTAACTAAAGTTTTAAACAAAGGAGACAATTTTTTGAGCCCATTACAAATGGTCGTGTTTATTACTGATATTACAAATCAAAAAAAATTGGTTGACCCTGCAGGCCATGTCTGCAACTTCTCGTTAATTTCAAATGCAAAGCGCTCCAAATTTCACTTAAATATGACGTTGAATATTAAATATCGGAGTAATTAAAAAAACAATTTTTTCACAATTTTCCTCTCACAAACAAATCAAAGGATTTTGACCGAACCTGAGGTGATCGACGTGATTTTTCAAAGTTAAAAGCTGATTAGTTTTTGGAATCAATCAGTGGAGCCGTTTAAAAGTTATTCCAAAAAAAAAAACAGTTTTTCAAAATTCATAGAAAATCTAAGTTTGATGAAACACTTTAAAAAATCCGCTTAGTTCATTTCAATCGGTTTAGCCGTTCAAAACTTATAAGAGGCTTACAAACATCCACACATACACACACATACATACAAACATACAGACACCATCAAAAAATTATCAGGATGGCTTCCTGTGACCTCAAAACGTCAAGATTTGATGAAACGGAAACAGAAACAGAAACTTTTTTATTCAATGTAGATTATAAACAATACTCATTGAAAGTCAATTTTTTCATTTACCACTGGTTCGCAAAAAAAAAATCTCTGTCCTGGGAAGAACCAGCAAGAAACCCAGCGGGACTATTTTTTTTTTTCAAATAATAACTTACAATCATGTTTACAATTAAAAACACAAGACAAATTAGAAATAGCTTGGTAGCGATCACCCTTCCCAGGAGTTATTATCATCCATAAATTCCTTAATATTTAACTCTTTTTAAACAAACTTAAGTAATAAAAATTTTGAACTTTGAGTATGACAAATTTTGTATATTTTCTGGGATTTTGTTGTAAAAGCGTATACATCACCCCAAGAATGAATTACTGACTCGGTGGAGTCGAGTAACTGGTACTACTAGCTTGTGTCTGTTCCTAGTATTTATAGAATGAATATCACTTATTTTTGCAAAACTACGTTTATTCTTGTATACGCACATTACATTTTCATAAATATATTGAGAGGCCAGAGTTAATATATTAATTTCCTTAAATTTTTGTCTCAGTGACTCTTTTGCTTTTAAATTATATATTGCTCTAATGGCTCTCTTCTGTAAAATAAATATAATTTCAGTGTCAGTCGCGTGTCCCCATAGCAAAATACCATACGAAATAATGCTATGGAAATAACTAAAGTAAACTATTCTTGCTGTTTCAACACTGGTAAGAGTTCTAATCTTTTTTACAGCATATGCTGCAGAACTAAGTCTGCTAGCTAGTTTTGATATATGGGGGAGCCATTGAAGCTTTCCGTCTAGTGTGATTCCAAGAAAAATGGTGGTATAAACAAGACTCAGTTCTTCCCTGTTTAAAATTACATTCGTATTAACATGTTTGACATTAGGAGTTACGAATTTCATACATTTAGTTTTAGATCCATTCAAATGCAAATTATTAACATTAAACCAATTGACTACCTTAGCTATAGCATTATTTACTTCGTCGTAATTTAATAAATGTCGTTTTAATTTGAAAATTAATTAAATATCATCAGCAAATAATACTATATCATGGTTACTCCCTACTATGTAAGGTAAGTCATTAATATATACAAGAAACAGAAAGGGGCCAAGAATTGAGCCCTGAGGCACGCCCATTTGTACAGTCGACCTGGAAGAACTCATACTATTAATTACAACTTTTTACGTTCTGTCACTTAAATATGAAATAATTAATTTAAGAGCATCACTTCTTACACCGTAGTGTTGAAGTTTCCTGATTAATGTTACATGGTGAACACAATCGAAGGCCTTGGATAGGTCACAGAATATACCCAAAGCATCCTGTGAATTCTCCCATGTATTAAAGATATATTTAATAAGCTCAACACCAGCATCAGTTGTTGAGCGACCCCTTGTGAAACCGAATTGATTTTTATGAAGTAAATTATTTACATTAAAAAAATTTAACATTTGATCAAGAATAATTTTTTCAAAAATTTTACTAAGTGTTGGCAGTATAGAAATAGGTCTAAAATTAGCGGGGTCCAATGTACTGCCAGATTTTAATAAAGGTATTACTTTACTATGCTTCATTAAATCAGGAAACACACCAGATTTGATACTAGTATTAAAAATAATAGACAGTTGAGGTGCGATTGCATCTATTATAGACGCAATGACTTTAGCGGAAATCCGCCACAGATCGGCGGTTTTCTTAATATCAATAGTCTTAAAATATTTTAGAATATCTTTTGATGACACTTTATGAAATGTAAAATTCTTTGTACACGCATTTACATTTCGTTTAAGTAATGATTCGGCGACGGCAGGAGAAGAATTCAGTGACTTAGTGGTTAAGATAGGAATATCAGTATAATATTTCTCGAAAACCATTGCAACGTCCTGATCTGATTCAATTAATTTATTGTTAAAACTTAACTGATAGTTCGAATTGCGAGAGCTAACCTTCCCAGTTTCACTATTAATTATACTCCATGTTATTTTAATGTTATTAGAAGCCGTCTTTATTTTGTTGCTCAAATCCAAAGGCCAAGTCATATGGAGTACACTCTTTTAAATATTTTGGAATATTTTTTACATATTCCCTAAATTTGACGCTAGGATTATATACATTTCATTGTAAAGTTCATATAACCTTTGTCTACTCTTATGGACTCCTACTGTCGCCCACTCATTAAATACCTTGTGATTGTTCAAGGAGAATATTTTAGAAGTAAAATTATTATTAAATCCATTGCAAATAAGCTTAAATAATGTTCCATACAAAAAATCTGGATTATTTTGGTATGAAAGCGATGAAAGTTTTTTTACTATGTTACTTTTAAACTTCTCCAAGCGACGTGCATTTACTCGAACAAACACTCCTTTTTTATTTACTTATTATTTGCTGATTAGTTTTTGGAATTAATTCCAAAAACTAATCACAGCTTTTAACCTTGAAAAATCACGTCGATCGCCTCAGATCCGGTCAAAATCGTTTGATTCGTTTATGAGAGAAAAATTGTGAAAAAAATTGTTTTTTTTTAATTACTCCGATATTTCATATCCAACGTCATATTTTAGTGAAATTTGGAGCGCTTTGCATTTGAAATAAACGAGAAGTTGCAGGGATGGCCTGCAGGGCAACCGATTTTTTTGATTTGTAATATCAGTAATAAACATGACCATTTGTAGTGGGCTCAAAAAAAATTGTCTCCTTTGTTTAAAACTTTTGTTAAAGAAAACAATAATTTTACGGAGACTATAAACTTTAGTGCAGGGTTAATAGTATGGCCAAAAATAAGCAGGTACATCTACCGCTATAACCATATTATTATGTACCGTGGCGAAACCAATTACTTGTATTTATTTTTGCGTGGTAGAGTCACGCTACAGCTATGATAGCTTTTTTATTTTTCGAAAAACTCTCAAAGGTTTTTTGTTTAAAATATAGCCTAAATCATTTCTGGTGTTGCACTCAATATTTTTTGTACAATATCATTATAACCGTTTCCGCTATTTTAATAGACAAACAAAAATTTTAACATGGTTATTCACGTCGTAATGGAACTTAATTATATAATTTAAAGGCATTTATTGCGATATTACGTTTTATCTGAAATCTTAATTTTTACGAGCAAAAACACCATTTTATTGGAGGATATAAACATAGATTTAAAACCCAAAAAAAACATTAAAATATGATATCTCGACTCGCTTTCGGAGTATGGTCTATTTTGAGAAATTTAAGAATACACGAAAATAGATAAACGAAATAATAATAATAATAAATAACGTTTATTAGCAACCAAATATGTCTAAATACAAAGGAGCTCTTTTTCCTGAACTAGGTTATCACTTCTATCTCAGGAAACATTGCCCTCCCTAATTCTTAGTTCTAAGTCTACATTCGGTAAGTACATAAGATGATTCATTATTCCTTAATTAATATTAGTTATTGTCCCCGATGAAAATGGTCTGGAGCGCTGATTCTCACTCTGATGTTTTATTAAGGAGTCAAAGCGCTCCTCATTGTATTTACATGACTTTGCCAGATCATTCATGGCCAATATGTGTTCTTTTATCTCAACCTGAGTCGGTGCATATTTATTTGAGATAATTTATAAGGAGTTTTTAAGCGACAAAACTTCTGAATTGAGACACTCTATTTCAGTCTCATAACAGTTTTTCATATTTTCCACCTCAATTGAATATAATTTAGGTTTATTAATGATGAAAACTCAATTTTGGAAAATGGGATAAAACAATAACTTCCCGATTTTTTAAAATTTAGTTAAAAAGTAAAGAATGTAATATAGTAATAGTAAACGAGCTAAAGTTTATATGAAAGTCTAACGGAATATTAAACAAGAGGGTGGTGGCGCTGTCGTTGCGGCACACTAGCGACTCTGCATATGTAAAACGAGCTGCGTGTTACCATACGTTGCTTTTCTTCCACGATCAAAGTAGTGACTTCAACGTGATATGAATTAGTGATGCAACAGAACCCTGTTTCTGTTTCCACAACTGCGGAAGTTCTGCATGGTTTTTGACATCCGTTTCTGCTTCCGTTTCCGCAAGTTTTATAACGGAAGTTTGAACGGAACTCAGTGATGCAGCCACATAAGTAGAGAAGGGGTGGAGGAGGGGGGATAATTTCAGCCAATCACAAGTGAGCTGGGCACGTGCTTTCGGCACTGGTACCAACGAGTTTCTTTACATACTTTCTTAACTTTATTATACAGCGTGACATGAGTGTAATTGCGTAAGATTTTCTGTTATAGTTTTTAGTTAAATAGTAATTTAAGTCGTGTGTGTAATTTAAGTGCAATCACGAAGCCAAAAAAAGAGTCCTGTTTAAAACTATTATGTTGAGATTGATAATTTAGCAGCCAGACGTAAATTATGTGACAAAATATACTCACCAAAAGAACGCACAACTACCGCTTTAAAGAGCCATCTTAAAGCGATACACACGGAAGAGTTTCCAGTTTGAAAAGTTAGTTGAAACTGTAAAAATTTCATAGCAAACTAAAAAACAATTGGTCAAATGCATACCTACATATTTATAAAATGTGGAATACATATTATAGTTAAACCTCGTTTTTAATTAAAACGTGTTTTCTCCAGTTAAAATTGGTTTTTACTAAATGCCTTTGTTACAACTAAGATTTGTAAAATTAATTAGGCAGCAGTTATACGACCGCAGCTATTTAAGCACAGGTTTAGCATGGTCATTAAAGTTTTATAACAAGTTGGTCTAAAGTCTAAAACCTTCAAAATCTGCCTTGACTGAGGTTCAAAAGATAAATACATGACTTGCACTGACAAAATGTTTTTATTCAATTCAAACATTGTACAAGCAGCTATGCAGGTCTAGGGAAAGAGACCAGTATCACAGCGACCTAGAAGATCTATTATGATCGCTGCTATGGCTACAGTTCACGGCTAATCCCTATGTCTTCACTGAATAGAAGGAGTTGCTTAGCTGTGAGGAATTTCACTTCTTCTGGGCAGAGTATATAGTTTCCCAGATGAGTGTTACGTTTGCACATTAAGGGTCCGCAATCAGTTAGGATGTGTAGAGGCGTTTCTTCCGTTATGGAACAGAACCGATACATCATTGAGCTGCTTAGTCCCAGGATGGACATGTGCTTTTTAAAACAACAGTGTCTAGTTATGGCTCTTGCCAGAATGCGCAATTTATTTTTAGGGCTTCTGAAGCGAATTTACGATCAAAAGCCCGGATTAAGATTTTAGAATGTTTTAAGCCTGGTGTGTCAGATCGGATCCTAAGTGATTTATTGTGATAAAGAGTTTTAATGCTCAATCGGGCTAGGCTTCTTGAGATTCCACAAAATGGCTCAGGTCCAAATTGTGTGCACTTTGAGCCCTCTCGTGCAAGTTTGTCGGCAAATTCATTGCCTACAATACCCTCATGACCCGGAACCCATTTTAAAACGACCCTGTTGTTACATCCCAGGTCGTTTAAGCGGTTCACGCAGTCTCCAACTAGCTTCGAGTTCACTAAGTTCGACCTCAGCGCTAGCAGTGCTGCTTGACTATCAGAGTTTATATAAATTATATGGTTGACGTAGTGTTTTTGCAGATTGATTTCCGCACACCGAAGTATGGCGAAAATTTCTGCCTAGAAGATAGAGATGTAAACGTGTATAGGTGTATAGGTGAGTACGTGTAGAGGTGTGTACGTTTGATAGATACTTAAAACGTTCTTTGTTAAAGTACTTTATGTGTTTGCAATTTAATAACTTTTTACTAGCGACCCGCCATGGCTTCCCCTGGATTGGATCAATAATAATAATAATAATAATAATACACTTTATTTCAGACAAGAGTCCATAAATTGGTTAGTAACAAAACATTATTATAGAATCATTGTTAGTTAAATTGCTTAAAAATCTAAGAAAAGAAAAATAAATCATACATTTTAACAACAATATCAATAATTACTAAAACTTACTTATATAAAAAAAATAAATTTTATTATAATTACTTAAATTTACATTTTAATTCTTATGCATGTGAATGCGGATCCAGTGTCTTAAAAGCGGGGAGTCCCACTTATCGGCTAAGGCGCTTAAGATGCTATTAGAAGAGTCTCTAATACGAAAAAGAAGCGAGGCGCATCTCTTTCGCACTATAGCATAAAAGTCATCGATACGTGCCTCCGCTAACATAGTAAATGCCCTACAGTGACGAGCTAGTCCCATCAAAATCCTCAACGCATTGTTAAATTGAACGCGCAGTGCACTATACGTCCGCTGCGTGTACCCAACCCACATGCTACATGTATAAAAACTTTGACAGAATGCTTTGGAAAGCATTATTTTAACCTTTCAAGAGGACTTAGCGAATCTGCGAGTCAGCATGTTGCAACGTACTGCCAGTGCTCTGCGTTCTCTCTCGATATCGCAGTCATCGCTCATGATTTCAGTGAGCCAGTGTACCCAGGTACTTAAACTGAGGTACTCTTTTTATAACTGACCCACACAAATTTACAGGCGGTAAGTTAGCTCCTCACTTAGCGTCTGCCCCAAAAATCATAAGCTCACTCTTTTTTTTTGTGTTGTATATAAGCCTATGAGTACAGGCATATGATTCACAAATTTTCAATAATTATCAACGTAGTATTATTTTAATTTAAAATAATCCAAAAACACTTAGTTTATAAGTTTTCTTTTCTTTAATCTCCAAATTTTTCTGATAAAATGGAGCCTAAATAATAATAATAATAATCACTTCAGACGTTGCCTTCTATTTATTCGTGAAGCTTCAACACATTGGTTCAGCCATTTCGAAGACAGACAGAGAGACAAACAAAACATTTAAAAATGGTTACTCATATCTTAATAGCTTACAAATCCTGATATAATATCGAAATACCTGACTAAAAGAAGTCAGGTATTTCGATATTATAGACAGACACTTCAATTTTTTTATATTTAATAAAATATTTGCATGCCAAAATAAAAGTCAAACGCGACGATATACCAGTATTGTGAACATCATGGCCATAACTATATTTCAACCAAATTATCATTTAATACTACTACTACTATATCTGGCGTATGTAGACTATAAGAAAGACTTCGATTTAATTAAAACTAAGGCGGTGTTACAATCTTTCAGTATAATGTTGACTTTTGGTATATTGAAGTGCTGAAACACTTGTACAATAAGGCTTCGACCGCTGTCCTATTACAATATTAGTATACTGAACCTAATAATCCTTCAGATCAAAATCTATCGCGGCAGCCAGTCTCAAATGAAACTAGGTAGGATCTGCGCAGGACAGGACAGTTCCCGTGTTTATGCACAAGCACATGCGCATTCTGTTTCCTCACCGTCATAGTGTTTTGAGACGATAATACCTCACGAACAGAGAGAAATCAGGTACAGGACCAAACGATGCGGCGTGCTTTCCGAAGCACGAGGGCAAAAAACCGCCGAATTCCTATCTTTGGACTGTTACTAAGAAGACGTTTCTTAAATGAATAAGTAGATTTTACTGTCAAGTGATGACAGCAAAATCTACTTATTCATTTAAGAAACGACATGGGATGCGATCTCAGGATCACATGATCATCAGTCCATTTAACGAATACAAAATAAAAAAGTTAATGTACTATTTTTTATCAAAACTTTCCAACTGTGGAGAGGTGTAGGATAGGGTGAAGTTTGGAATCCATTGGAAGATATCGACAAAGACGTTTCAATGCCACTGAACTAGAAAAGATAACAGTATCAGCTCAATGAGCTCATTAGTGTCTTTCAATGGATAGTTCTAAAGACAAATAGTGCCATCACACTATTTATCTTTATCATCATCATCATCATCATTACAGCCCTTCACAAGTCCACTGCTGAACATAGGCCTCCCCCAAGTAATGCCACAAAGCACGGTCCCGAGCCACCTGCATCCATCGAATTCCTGCATATCTTACCAGGTCGTCACTCCATCTAGTGGGGGGTCGCCCTACACTACGCCTACCGGTACGAGGCTGACACTCGAGAACCTTTCTTCCCCATCGGTTATCGGTTCTTCGAGCTATGTGGGCGGCCATTGCCACTTCAGCTTACTAATCCGTTGGGCTATGTCGGTCACTCTGGTTTTACTGCGGATATCCTCATTTCTGAGTCTATCACGCAGAGAAACTCCGAGCAAGCCCCCATAGCTCGCTGAGCGACCTTGAGCGTCCTCATGCGGCCAGCAGTGAAGGACCACGTCTCAGATCCGTAAGTCATCACTGGCAACACGCACTGGTTATACACTTTAGTTTTCAGAGATTGAGGTATACCTGACGAGAAGATGTGTCGTAATTTCCTGAACGCTGCCCAGCCAAGTTGAATCCGTCGATTGACCTCTCGGTCGAAGTTGAACTTACCTAGTCGGACTATTTGTCCCAGGTAAATGTACTCGTCAACAACTTCGAGCATAGTGCTCCCAACAAATACCAGCATAGGTGTGACATGTACATTAAACATGATCTTTGTTTTGTTCATGTTCATCTCAAGACCTATCTGTTGCGAGACGCCATTGAGGTAATTGAGCATAGTGCTAAGATCCTCCAGCGATTCTACCATAAGGATTATATCGTCGGCAAATCGAAGGTGAGTGTTGTACTCGCCATTGATATTAATACCGTATCCTTTCCAGTCCAGTAGCTTGAAAACGTCTTCCAACGCAGCGGTGAATAGTTTCGGGGATATAATATAATCACCCTGTCTTACACCTCTTTGCAGTTGGATAGGTTTCTAACTCCGGTTCTGTACTCGGATAGCCATCGTAGCCCTACTGTACAAACACTTCAGCACTTCGATATACCGACAGTCAACTTGGCACCGCTGAAGGGACTGTAACACCGCCCAAATTTCGACGGAATCAAAGGTTTTCTCATAGTCCACACATGCCAGGCAAAGTGGCAAATTGTACTCTTCGGTCTTCTGTACAATCTGCCGCAGGGTATGTATGTGGTCTATGGTACTGAAGCTTTTTCGGAAACCGGCTTGTTCGGGAGGCTGGAAGTCGTCGAGTTTATCTTTATAAATAAATAATAATTAATTTGTATATAAAGTCATTCAAAAGGTTGGAGAAATAACATTTAGAACAATTAAAATACAATAATAAACATAAAGTTAAAAATACATTCATTTTAAACATTATGTATTTGAGTAAAGTAAAGGCTTAATTTCGTCTTTGAAAATTCATTTAATTTATTATAAATTATAACTGCTTAAAATATTCAAAATATATTAAATAATAGAAATACAAGTCCATTATATTACAATAATAAAGATAAATAACATTTATAATAATAATTGGAATATGGGTAAAATATTCTAAGTTATTGAGTATTCTTGTGATGCTGGAGGGGGTTCTTGTAATACTGGAGGTGTTCATGTAATTATTGCTTTTATATATTCGTGTATTGGTGGTTGGCAAGATGTCTTCCTACTAAAGTAACGATGCACAATTTAAAATCCTATATTAGGTACTTATTTTAGAAAGGTCCGTGACACAAAAGTATTTATATAGAAGATCTCTTAGATGCGTAGGAGTTGTAATAGCTGAATTGTGCGTGTAAATTACTTCACAGTGTCCAAGACCAAGGTAAAATTGGACTCGCTAACCGATATGTCCTAGGCATATTATCTTAGTGTCAGTGGTAAGCGGATTTGTTGTAGCAATACGATTTGTTCGTGGACATCGCACACCCATACTGATTAGTAGTAGACCGACCGTGCTTAGCGTTATGACACGTCCGCTATCTTCCGGATCAGGCAGAGTGTATTTGGTAGTACTTTTAAGTGCAACAAGCAACAAATATAGGTATTCGTACTATTACTCTATAATACGTAGGTTTCTGGATATTGACGTGCTATTATGATACGTTAGTGCTGTACTAATAACAACATTACCATATTGATTCGTTATATTTACGCAAACACTGCACATTATTTAAAACTATTTTACAGAATTTTCGCGTTTAATTATTTGATTTTTAATTCAGACCCAGTTTAATTCAGACTCACGGGGTCTGAATTGACTGACGTCTCGATGTCGTTGTTTACCCGGAGTACCTTCGGCTTTTTAATTATTATTTATGGTCTGATCTACGCAGAATGAACTTACTGTGTCTTGAAGTCTATTCTAGTCAGGCTATTGAAATTAAAAACATCCTAATTTCAATAGAGAAGGAGGATGGGTACTACCACCTGCTTGGGACCCTGTAACTAATAAAATTAAAACTAAATTAAAGCATACTACTGCAAGACTTCAAGACACAGTAAGTTCATTCTGCGTAGATCAGACCATAAATAATAATTAAAAAGCTGAAGGTACTCCGGATAAACAATGACATCGGAACGTCAGTCAATTCAGACCCCGTGAGTCTGAATTAAACGGGGTCT
The DNA here is from genome assembly GCA_907164705.1 of Parnassius apollo. NCBI lineage: Eukaryota > Metazoa > Arthropoda > Insecta > Lepidoptera > Papilionidae > Parnassius > Parnassius apollo. The sequence continues at coordinate 7,070,251 of CAJQZP010000610.1, forward strand.
GAATTAAAAATCAAGTAATTAAACGCGAAAAATTCTGTAAAAGTAGTTTTAAATAATGTGCAGTGTTTGCGTAAATATAACGAATCAATATGGTAATATTGTTATTAGTACAGCACTAACGTATCATAATAGCACGTCAATATCCAGAAACCTACGTATTATAGAGTAATAGTACGAATACCTGTATTTGTTGCTTGTTGCACTTAAAAGTACTACCAAATACACTCTGCCTGATCCGGAAGATAGCTGACGCGTCATAACGCTAAGCACGGTCGGTCTACTACTAATCAGTACGGGTGTGCGATGTCCACGAGCAAATCGTATTGCTACAACAAATCCGCTTACCACTGACACTAAGAGAATACGCCTAGGACATATCGGTTAGCGAGTCCAAGTTTACCTTGGTCTTGGACACTGTGAAGTAATTTACACGCACAATTCAGCTATTACAACTCCTACGCATCTAAGAGATCTTCTATATAAATACTTTTGTGTCACGGACCTTTCTAAAATAAGTACCTAATATAGGATTTTAAATTGTGCATCGTTACTTTAGTAGGAAGACATCTTGCCAACCACCAATACACGAATATATAAAAGCAATAATTACATGAACACCTCCAGTATTACAAGAACACCCTCCAGCATCACAAGAATACTCAATAACTTAGAATATTTTACCCATATTCCAATTATTATTATAAATGTTATTTATCTTTATTATTGTAATATAATGGACTTGTATTTCTATTATTTAATATATTTTGAATATTTTAAGCAGTTATAATTTATAATAAATTAAATGAATTTTCAAAGACGAAATTAAGCCTTTACTTTACTAAAATACATAATGTTTAAAATGAATGTATTTTTAACTTTATGTTTATTATTGTATTTTAATTGTTCTAAATGTTATTTCTCCAACCTTTTGAATGACTTTATATACAAATTAATTATTATTTATTTATAAAGATATACTCGACGACTTCCAGCCTCCCGAACAAACCGGTTTCCGAAAAAGCTTCTGTAGCATAGACCACATACATACCCTACGGCAGATTGTACAAAAGACCGAAGAGTACAATCTGCCACTTTGCCTGGCATGTGTGGACTATGAGAAAATCTTTGATTCCGTCGAAATTTGGGCGGTGCTACAGTCCCTTCAGCGGTGCCAAGTTGACTGTCGGTATATCGAAGTGCTGAAGTGTTTGTACAGAAGGGCTACGATGGCTATCGTAGATGGAGTTAGAAACCTATCCAACTGCAAAGAGGTGTAAGACAGGGTGATTATATTAAATATCCCCGAAACTCTTCACCGCTGCGTTGGAAGACGTTTTCAAGCTACTGGACTGGAAAGGATACGGTATTAACATCAATGGCGAGTACAACACTCACCTTCGATTTGCCGACGATATAGTCCTTAAGGTAGAATCGCTGGAGGACCTTAGCACTATGCTCAATTACCTCAATGGCGTCTCCCAACAGATAGGTCTTGAGATGAACATGGACAAAACAAAGATCATGTTTAATGTACATGTCACACCTATGCTGGTATTTGTTGGGAGCACTATGCTCGAAGTTGTTGACGAGTACATTTACCTGGGATAAATAGTCCGACTAGGTAAGTTCAACTTCGACCGAGAGGTCAATCGACGGATTCAACTTGGCTGGGCAGCGTTCAGGAAATTACGACACATCTTCTCGTCAGGTATACCTCAATCTCTGAAAACTAAAGTGTATAACCAGTGCGTGTTGCCAGTGATGACTTACGGACCTGAGACGTGGTCCTTCACTGCTGGCCGTATGAGGACGCTCAAGGTCGCTCAGCGAGCTATGGAGAGGGCTATGCTCGGAGTTTCTCTGCGTGATAGACTTAGAAATGAGGATATCCGCAGTAAAACCAGAGTGACCGACATAGCCCAACGGATTAGTAAGCTGAAGTGGCAATGGGTCGCCCACATAGCTCGAAGAACCGATAACCGATGGGGAAGAAAGGTTCTCGAGTGGCAGCCTCATACCGGTAGGCGTAGTGTAGGGCGACCCCCCACTAGATGGAGTGACGACCTGGTAAGACATGCAGGAAGTCGATGGATGCAGGTGGCTCAGGACCGTGCTTTGTGGCATTACTTGGGGGAGGCCTATGTTCAGCAGTGGACTTGTGAAGGGCTGTAATGATGATGAATGTTCACTGTGTGACCGTAACCTTCTTTGTTTCGAACAAATGAAAAAGATAACTGACGTATTTGGATTTTGTTGCACTAGGTAAGCGACAAATGCCGCGACATTGAATAAGTTTAAGTATAAATTTTAGTTTTATATGCTTATCTAACCACCACACTCATTCGAATATTGGGAGGTAAAAAAGTTATAAACGACAATTTATGTTTAGTGAGTTTTTAGGACAATTTGTATTAAGCTCCTCTGTTAATTGGTACAGCAACAGGAATAATAACTGTAAACGACAAACGAAGTCAGGGAAATATTGGCTTAAATATCTTAAACCACAATAATATTTTTCAAACAAACTGACATAATGTCGTAAACGTAGTTTTAGAAAATAAAACGTCCAAGTAAAATGTAATAAATGTATCTTTATACATTAATTATTTCTAGCCAAAACCGGTTAAAGTCCAAACAATTTTTTTTTAAAAAAGCCTTAATAACGTAAGTCTCAGTTTCAAAATACCATTTTCTCAGCTAACCGTCAAAATTAAAAAATCACCAAAATATGTGTCATTTACGATAAAGAAATTAGGCTGAGGACCTCATTTTATATACTGCCTAACCGACAAAAAGTATGTCATAGAGCCATGAGACTTAGATCAAAAGACGTAGAAAAAAAAACGATTCTAGCCATATATATGTCGATTTCGCAAAAATTGGCGGTTATCCCTTTTTGGCTGTGAAGCGTCAATATAAAGATAACAATTTAAAAAACTTAGCTAGAAAACTTACCAACCCTGTAATGAGCACGTTTTGTTCTAGATATTATATAATTCACTTTATGCATAAAATTATATAAAATGTGAGAATATATTAACAATAAAGACGTCAATTTTTTTCTACCAGTTATATTTTTGATTACTAAACTTTTTATAAGTCATAATACGAATCTTAATCGTCAGTAACTATATAAGCACTAGACGATTCTTTATTCACATCATAACTGTTTAAGAATTCACTTATTATAGAAGAGCAAAATGCTATTTATTTTATTAGTTATATTGATATCAGTGTTTTTATGTATAAAATTTTTCAAACACTCCCACAAACAAAAGCTTATTTGTAAAATACCAGGCCCAAAATCGTTACCTTTCATAGGAAATTCACGACATTTCCAGCTGCCGCTTGGTATGACATTTTATTGTATTAAGTATATTCATTCATATTAGAGCAATAGATTAGAAAAAGGATAACTTGAATAACACATCTGTTATGGCGGAGATAAAACAGATACTTATTTTCAGATAAGCTATTCATTTACTTAAGAAAACTCTACAAGATTCATGGAGGGATTTACCAAATACACGCCCCCAATGTGCGAGCTGTTAATATATTTGACCCCGCGGACGTAGAGGTAAATTCATAATTATATTTCATAACTACACTAAAGTAAATCAATTATATTTAATTGTTTTAAATATTACTTATTTTAAACGTGTATATTAACAAATTACTGTAAATTTTTGATTCAATCCTTGAGTATGTATATTTTTTGTAGTTATAATTTCGGCGAAGGCTCCATTCGTTTATGTATCAAATAATTACGTTGGATACAAAAAACACATTGCTTAATTTTTGTTTTTTTTTTTCTCATAGTTAATAGAATCAAGCGTTACTTTGCGAAAATCATTTACATTAAAGGTGTTAAACATTAAAAATTAATTTGCTTAGTTCGTTAATTTGCTTATCCGTATAATAAAATTAAGTGATGTTGTTACCTTGTTTGAAGATCACCTCCCGCCATCCCTCAATTGCGTGCACTATCCCCGACGCCACTTATCCCAGCATCACTAATCCTAACACCACTATACTAGGAAAGACACGTCACGATTTAAACTACGTAATAAAAAAAACTGGTTTATTTTACTACGTGGATCTAAGCAAATTAAATTTTAATGTTAACATCTTTGGTATTTCTTTCTTAATTAGCTCGTAAGAGACCACAAAGTGACATGAGCCTCTTTTATATTAGAAACGATTTGCCATAGCGAGCATGCTTCCCAGTACTTGACACTTTGCACCACATATCAAAATTTAAATGCATTGTCACCCCTAAAGATAAAGATGGAATGACTCGTTTCCAGTAATAATTATCTGCGGTGCCCTATACTCGCCATATAACTTGACATATATAAACAGTTGTCACATTGACGTTCTCTGAAAAATATTACTGAACAGGATCATACTTCTATGACTCAAAACGGCACTGCTCATCAAACTAGCATAGCATTTTTTGTATAGAATGAGGTTAATAACAAACGAGCACAAAGTACACCTGATGGTAAGTTTTATACGCGGTAGAGCCATGCTGCAGTTATATTAGTAGTATAGTTATAGCACAAATGGGTAGGCTCGATCGGGTAAGAACCACGCTCTCACAGAATACCAACGTAAAATAGCAGCTTAATGTTGCTGTGTTTCGTATAGTGAGTGTAAAGAACCGGAGACCCTTTTTACTGAAAACGAGGCATTTCATCTTAGTCCTCACGGGTGACAAAGCATCTGCATTTTGATTCGTAATCGAGGATAGATGGTAAATGTCTATGGGCCACAGCAACCACTTATCGTCAGGTGGACTGTGTGCTTGCTTGTCACACTATCCTATTCAAAAGTGGCTGCTGTAACAAATAGACATAGATGTCTCCTCAATTAAAATTAATTCTCAATTAAGAATCAAAATGCAGATGTGTTGTCACAACTGAGGATTGAGATGGTATGCCTCGTTTCCAGTAAAAAGAGTATCCGGTTGTCTACCATACTCACAATGCTAAAAAGAGCGGTATAACCAATTCACGCTACAACTTTTAATATAGCTGCAGCGTGGCTCTACCACGTATAGTATGGTGAATATGAGTGAATTTTCCATGAAAGACATACAGTAAGGGGTACAATATGTATAAAAATACGTAATAATGTCCTCCAAACCGAATTTCGGCCACGGCGGCCTGCCGCAACGGAGGCTAGCCATCAGCGTAGGACAGGATTATAGTGCCCAAGTGTATGCGCAAGCACAGGTGCAATCTCTATTCCCTTACTCTCATAACCCGATGGGACGGTAAACCGACACGACCGGAGAGAGATCAGGCGCAGGACCAACGGCTTTACGTGCTTTCCGAGGCACGGGGGTGAGACACCGCCAAATTCCTGACTCCGGGCAGCTACTGAGAATTTCTTGACAGAAAAACTCAATGATTGATTTTTTTGGCCCGACCCGGGATTCGAACCTAGAACCTCATGATAATGAAAAATACGTAATAAAGCTATTATTATGTATTATACTTTATTATATAATATGCCTATAATAATTAATATAAATTATGCAAGAAAGAAATAAGTATATGATAATAAAAATTAAAAAAAATGTCGGTTTTAGGTAATAATGTCTTCGACCCGTTTTACCGAAAAATATCTTCCTTATACATTTATGAAACCCTGGCTTGGTGATGGACTTCTAGTTAGTAATGGTGAGTGTCATAACTAATGGTCAATCTAGATTCTGTAATTTAATATATTTTTTATAAAACGCAATCGAGCATACCGCTCAGCTGGTAGTAAGTGACTACCGCCGCTCATGAACAAGTGCAACCCAGGGAAATTGCAGGTGTGTTGTCGGCCTTTCCGAAAGGAGTATGCTCTTTTCTTGAAGGTCTGTAAATCGTATCGGTCTGGAAAAATCGCTGGTGATTCTACAAGTAAGTTGTTCGAGAAAGAAAACTTCGTGTAAGTCGCACAGTGATGGACCGCCAATCATCCATGTGACAAGTATGGTATCGGGAGTTTTGCCGCGATGTGCGTTCACGAAATTTAGCAACTGGGATTAAGCCAAATACTGCCTCAGTTTACTACCCGTAGTAGATGCGAAATAAAATGCAAACCGATGCAACATCTCATCGCAACGCCAATGAATTGAACCAATTGGAAAAAGCTCGGCCGTTTTGCCGATTCGATTCGAGCCGCTCTGCACTAGATGCGATCAAATGGAAAGAGCTGGCCCTAGGGAACCCCAGCCCAGAGATGAGAACACTATTCTATGTGAGACCGAACCTTCGTCTGGTGAAGTTTTAGTCGGTGTGCTGGCATGAAATATTGTCCCGTTCTGCTGAGCACGATATGTAGACACCGAGGATTCCAATAATGGCTGAGGCAACAAGGGGAGTGCCTTAAAACTGATTAGATATGACAAAACGGTTCTTTTTAGTGGTAAACGCGCAAACTCGTGTCTTCTGTGATATAAACGGAACTAGATTTAGTCGCTCCCAACCCGAGACTTCGTTCAGCAACGACTCGACTTCGGGTTTTTACCGGTACCCGACGACGTTCCTCGAGAAATATTGCCACGGCCGGTGTATAGAGCATCACCAGTCTTGTCATCCGGATATCAACGAATGTTACCAGTTTGCAACATATCAATTATACGAGTATGCAGAAGAAACATCGTTGGTGATAGCACTAAGTCTTATGGAATATCAGCATTAATAGGCTTGCAATCTGAGCATGTGCCGTCTACAACGACCCCCGATCTGCGAGAAGGCTGGAGATCCAATTGCACAATTTTTCGGAAAGCCCGTAGGAAGGGAGCTTCGCAATGTCCAAACTAACGGCCAATACCTTCCTCTTGGATTCTACTGCCTACACCCATCTATGAGTAACAGGAAGATCACCAGGTGATCGACCCCGAAGAAAACCGTATTGGCAGTCACTAATCAGCTGCTGATTCTCAAGGTACCGCATGAGCTGGCAGTTTATAATGGATTCCATCATTTTGGAGAACAAGGAGGTTATGGCGATAGGCCTTTAGTTAAACGGATGTGAGTGGTCAACTTTTTAGGGATCGGGTGGATGAAAGCCGCCATACATGATTTCCGAACTACTCCTAGGGAGTAAGAGTACCGAAAAAGATGCGTTAGGAGCTGTACCAACTCTGGAGCACGCGTTCTCAGCACAATTAGTGCGTTTCCATCAGGTCTACTGGACTCGTGGATGTCCAGAGAGAGGAGTGTTTTGCAAACCGATTGCTGTGTGAACCGCACATCCCGCACGGAGCACTCACACCGCGGGATGGTCGGAGGCATGCCACCCTCATTACCGAGAGTCGAGCTGGACGCAAAGAAAGAGCCTAGCAGATCGACTGTCTCCTTTGCGGCATGGGTCAGTGAGTTGTCCTCCTTGTGTAGAGGTAGCTGACAGAAATTTCCTTGGACAGTTTTGGAGAGAGACCAGACAGAATGCACGGGTTTTAGAAGGAAGATGAACTAGTTTCTTGATAATTCTGCCTATGTGTTCTGACTTTATTTTGGCAATGACTCTTTTAAGGACCTGCGGGCGGAGTTATACTTCTTTTAAAGGGTACTGCTGTTTACATCTCGGAACGCTGATACGTTGGCCCAGGCCTGGTACTACTCCTACTTATAGCATGTTTATAGAAGCGACTAAATTATGGCTGCGATCCGCTTTCGATTGGCACTACAGAAGAAGGAATAAAAAGTTCCATATCCAGAATTACCACATCAGCGACAGAATGAGCAACAACGTTGGGATTGTCCGGCGGAAAGCAAGCCCGCGGTGGGTAACCAAGGTTAGGATGCAAAGGAAAACCGTATCCTTTCCCAATCGGCTGACCAATAGTGCCAAATATTGCGGCAGCCTTCAGAATGAAACTGCGATTTCAGCGTGAGTGGCACCACTATCAGGACTAGACATGGTCCGAGAAGCCAAGAGGGGCATCGATGGAGACCTGATATCTGTTTGGATGAGAGGTCAACAGAAGGTCTAACAGGGAAGTTACATGATCATCCACATCTGGAATCGTAGGCGAAGTAACCAGTTACGTCAGACCATACAACAAGGTAAAATTATGAACAGATCTCCCCGCATGATAGGTTAAACATGACCCGAGCCATTCGGCGTAGTAGGCGTTAATATTGCCCAGGACCACGATCTCTGCGAATGGGATCTGCTGAAACAAGGAATCTGTAGCTATTTTAACGTAGTCGATGAGTCGGTCTGTTTCGGCATTACCGCTATACGACCTATAGAGGCACCCGTAGACGCGCGGATTTTTGTCACTGTCTACGTATGGCCAAAAGGTGGACCGGTCCGAATCTTCAAAACTGCCTAGGTGTCGAGAACAGATGTCCTGTCTGACGTATACGCAAATTGCTGCCTGAAGTACAAGGGAGTATTTCAATTTGTACCCCGGGTAGGAGGAGATACGAAGTATCAACCGGAGAGGACACCTACGTCTCGGTCAGAAACAGAAAGGGCTACTTCGGCGTATCGTATGGTGTACGGCATTTAGGTTTGAGTGAAATACCCTGATATTGCAGAAATTCACGGATAGCGTGGCAGGGGTCGCTTTTGTCTTGTTACTCGGCTTGGCCCGAGCAGTTATCGTCTTGTACGGAATTTTTCTACCAAAACCGCCTCACACCAGAATACGCGGGGCAGTCTAAACAACCATGCCTGGAGTGGAGTAGCTTGGTCGTGGATGCCCCACAAGGAATTGTACAAAATTGCTGGTACTATCTTAGGGTTATCAAACTTTTAATTCCGCTGTCTTACATTTTATAGCTATGTTGATGGGAAGGGCAGGGGGGGTAAATTGGACCTCCAGCCACCTGCACTCACCAGACGAAACGCAGAAGCAGAGTTATCAATTCACGCAGATACTTTGTGAAGTCGTGGTACCACCCAGGCTTGAGCCGGCCCATATGTGCAACAGCAAAAACTGCCACGTGGCTCGACCACTACAACACCAACGATCAACAACAAAGATTTTTAACGTAATAAAAATAATTTATTTCAAATAAAAATAAAAAAATCTAAAAGTGCACGGCTCACGAGAAAAAAATGTTATCAAAATTAAATATCACATTTTAACTAGTTTCAATTGCGCTACTGTTTTATGTGAGAGATTTGTTATATTGTTTTTGTACATGTATCATATTGAATATTAATATATAAAATTAATAATGTTTACCAATATAATTTTTACACAAAGTATAAAATCATTATAGGCTGTATAAATCAATGATTTCAAACGGAAGGATAGGCCCATTGAAATATTTTACTCATAACTTTTTCATACAAGAAAAAGTAGCGCATCTGTCATAATACAAACGTCATATCAAAACACGACGTAACCAGTGTCGGATTTCGTAGTGTAATTATCCTAATTGTACCATTATTTCTTAGTTTGCAGTATATAGTATCGTCATAATACTAAGCGAAAATACCATAATTTTACCTAAAGGTCGACTTGTATTATTAAGCTATTACATACCTTCTATCGCGGGCCTTGATCGCGGGGACCGAATCCAGAAATTCCGTAACGAAGAAAACCTCACGCTCCCCACTCCGACGGGCACGGAAGTGTATAGAAATTCTAGATAGCGTAGGGTTAATATTAAAATTTAAAAGGATCCAATAAAAAATACGTGTGGCACTCGGTGACTGCCGCGGTAAAGCTATTGCATAGCATTTTTTATCAACTTATGCAATTATAATTATTAAGCTATTATATAGATTCTATCGCGGGCCTTGAGCGCATCAAGTTACACTTTTTGAGCGTGGTGACCGATAAGAAAACAATTTTTTTTTCTCTTATTGAATAAATGAGAAGTTAATATTGTTTAAAATATTTTTAATATCTTACAATACATGTAGGTTATTCAGGAATTTTTATCATTGAGTGAGCAGCTAGTGTACACGCATACATCTAGTCGCACGCACACAAACACCGTGCCGAAGTCTGCCGAGTGCCGAAGTCTGCCGAACTGAAATGACGTTAGACGGAGTAATAGTGTTCTGTGGTTAGACGATGCACGGCTTTCAACGCCACACCTGCGTGCCCGTCGGAGTGGGGAGCGTGAGGTTTTTTCGTTACGGAATTTCTGGATTCGGTCCCCGCGCTCAAGGCCCGCGATAGAAGCTATGCAATAGCTTAAAAAAGAAACATGAAATGTCAAACGTGATATAATTTTTTAAAATAGTATAATTTTATTTTCCATGTACAATATTTTGGAGGGTCTGAATCCAACCCTGACCTAATCTTGGTAATGTAGGTAACTAAACTAACTGTAAAATAAAACTTTAAAAATGCGCTTATATAATAATTTAATTGTAACAAAATTAATATAATATACGATATCCCATGTTTTTTTTTTAATCTTTGTATCGTAATTTTTGCATTCTTTTACCACGCAACTAGACATATTTAATATTATTGTCGACCGATTCGCGTTGGCCCTAAACTGTAATTTTAGGGCCAGCGCACTGGTCCGTTTTAGTTGTTCGGTCGGCCCGGTCCTTACGCTAGTAATATATAAGTCAATGGTATAAATACATTTGTGCTTTGTCTATCAAGAGCTAAAGAAAATAATTAAAGTGCCCTTTAAATTTTTAATATGTAACAAAAAATTTTACAAAACTTGAAAATCGTTTTATTAATAAACGATGCATACTAGGCTATTGATATGAAATAGGAAACCAGTTGATGTAATTTTGAAGTTAATAAAAAGACCCGACCACGATTTATCAAACTTTCGGGAGTTATCGGGACTACATACAAAACTAGCATCAACGTAAAAAAATTTTCAAACTGTTTTTTATCAAAGTAGCAACATAAAATGATCTTTAAGAAACTGTAAGATGTATTAATTGGAGTGTTTTCTTGATATACGGCTACTCATATTACCGCATAAGTGCAATATGGTTACGAAAAAGGCATTTTAAGACCACAAAATTGCTTGACCTTGAGGTGTCGGAGAGTAATGTACTTCCTCAAACGCGTTGCGTTATGAGGCGTGCAATTAAAATAGGTACTCGGTTAGGTATTGTTTTAGTGAACTTGAGATATTTTAATGTCTTTAATTTTTTCCTTAAAGAATTTATTGCTGAAGTTACTCCCCTATTTATTGCCTTATAATAGCGAGAGTATTTGCAACAGTTGCACGCTAGGCACAAAATTGCTTGACCTTGAGGTGTCGAGAGTAATGTACTTCCTCAAACGCGTTGCGTTATGAGGCGTGCAATTAAAATAGGTACTCGGTTAGGTATTGTTTTAGTGAACTTGAGATATTTTAATGTCTTTAATTTTTTCCTTAAAGAATTTATTGCTGAAGTTACTCCCCTATTTATTGCCTTATAATAGCGAGAATATTTGCAACAGTTGCACTCTTGGCAGGCGGACTGGCAACCGCAGTTTTTAATTTCTTTATTATTACTGGGAAGACGCTGCTGATCACCTTGTTCATTTGTTTCCTTCTGTAGATTCTTGCGATATCCACAATTCGATATTGGCTAGTAGATATTCTTACACCGTGGTAGTTATCTCCTTTTAATTTAATTTTTAACTTTATTAATTAGAAGTCGTTTAACAATGCATCCTTAAAATAACATAAAAAATACAGGTTAAGATTATTCACACGATTATTAAAATGATAAAGAGATTTTAAATGCTTACTCAAAATGGCGCACCTATAATTATTATTTATAATACCAACACTTTTTACGTTTCTAGTGATTAACTATACTTAACAACTTCCCAGTCTGCGAAAAAGACACAGTTAAGCAATCATAATATTCAAATATGACTCATGGGACAGGTTAAAGTTCCCGGGTAAGTTTAAAATCAATTGTAGTACAGAACAGACGAAGCGCATTAATAAAAAAAAGTGATAAAAAGATTCAAATGGTATTAAACATAGCGTTCCGATAATATCGACGCCTAGTGATAATTGAACTACAGCGGAGCACACGGAACACATGAGTTTGTTTCTTTACTCATGCGGCTATATTATTAAACCCATCAAAATTTTATTTCATTCTGAGTATGTTTTTTTATATAGAATAGGATGACAAACGAGCAAACAGTCCACGTGATGGTAAGTGGATACTGTGGCCCAAAGACATCTACATTTATCCTCGATTAAGTTAATTGTCAAAATGCAGATGCGTTAACTAAGATGTAGTGCCTCGTTTAGAGTAAAAAGGGTCTCCGGTTCTCTACAGTAACCATACGAAACACAGCGGCATTGAGCTGCTATTTTATGTTGGTATTCTGTGAGAGCGTGGACACCCCTGTCGAGGGTGTCGGCAATTCGCGCTAGAACTATAATATAGTACGCAACATGTAAGTATGTAGTGTATATATATACACACACATATATATATATATATATATATATATGTGTGTGTGTGTGTGTGTGTGTAATGCAGCATGCCTCTGCCACGTCAAATGTTCGATATTACCTGTCAGTATATCAACGTGCCGAAGCGTTTAGAAATATCCGATTTACCTACGGTACAAGCACGATGCAGAGTCAGAGTATTTCCTTGGTTACATATGTTAAAGTTGACTGTCTCGTTGGTCTAGTAGTTGTAGTAGTGCGACTGGTGATCATGAGGCCCTGGGTTCGAATCCCGGGTCGGGCCAAAAAATCAATTATTGAGTTTTTCTGTCAAGAAATTCTCAGTAGCTACCTGAAGTCAGAAAGTTGGCGGTTTTTCACCCCCGTGCCTCGGAAAACACGTAAAGCCGTTGGTCCTGCGCCTGATTTCTCTCCTGGTCGTGTTGGTTTACCGTCCCATCGGATGACGAGAGTGAGGGAATAGAGAGTGCACCCGTGCTTGCGCATACACTTGGGCACTATAATCCTGTCCTGCGCCGCTGGCTAGCCTCCGTTGAGGCAGGCCGCCGTGGCCGAAATTCGGTCTGGAGGACATTATTATTATTATTAAGTTAAAGTTACAGCAGATACGTCCTACTAATGGGCACATGTCTCCTTACAGTTTTGTAAGGGTTTTAGGGCAAGGATATGTTCGCCGCTCTGCTCTAATGCGTGTTGGCGAACTTCATAAGTCTTCGAAATATTCTTCTATTATTTCTCAGACATACAGGTTTCGCAATATTTTCCTTCACCGCCAAATGCGTAGTTTTTCAGTACTTAAAATTGCAATTAACAAATTAAATGTTGCCGACGGGGTTTGAGACCGGGTTGCTTGCGCACTGTGAAATTTACAGCGAGCGCTTAGCTTCCGAGCTACCATGACTCTTTTTAACTTTTTAAGTTTTTCAACTGAATTTTCAACAGAGGAGTCTTACCAGTCTTTCCAGCGCTTTAAAAAGGTAAACTAAATTTTGATCCCTTAGCTTTTCAATTTTAAATAAAAAATATACAAAAGAAAAATCTGTTAGGCTTTCAGAAACAAATCTAGTTCTCACCTCTGCAATCTTCGAAGAATTTATGGCAAATAATAGATGTATTCAATCTTTTTTATCTTCTAAGGCACGAGCGTGAGGCACCCACTCTGCGTGGGTGCTCAGGCTGCCCCGCGTATTCTGGGGGGCGGGGACAAAATTCCGCTCGAGACTACAACTGCTCAAGGCAAACGGAGCAAAAAGACCAAGACGACCCCTGCCACGCTATCCGTGAATTTCTGCAATATCAGGGGACTTCACTCTAACCTAACACTCCTTTGTGCCTCAGGCTGGAGTTTGCATTTATGTCAGAGAGGACATCTGTTATCGACGCCTCGGCAGTCTTGAAGATTCGGACCTGTCCATCCTTTGGCTACGCGTAGACAGCGACGACCATCCGCGCGTCTACAGGTGCCGCCTCTATAGGTCCCATAGCGGTAATGCCGAAACAGGCCGACCTTTCGACCACGTCCAAATGGCTACAGATTTGTTGCTACAGCAGATCCCCTCCGCAGAGATCGTGATCCTCGGCGACTTTAACGCCCATCACGCCGAATGGCTTGGTTCACGTTTAACCGATCATGCGGGGAGATCTGTTCATGATTTTACTTTGGCATATGGTCTGACACAATTGGTTACTTCGCCTACGCGGATTCCAGATGTGGAGAATCATGCACCTTCCTTGTTGGACCTTCTGCTGACCTCTCACCCGGGCGGATATCAGATTTCCGTCGACGCCCCTTTCGGCTCCTCGGACCATTGCCTTGTCCGGAGAGTGGTGCCACTCACGCTGAAATCGCAGTTGCATTCTGCAAGCTGCCGCCGTGTTTGGCACTATAGGTCAGCCGATTGGGATAGCATGTGGTCTTTCTTTACACCCTACCCTTGGGGGCACGTTTGCTTTTCGCCGGATGATCCCAACGTTGTTGCGGACTCTTCCGCTGATGTGGTACTTCAGGGCATGGAACTTTTTATTCCTTCCCTGTGGTGCCCATCGGAGGCAAATCTCAGCCACGGTTTGGTCACTCCTGTAAAATAGAATCATGCTATAAGCAGGAGTGCTACCAAGCCTGGTCTGATGCATAAACGTCCCGGGATGTAAACACCAGCGCTCTAAAAAAGAAGTATAATTCCGACTCCAGGTCCTTCAAAAGAGTCATTGCCAAGGCAAAGTCAGAGCACATAGGCAGAATTGGCGAGAAACTAGTTCTCCTTCCTTCTGGAACCCGTGCATTCTGGTCTCTTGCCAAGGCTGTCCAGGGGAATTTCTGTCAGCCATCTCTTCCATCTCTGCACAGGGAGGACGACTTACTGACCCATACCGCAAAGGAGAAAGCCGATCTGCTAGGCTCTTTCTTCGCATCCAACTCGACTCGCGATGACGGGGGGAGTACGCTACCGACCATCCCGCGGTGTGAGTGCTCCATGCCGTAAGTGCAGTTCACACAGCTCGGTTCGCAAAGCACTACTCTCCCTGGACATCCACAAGTCGACTGGGCCTGACGGAATCCCCCCAATTGTACTGAGGACGTGTGCTCCAGAGTTGGCACCGGTTTTAACGCGTCTTTTCCGGTACTCCTACTCCCTCGGCGTAGTCCCAAAGTCTTGGAAGACAGTTTTCGTCCACCCGATCCCTACAAAAAGCGACCGCTCGGACCCGTCCAACTACCGGCCTATCGCCATCACCCCCTTGTTCTGCAAAACAATGGAGTCCACTGTAAACTGCCAGCTCATGAGGTACCTTGAGGATCACCAGCTGATTAGTGATCGCCAATACGGTTTTCGCCGTGGTCGATCAGCTGGTGATCTTCTGGTCTACCTAACTCATAGATGGGCGCTGGCATTAGAGTCCAAGGGGGAGGCATTGGCCGTTAGTTTGGACATTGCGAAGGCCTTCGATCGGGTTTGGCACAAAGCGCTTCTTTCGAAGCTCCCTTCCTATGGGTTTCCCGAGAAATTATGTAATTGGATCAGCTTTCCGATCGGCTCGATTCACTGGCGTTGCGAAGAGATGTTGCATCTCTTTGCGTATTTTATCGCATCTATCACGGGGAGTGATCTGAGGAATTGTTCGGACCCAAGGGGTTGAAGCATGTGCCCATGTCAAAAAGGATGATTGAGCAAAAGTGATAGAAAAAACAAAAAAAAATTGATTATGGATGACTTTGAAAGACATTAATTTTGACTGCATTATAAAAAATCAAATGATAATTAATATAAACAACGACATCTCTACTAGTTGTACTGAAAGTGATTGAATAAATTTATTTTTAATCTAGTTTCAATCTTAAATTTTTATAACTGTGCCTCTAGAAATAAGCAGTAACAATAAATACGAAGAAGCTGATAAATCTTGTGTTTTAAATTATCCGTTTTTAATCTATTCTGGTATTATTAAAACTTGGTATTATTCAAACTCTAAATGATTACCAACTCTAAATAATCGATATCGATTTTTTAGGAATCGAATATTGTACGTTCCCGTCTTTTGGTTGGCATGCTTGGTAATGGTGGTTAATAAAGTGCTTAGCGCCATATTATAGCGCGCCATCTCTCCATAACACATAGCACGTGCTATGTAAGTAGTCGCCATGGCTCTGTTGCGCTATGGCGTTGTTGCGCTATGGCGCTTTGGCGCTACTAAGTATTAATATCTAGCGGCAACTAGTTCTAGCAGCAGCGCTGTTGGGACAGTACGTGTGACGCAAATTTGAACTAGTAGCACGCTATTCATCGCGCGCGACCTAATTTAGTGTTAGACGTTGTTTAGTTAGTGTATACTGTATATTTATAAGTGATCGAAGGACACAGTTGCTATAAAAGAAGCCTAACTAATGTTTTAAAATTTAAATAAAATATAGATAGAAAAGTATATAAATAGTTGTTTTTTATAAACACAATCAATAAACTTTAAATACACCTTTATTTGATTTATAATTTATATTGAGGTTAAAGTAACGTTTACATTAATTTTAGTAAAAAATAATTAGTTTTATGTCGTTTTAAAAAGTACATGCCTTAAAAATATTTTTAAGATTATAGAAAGTCGTAAGACTGAATTGTACGAAAAAGCGTTCGTTGGTTTTTCTTTACCGCTTTATTTAAATAAAAATTTATTTTAGTCTAAAATTCGACTTGTTACGAAATAATGATCTTATATAGCACGCGGTCTATCCAATTACCGACATGTAATGTAACTTGCTACGAGATATAGCGTGCTGCAAAACCTAACGCGCTTGCCGGCTTCCTACACGCTTTCTTATAAATAGCGCGCTATAACATAACGAATTGAATAGCGCGCTAGAAATTTATAGTTTACAGTCTGTAGCGTGCTATTGATTTATAGTCGTTTTAAACAACTTTAATGCTTGGTGCCATAAGTCTGACAGCTGTCAAAATGTATTTCTTAGATTTGGTTGACTATAGGTACGTAATTATCTAGATCTACCTCTAAATAATAACTTCTAACCTTTCGATATCCTTTGAAGCAGTTAAGAATAAAAAGTCGACGAGATCCTATTGTTATTTAAGTACCCGTATGCTATGCAGTACTTTTTTGGATTTTGGAAAGACCATACTTGAATAAAAATCCGAAAATAAATACAAAAATGCCTAAATACTTATAAGAGAAAACTTTGTTTTTTGTTAACTTAAAGGGAAATATAATCTCATATGGCTTAGCAAGATCCTTCGTTATGCCGAAAATATTGCAGCATTAATTTTGAAATAAATATATGGTAAAGTTGAGGATTAATGTTAAGGATTATGTTAGACGAAAACACGATTTCGTAAAATTTTGTCGATAGAAAAAAATCCAAAGTTACCTCCAAAATAAACAATAAACCGCTGTTATTCATAAAATACTTTAAATAAGATCATGAAACTTTGCATACTAACTGAACTAACTACAAAGCAGTGCTTATGTTATTAACTTTTTTAAAATACCATTATTTTCACTGTAAAAAGAAATTACCTAAACTATCGGCCTTAGGAAGCGTGATTCCTGCAGCACGGTCACTTCGCCTCGGCCTTTGAACGGGGAGGTTGTGTCGCTTACGATCAGAATATACATTACGCAACAGTACGACGTAAAATTAAAATGGGAAATAACCGTGATAAAAATAAGGAGCGGCTGGCTTGGCGTTAAGAAACAGGCATAAATATGATAAACCTAATGAAATAAGTGTCTAACTACCTTTCTACTTACAGTATAAGTGATTACAAACATGTCGGTACATAGCATACGACGCGCGGGCAAGTGGGGACGAAATTAGAATTTGAGCTGACTTACTCTATCCTCTTAAGACGCGTATCAGCTGGAGCGTGCGCGTGATAACCTCACGGAATTATCTTCTAAAAGGCGACCGTGTAGCGTAGGTATATTTAAATGCCTAAAGCGCGGACTTAAACAGGCCTGTTATAACATAAATTTAATAAACGCGTCATAGCAGTGAGGACGACTTTAGAACTTACCTGTGAAATGTACAATTATCAGCATTTTTTCTATTATTGACACCGCAGTCACTCAAAGAACAAGTTGGTAACCATTTTCGAAGACAATTCCATTGTACTTACTAAAGATAACCACTACTTATTATACTCAAAAAAGTCCAAAATACCTAGCAGCTCATTCCTTGCGTGCCGACTTATGCCGACCTGTAAATCAAAATCAGTCACAGAGTTATGAGATTTGCTATTCTTTTCTATCTTGCTCTATTGCCATAAAGAATTTTCTTCTTCCTTGCACATTATGGCCGTCTATTACTTTCCTATGTTTACGGTACCAGTATATATGGAAGTCAATGGTCAATCTGTCAGTTATTATTTCTTGGCAACTTTTTAAAATTCTTAGGCAACAATCTCTATTTTTGCGACTGCCTGACCAAAGATTATTAAGCGGTTGTAAGAAAGCTTAGGGTAATAACATGGTACATATGCTTGTACTTAATCTGGGACATTGGCAATATGAAATTTCAAGTGACAATTATGTGTTTGGCATTGGCTCCATATAAACTTTAACTATGCAAAATCTCACATTTGTCCATACGCGCAACATACTTAAAAATGGGTACAAAGCTTTCCCTCCACGTATTAATATATTGAACCTGCAAGATTTTCACATAATCACCGGTATACGGTGAAGTGTGCACTGGATTAACACTACATGAATATTAAATACGAAATTTAAGGCCGAAATAAAGCCTCAGCAATTTTTTCAGTATTTACAATGGGGTCATAAATTGGAAATCTGTTCGACAATGCAACTAAATCAGCACTTAAAAAAAGTTTCATTGATACCGGCGGGGATCGATCCAGGATTTCTGGCGTACTGTGTGCGAGCGCTTAGCCCATTCCCAATTAATTGTTTCATTTAAAATGTTGGAAAAATTTCTTGCAAAAATTTAAACATGTTTACTTATGTTTATGTATTGTAATTATTTATTTAATATGAATGAACAAACCTATTTTAAGATATTTCTTTACTGCCTAGGCAATAAATGGTATCAACGACGAAAAATGTTGACGCGTACATTCCATTTCAATATTTTGAAGAAATACTCTCGTACGATGATTGAACAAGCAGAAGAGCTATTGATGAAAATCCAGGCTGAAGTTGGCAACAACCAAACCGATGTACTGCCCTTCATAACAAAAACAACGCTAAACGTCATGTGTGGTATGTATAGCAATTTTTTATACTATCGTTTGGTGCTAGATTAAAAAAAACCAATTACCCATTTCACCTCATTAGAACAAATTCTTCATACGATGGATCGGGCTCTATCAAAGAGAAAACTGTTACAGGATAATAAAAAGGGTAAATTTATAAATACATTTTTTTTTCAATCAAGAAACGTTTTGAATGAAAAATCATGTACATAAAATTTTTGTACACATATAATATTTTTCTATATATCTGACAAATCTTTCGGCCCTTGAAAAGGACTCATTGTGAATCAGAGTTTTGCTAGAAAGGCCATGATACATATTTTCTAAATGACTACATGACACACAAAATAGTCTAATGATAAACTTAGAAACAGAACTGTAGAAACATTCATGGTCAGACTAGTTGGGCATTATTTTTACATGTATTTACTATTATCAGGATCTATAATATTATGATTTCTTATATTTACGCGAACATTGCACATGTTTAAAACTACTTTTACGGATTTTATCGCGTTTATTTTTTTCTTACTTTTTATTTTTATTTTTAATTCCCGACGTTTCGGGCGCTTTCCAGCACCCATGGTCACGGGGGGACTGAGATGACTGACGTCCCGATGTCATTGTTAAACCCGGAGTACCTTCAGCTTTTTTAATTATTGTTTATGGTCCGATCTATGCAAAATGAACTGACTATGTCCTGAGGTCTTGCAGTGGTATGCTTGGGTTTAGTTTTAATTTTATTGATTATAGGATCCCAAGCAGGTGGTAGTACCCAGCCTCCTTCTCTATTGAAATTAGGATGTTTTTTAATTTCAATAGCCTCACGTATCATCCTTGGTAGGAATCGGTGTTCTTTCGCGAGGATTTGTGGTCTATCAAATCTGATGTAATGGTTGGGGCCGTCTAGGATATGATCACAAACTGCAGACTTCCCGGAACGTTGATGCTTCACATCAGCTATATGTTCTTTTACGCGGGTCCTAATTGATCTTTTGGTTTGTCCTATATAAGAGAGACCACATTCACAATCAAGCTTGTACACTCCTGCATCTTGTAGAGGAATATGACACTTGACGGATGGTAGGAACTGACTAATCTTCTTCGGCGGCTTGTAGAATGTTCTAATAGAAGCTCGCTTCAAGATATAGCCAATCTTGTCTGTGACACCTCTGACATATGGTAGTACAGCAGGCACACGCTCGACTGTGGCCGGCTTCACTCGGTCACTGTGACGTAGGCGCGGGACCCGAAGCTTGTTGTCGTGCAGAACTTGCTTGACGTGCTGAAGCTCGGCGGCCAGGTGTTTGCTGTCACAGATCCCTCGTGCTCTCTGTAACAAAGATTTGCCCACGGTAGCTAACTGTGAAGGATGGTGGTGAGATTCACCGTTTAAATATCGGTTTGTATGGGTCTTTTTCCTATACACAGTGTGACCAATGGTGTTATTAGGATTTCGGATAACTAACACATCTAGGAAAGGTAAGGAATTATTTGCCTCTAACTCCATAGTAAATTGAATTTTAGCGTTTATGGAATTAAGATGTTCTAAAAATGCAGTTACTTTGTCTGATGGTAAAATTGTGAAAGTATCGTCTACGTACCGCTTGTAGATCCTTGGTGTAACAGGTGCAGTAAGGAGGGCTTTCTCCTCAAAGTCTTCCATGAATATATCGGCGACAATGGGAGATACAGGTGAGCCCATCGCCACACCATCTACTTGCTTGTAAAACTCTTCCTTCCACAATAGATAGCCAGATGTAAGGCAATGTCTTAGTAATACTGCATATTCTGCTGGCATGTTATTTTCCTCTAGTTTCCTAGTTATAATTGAGATGCAGTCTTCAACAGGTAGGCATGTAAATAGAGACTGAACATCAAAACTGACCATGGTTTCATTGTCAGTAAGATGTAGGTCTTTTATCTCACTGACAAAATGGTATGAATCCTTAGTGTGTGCTCTTGTGTGTCCTCTGAGTGGTGATAATATTTTAGCTAAGTATTGAGCCAATCCTCGCGAAAGAACACCGATTCCTACCAAGGATGATACGTGAGGCTATTGAAATTAAAAAACATCCTAATTTCAATAGAGAAGGAGGCTGGGTACTACCACCTGCTTGGGATCCTATAATCAATAAAATTAAAACTAAACCCAAGCATACCACTGCAAGACCTCAGGACATAGTCAGTTCATTTTGCATAGATCGGACCATAAACAATAATTAAAAAAGCTGAAGGTACTCCGGGTTTAACAATGACATCGGGACGTCAGTCATCTCAGTCCCCCGTGACCATGGGTGCTGGAAAGCGCCCGAAACGTCGGGAATTAAAAATAAAAATAAAAAGTAAGAAAAAATAAACGCGATAAAATCCGTAAAAGTAGTTTTAATCATCTATAATATTATCAGGAAATAAGTAGGGCGCCGTCAGTATAAGACGTGTTAAATTTACCTCTGTATATTTTATCGGTTAAAACTACTAAACGTGATTATATATGTATTATGTGTAGTTCATTGAGTGGATAAGGACATAGACTATTAGTGATAATGTTATCTATTGATTCAAATAAAAACAAACAAAGAAAAACACAAAAAAACTTCAACAGTGAAAGGCAATATTAATTCTAATAAAACTCAAATAATGTGCTCAAAGTGTAATGTATACTATTTAAAATAAACAATTAGTGTTATAAGTGACAAAGTGAAAAAAAAGTGATACAAACCAACAAAAACGGAAAAAAACAGCGTTCATCATTAAACAAAAAGAATGGACTTTGAACTACAGAACAATTTTTAAATCTGTTTAACGAACTTTTATTTATTATAAACGAACAATCTATATCGCAATTTCACATGTATTAGTAAAAGAACGGGTAGCGCGATGCATTAAGTGTTGACCACATAATTAACGAAGTATGAGTTCGGATCCCACAAAATATCAATTACACTTTTTGTGATTTCTTCGTTTTTATAAATTTAAAAGGATAAATCGTATCAACAACTCGTATAAACAACAACAAAATTAATTACAATTATTATACAAAACAGAACAGACTCAAAGAAACATGGATTTAGAAAACATAACATATCGAAAGCCTTACAGAACTAGTTCACTAAGTGACATGACTAACATCGAAGAATCTCGCCTTTTTGATACGACAATAATGAGTCTACCTGACACCTTACACAACAATAGTCAAACTTTACAAGACTTAAATGAAAAAATTAAATCGTTAACAAACGATCTTCTAAGTGCTAATCAAGAGATTGAGAACCTTAATTCCGAAAATTTTCGTCTGAAAGCTAACCTTGATAAGTCCTTAAAAATAATAGACTCATACAAAAGAATAATCACATCTGACAGGAAAAGTATGACGCCTACACCAAGAGGCAAAAGAAAGTATTCACAAAATAAGATCTTTGAAAGTCCAGCACAAATAACAAACCCAGGAATAGATGTTCAAAGTATAAATAATTCCCTAATTCCCATAACAAATCGATCTTTAGATGAATTAGAACAAAATGCAATAAATAATGACAACTTTAATATTATGACAATACCATCTGAAAAACCCATTAACTTGCCTGCCTGTTGTACTACATTTTCAAATAAAATATTGCAAAAAGATATTCAACAAAAAACAGAAATAAACTGTGATACTCCTCTTCTGTATGCAAGTAAAGAGCAAATAAATTCCCATGAAAAGGGTAATAAAGTATGGAAACGAAAAATTGTTATTGTAGCGGACGAACAAGGTTATAAAATAAGAGAAACACTGCAGAATTTTGTTGGTTATGAGTTTATAATAACTTGTTACTCAAAGTATGGAACCCCTTTAAAAGAGATGTTAGCGCCTGCAGAATCTGAGTTAAGCAAATTGAACAGCAATGATTTTGTAATAATACTTGGAGGAATTAATGATAAAAATCCTCGTGAACTATTGTTTTTCCTTAGACAATTTTTGAACAATGTGAGCAAACCCAATATTTTAGTATCAGAAGTACCACGTAGCAAATATCTTAATGAAAGAAAATTAAATTATGAAATTAAATTTATATGCTCTGAATTTAAGTATGTTAATTTTATTGAAATGAATTATTCTGTCATGATACCTAGGCGCAAATATTTTCCTCTATATACAAGCCAGTTACTTCTACAAGAAATATTACGTGTGGATTATAAATTAAAATATGAGATATACTGTAAAAGCTTAAAAAACATACCGGAACATAAGCAGACCTTTACTGAAAATAGTACCCAAACTGACATGTTTGTCGACCTTGTAAAATGTAATAACTTTTCTGACAGTAGCACCCAAACTGACATGGCAATTGAAACACCTTCTCAAATTAATTCTACCAACTTTTTTCTTGTATAACCAAATAAGTATACTTCATCAAAATATTAACGGCCTCATAAACAAGTGTGACTTATTAACTACATCTTTAGAATCTATAGAAAGTGTAAAAGATGTTAAAGTTTTATGCATTACCGAACACAATATGTCTAGTATTGATTTATATATCTTAAACATTCCAAATTATTCATTGGGTTCAGTGTTTAGTCGTAGAAATCGTCGCGGTGGATCTTGTATTCTGGTACATAAAAAAATAAAAAATATTCGATTGAAGGTATAATCGAATGTTCAGGAATACAATTACCTGAACATAAACTATATATATTCTGCATTTACAGACCCCCCAGGGTAAGTTCTGAAGATATCAATAAGTTTTTCGCAAAATTTACTTCTTTATTAAATCAGTTTTGCCTTGGAAAAAATAAAGTAATACTCTGTGGCGATTTTAATATTAATACTCTGAAGAAAAGTAAGGAAACTATTGAGTTAAGTGAAATTCTATCTGCGTATAACCTGAAAATAGGCATAGAAGAGCCCACTAGATTGGTAAGTGGCACATGTATTGACAATTTCATGTATAATGTTCGTGACTGTAAAACAAGAGTTTTGAATCTTGCGTTATCTGATCACACTGCACAAGTACTTACATGTCCAGTAAAAGTAAGTTGTCTGATCAAACATTGGTACATTAAAACGCGGGACTACTGTAAAGAGAATTTAGATAAATTTAAAGAATGCATTAACGCTCTAAGTTTCAATGATGTGTTTAGTAGCAATGATCCAAATACTTCGTTTAACATTTTTTATGATTTTTTCCGTCTTTTCTATAACTTATGTTTTCCTGTAAAATATATTAAAAAAGACTCAAAGTGAAGCCAAAATGGATAACGAAAGGTATAAAAAAGTGCTGTAAACGTAAACGTCAGCTTCTTTGGCAATATAGGAAAAACCGAACATACCTAGGTGGATTGAAAAGTACTCGGCCTAACACAGATCCATTCAATTCTAAAAATCAAATCTACCCACATTATATAGTTCAGTTCAGACTAGTTCATTGTGTGAAGTTCGAAACGTGTGCGATAATTAGTTGTGATTTTATAAATTTATTAACAAAGTAATCGGACATAATTTCCGCGAATGGAGCAAATCGAGCAGCGTGCCGTCATTAAGTACCTCCATAAGAAGGGGCTATCATCAAAAGCCATCCATGATGACATGGTCAGTACATTAGGCGATTGTGCTCTGTCATATTCATCCGTCAAAAAATGGATAGCAGAATTTAAGCGTGGTAGAGAGAGTGTGAAAGATGAACCCCGCTCTGGAAGGCCTTCGACGTCAACTACTGACGAAAATATTAAAAAAGTACTTGATTTAATAATGGGAGACCGCAGATTAAAAATTAGAGAGATAGCCGAGATTATAGGCATCTCTTATGAATGAACTCAAAACATCATTGTCAACGAGTTGGGTTTCCACAAGGTGTCTGCGAGGTGGGTTCCGCGACTGCTTTCAGTTGAACAAAAAAAGGACGCGATTGACTATTTCACGCGACTGTTTGGAGTTATTTGAAGCCGATGCAGATGATTTTTTGAATCGTTTTGTTACTATGGACGAAACATGGGTTCATTACTGTACACCGGAAACAAAACAATAATCAAAACAGTGGCTAAGACCTGGTTCACCACCCCCTAAAAAGGCTAAGTCGATTTTGTCGGCAAATAAGGTGATGGCTTCAGTATTCTGGGACTCGAAAGGTGTGATTATGATTGATTATCTTGAAAGGGGTCAGACTATAAACTCTGATTACTACTGCACTTTACTACGTCGTTTACTAGAGGAAATAAAAGAAAAACGTCGAGGAATGCTCAGAAGAAAAGTCCTGTTTCATCAAGATAACGCCCGTGTTCACACGTCAGTACAGTCAATGGCTGAAATTCACAACTGTGGCTTTGAACTGTTACCGCATCCGCCGTATTCACCTGATCTAGCACCATCAGACTTCTTTCTGTTCCCTAACCTAAAAAAGCACTTGGGAGGTCAAAGATTTTCGACAAACGACGAGGTCAAAGCAGCTGTAGACGCATATTTTGACTCTAAGGAAGAATCATTTTTTTCAACGGTCTAAATGCTTGGAAGGGGAGGTGGCAAAATTGTATTGAACTTGATGGTGATTATGTAGAAAAATAAAAATATAACTGATTTAGTATGTGTTTATTTTCTTGGTTAGGCCGAGTACTTTTCAATCCACCCTCGTAAAATAATAAAAGAAGTTTTATAGACCTTTCATCAAGACTGAGTCGTGTTATCAAATTCACACAAAAGGTTAAAAACGACAATTTCATAAATAATGCTCGTAACAAATGCAAAGCTACTTGGACTATAATTAATAATAGGACAATTAATTTACCAAATCAGGAAATACAACAAATTACTATCAATAACACTACAATTAAGGATCCCATAAGCATAGCGAATAAATTTAATGAATATTATATTAACCAAATCACCAAATTGGTCCCGCATAGAACACCAATTAATATTTCAAGTGAATCTAAATCTTTATTTATGAAACCCGCAACACCGAATGAAATAAATAAAATTATTTTAAATTTAAAACCTACGAATAGTACGGGTTATGATGATATTTCAACCAAAGTATTAAAATATGTTTCTATCAAATTATCACATGTACTGAGTCATATTATCAATCAATGCATTTATCATGGCCTTTTTCCTGACAAATTAAAGTTAACCATAATCAAACCTATTTTTAAGAAAAACGACAGAAATGACATGAGCTGTTATAGACCGATATCATTAATACCGGTTCTATCTAAAGTTTTTGAAAAAGTGATTCATGAAAGATTAAATAATTATTTCGAAACAAATAATTTATTTTCAAAAGAGCAGGTAGGTTTCAGAAAGAACAAAACTATAAATATGGCAGTTTTCTCATTTTTAAAGAGTGTTATGGTAAACATGGATAATAAAAATCATGCCTGCGCCCTTTATATGGACCTAACAAAGGCATTTGACTATGTTGACCACAATATATTGCTAGATAAGCTATTTGCCTATGGAGTTAGGGGGAAATACGCATGATCTTATTAGGAGCTATCTTGGTAACAGAATACAGTCTACACACATAACGAGATTGTGTCCTCACAAAAAAATTATATGTGACTATGAATCAGAGTACAAAATTAAAAACTTTGGTGTGCCACAAGGCAGTGTATTGGGTCCATTATTATTTATTATATACATAAATGATCTCCCAAAAGTAACAAGCAATGACACTATTTTATTTGCTGACGACAGTACAATTATATTTACAGGAAAAGAAAAAACACAAATAGAATTGGACATAAACAATACCTTAGATAATATTATTAAATGGTTGACTTTGAATAATTTAAAAATAAATTTGGAAAAAACTAAATTAATGACGTTTCGAAACAGAGTTCACAAATTAATGGACATGAAAATCTACTATACACAAACAAAAATTGAAGAAGTAGAGACAATAAAATTATTGGGACTAAACATTGATTCTCAACTAAACTGGAAGTCACATACAGAGATGTTGTGTTCGAAACTTAATCAATACTCATATGCGATCTACATGTTGTCCAAAACTGGCAGTACATCAACAGTTTTAACGGCTTACCATGGACATGTTACTCCTCTTTTAATGTATGGTGTTATGTTTTGGGGCAACTCTGTGGGAAAAGAGTTGGTCTTTAGGGCGCAAAAGAGATGCGTTCGGGCTATATACAGAATGAAACAAACCGAGAGCTGTAGGTCGATATTTTCAAAGATTAAAATATTGACACTACCGTGTATTTATATACTGGATATGGTGCTATTTGTAAGAAATAATAGTAACTTATTTGTTAAATTAAAAAGCAAGAGACACCCTTTCCAAATAAGCTTCATGTATAACAAAACTAAACTTTTAAACAGCAGTGTATTTTGTATGATTCCGAGAGTGTATAATCATTTACCCAACTCTCTGCTTGAAATTTCAAATAATAATTTATTTAAAAAAAAAGTGAAGACACTACTTTAGAAAAATCATATTATTCGGTAAGGGAATTTCTTGAAGACAAATTAATAGATGCAGTATTGTAACCGGCTTAGTGGTACTGTGACATTAATTAGACATTTTATGTGACATTATTTTACAAAGTTGACATTGTGTATTAATTAGGTAATCTCATTTGACATTATTTTAATAATTATTTAGACACTATGATTTGATATGTAATAATTTTAATTTAATCTATAGCATAAAATTAAGAATTTTTGCATGGCATGAGCCTAAATATGGCGATCAACAATGTAAATTGACCACTGTAACACCATCTGTACCCATATTGCGCAAATAAAGAATTAATAAATAAATAAAATAATAAATAAATAAATATTTCTTATCTCATATAAATGAAATTAAAATGAACAGCAAATTTTTTTGAAAAAGAGTGTACATTGAGATGTTGTATTAATTTAGTTTACTTTATTTATTAAAATAAAATAACAATGAACAGCAAAATTTTTGAAAAAGAGTGTTTATTTATTTATTTCAGAGACCATGTCTCTGAAATAAACAATAAGTTGTTGTATTACGACTTTTAGGATCATGTCTTACCGGTATCGGCGTAGAAACAGCACGATTATCAATTATCAATTCTTAGTTTTTTACCAATTTCAGCAATAAGATGTCAATATAACAATATTATGTCAATCTAATGTCAATAATTACGGCACATAATTAATAAATTGTGAAATATAACTTAATACAAAGGCTTCAATTATTCAGAATAGTATTTGCATACATTTGAAATTAGTAAAACATTAACATTTTATGACTAACAGGCGTCTTTTTTTTAACCTTTGGTTCATTGAGATGTATTAATTTAATTTACTTTATTTATTAAACGTAATACGTCCAGCTTTCTACAATTTTTTATCTGCCTGTGAATACGTGTAAGTTTTTACATGTCATGGACAAATGAATATCAACATTTTCGATATTAACCTCAGAAATGTAAATGTAGCATGCGGCAGGTACATAAACCCTGTGGTTATTTTAAAATTTTAAAAGATATTATTGTAGTAGTTTAATTTAATTTGAATCGATATTACATGTTGTTCGATGTAGCAGTTAGTGTGTCGATAAAATATATGTAACTAATTCATATAAATTGTTTTTGCCCATTACAATACTAATTACATTGTTATTATATTATGTATTTTGTACACAACTTGTTCATATAGTAATGTGGTTTTTATTTTAGAGACAGCTATGGGTACCTCAATGAAGGAAGACCAACAAATAATATCAGATAAATATTTTCAAGCTATTCACACGATCGGCCAATCTGTTGTCCAAAGATTAGTAAGAGTTTGGTTATACATCGACGCTACATTTGCTTGCTCTAAAATTGGGAAAATTCAGAAAAAAGCCATTAAAGATCTCCATGAGTTTACCATGAAAATAATACAGGAGAGAAAAGCATATTTGACAAATAATAATGTTATAACAAATGCAGATGGAGATGATGAAGTATACGGTAAAACAGGTAGACTAGCAATGCTGGATTTACTTCTGGAAAATGAGAAACAAGGAATGATAGATGTTGAGGGTATCAGGGAAGAAGTTGATACATTTATGTTTGAGGTAAGTACATACAATATTTAATAAAGGACTTTAAATTTATAATAAACAATTAACATATATTTAAAGAAATACTCTCTAATAACATTGAGTTGAAATATATTCTTTAAATAAAATAAACATTTATGTTTTAAGGGCCATGACACAACGGCAATGGCGCTTTCTTTTATGATAATGCGAATTGCTAATGAGCCAGATATTCAAGTAAGATATCCTAAACACTTACATGCATAGCCAACTATGTACTTTACATACTTTTTAAAGCCTTCATATGTTTTGAACTTATTTTATTTTGTGATTTAAACTGTATTTAACCCGTACATCAAGCTTTCGTCTGATCTCTTCCTACTGGTTTATTTATTTATAAAACGGTTGGACCCCTTAACCCTCTAATAGTCCATTTAGGAAAATATCACCTTACCTATTGTTATCACTGATGCATCTTATGCTTAAAGGCTTTGGAAATATATTTCGGTGCTGGCTATTCATCGTAGTTGTTAGAGGTCACAACTTATTTGTAACTTCTTTGTTTAAAGTGCCCAGAAGTCAGTGAATGCCTGCAGTAGCCAATTAATCTAATGTGTTATCTTGAATGTTCCTCTACTATAAAATAGTTTAACGAGGTGATTAGCGAATACCTCTATTTATCACACTGTATTAAAATCGAAACAAAAACATACGGTATGTTTTTGTTTCGATTTTGATTCAGTGTGATAAATATTTACAATTGGAACCCTATCATCTCACACGTGACTGTATGATACTAGGGAAGTCAAAAAGTTTTCGGAATAAAAGGGAAATGAGGTGAAATTAAATTATTTATTTATTTTATATAAACATTTTCGATATATTCTCCAATAACCCTATACACTTCTCAGATCGTTCAAATAACTTATGTATTCTTTCAGAAAAAAATGTTTTGCTCGTTCGTCGTTGAGTCGTTTAAAGTTTCGAAGCCGCAGTTGTGTACGGAAACCTTCGCCACATGACTTCCGTGAACGGGCGAAAAGAGCAAGCCTCAAGACTGCTTTCCTCTTTGTTTTCTTCTACTTTCAATTTTTTTAGTAGCGTATCGAATTACTTTCCCGCATTCGAAACCTTCATCTTTATGATCGATTGATAAAATACTTTTGAATCCCAAAAACTAAAGCAATAGTCTTTCCAGCTGATTGTACCTTGAACATCCTAGGTGTTGGGGCGCCTTTTTCATGCCACTACATGGACTTTTGCTTTGACTCAAATTATAGTGATAACCCGGTTCATAATTTCGTCCCTGTTCTCACTACACAGTTCCAAAAATTTGCGCGATTACAGGAAGAAGCGGTGTAAATATTCTTGGCACCTATCTTACACTGACCTTAGACATACCAAGATGGTCATGGAGAATGATTCAAATGGTCATAGATGATACTCCAGTTATTTCATTGATTCGTTTTTCTTCAGACGAGCATCTTCAAGAACAAGTTTGTCAACTTATTTGACAATGTCTGAGGAAGTTTCTTCCATAATGATATGTGGAGTTTTTCTTGCTTAATCTTAACTTAATCACGGCACGAAACTCAATTTTTCATCATCGTTTTCACTCTATTATTCAAACTAGTATTAAGCCCCAAATAGTTACACTACCTTTCCGCAAACTTTTAATTTTCCCTCGTACGATACTCATTTTACAGAAAAGTAGTATAGCAATAAAATAAAATTAAATATGATGTGTATTGAATATGGATTTACAGATTTCGATATATGAAGAAATGCTGAGTATTTTTGGCGAATCTCAGAGACGTCCAACTTTAGAGGATCTTGCCAAAATGAAGTATTTAGAATGCTGCATTAAAGAATCTCTTAGACTTTACCCTAGCGTTCCATTCATATCCAGATATATTGCAGAAGAAGTTGAACTAAGTATGTATTTGTTACTATTTTTAACGCTTTATTTAACAATACATGTCCAACAATAGTGACAAAAGACCAACAGTAGTAGTAGCCTGGTTTCTAAGTTTGTATCCCAGCCAAAGTGAACAATAATCAAAAAATCTTTTTGTTTTTAGGTTTTGGTTCGATGTGGCACTTTTTACGACCCCATGTCTCCAATATTGCTTATCTTCAGTCTCTGATCTGTTCACATAACTGTTATATCGGGTACGGTTAGGTTCCCACACGATTCAATATGTATACATATTACAGACATCGGATATGCAAAGCAGCCTAAAAGATGCTCCTCGCCAGGTATTACGATCGTCAAGCCATCTAACAAGCGTGGGAATAATTACAGAACATTCTTACAACAAAAGAGGCCCTCACTGGCGTTGAATTATTTTAGCATTGTAAAGAGAAAATTATGCTTTACTTAAAATAATAATATGAGCATTTTTAAAGTGTTTTATCCGTCATCACTGGCCTGCTATAAATAGTTCAGAAATAACTTCACACCTGCATAATGCAGGAATATCCATTATAAGCTAATCGTTAAATTAAAGACAAAATGTAACTATGCACGCATTTAATGCATAGTGCGTTTTCAGACCGTTAAACGTTAAAACATTGGTAAAAACAGGAGCTATTACAACTAAATATAATTATGCTTGAATCGATTGTAACTAAATTTATGCGTAATGTTTCATGATTTTTTCAGGTGGATACACAATTCCTTCAGGTACCCTGTGTCAAATCCATGTATTTGACATCCATCGCAATGAACACCTGTATCCTAACCCTAATAAGTTTATTCCCGAGCGATTTATTTCTGAAAACCATACATTGCGGCACCCTTATGCATATCTTCCCTTTAGTGCAGGACCAAGAAACTGCATAGGTAAAAATTGTTATATCTTATACTAACCTTAATCTATACAAATATATCATCATAAATACCGTACCAATCTAACAAAGTTCACCGCTAAACATACCCATTATGGTAATATTTGCCAGAGTTGAAGCGCTTTGTAGGTGAGCCGGCAACTATTTTTATTTTTTAATCTATTTTTTATAAGGAGGACGCAGCTGCCCATTTTATGATTTTTGCTCGTCTATGTACATAAAACAGGGTGATCGAGTTTCGCTCTGCGTTAAAACAATTATGGTATTTTCAGGGATGACTGCTATCTAGATACACTAAATTATAGAAAAATTGCTTCCTTGAAGTATTGAGTTAACATCCTTACTTCCAGGTCAAAAGTTTGCTATGATGGAAATGAAGATAATGATGTCAAGTTTACTCAGAAGATTCCGTGTCGAGCCAGTCACAAAGCCCGACGACATTACTTTTACATGTGACCTCGTTCTGCGCGCCACCCATCCTTTGTTTGTCCGATTTTTGCAAAGAAAATAGAAATAGACATTAATGCAGTATCAAAAATTGTGAGTCATAATAATTTCGACAAATTAATATTTAGAAATTTTAAATAATAATCTAATTTATACGGTACTTTGTACACTGTTGATGAACTATATAGATACACAGTAATTTGTCATCCAAGTTCGAAAAAGAAAATGTTACATGTTTTTAACTGTTACTCAAAAATTGTTAGACTTACTTGTAATTTTGCACTTCTAATAAAATACACTCGAAAATACACATTTAACCCCTAAGTTCCCAGCTAAAATGTTCGCACCGCTCGCGCGCTTCGCGTGACGCGGCGTCGCTAAAAATAACCTTACATGGAATTTGTCGTACATTTATTTTCAATAAAATTCATTATAAATTTCAATATAATACTTGTTTCTGTTTATTTACTACGTTATATTACTTGTTTTTGTGCTTCTTCTTCATTACAAATAGATTTTAATAGTAAAAAATGTACATATCCAGCGCAGAACAGCAGCGTGAATATCACAATTATTTCTGTATATTACTAGAAATTATTTACGGAAAAATATAAATTATATTCACACAAAAGCTTTTGAATAAAACTAAATTTACGGATTTTATCGCGTTTATTTCACTACTTTTAATTATTTTTAATTCCCGACGTTTCGGGTGCTTTACAGCAACCATGGTCACTGGGGGGGACTGAGATGTTTGACGTCACAATGTCATAGTTAGTCCGGCTACCTTCAGTTTTTAAATATTAATTTTTTGGTCCGATTTACGCAAAACGAGCTTATAGTATCATGAAGTCTTGCGGTGGTATGCTTAGGTTTGGGTTTAATTTTATTAATTATAGGATCCCAAGCAATCAAAAGCAAAAATTTAAGAAATCACAAAAGCTTTTATAACAATTTTATAAAAACACTATACAAAACACTGATAACACACTAGAAAAATCCGAAAATCTACACAATGACTCGCCACACCTAACAGTCGTACGAAATGAACGTAGATTATAAATAAATACCATAGACTAACTGAGTTTTTTATTGCGTTATAAGATAGAAAATTTCACATGGAGTCTATAATACTAAACTTCTTCATAGACCAGTAGTCTTTAAATATAAGTTTTTATGGTTTGAGTTGCTGTGGGAAGGTGTGGTCGACCCGACCGCTTGGAATCTCATGGAATATTGCCGTGGTCGGATCCGACTGTGTGCATATTGAAGGGTTAAACCCACTGATTCACTGATAACTAATTCACTGATTCCTTCACTAATTAATTTAAAATCTAAGCCATTTCTACGTAAATTAGAAAGGTAGATCATAAGCTGTATACAAAGGTAAAACATGTAAACAACGAATTGTCGATATTAGGTGTCAAAATACTGATGTGATCGAATACCAAAGTTGAGTTAAAAGATTATAACACTTCATTAAATTATACTTACAAGAATATAAAACGTTCCTGTCTGTTCGTCCATTGTATTGAACTTGGCCCCTTTTTACATTTATTTTTATGTAATTATTATTTTCTGTTTGTAGGTTTAACCTACGGTGGCTACTTTTGATTACTGTTGGATTATTATTAACTATGCGTTAGGTATATCTTCTTCTTATTTATCAATCCGTATATCTACTGCTGAGCGTGGCTCTTATGCAATAAGGTAGGTTAAGTATGCAGCGTCACCCCTCCGAAGGGGTTAGGCCTCCCTCCCTAACCCAAATACCCAAAATTGGGTCACTGCAAATCTATCATATTATCCGTTCTTGCTCCTGTAACGCGAAAATGGCGGTAGTTTTTCATGAACAAAAGTATGCAATATTACAGTACGGCCAGAATATTAACAATTTGTGTTTTTGAACTTATGATGGATGGAGGAATGGATTTGAATCGAGAACCCGTTACGCAATTGCGATGACACTGTCACCGCTGCATAACCCAAACGAAATGAACTATAATCAAAGCCTAAATCGTGCTCCAGTAAAACGTTATAGTAGTTTCTGTGGAGCGTTGATCGCTCGAGAAGGCTGATTATCTTGCCTAATGGCAGACTGTACTCCCACCTCCAACTATGACCAAACAATGATCAGATTCACTGGCCACCAGAACTTTAAAATTTCTATTTTAAACATCATTAAAGCTTTCAATCCCTAATACATTCACTAGAGTGTGATATTCTGTTCACTTAAAGTTTTCGCTGCATTTACAATAAAAATAATAAATGCTATCTTTGAAAACAAATAGGCCCTGAATATAAACTTTAATGAATAAAAAATATTCGATATAGTTACAATTTATATATATATATATAGTGAATGGCAAAATAAAACAATATATTATTAGCTTCCTTTCACACAAACACACTCGAAATATTTACGCTTATATTCCAATAATGGATTTCATTACTAATACCTTAGATTCTGTTGCCAAATCTTTGTTAATAACATGTCATACATTGAATCAATCTATACATTGAATACACTTTTTATCTTCCTTGTTAATAAATCTGTTTGCTTACAAATATTAACAGTGAGCTTTCCAAAATTGTCCAAGAAAATGAAATTTGCTAACGGCATATATAAAAGATTTTAAACCATATAGGACTTTTGAATTTCTATGTGCCGTCTTTTAATTTTTGTTTTACAAAGTCTCTAAAAAAGAAATAAAGCTCAAAAAAAAACTCCGTACCTATTTTCAAAAGTAGTCCTAGTCCAAATACATGAACTTAATAACAGCTTATAATATACATAAGTGCGCCACCTCTCACCTATTTAAATATGTGCTTGCACTTCTTTGTTCCGGTCTAAATGATATAAACAACCAGTAAAACTACAAACTGTAAAGCATTTCACGTCATGGCCTTAGTTCTAATCGTAAACTATTTTTTTAAATAATATTAACAATGCTATAAATATTACTAATATTCCCATTAACCACTCGTGGTAAGCTTAAATTGCTTGTGTTACGAGTGGTTCACGCCAGTATAGTTCGAATGGTGGATTCGAACCCACGACCTTTTTGAGTTCTCGGTCCACGCCCTGCCATTAGGCTACTGTCGCTTATAAAACTATCATTTACTTATGTAAATTAAGTATTAATTATCTTTTATCTGTCTCTTTTTTATGCGAGGATTTATGGTTTATCAAATATGATGTAATCGATCTTGAACATGTTCACTCAAATGAGTTAACTATCTGGCTCCAAGAATTCTGCAGAACACCGATTCCTACCAAGGATGATTAGCGATGCTATTGAAATTACAAAACATCCTAATTTCAATAGAGAAGATGGATGGGTGCTGTCATCTACTTGTGATCCTATAATTAACAAAATTAAACCCAAAACCAAGCATACCACTGCAAGACTTCAAGATACTGTAAGCTTTTTCTGCAAATTAATATTCAAAAACTGAAGGTAGCCGGGCCAACTATGACATTGGGACGTCAAACATCTTTGCCCCCCACCCCCGTGACCCCATGGTCATCGTGCTGTAAGCACCTGAAACGTGAAGAATTAAAAATAAGTTAAAATAGTTAACTAAACGCGATAAAATCCGTAGATATAGTTTTATTCAAATTGTGTAGTGTTCGCGTAAATTTAAGAAATCATTATGTTATCTAATTAAGTTAATATAATCTATTTCATATATTTTTCATTACGTATGAACCATAGTGTTGAAATACACATAAATATTTTAATTGTTTCGCAGTAATCGATTGTTCACCGATGTTGGTAATCGGTTATATCTACTAACGTACTATTTATTTATTTATACCATTAAGCTACGTAGTGGTATAAATAAATAAATAGTACGGTTGCAACTTGTTTTAATAAATAAAATAACCAACGTTTTTTATTTTACAAATATTTGGTCGTCTTTGTAGATTTTTGGTACTTTTACCTCATAATCTGGGCCAGTCTATATGGCAAACATCCAGACATTTTTATTCTAGATTATTATTTACCACCTTTATTAAAAAAATGTTAGGTAAATGGTAAAAATGTTGACCGCTTATACACAATTCAGCGCATTTACGCAAAATTCAGCGTTTACTGCGTTTGTAAATAAAGGCATGCTATTTTTCCGTCAAAATCTGTGTTCCAAGTGGTAAAGTTCACCCATAGAATATGTAAACAAATAGATTTAAACTCTATGAAACAGCACTATAAAAAAAGGATCATACAAATAGTCATGCAGCATTTTTCTGATAAAATTTCATCTATGTTTCCACATTCTCTAAGCCAGAGTTTTGATTGCGAAGACTTGCATAATATTCAATTGTTGAAGTCTATAGGTCATCAAAAGTCTAGGATCATGAAATTGCAGGATTCCAAAAATTTATCCCGACAAAAATTACATGAAACCATTTTGTTTAGTAACCTATAAATCTTTTAATAAAAAAAATTAATAAAACCAACATTGATTGTTAGTAACAACAGTTAACAACCTTGGCTCGATGTTTTGCAGTGAAACTGTTTTGTTCGGATTAATACTTTACTTGTACTTTGTTTGACTGCCTCGTCGGTCTAGTGGTCGTAAACGCGGTTGCTGATCTTGAGGTCTCGGGTTCGAACCCCAGGTCGGGCCAAAATCAGTTATTGAGTTTTTTTGTTAAGAAATTCTCAGTCTTTACGTGCGTTCTTCGGAAAGCATGTAAAGACGTTGGTCCTGCGCCTGATCTCTTTACGGTCACGTTGACTAACCGTCCCAACGGACTATGAGAGCGAGGGAATAGACCTAAGCATCTCTTAGGTGTGCGTTGTATGTGATTAGCAGTGGTCACATTCAACCGCCAGTACGACGTATTTCGCCGATCGTTGAGTCCATATACTCCTTGGGGCGTCGAGGTCACCGGCCCCTAGGCAGAACCTTAGGCACTTTAACACGCTCTGTGCTTATAGTGCTTAGTAGCGTTGTCAGAGTGCCATCCAAGCACTTCCCCCAATCCGTTCGTAACGAAAGGGGCAGACAGTGCCCCACAGTGTTGCGCCCCCTCCCCACATTCTACCACACCTCAACCCTCGAGTCGCGCGTCATATCGCCTGGCTCTTCTGGTTATCGTATATTATTCACGTCGTCAGGTGTACAGAAATGGACATAGAGTTCTTTAATCCCGAAAAAAGTAGGTCCTGTTTCTGATGAAAACAACAATAACGTTCTAATCATAATAAATTAGTTCTAATAAGTGCAGATATATCTCGTATAAATCTTTTTTTCCCAAAAATTGAAATACCCTGTCCTGTATGTGGATTGATGACAAGAGACGAAATGATTGATCCTTTAGGAAAGAAAATGAAGATATGGATTATTTTAAATAGAAAAAAGAACAAAGAATATTATGAATTTACGACTTCCGTGTGTGACTTTCAGTTTAGTCAACAATATTTACAAATTATTGTATCTTTTATTGTTTTACTAAAATAGTCACAATCATTACAGCAGCCAAAACGTTCACACTTCACTATACTCAGTTTTCATTGTAAGTAAAACAACTTTAATGAATTGAAAGCATGAATGTTAGTTAAAGATCTTTATAAATAGATCTTTTTAAATTCCTTTCTTAATGATGAAACATCACTAACGATTAAATTGTAATTCACTTCTACAAAACTTTACTTTAATTTTAAAGCTACTATAATAAATTTTAATTTTCAAATAAATGTACTGTAGACATATACTTACTAATAATTAACAGATAGTAGATAGTAGCCCAACGGATTAGTAAGCTGAAGTGGCAATGGGCCGGCCATATAGCTCGAAGAACCGACAACCGTTTGGGAAAAAAGGTTCTCGAGTGGTAGCCTCGTACCGGTAGGCGAAGTGTAGGGGCGCTCCCCACTAGATCGAGTGACGACCTGGTAAGACATGCAGGAGGTCAATGGATGCAGGTGGCTCAGGACCGTGCTTTGTGGCATACCTTGGGGGAGGCCTATGTTCAGCAGTGGACTTGTGAAGGGCTGTAATGATGATGATGATTAAGTTTGTTAATATTTTTTCTGTTATCACGATGATTAAATATTTTACTACTGGAATTATCCTTTTCAGCAAAGTTTTCTTTCAAAGCAATCATTATATATCATATCACTACACAAACGTCATGACTGCTAGTGGGATGGCGAATGTTACCACCGCTAACACGCTATGAGTTATCCTTGCATTCGGAATTGGTAATATAAAACATATTGAAAACTTCGATGTCTTTACTAAGTTCGCTGTCAATACGTATGTTATCGTCTCGATTATTGCTACTACCAAAGATGTTTTATAGGTACAGACACCGTGTACGCGCGCCTAAAACGCTTCCATTTAAAAGGCGCCAATATTGGCGTATTCGTTCGATCGTTCCGCCATTACGCCAGCGACGTTCACTGCTAACATACATCATGCACCAGTGTTTTTAATTTCGGAAAATGACTGTTTGTGCTGTGAAATCATGTAAAAATTACTCTTGGAAAAAAGATAAGGATAAGAACATCACTTTTCATAAGTAAATATACAATTTTCTGTTGTATTTCTTAATAAAATAATACGAAAGCTGAATGTCAATACAAGTAATAATACTGCGCAATAATATTCGAGTGTTGCCTACCGTATGAAATGTTTTTCCCTATTTTAATGTCATTAATAGACGTAAAGCAACTGTTGACAACGGATATTTATCCAAAGCAGCCGATACGCAACCGTGGTGAACCGGTTGATTATCCGACTACAAACGAAAAAGGATGGTTATGTTTTTACTGTGTGTGCAGTTGGCTAAGCTGAATCGCTTTTTGGAATGGTGCTCAAAAACTACTTGACCTATTTAAAAAATACTTTCACCATTAGAATGCTATTATGACTGAAACGTAGGATGTATTTTAAAATAAAGGGCACTACCATCAACGAATATGTTTTTTTAGCTAAACTCGTACAGTTGTTGACCGATTTTGAAAATTCTTTTACCACTAGAATGTTATGTATAATTAAAGATGTCTAATGTAGGATGTATTTTATTATAGATGGCACTACTTTCTATGAATATGTTTTATTTGGCTTATCTCGAAAATTACTTGACTGATTTTGAAAATTCTTTTACCATTACATTACTAATGAGGGCTTTAGTTGTGTGATTAAATATTATTATAATAATTATGTTATATTGTTATTTGTTATATTATTATTTGTTATATAATTATGTTATATTATTGTTTGTTATATAATTATAATATAATGTTCAATCCACTTTCATGTCAAGGGCACTTATATACAATCAACATTGATTTTATATGCTATTTTTATTTATTTACTTACAGGTTTTACAGTACAAAATGTAGCCTTTAAACACACAATCTTTTATCGTCTTCCAGTGGCAGGATTTAATTGATTTCACGCAATGATTTGATCTAGTCATGAAACTGTCATGAAAATTTTAAAAAAATAAACATTTGCTATCTCTTGGCCGAAGTTTACACTTAACCAAACTTACTTTTGTACGTCATTTTACTAAAGATTAAAAATAATTAATGTCTTCACGGCAATATTTTGGGTTTTAAGGTACGAAAGTGTGGTACTCTATATATATTCAATAATAATAGATTAGTTCAATATATGTTAGATACATAAATATCTAATGTGATTTTTGATTTATTTTTAACTGTTACATTAATTATATCTAGTTTTTATTACTTATCTTCACTATTTTAGTGCGATTTTCGTACCTACATAAAACATAGCCATATCCCTTGTGTATGTATATCCCCATTCACATACGTGCACAAATGCACACGCCTCGCACACATATTTTATACTCAGGTATGTCAATATTAATGAAATATAAAATCTCCCAAATTTTTGGGCAATCGATTCGCACTATTATTACCGAAGTCACGCACACTAATGCAGGCATGGTACGTAAGATATGCGCGTCACGTGGTACTCACGCACACATGAATCAAAGACTGGCGTCACCGTGAACGGTGCGATGTGTTAGCAACACGGTATCTGTACCTATAAAACATCTTTGGCTACTACGCATACGGTCATTATCACTACCATTACTCGTCAACACACAGGGGCTGATTTTAATAACATTGAATAACATATTCCTACGTACCTTTCTATAGCCAAGGTAGTCATTACAAGTTTGTTGTTATTCCGTAGTAGAAATACTGACCTTTATCGTCGGTATAATTAGACATAACTAAAGTTGGTTCTTTTTAAAAAAAATCTTGTAAAACTAAAATTTTGTTAAATTAAATAAATTAAAATTTTGTGAAGCTAATACAAAGTTATGAAGCAAAAGTATTAGAACGGTGTATAGTTATGTTACGAGCTTAGGGTTCGTTCGTGACAATATAAACTGCCGATTGAATTACCAAAATTGACACTTTAATTACTGAACACCAATAAAACAGAAAACTTAAATCACACTAATAATTATCACAACACTTTAGTTCACTTTATTTCGCTCCGAAAGCTTCACTCGTATCGCCAATTCAATCCTGCCACCGCGGACGCTGCCCACAACGGCTTTAAATAGGCCTTTTCCACCGAAATATCCAGAATATTCCAGCAAATAGCGGCCCAGACCGACCAGGTGCAGAAAGTTCGAGTGTGGGGCTTTCTGGAAAGCTTAGTTCTTCCATTCAATACTAGATGGCACTTGTGGGAGAGTTCTAGAAAGATCTTGACGCTCCAATTTCTGCTGCTTGATACCAGATGGCGCTAATAATCAGCCGTCACATACCAGGTGCTAATTATAGTGCACAACACTGTCCCCTCCTAAGACATGTTGGTCCAGAGCATTATCGACCCCATAATAACGAGCCAGTCGTCGTACTCGTAACATCGTCTATGTGGGTACATACTTGAGTAACAACTTCTTCGCCTTGACCATTTCATTCGGGGGGAGAACGCTGCGACAGTCCTCTAAAAATGCGGTCACTCTCATTTGCGCATCCTTGTTGGGAGTTCCATTCGATAAATATTGGCACCACGCTAACGCTAAAGCTAACTAAGTACTAACCAGTGTGCCTTTCTATATAATCTGTTCCTGATCACAAAGATTCAGCACACGTACTCCTGAGATATCAGTGGTTCTGACCAAGGTTCGAGCTACTTTCTATGGAAGGTCATTGTTTACCCTTTTCACGAGTATACAACGGTGAGGTTTCCCAGGGTTCCGAGGAAGAACCAGCACAATCGTTAGAACAATCTTCTTAATGCTGTACACGTTCCCTGGTAACGCCCCTTCTACAAAAATTCTTCTTGTCCACATTTCAAAACACCTTTCTTAACGTCGATCTCACAATATATCAGCGTCGTCCATTATATCAGCCACGATGACATTATGCAGGTAGATCATGTTGCCTAGCTTCTATTCCATCTCCTTCTCTCCTCTGACAGGTATGCGCTGACCGGTGGCTGTTACCAAATTAATGCGTTCTTGGTTATATGCGGAGTCCCCAAGGAACTTTCTTATAAGTTGAGAACTGACAACCGTGCGAGAGGCTCCAGTGTCTATGGTCAGTTTACACAGCATTCCATTGATCTCGCCCTTGATGATTAGGCTATTCCCAACGTGGGTCTGTGAGATCGAAATCCGTGTAGCTCTTTTATCATCAACCAGCACCCGCCCTGCAGTCCTGGCTTTTACTCCTTTCCCTGCTGCTGCTGGGCGGTGCTGTTAGCCGTATTATCCTCTCGAGATCGATCACCTTCCCCTTCTACAGTTCGCTTAGGACAGCTAGATCGAAGATGGCCCCTTGCCCTACAGCCATAGCACCTAGGGATGTATCCTTTATTGCGGTTGCGAACTGTAGCTGCCGCAACCTCCCTGACGCGAAGGGAGCGAAGATCCTGCTGCACGGCTTCCACCTCCAGTGCATGGGCCAAGGCGTCCTTAAGCGTGGTGCTCGTGGTGCTCGAGCCTCACAGCAGCTCTTACTTCAAGGTTGCGGATGCCGTCGATGAATGTCTATACTAGGTTCCCTTCAATGAGCGCAGGTACAGAAAGGTATGCTTTTCGACCCATCTTCTCCACCTCAAGGGCTCACTGCTGCAGATTTTTGTTGCTGCGTTGCACGCGATCTTTAAGCTGCGCACCAAAGACGTGTTCCAGGTGTGCCTGGTGTTTATTCCAGCCATTCGCCTCCATGACAGCCTCGAACTGGATTTTGTAGGCTGACCAGGAAGAAGTCCCGTCGAACGGTGGCACTTTGAATGCACGTAGCGAAGGTGTTGTAGCTACTACGGGAGCTGTAATTCCATCCACCAGTTTGAGGTCATCCAGCGTTTTCTTCACCAGCCATCACGTCGTCAACCGGATTGTTCTCTTGGTCGATTCGGGTTTCAGCTTCCGACAGGTGGTTGTCATGTCAAGCAACCCTATCCTTCACCTCCTCCTTCCCGAAGGTAGCGTGAAGGTCCTTCATGAGGAGCATCTGTTCTTCTAACCGACGGGCCTGTTCCTCTTGTCCAACCCGCAGCTGCTCTTCCAATCGGCGTGCCTGTTTCGTTTGCTGGAGGGCCTGTTCCTCCTGCTGCTCTTTCAACCAACGGGCTTGTTCCTCCTGTCGGCGAGCCTGCTCCTGCAGCATCATCATGAGAGCACCTAAGTCAGGTGCTGCAGGTGTAGGAGCTGCTGACAGGCCAGCCTCCGTGGCTGACAGTTGGCCATCCGATGTCTGCGGCGTTGCACCACCAAATCTTCTCTGGTTCGTCTCCTGCTGGCATTGACTTCGGGTACAGACACCCTCCGTGTCGTCCTTCGGTAAAATCAGCATGATTTGATCTCACTTCTGACACCAATTGTTACGAGCTTCGGGTTCGTGACAGTAATAACTGCCGATTGAATTATCGAAATTGACACTTTATTTACTGAACACCAATAAAACATAAAACTTAAATCACACTAATAATTATCACACTTAACACTTTAGTTCACTTTATTCGCTCCGAAAGCTTCGCTCGTATCGCCAATTCAATACTGCCCCCCCCCCCCCCGTCGCATCCCTCAATGGCTTTAAATAGGCCTTTTCCACCGAAACATCGAGAATATTCCAGCAAATACCGGCCCCAACCGACCAGGTGCAGAAAGTTCGAGTGAGGGGCTTTCTAGAAAACTTAGTTCTTCCATTCGATACTAGATGGCGCTATTATGAGAGTTCTAGAAAGATCTTGACGCTCCTATTCTGCTGTTTGATATCAGATGGCACTAATAATATGCCGCCACACACGGCTCTAATTATAGAGCGCAACACTTAATTGGTAACAAAATAGCTCAACGTTAATCGCGTTTGTTGAGTTTGGTTAACATTGTGGTAAAGTCAATTAAACTCCATAAAAATTGCGCAGTAAATGCGCAGTTCAGGCGCAATTAATCAGAGCTATTGCAACGAATAATTACTGTACATAAAACTTGGATACATCATTATACGCTCAAAATAAAAATACAGTCAAAACAGTGGACTGCAAAGGGAGAACCGGCTCCAAAAAAAGCAAAAGCTGATGTGAAGAATCGACGCTCCGGGAAGTCTGCAGTCTATGAACATGTACAGGATCGCCCCCGTCACTACATCAGATTTGATAGACCACTAATCCTCGCTAAAGAACACCGATTCCTTCCAAGGATGATTTGCGAGGCTATTGAAATCAAAAAACATCCTAATTCCAATATTGAAGATGGCTGGGTGCTACCATCTGCTTAGGATCCTATAATAAATAAAATTAAATCCTAACCTAAGCATACAACTGCAAGACTCCATGATACCATAAGTTCATACTGTGTAGATCGGAACAAAAGTTAAATTTTAATCTATGGTAACCGCGGTTAACTATGACAGCTGGACGTTGAACATCTCAGCCCTTCCCGTGACCATGGGTGCTGTAAAGCTCTCGAAACGTCGGGTATTTAAAAAGTTAAATGTTCGCGTAAATATAAGAAATTATTAAGCAAAAACTGTTTATCGTCTGGGAAAGTGACTGCGATTGTTTTTTGGGATAGTTACGGAGTTATCATAATCGATTATCTTCAAAAAGGGAAAACCATTACAGGGGCATACTAAATATCATTACTTGAAATTGCGAAAAAACAGCGACATTTGCAATAAAACAAAATCTTGTTTCACCATGACCGTCTTACATCTCAGCGGTTGCCATGGCGAAAATCCACGAATTACGGTTTGAACTGCTTGACTGTACGCTTACTTACCAGATCTAGCCCCAAGCGATTTCTTTTGTTCGCTCATCTTAAAACTGCGCGCGGAGGACAGAGATTTTCGTCATATGAGGAGGCAATCAACTTTGTTAACAATTATATTTCAGAGAAAAACGCCGAGTACTATTTAGATGGGTTAGAGAGATGGGAGCATCGCTGGAAGGGGTGTGTAGAGTTACCAGGAGACAACGTAGAAAAATGTAAATAAATTTTAAGAAAAATGTCTTGTATCTTGTTAGGTCGAAAACTTTACAGATCACCCCCATGGGTAATACTTGAATATTTTGAGTTGACATTAATCTTAAAATAGTTTTAGAAAATCTTTTAAA
This sequence comes from Parnassius apollo, assembly GCA_907164705.1. Taxonomy (NCBI): domain Eukaryota; kingdom Metazoa; phylum Arthropoda; class Insecta; order Lepidoptera; family Papilionidae; genus Parnassius; species Parnassius apollo. The sequence goes on from CAJQZP010000610.1 coordinate 7,115,215, forward strand.
TGTATCATTAAATTCAAGCGAGTCCTTTTAGTACATTACCGGTCTTCCATACTTCAGTGCATATGTAGATTCAACGATTTTTCAACAAAATTCTAAGTAATAAAGTAAACTTTCTTTGTTGCGAACCCACAGAAATGGAATATTCCAATGGTATAGAGCTCAATCTCTATAATAACCAAGAAAGTCCGACTTTAATTTCTTTTGAGGAAGGAAACTATTCACTAAATAGGTGCATACTTTATCATCACGTAATCTGAACACATTACCGGATAGAAAAAGCTTACGCTAACGATTAAAATGATGTTGAGAATAGAATTGCTGGGATTAGTGGTGATGGAGATAGTGTGCACACAATCGAGGGAAGGCGGGAAGTAGTCTTCAAACTAGGTAAAATATATCATTTAATTTCATTTCGTGGATCTTACCAAAATTTATTTTTAACATATTTAATAATGGATTTCCACAAAGTGACACCTGATTTTATTAATTACCTTGGGAGAGACAAAATCCTTATCTGAAATGCTACTTACATGTACATTTTGGCAGCCTCTCACCACAGAAGCCCAACCTGGTTTAGAGCCCGGGACCAGACATTGCTATACTGAATAAATTAAGCAAATATTAATATCTGAGAAATAACTATATATTTGTACCATTTACTAGAAAGACTTATCGTTCTGAGAGGTTGCTAAAGGAATTGTGACTGCGACTGGTAGTCACTGCAGGATACAAGAGAGTTTTCAATGAAATACAGCAAAGGTTTTTGGCGCTACATTGCGTGAAGTAAGACTATATGATAATTTAAGTTTTAAATTAATTTAATTTATCATCTTAAAATTTTCTATCAACATAAACAGCATATAAGCACTTCAAAACGAAGTAAAAGAGGCATAGTGAGAGGTTTAATCAAGGAAAAGATTAATAATTGTAAATTTTTAAAACAGTTATTTAATTTAGAGGAGAAAAGTTGAACAAATTGATAGCAAAATTTGACAACATTAAGGCGAAAATTTTAATCTTTGAAATTGACAATGAAATCGCAGCAATTCACGAAGCAGAAAGTATCGCAGTTGAAAATAAATATTACTCGACCAGAGCTACAATATACCGTCTCTTGAACAAGCATGATTTTTATGATCAAGACAACTACTCTGTGAGCTTAACAAAGACACAAATTAGGTAACCGAAGTTGGAATTACCACTCTTTTAGGAGAAATTCAAGAATGGACAACTCTCAAGAACCAAATGTGCTATGGATGGTACAAATGTTCCTACAGTCCTACAATATTTAATATTCTCTTCGAGGTAAAGTAACCAATCTAATTAATTGAGAACAAATGCAACAGCAACGGTGCCGGTGCGGTAGGGGCTGCGTGGAAGCACGCCCGCACGTTCTAAACATCGGTGTGGCCAGCTTGCCATTCGTGCTGTGAAACCCACCGGTGATAGACTACACGATAATAATTGGAAATACCAGAGAATACACGACTAAGTGAGAAAAAGGCCACAAGGAGATAGTAAAAATGAAAAACATTTTGTAAATCTAAATGTGCACGCCTTAAGCGCTCATATTATACGTAAATTTTTATTATAAGTATTTGAAATACACAAAATTTTCATAAATAACCTTATTACTATCACTTCCAATTTTCAGATAATTTTATGTCAACCGTCAATAAAAATAAGTTGGAAAAATTTAAAAGCGCACGACTCAAAATGGTCATAATATCGTGAAAAAATGTAGAAAAAATATATGTTATTGTTATTGAGATTCAATTTTTTTTTTTATTATTTTTAATTGAAAAACTTTTAACAAAATTACAAGGCTGCTCAAACACTAAACATTTCGGAATTTCTCGGTCGAAAAATATAATATAACTAAACAAAACAAAATTAAAATGTTAATATTTTTGAGATTCAATTTTTTTTATTATTATAGTGTGTGCTTATATATATGTAGGATAGAATAAGAGAGAGTTAGTAATAAATCTAGTCAATACCACTAGACGTATTATCATTTATTCCCCGAATCTCCCAACATTACATGGCGACCCTACCAGGATTATAACACCAGAATATCGCGTATCGCAAAGTTCTCAAAATATTGAAATTAACCCTAATAACGATAATAATGAAAATAATCTAAAATTTTTTCGAGATCAATAGTATATTTAGTTGCGAATATAGTAATTGTGTTAAGTTAGCAATAGTTAAAAAGGTATCAAATGTAGATGGCTCGTAGATACCGGCGCTTCCTTATGTGCGATCAAATATGACACGCTTAGTAAACTAAACATTTCATTACAAAAGAAACCGATTACAATAAACGGAATTGGAGGCAAATTACGAACCGTGGGATTTGTTGATTTAACATTGTCTGTTGACGGGCTGAAAATTAATAATAAGTTTCACGTTATAAAGCAGTTGACGTGTGAAACTTCTGGAATTTTAGGTATAGATTTTTTTACGTAATTTTAATTCTAGCATAAATTTTGAATTGAATAATATTACACTGCATAATATGAATGAATTAGTATCTTTACCATTACATATGAGTATTTTGGGAAATAATAATTATTTGAGTATACCTCCGAGATGCGAGAATTTACTTTATATCAATGCGAGTATGAAAGAAAGAAATGTTCAAAAATTGGAATACGAATGATTGAGTGGTTAAGTTTCGTCAATATTGGACTTATCACCCAAATATTTGATGATGCTTAAACTAGTAGTATTGAATCCGTTAAGAGTGAGAATTATGAAAGAATGAAAGGAATAAATATAAAAGGAAATAATTGTCCTTAATAAATAGGTAATGGAGAGATACGGGAACGTCCATCACTGGTATAACATATAGTCCTCGAGCAGGGTATGTTTCCGTGATTGGATGATAAAATCGGGCGTAACGGGTACTAAGGAACAGTACCTTCAGTACAAGTGATGTACACGAGTTTACGCATATTAGTACTGTTAGGGACCATAGAAGTCTTAAATTTGTTACCTTAACAATGGTACATGGTGGTCATATCCTTCATTGGATCACAGTGTGAACTTATTTTTCCTCCGTGACAATTGTTGGAGTCCTTTTAATGACTTAAACGTAGACCTCAAGGATGTACGCACAACCCAAGGTACATTTTACCTTGATATAGAAAAAAAAGTTTATGTACCAATAAAATGAAATGAATGTTACGAAAATGTTATATAATACCCAAATAAATGGAGGGGCCATATTTATAAAGTACCCGCGTGATAAATATCACGAAATAAAATATAAATGAAATGAATTAATACTCCGATTCCCGGTATCTAATAAATAAATAAATATATATAAGTGAATAGAGAGAAAGAGAGCTAGCTAAAGGTCAAAAATATTAAGAAGAAAGAAAGTACGTACAAGAATTATGGAAAAAAAGGCCCGAGCAAATCAAAAAGTGTGTAGTTATTTTGCATTTCTGTATTTAGGACTATTAATGCTACCCAAAATGCGACTAACGAGTTACAAGTAAGAATAGTTTTAACCTTTATGTACTGACGTGGTTTTTTTGTACCGCAAGTACCGATGTGGGGCCCGAGAGGCCGCATGCAAATAATCAGTTTTTTTAGAATTGGTTTATAATTTTGGTCAAATTTTAATTTATTTTGATAATATAGGTTTCTTAAATGAATGGAAGAAGTAAATTAATAATCTTATTAATTAAATTTAACATTAATAGGCCTTTTAATCTTTGGCTCCATTTTGTGACTACAATAGGACACTTAACGAAATAGAAATCTTAAAAAAAGAAATACCACATCGGAACTAGAATATCTTAACTTTTCTTATACTTAAGGGATATGTCTATCAGAAAAAAAAATATCTGGAATGCTCAAAATAAAAAAATGACAAACAGCAAAGTTACTTATTCACAATCAGCACACAGTTGCTTGGCACACTATAAATAAACGTGTTTTCTGCATGAGTAACATTGATATGTTGATTTTCTGTTGAGTTTATGTGGGAAAGATGCACATATTTTTCTCGTTTTTTCTTGACTCATTTGACCTTGAACTTTATCTGGCATATCAGCCCCGAGTATTCTAGCCAATACTCATGCGAAGCTCGCGAGGCAAGCGTAAGTTAAACACCCTTCTCTTTATATGCTCTAATATGAGCTGACGAGTTAAATATTTTACAAAAACACCCCGTTCAGTTTTTTTTATTTTATTTAGGTGCATTTATTTTTTCGCATCAGTAGCTATTTATCTGAAAATAAGCATTGCAACTCAAAACACATTTAGACAAAAAAAAACTAACGTAAGTACTGACGTTGGGCCTGAGAGGCCGCTCCGTAATTTTAAATTGACATAACTTACCACAATCGCGTCCACCGGAAATACCACTACACTACGGCGTCGGTGCAACTGAACTTGCAGCAACTGAGGGGCGGGGATTTCTCCTAAGCGGGGAAGGGGTAATACTAACAACGTTACTACCTGCTTCGGCCTGACAGGCCCCACGTCGGTACTTAAAGGTTAATAATGTTTATATACTCACACTACAGTGTGATTTAAATAAGTATGCTGAAGTTTATCCATTGATTAAAACTACTTTTACGGATTTTTTCGCGTTTTATTTATTTTATTTTTAATACCCGACATTTTGGGTGCTTCACAGCACCCATGGTCACGGGGGACTGAGGTGACTGACGTCCCGATGTCAAAGTTAACCCGGAGTACCTTCAGCTTTTTTAATTATTGTCTTTGGTACGATCTACGCAGAATGAACTAACTGTGGTTTGAATTCTTGCAGTGGTATGCCTGGGTTTAGTTTTAATTTTATTAATTATAGGATCCCAAGCAGGTGGTAATACCAAGACTCCTTCTCTATTGAAATTAGGATGTTTTTTAATTTCAGTAGCCTCACGTATCATCCTTGGTAGGAATCGGTGTTCTTTCGCGAGGATTCGTGGTCTATCAAATCTGATGTAATGGTTGGGGCCATCTAGTATATGATCGCAAACTAAAACGCGAAAAAATCCGTAGTATAAGTAGTTTTAATCAATGTACAGTGTTCGCGTAAATATAAGAAATCATTATGAAGTTTATCCACTTAAAAGTAAGGATACTATTTCAATGGCATTAGCTTCTTTTAGATTTGTTAAGATTTAAAATGAATAATATAGTTTAAGTTTAAGAATATAAAAAAATTGTAAACACCTTATAATATTTTTGAAAACTATTTTATTTTTAAAAACTGTATTTTCAGTCTAGTGAATGAATAGTTATATATGAAAATTTTAAAATTTATGCAGTAATGATAGGCGAACTAAAATTATTTCACAACAAAAACTTAAAGATTTAATACAATTACGTAAGGAATTTGATGATGATGTTTAATAAATTTAAATACAGAGATAGAAAGTTATTTTTTAAAATTACGGTGTTTACGATATTTTATTTTTATTTTATTATGTTATAAAAATGATATAGTAGGTATAAGAATTTTAATATTTTAAAATAATGTACAATTTTTTATGCACCAAGTTATGTAACATTTAAAAAAATATTTCTGTGAATGATTTTTTTCTTTTTGCCGATGGGCGTGTAGTGTGTGCTTATATTATATATGTAGGATAGAATAAGAGAGAGTCAGTAATAAATCTACAGTCAAGACTTACACTACAGCAAATTCTAAATTTGAGATTAAATACAATAGCCTGGAATCAAGCCTCTTTTCCTATAAAATTTGGTGGTATTGGTGTAAGAAATATTTCTAGCGTCGCATTGCCTGCTTTCCTTGCTTCTGTGCTAGTGTCAATGACTTTTGTGACATAATTTTAAATAATAAAGTAGACTTGTGTTTTGCTGCGGAGGCAAGGCAAACATGGCAAACGCTCTGTGCCGGCGAAAACATACCGATGGTACGGAGTGTCCAGAAAGATTTATTTCACAATTAGTTTTCCTTCCTACTTAGTTTCCCTGTCCAGGTAACGGAAGGCACAGCACAGGGCTCAGTTCTTGGACCTTTACACTTTCTCACCTACGTAAACAATCTTTCTTATTTAATTAAACAGTGTGAGATCTATCAGTTTGCAAATGATACCTGTTTAGTAGCTGCTGGACGTAGTATACAGGGGGTACTAATGAAACTTCAAAAAGAGTTTGACATACTGACGAAGTGGTCACACGACGTCGGTTTAGTACTCAATGCCGCCAAAACTAAACTTATGTATATAAGCACAAGCCACAACAGAAGTTCTTTTATACCTAAACTAATAGCGCACACACATCACTGCCTTCATATAAAAACTAAAAAATACTAACAATTCGACACCCTGTAATTGCGATGCCATAGAAATTGTAAATAAACACACCTATCTTGGCCTAACAATTGACGATCGGCTAAATTGGAAAGCGCATGTAAATCGTGTTTGTGATATATTAAGAGAGAGATTACACAAAATACCTTACAAAACTTCTTTAATGCTCTATAAATCCTTAGCTGAATCTGTTATACAATATGGCTTGTCAAGCTATGGGAGATCCTATAAAGCATATCTGCACGGAGAACATCTGTGAGTGTTTCTACGATAAGAAGAAGGTTACACGAAAAGAGTTTAATAGCCCATAGACCTGCTAAAGGTCCAAAACTTACTGCACAGCATCGCAGAGATCGTCTAGAGTTTGCTCGCAATCATTGCGAGTGGACTCTAGAACAGTGGCGGACCGTACTCTTCTCTGATGAGACGAGGGTCTGTCTCTTCTGCAATGACAGACGTAGAAGGGTCTACAGAAGACAGGGGGAGAGGTTCACACAACCCTGCTTCGAAGAATCCGTTGAATACTCCGGATGAAATAAAACGGCGCGTGCGAGCTCGAGATCCAGCTCCAACCACTCTTCAAGAGCTCCAAGATGCGGTACTTGAAGAGTGGAAACAAATACCCCAAGAGGCTGTTGCGACCCTTGTAAGGTCCATGAAAGATCGCATGGAAGCCGTTATCAAGGCAAGGGGGGTAACACTAGGTTTTAAGAACTTTTTGTATTTATTAAGTTTTTTTTTTAAATTATTAATTTGCAAATTTGTACATACCCTGTCTTTTTCTTTAATTTCTCTTTCGTCTCGTTATAAAAGTAAAATTCAATTAAAATTCCTGAAATCTAATGAAATTACCTTTCGAATGATACCCTCAAACCACTACATTGTTATGTTAAAATAGTATTTAAATTATTTTTTTCGGATGTGCGATTTTTTTGACGCCAAGTGTAGATCGAATTTACTCACTACAGCTGCGAATTTTAAGACAAATAGTCCCTAATAATCTCAAAATTAATTTTAAAGATGATTATCGAAAACTATTTGCATTTTACAAAATTATACCTATTCACAACAAAGTTGAACTAACATTATTCTTTATATAGTTATTATACTCCGCACACAGAACTCATAATCTAAAACTGCAATTACCTATATATAATAACTTATACGGAAAAATAACTTTAAACTATGTTATACCTAATCTAATCAATCGGTTATCTAAATCTTTGAAAGACGTCATAACATGCAAAAACATAAAATATAAACTACATTTTTTTATATTCAATTAACTCTTACTAAACACTTAAAACAACTTCTCGTCCTATGTTATTGCTCTACTTTACTAACATATTATCTTATAATAAATTTATGAAAATATATTTTATAATCATGTGTATCACGATTATTCACAGAATGTAATAAGTTCACTATGTGATGTTCATTACTACCGTGACTGCCTTTGTGAACAGTTGTGTACAACTTTCTGCGATAATTAGTCTATAATGTACATGTTATAATCACCCTAGTTGCAATAACGATTACCGCTAATACTGTGTGCGTAAAGTGCAGTGCAATTTAATTTTTGTTTTTTTGCCACTGTTTCGATTTCGTTCTCGCTCCGCTGCTCGTGGTCATAACTGAGGGGCGCCTCACCCCCGCGTGAAGAGTCTGACTGCTATTTTTCGTCCCGGTCCTACTCATCGTGTAACTTGTGTCGTCTTACACAATGAACAACTCGCAACGCGCATCTCCGATCAAAGTCTCCTCGAACCCCGATTTATCTAATATGTCGGTAGATATGGAATCTTACGTTAACTCGCGTAAAAGGAAACAAATGGAATGCGAACATCATGGAATGTTTGCAATTTTTGAGCAAAGGATGGAACAGCAAATGAAACTTTTGAATGACAGCATTACTAACTGTATTACAACCGCCGTCAACTCTGCAATTACCGAACAACTATCACACGTTACTTCGAACTTGTGTGAAATAAATTTAACCTTACAAAAACTTACTGAGGATAACTCTAAAATTAATAAATCACTCTCTGAAACCAATTCACGTTTATCCGAAATGGAAATATCTCTTAGCACGTCCATACAAAGGCTGGATTTATTTGAGAGTCGATTGCAAGCATGTGAGAGTGTCACTTCTCAATCTACAGAACTGTCCACACAAGTTCGATCCCTTGAGATCAAAATGGACGAAGTTGAACAACAAGCTAGACTTAACAACCTAGAGATTACTGGAATCCCTGAAAAAACACGAGAGGATTTGTTATTGCATTTTAGTAACTTAACTAATTTCCTGGGAATCGAAGTATCAGCAAATGACGTAATTCACATATCGAGGATTCGTCCGTTTAAGGTGGTTCCCGGTCGTCCCAAAGCAATCGTAGTGAAGCTGAGTTCCCGTTTGCTACGCGATTCAATCCTTGCTGCGGTGCGTGCTAAAAAGGACTTAGACTTTGTGACATCGGCTTTCCTGACGAGGGGTCCAAAATATATGTAAATGAACACTTAACACCGTCTAACAAACTACTTCTTAAAAATACTAAATTAAAAATGAAGTCTGCCCTATACCAATATTTGTGGGTTCGTGATGGTAAAATATTCGTCAGGAAAAACGATACCACTCACTCTTTACGTATTAAAGACAGCTCGGATATTTTAAAAATTGTTTGACTATTTGTACGTTTTAATCTAATCGTAATTTGCATCTACCAGTACTTATATATTATATTTAAACATACTGTGTTGTGCACAAAGTTAGGCTATATTTATCTAGGTAAGCATTATTATTTAGTTGTTATCAATAATATCAATATGTATGTATGTATAACAATAAGATTATATGTTTATTTATACGTACTATTGTATAAAGTATTTTTTTCATTTATTTATATAAAGTCCTTAAAACGTTTATATAAAACATGCCTCATAACGTTATTGTGTGTATTGCTACCTATATATAGGTGTATACAAAACATATTTTCTAAAACTCTTTTAACTATTATAATTTACCGCATCGCAGGAATCATATCGTCACTGCCGCCATATGTGTCTACCGTATCCACCATATCCATCCGTATCCACGATTTGGCCGTCTCTAAGGTAATACACTACTGTAATTGTTGTGAGCCTGTTACTTATTTATGCTGTATACAAAAACGTACTCTTGGGTTTACTTTCACTGCTCATTATCTTTATTTACTGTTTGCACCGTGCTGGTTGTACGGGAAGTTATTAAAAAAACTTTATAGATTCATATTCACTCCTTAATGATGTCTATAGATAGGAAATTAAATATATTTTATCAGAACGTACGTGGTCTCCGTACAAAATGCCTTGACTTATATAATAATATACTATCATGTAATTATAATGTTATACTCCTCACTGAAACTTGGTTGCAAGATGATATATTTGATAACAAATTATGTGATGGGAGGTTTGATATATTCCGTTGTGACAGGGACTTGGTGGCTACGAATAAGAGTTCAGGTGGAGGTGCAATGATTTGTACCCGTCGTGAACTAGGTGCGACTAAGCGTGTAGATTGGAGTTGTAATTATATTGAATCTATATGTGTCAGCTTACCAGCCCGATCTCTCAGCTCACAATACAACTTAAATATTATACTAGTTTATATACCACCAGATGAAGGTAAATTAGCTGAGTATATTAACGAATTTAGAATCAGTTTTGAGCGTTTTTATCAAACGTCACATTCGGACTTCTTTATGATTATTGGTGATTTTAATTTGCCTTGTTTAACATGGAATGCTGATGGTTGGTCATTAATACCGATTGGCAAATATGGGGTTCAGGTAGCTGCTAATACCTTGGCCGAGGATCTTAGTTTTTTAGGTTTGAATCAATTTAATTTTATTCAAAATCGTTGTAATAATGTCCTTGACTTGTGTTTTTCAAATTTACACTTAGAAATAAATAAATCGGATCCTCTTTCCAGATTGGATGATTTTCATCCTCCATTCATGGTTGAAGGCCCTGATCTCTCCATTAAACCTTTAAAAGAGAAATCTCAACCGAAGTATAATTTCCGTAAATGTAATTATACAATCATCAATGATTTTTTGAATAAAGTTGATTGGAATGAGTTACTTATGAATACCGCGTCAGTAGATCATGCTGTAGAAATTTTTTTATAAAAAACTAAATGAATGCTTTGATCTATTTGTTCCCCTTGTGTCTTCTTGTAATAATTGTTATCCATGTTGGTACAGCCCTGCATTGATAAAAATTTTGCGGGAGAAATCAAAAGCCCGTAAAAAATGGAAAAAATGGAAGAATCCTCGTGATTATGAAGAGTTTAAACTGCTTAGAGATAGACAACATCGTATACAAAATAAATGTTTTGAATACTTCACGTATAATACTGAAAAAAAAATTGAAAACGTCGCCTAAGTTCTTTTGGAAATATGTTAAGTCAAAAAGAGGGACATCCACTTATCCTCAAAATTTCTCTCTTGACAATAAATATTACTGTCATGGGCAGGACATTTGCTCAGCATTTAATAGCTATTTCAAAAGCGTATTTTCTGCTTCTGCTTTACCATCAAGTGAGTTTCAAAATCATACCAATATGAGTGTAGATCAGATTTCTAGCATAAATGTATCCCACGAAGCTGTCCTTAAGTATCTTAAAAGCCTGGATTCAAACAAAGGCGCTGGTTATGATGGAGTGCCTTCTGTGTTCTTGAAGTCTTGCGCCGACAGTTTAAGTTACCCAATCTCCGTACTTTTTAAACTTTCTCTACAAAATTCTGTTTTCCCATTCTCATGGAAAAGGGCGCATATAATTCCTGTTCATAAAAAAGGAACCAAAACTAAAATAGATAATTACCACCCGATTTCGATTCTTAGCACTGTTGCGAAATTTTTGAAAAACTAGTATTTGATAAAATTTATCCAATTATTATAAAAGGTATACCTAATTCACAACATGGTTTTTTTAAAAAGACGCTCTACAATATCTAATCTTGCCTGCTTTACTGAGTACGTTCTTAATAATATGGAAAATGGTGGTCAGGTTGACGTTATATACACAGATTTCGAAAAAGCTTTTGACCGTGTAAATCATGTTGTATTGCTACAAAAGCTCCAGGCGCTCGGAATTCATGGGGATCTGCTTAGATGGGTCAAATCTTATCTGACGAATCGATCTCAGGCAGTTGTTCTTGGAGGTTACAGGTCAGATTTTATTACTGTCCCATCTGGCGTGCCTCAAGGCTCTCATCTTGGCCCTCTTTTCTACAACGCATACATATTTGATATACATAAATTTATAAGTAACTCCCATCACTTACTTTACGCCGATGATAAAAAGATTTTACTCAAAGTTCGTACTATTGAAGACTGCGAATCAATTCAAAAAAGATCTTACCTCTTTATACAACTATTACGTAGCTAACGGCATTAATGTAAGTATATCCAAATGTCAATGTATATCTTTCACCAGAAAACGAAACCCAATAGTATTTCCCTATAATTTTAATGGAATTTTAATTAAGAGGGTCACAGTTGTATGGGATTTAGGCGTTATCTCGGTATGACCATTCGAGATCATATCAATAGTATATGTAGTAAATCATTTCGTAATCTTGGATTTGTCATGCGTACATGTCTTCCATTTACGGAATTACTAACTTTTAAAATAGTTTATTTCTCGTATGTAAGATCCACTCTTGAGTATGCATGCCAGGTTTGGTCACCATTTTTTAAAATTTACATTAATAATATTGAAAGAATTCAACGTAAATTTATCTCACACCTGAACTATAAATTTAAACATAAAAGCTCATCATATTTAGATGACTGCCGACACTTTAACCTTCTTACGCTTGAAGAAAGACGTAAACTGTTAGATATGGGATTTCTATACGATATCTTACGCGATGGTATTGACTGCCCGGATTTACTGAATACTGTTACTTTTAATGTGCAAAGAAAACGTACAAGAATCACCAAGAAAACTTTGTTTTAGTATACCTCGTCATTCCACAATTTATGGTAAAAATAGTATCTCAACACGTTTGCTATCAAGTTATAACAAAACATTTAGTACCATCGATCCCTTTATAGGCAGTAAAAGTGATTTTAGAAACAGGGTACGTACATGCATATTAAACACAGCTTCTGTTGTTTAATTTACCTTAGTGAATTGTATATATTTATATATGTATATATATATGTATATATATATATATATATATATATATATATATATATATATATATAAATTTATGCATATATATATATATGTATGTGTGTATGTATGTATATATGTAATGATATATAGAATATATTTTGCCATTATATAAATAAATGAATTACAAAATTAACTTCAAAAGTAAATCACACATGAATTTGTCAGAAAGACCTAATATCTTAGTGTTAGTAAACCTAAAATTTCTTAATTTTATTACTGTTATTTTATTAAGTTGTTTTAATTTGTTTAATTTTTTATCTTAATAATAGCTTACCTTTATATTTAATATGTGGATAACTGTTATTGGCATACTTGAAGTAAATTTGAAATTGTATTTAGTGATATACGCTGTTGTTATCCTTATTAAAATAAAATAAAATAAAATAAATTTTTACGCTCATCGCCTAAAACTATTTTATATTTATGTACCCACAAATAGTTATTATTATTATTATTATAATGTGTCGACAGCAATGGTGTACGGAAAAACTCTAATTATTTAATGTTTACACTAAAACTATTTGTCTTTGTAATCATAAATTTCTCAAATAAATAAAATAAATAAATAATTCTCACAGTTAGGACTGCTACTGACAATTCCTTAACAGTAAAATCTGCTAATTCATTTAACACGTTCATTGCCAAAGCTAAAATTGGAGTTTTCTGCTGGTGGCCTAAAACTTTTTTTTAATGTAATAACTCTTATGTACAGCAAATACTATTTGCGGGTGTGGTTATGGTTTTAGTATATATATTTAATATTTTACATAATATAGTTATATATCACTCGACGTCGCGGGATGGGCCATGTGGAGTGTACATTTATCCTATGGGGCCATCACGCGACGTCGAGTTTTGGGATACCTAAGCACTTTTGTGCAATTATGAATTCAAATGTAATAAAATTAAATATTTTTAGTATCAATAATTTTTATTTGAATTATATAACACAAAAATAACAAAATATCAAAGAAACATGCAACATAAAAAAAATCTTCTAAATATTTTAGAGCCAGCCAGTACAATAAGTAAGTTGACCCAAAATTTTACTAGCTAAGGTATATGAATTATAAAAATTATTCATATAGATAGAGTGGCCAACGTCCAATTTATTTTGCATCAATTTTTCAAAATTTTTTTCGGTGTGGCCCTTTCTGGCTGTTTCATCTTCTGTGCTGGCAAACACGTGGAAATTTAAAATCAAGCCATCCAGTTCTGTGAGCACGTATAGTTTGATGCCATACTTGTGGCGATTTCATTTGATGTATTGTCGAAAAAGCTTCAAGAATATCCGATTCGTGCAACAAAATACGTTTTGATTGCGCTCGCAAGGGTATCTCGTTTGATCGTTTCGTACCCCTAGAGGTTGATGATCACTCATTATAAATTTTGTTTTATTATAATTAGTATCACTTTATACTACAAAAAATACGTATTATTTGTTCACAGCTAACTAAAAACAAACAAGAAAGCCGTCCGGCTCGAGAGGCGACGCTAAGCGAACTAACCTGGAACTATCCAATTACGTAGCACTAAAACTATCGCATGATTCGTATGGCCACGCCCACTTTACGATAGCTTAGTCCTTTCTCTAGAGGCCCATAAAAAACACCGTTGCGATAACGCTCTGGCAATACGCTTCATACAAAACTTGTCGGACACTTCACGCGACGTCGCGTGAAGGCCCAAATTGAAGAGTACTGGGAACACGCGACGTCGCGTGATTGGCAATTAACGTGTTAAGAACCGACTCGGTATTGGAACCCAGAATCACATGCAGTCGATTAAATGAAAACAAATTAAAAAAGGTAATGTAACTATTTTTATCTAATCTTTCCAACCGTAAAGAAGTGTAGGATAGGGTGACATTTAGAAGTCATTGGAAGATGTCGACTAAGACGTTTTAATGCTACCGAACAAGAAAAGATAACAGTATCAGCTCAATGACCTCATTCACGTTTTCCACCGGATAGTTCTAAAGATAAATAATGCCATCACACTATTTATCGTTATAAATAAATAATAATTAATTTATATATAAAGTCATTCAAAATGTCAGGGAAATAACATTTAAAACAAATAAAATGTAATAATAAACATAAAGTTAAAAATACATTCATTTACTTTTAACTTTAATCAAGGCATTACTTTATTAAAAACATAATGTATTTTTAGTAAAGTAAAGGCTTAATTTTGTCTTTGAAAATTCATTTAATTTATTATAAATTATAACTTCTTAAAATATTCAAAATATATTAAATAATAGAAATACAAGTAGATTACATTACAATAACAAAGATAAATAACATTTATAATGTAATTGGAAAAAGGATAAAAAATTCTAAGCTATTGAGTGTTCTTTTAATTTTGGAATGTGTTCTTGTATTACTGGAGGTGTTCATGTAATTATTGATTTTATAAGGAAGTTTCCATTGCCATACATATTCGTATATAGGTGATAAGATGTCTAACTACTAACGTAATATTGCACAATGTATAGTCCTATATTAGGGACTTATGTTAGTAAGGTCCATAATACAAAAGTATTTCTATACAGTCTCTTAGATGCACGGGAGATATAATAGCAGAGTTGTGCGTGTCGACTATTTTACAGTGTCCAAGACCAAGGTAAACTTGGACTCGCTAACCAATATGTCCTAGGCATATTATCTTAGGGTCGGTGTTAAGCGGGTTTGTTGTAGCAATACGACTTGCTCGTGGATATCGCATACCCCTATTGTGCATATGGTCATGATACGTCGGCTATCTTTCGGATCAGGGAGAGTGTGTTTGATAGTACTTTTGAGTGCAACAAGCAAATTCGACTGCAAAAAACTGGGTTTGTATCTACATTGATGTGCTATTACGATACGTTAGTGCTGTACTAATAACACTAATAACATTGCCATAATGATTTATTATATTTAGTTATATTTATAGTATATTGGTTAAAACTAATTTTACGAATTTTTATTAGTTGAATAATTTTTGATTTTTAATTCCCGACGGTTCAGGTGCTTTCCAGCACCCACGGTCACGGGGTACTGAGGTGACTGACGTCCCGATGTCAGTGTTTACCCGGAGTACCTTCAGCTTTTAAACTATTATTTATGGTTTGATCAACGCTGACTGAATTTACTGTGTCTTGAAGTCTTGCAGTAGTATGATTTGGTTTAGTTTTAATTTTATTAGTTACAGGGTCCCAAGCAGGTAGTAGTATCCAGCTTCCTTCTCTATTAAAATAAAGATGTTTTAACCTCTTAGCTACCAAGCGTCCAAATTTGACCGCGGCGCATTCCGTCAAAATTCAAGAAGTCAAGTGTGACCGCACTTACCCACAGCATTTTAACCCATAAATACTTATGTATAGACACTACTTTTCTATGAAGAAGTTTTGCATTATAGAATTAATATGAAATTTTCTATCATCTAGTGGAATAAAAAGTCAGTTAGTCTATGCATATTTATTTATAATCTACGTTCATTTCATACGCCATTTTCGTGTGAATGTTATTGTGTTGATTTTTGGATTTTTCTAATGTTATATTAGTGTTTTAGTATAGTATTTAATTATAAAATTGTTATGAAAGTTTTTTGTGTGAATATAATTTACCATTTTACGTAAATAATTTCAGTAATATATAGAAATAATTGTGATTTTCACGCTGCCGACATCTACTTGGTATGTTTTTTTTAGTTAAAATACAATAAAATTTTTTGTAATAAAGTAAAACCTGACTTTTGCTTAGACCACAGGATATAGAATTTTGTATAGATTTTATAATGCTAAATTCTTCATAGAAAAAGAGTCTCTAAATATAAGTATTAATGGTTTAAAGTGCTGTGGGTGGGTGCAGTTGAATGCAGCCGCTCTGGATTTGACGGACGCATGCGACTGCATGGGATTTTTATGGGGATTGAAGGGTTAATTTTAATAGCCTCACGTAGGTCCTATCCTCAAGGATGATCCTTCAATAGGAATAGATGTTCTTTCGTGGGGATTTGTGGTCTATCAAATCTGATGTAATGGTTGGAGCCTACTAGGATATGATCACAAACTGCAGACTTCCCGGAACGTTAATGCTTCACGCCAGCTATATATGTTCTTTTACGTGGGTTCTAATTGATATTTTCGTTTGCCTTATATATGATAGATAACATTCACAATCAAGCTTGTTCACTCCTGCGTCTTGTAGAGGAATATGACACAAGAACTGACTAATCTTCTTCGGCGGCTTGTAGAAAATTCTAATAGAACCTCGCTTCAAGTGTAGCCAATCTTTTCTGTGACACCTCTGACATATGGTAGTAAAACAGCCACATGCTCGACTGCGGCCGGCTTCACTCGGTTACTTTGACGTAGGCGCGGGACCCAAATCTTGTTGTCGTGCAGAGCCTGTTTGACGTGCTAAAGCTCGGCGGCCAGTTGTTTGCTGTCACAGATTCTTCGTGCATTCTGTAACACAGATTAGCCCACAATAACTAACGAATGACGAACGAAATAAAGGATGATGGTGAGATTCAACGTTTAAATACCGGTTTGTATGGGTCTTTTTTCTATACACAGTGTGACCTATGGTGTTGTTAGGATTTCGGAAGACTAACACGTCTAGGAAAGCTAAGGAATTATTTGCCTCTAACTCCATAGTAAATTGAATTTTAGAGTTTATAGAATTAAGATGTTCTAAAAACCAGCCAAGAGCGTGTCGGGTCACGCTCAGTGTAGGGTTCCGTAGTTTCCCGTCCGTCACAATAAGTGTTCCCACTTGTGAGTTTAAAGGTGGGTATCCATTATGTTCGCGCTCCAGCAGCGCTCCGCGCTCCTGCAACTGCTCCCGGTAGTTGGTACTGTTGTTTCCATCCAAGTTTAAAATGATTTTCCTAGAAATTCCTTATAAAGTTCTACTTTTCAGATTTTTTTCATATTTTCTAAACTTATGGTTCAAAAGTTAGAGGGGGTCACATTGTTTTTTACTTTTGGAGCGATTATTTCCGAAATTATTGACATAATCAAGAAATGATTTTAGTAAACCCCTATTCATTTTTAAATACCTTTCCAACAATATATCACACGTTAGGGTTGAAATTAAAAAAAAATCACATCCCACTTTACATATAGGGGGGCTACCCTAATAAAACATTTTTTTCCAATTTTTATTTTACCACTTTGTCGGCGTGATTGATACATATATTGGTACCAAATTTCAGCTTTCTAGTGCTAACGGTCACAGAGATTAAGCGAGGACGGACAGACGGACAGACAGACATGGCGAAACTATAAGGGTTCCTAGTTGACTACGGAACCCTAAAAATGCATTAGAACGCCTGTTACCCACAGGGGTAGGCAACTACTGCAGACTTCTATTTAGTACAATCCTGACAAAACTATCCCGCCTCCTCCACATACATATTTTTAATTATTACTTACACGGTTGTCGGTTAAGAGTACTGTTAATTTGCCACATTTTTATTATATCGCCAATATTGTCGATAATCTTTCGCCAAGGACGTCCCTTTCCGACTCAGCCGTCCACTTCTGCAACATAAATTTGCTTTGTCACTCTTTCCTTATTCAATCTTTCTACATGACCTAACCACCGAAGCGTTCCTTTCTTAATCCTGGTCACAACATTATCGAGCAACCCACACTCTTCTCTTATCACACAATTTCTCATCCTGCCACTCAGATTCAGCCCTAACATACTCCTTAACGACCGCATTTCTATTGTGTTTATTCTACTCTCGTGTTTCTTTATCCACACCCAACTTTCACACCATTCGATACATAAGGGACTAACACAGCATTGTGAATTGCTATACGTGGCTTTTTGACACATTCTAACTTTCCACAATAGAGTGTAGAGCCCCATTTACTTGCGTGTTGCGTTCATTCGTCGTTCTATAGTCCTTATCATATTTCCCGTCCCTGCTGAATACATATCTCAAATATACAAACTCATGTACTAACTTCCTTTGTATTCTTATTTCTCGTCTTCGAAGTTTTTCAGCTTGATAGAATTTACAGTTAAGATTTCTGCAGTAGAATCAGAGTGACCGTCATAGCCAATCGTATCAGTAAGAAGAAAAGGCAATATCCGACCACATAGCACAAGAACAAACATCGATGGGAAGAAAGATTTTCGAGTAGCCTCGTACCGGCAAGCAAAGTGAGTAAGAAAAACAGTAAAAACAAAGGGAAGGTGGCTTAGATCTTGTTTTGTAACATTCCTGGACGAGGCCTATCTAGTGAAATAAGCTACTGAATGGTTATAATTATGATAATGATGATCGTAATGATGAATGATGGCGTTATTGCCCATTAGATTAATCCTCACCCTAATTCTATAAATTAGCATTCATATGCTTTTTATAATTTTATAAAAAATTATAATTTAAAAAACACATAGACACCATTATATTAGTCAAAATACTAAGTTATTGTTTTTTATGTTTTGGATTTTTTTTTCTGTATAACTTGTAGATATTATCGACCGATTTAATTTTAATTAGTGTGCGGTAATTAAAGTGTCAATTTTGTTAATTCAATCAGCGGTTTTTACTGTCACGAACCCTAAGCTCGAACAATATTTTTTAGACAAATAATCTGACTAGTGGTAAAATTATATAAACAACTATCGGGCCCGGTAGACGTTGTCCTCTCATAAAAAAAACATAGAACCAGATTTCAGCGCCACCTACCGGATTTAATTGTGAATTTAAATCATCCAAAGATCCACATAAAGTTAATTAACGATCATCAAAATCGCTCCAGCCGTTTAGGAAGAGCTTAGTGACACACACGTACAGAATAATATTAATATAAAAACCACAATTTACAAAGCTTAGCTAAAATATATAATATATAAAGATAACAATTAACAAAGCTTAGCTAAAAATATGATATATATAAAGATAACAATTTACAAATTTAGCTATAAAACTTACCAACCCTGTAATAAGCACGTTTTCTTCTAGATATTAAATAATTCACTTTGTGTATAAAATTACATAAAATGTGAGAATATGGTTACAATAAAGGCCTAATGTTTTTCTACTAATTATATTTATGATTACTAAACTTTTTATAGGTCATAATACGAATCTTGATCGTCAGTAACTATATAAGCACTAGACGATTCTTTACTTCACATCATAACTGGTTAAGAATTCACTTATTATAGTCGATCATAATGCTATTTATTTCATTATTGATATTGATATCAGTGATTTTATGTATAAAATTTTTCAAACATTTCCGCAAACAAAAGCTTATTTGTAAAATACCAGGCCCAAAATCGTTACCTTTCATAGGAAATTCACGACATTTCCAACTACCGCTTGGTTAGACATCTTATTGTATTAGATTCATATTAGAGCAATAGATTAAAAAAAGGATAACTTGAATTACAAATCTGTTATGGCGGAAATAAAACAGAAACTTATTTTCAGATAAGTTATTCATTTACTTAAGAAAACTCTACAAGATTCATGGAGGGATTTACCAAATACACGCCCCCAACGTGCGAGCTGTCAATATATTTGACCCCGCGGACGTAGAGGTAAAGTCATAATTATAATTCATAACTACACAAAAGTAATTCAATAATATTTTATTTTATTTTCTACCATCTTTATTTATGAACTTTATTATTATTATGTAAGCTAGTAATAAGTTACAAATTAAGATAATAAAAAATAATTTTAAATAATTAATGAAATTAAATTGTAATATTTACAATTAATACTAATTATACACAATATATAAAAAAGAAACTATAGTATATAAAAACTGACACAAAAAATTTAAATAGTCAAAAAGGCCTGCTCCCCGTGGTATTATAGTGCCAAGAATGCTGGCTATTTAATTGTTTTAAATATTACTTATTTTAAACGTGTAACAAGTTTTTGTTAAATATTGATTCAGGTAAATCATTCAGGTAAATTTTTGTAGTTATAATTTCAGCGAAGGCTCTATTCATTTATGTATCAGAAGATAGTTACGTCCGATACAAAAAAGATATTGCTTAATTTTTGTTTTTTTTTTTTTCGCACAGTTAATAGAATCAAGCGTTAGTTTGCAAAAATCCTTTACATTAAAAGTGTTAAAAATTATAAAATAAAAATAAATTTGCTTAGATCCGCTTAATAAAATTAAATGATGTTCTTACCTAGTTTGAAGAGCACCTCCCGCCCTCCCTCAATTGCGTGCACTATACCCGACGCCACTTATCCCAGCACCACTACTCCTAACACCATTATACTAGGAAAGACACGACACTATTTAAACTAGGTATAACACATTATTTTATTTTATTATTACGTGGATCTAAGCAAATTAACTTTTAATTTTAACATCTCTGTTTTTCTTTCTTAATTAGCTCGTAAGAGACCACAACGCGACACGAACCTCCTCTTCTATAATAGAAACGATTCGCCACAACGAGCATGCCTGGCAGATGGGTTATCGATCCCAGTACTTGCATTTGGCACCATGTACGATTTTACGCTGCTCGCCGTGAAAGATCAGTATATTTTTGTAGGATAAAGGGGATAAACGAGCACACAGTCTAACTAATGTTAAGTTTATTCTGACAACTACGTATATCGTCGAAAAATTCAAATACGTCGTCATCCCTGAGGACAAAAACCGAATGCTTCGTTCCTAGTAAAAAGATTTCCCTATACTCCCCATGTGAAGCACAGTACTATTAAACTGCTACTTACATTACGGTGGCATTCTATGAGAGCATGGGCCTTTCCGTCCGTCGAGCTGACCCATCCGTGTTTAAACTATGATATAGCTGCAGCATGACTTTGCCACGCAATAGTATTTAAGGTCTGATTTTAACGAGATGGTTCTACTGTCATCTACGGGTTATCTATCAGGCTTTACTACAGAGTCGCCAGTTATGACACCTACGGTGCGATGTAGGGTTATAGATGTTCTATCACTTTTCGGCTCTTAATACTCATCGTATTATGCGGTAAACGTAACTAAACTTTCATAATTGACGAGGAACATCATGAGTTCTAATCTGAAATAAAGTTATTGAATACAACATAGTAAGCTACGCTTCATACGGCAATATTAAATTTCATGTAGTATTGTCTCGCTTAAATTTTAAAAAAAGAACAGTATCAAACGAATAGCCACCTAACCACTTAGATTGTATGAGCGGTGAGAGGACAGTCACATAAATCGCTTATAAATAAGTGACAAATGCTTATTTAAAGATATCGATAAACAATATTCATGGCCTCTACAGTAATAAATCCATTACCTTTATCGAGCAGTCGGCTCATAAACGGTAATGTCAATGATCGTAAGCTATTTACGCTTATATTTGTATTTCGATTCTTTGAAATAATATTTTTAATATAATGACTTCTTATATGTACGTGAACACTACACATTAAATGAAACTACTTTTACAGATTTTATCGCGTTTAATTTTGACTTTTTAATTCCCGACAATTCGGGTTATTTACAGCACCCAAGGTCAAGGGGGTACAGAGATGTATTACGTCCCGATGCCACAGTTAACCCGAGTACCTTCAGATTTGGAATATTAATTTGGTCTTGCGTAAATGGTTTTGTTGCTATCTATTGATTGCCGTAAGAACTTCTTGACATTTATCGTTATCTGCCTCTTACCTATAGACTAAAAGAGATGACAGGTTTTCATACGTCGCAACCACAGGACTTCTTCATAGTCAGACCGTTAAAGTCTACTTATAGACATGAACCTCTGCCATTTGTAGGGAGGATTTCCAAACGATCACAGTAATAGGACCTTTGAAACTGTCAATGCCGGTATGGATATTAAACGCCTGACGTAAACGAAAAGGTTATATCGCCATCTATTGGAAGCCACAAGATTTTTGTAGCATTTCCCATTGTCGCCTGTTACGACACCCACGAGACTAAACGAGGTGATGGATTCTCTTACGCTGCTACCACAAGAAAAACATGTCCGTCCGATACAAAGAAGGCACTTTTTAATCGACTTCAAAAAAGGAGGAGGTATTCACAATTTAACTATATTTCTTATGTGTAGTACCTAATAACTTTATTCCAGATGAACCGATTTTGATGATTCATTTTTATTTAAAAGTTGTACTTTTCATGTAGTCCCATATAAATTTAATCAAGATTTAATCAGTAGTTTTTGAGTTATCCTCAATAATGCGTATTTAATTGACTTCGACTCCCTTGATCATGTTCTCATTTTATTTATATTGAAGTCGTTTTTACAAAATGTTTAATTTCATATTTATTTTACACTGCTCACAGTGAAATATCAGAGTGTTTTTTTTTTGTAGAACACCAACTGATTTTAAGTGGAAGCTATGGCCGATAGAAAACTACGTCTATCTTTGAATAAGAATCAAAATTCAAATGCGTTGTCACTCCTAAAGACAAAGATGGAATACCTTGTTTCCAGTAAAAGGGGTATCGGATTCTCTACACCCACAATACTAAACACAGCGGTATAAAGATACAATTTTACGCTGGTATACTGTGAGAACATGGTGTTTCCGCAGTTGAGCTGACCAATTCACGCTACAACCTTCAACAAACAATAAACAATAACAAGCTACATTAGCTGCAGCGTGGCTTTACCACGTATAGCATGGTGAATATGAGTAAATTTTCCATGAAAGACATATAGTAACGGGTATCATATGTATAAAAATACGTAATAAAGCTATTATTACGTATTATATAGTTTATACATATAATCGGAATCTCGGAAACGGCTCCAATGATTTTAATAAAATTTAGTGTCCAGGTAGTTTCGGGGGCAATAAATCGATCTAGCTAGGATTCATTTTTAGAAAATGTCTTTTTTTCAGTGTTTTCAGGCAGTGAAAAACTGATACAATATAAGAAGGTAAATTTTGACTAATTTTTGATGATCGTAATAGTTCAAGTGGATATTGAGCGGTCGCGAAATCGTAATGCCTTAGTACGCGTCCTGTCTTTGGTCCGACTTTTTTCCTTTTTTTTCAAGTTCCCTTCTTTAGTGAGAAAATCTACTATTTCGAGCCCTTTTTTAGTATTTTTTAAAAATACGAAAATTTTAATTAGACTAATTGCACTCATGATTTTTTTTTCAAGTAACTAGTTCAGTTTTTTCTATTATGTCAATAAGATCAAAAAATATTTGCACATGTTATGTTTCATAAGTATGTAATTTGTATCTAAATGTAATTTTAAAAAAAACCTAGCAAAGTTCGGTTATCCAGGTACTTAATTATGTAAGTAAGCAAGAAATAAGTATATTATAATAAAATTAAAAAAATGTCTGTTTTAGGTAATATTGTCTTCGACCCGTTTTAACGAAAAATATCATCCTTATACATTTTTGAAACCCTGGCTTGGTGATGGACTTCTAGTTAGTAATGGTGAGTGTCATAACTAATGGTGAATCTAGATTATGTAATTTAAGATATCACGCAATCGAGCATATGGCTCATCTGATAGTAAGTGACTACCGTCACCCATGAACAAGTGCAACACCAGGGGAATTGCAGGTGTGTTGTCGGCCTTTCCGAAAGGAGTAAGGTCTTTTCTTGAAGGTCCCTAAATCGTATCGGTCTGGAAAATTACTGGTGGTAGACGATTCTACAAGTAAGTTGTTCGAGGAAGAAAACTTCTTGTAAATCGCACAGTGGTGGACCACCAATCATCCATGTGACAAGGATGGTATCGGAAGTTTTGCCGCGATGTGCGTTCATCAAAAAATATTCGAGTTATATGTCGAGTTGGACGCAAAGAAATAGCCTAGCAGATCGGCTTTCTCCTATACGGCATGGGCCAGCGAGTCGTCCTTCCTGTGTAGACATGAAAGAGGTGGCTGACAGAAGTTCCCTTGGACAGTTTTGGAGAGAGACCGGGATGCACGGGCTATAAAAAAAAGGCGAACTAGTTTCTCGACAATTCTGTCTATGTGTTCTAACTTTATTCTGGCAATGACTCTTTTGAAGGACCTGCAGGCGGAATTATATTTCTTTTAAAGGGTGCTGCTGTTTACATCCCGGGACATTGATATGTCAGCCCAGGCCTGGTAGCACTCCTGCTTATAGCTACGCTAGCTGACGCTATTTTATAGGAGCAACTAAATAATGGCTGACATCCGCCTCTGAAGGGCACTAAAGAGACTACGCAAACTGCAGCCCAAGGCATGTAGGAATATTTCAATTTGTACCCCGGGTAGGAGGAGATACGAAGTATCACCCGGAGGACACCTGTGCCTCGGTCAGAAACAGCAAGGTCTGCGTCGCCGTGTCGAAATGGTAGTGGACGGCTGTTTAGGTTTAAGTAAGTACCTTGATATGGCAGAAATTCACGGATAGCGTGGCAGGGATCGCTTTGGTCTTGTTGCTCAGCTTGGCCCGAGTAGTTATTGTCTTGAATGGAATTTTTCCGCCAAAACTGCCCCACTCCAGAATACGCGGGGTAGCCTGAACAACCACGCCTGGAGTAGAGTAGCTTGGTCGACAAGGGATTGTCCAGAAGTGCTGGTACTACAGTTATCTAACTTTTAATTCCGCTGTCTTACATTTTATTGCTATGTTGGTGGGGGGGGGGGGGGGTAAACTGAGCCTCCAGTCACCTGCACTCACCAGACGAAACGCAGAAGCAAAACTATCAATTCACGCCGATACTTTGTAAATATCAGTATAGGCTGTATAATACATTTGTACTTTGTCTATCAAGAACTAAAGAAAAGAATGAAAGTACCCTTTAAATGTTTAATATGTAACAAAAAATTTTACAAAACCTGAAAATCATTTTATTGATAAACATCGTATACTAGGCTATTGATATGAAGTAGGGAACCAGTTGATGTAATTCTGAAGTTAATAAAAAAGACCCGACCTTGATTTATCAAATTTTTAAGAGCTATCGGGACCACATTTAAAATTAACATGACGTATATAGCATCCAAACTGGTTTGGACGTACGGCCACGTAAAATTTTTTTCAAACCTGTTTTTATCAAAGTAGCAACATAATATGATTTTTTTAGAAAATTTCAGATGGATTAATTGGAGTGTTTTCTTGATAACGGCTACTCATATTACCACATAAGTGCAAAATGGTTATGATAAAGGCATTTTAAGAGCACAAAATTGCTTGACCTTGACGTATCGAGAGAACTAGAAATAGGTACTAGTGGAATTAAAAATAGGTACTCGGTTAGGTATTCTTTTAATGAAGTTGAGATATTTAAGTTGAAGTGGGCGCCAAAAGCAGATTTTTCACGCTTTATAGGTGTGCAGAAAATCAATTTTTTGTCATTAAAAACTACGAATTCACATTTTTTTTAAATTCATTACGAAGACTAAAGATGTTTCTTAGTAAACTATGGTGGCCAAAACACGATTGTCACATTTTGGCTCGATAGAAAAAGATCGCAGTTTCCTCAAAATCTACAACTTTAGGTACGTCCACTAAGTGAAAAATTCATTCTAATGTAATGAAATTAAATTTAGGCTATGTGTTCACCAGCAAATACGTGAGTGAATTATGGGCTTATTTTTCAATAAAAGAGTAAATATACTTTTAAAAAGAAATATCAAATAAATATAGTGCGACTAAATAGCGCGCGGGCCGACCAAACAATCCTGCCAGTCGTCCGCATAGACTAATATAATATAATACTGGAGAGTCGTTCGCAGTGCAGCGTAGAGAGCACGCATGTACAACTTTAGACACGCCCACTGCATTCACACAGTGCGGCAAATAATACAGAAGACAACAGAGTATAATCAGCCCCTGTGTCTTGCATTTGTGGACTATGAGAAAGCCTTTGACTCCATTGAAACTTGGGCTGTTCTAGATTCTTTGCAGCGGTGTCAAATTGACTGGCGGTACATCGAAGTGCTGAGATGCCTTTACAACACCAGTACGCTGTCCGTCCAAGTACAGGACAGTCAAACAAAACCAATCCAGTTGCATCGCGGAGTGAGACAGGGGGATGTTAGATAAGACGTTAGACAGGAAAGGACGCGGTATTAACGTAAACGGTGAGTACATCTCATACTTACGCTTTGCTGATGATATCGTCGTCATGGCAGAATCGCTGCAGGAACTTCAGGATATGAAGATATGGACAGACTAAATGATTCCTCCCAATGTGTTGGTCTGTGCATGAATCTGAACAAGAAAAAAGTTCTGTTCAACGATTACGTCATGCCAGTTCCAATTACTCTTGATGGTGAAATTCTCGAAGTTGTCCAGAATACACCTACCTCGGGCAGATATTGCAACTAGGTAAGAATAACTTCGAGAAAGAAGCCGATCGGAGGATTCAGTTAGGCTGGGCAGCATTTAGAAAGCTCCGTCGGGTTTTCACGTCGTCCATAACGCAAAGTCTGAAGACAAAAGTCTTCAACCAGTGCGTTCTGTCACTTATGGTGCCGAAACGTGGACACTGACGATACGTCTGCTCCAAAAGCTTAAAGTCGCTCAGCGAGCAATGGAAAGAGCTATGCTCGGAGTTTCTCTGGTAGACAAATTTCGAAATGGAGAAATCCGCCGGAGAACCAAGGTTACTGACATAGCTTTCCGTGTTTGTAAGCTGAAGTGGCAATGAGCTGGCCATGTCTGTCGCAGAGGTGACAACCGGTGGAGTAGACGTGTTATGGAGTGGAGACCGCGACTAGGCAAACGTAGTGTGGGACGCCCCCTGACCAGATGGAGCGACAATCTGCGCAAGGTGGCTGGTAGAAACTGGATGCGTGTAGCCGTAGATCGGGCTAAGTTGCGCACCTTAGGAGAGGCCTATGTCTAGCAGTGGACTGCCGCAGGCTGATGATGATGAAACATGTATATATAGGTACAAAGTATGTTTATAATACATACTGATAAGTAAAAATTTGTTATAGGTATGAGTAAAGTGACCATTTATTTTCTCCTTAAAGCGGGACCTTTAAAATTATTATAGATTTAACACTTTTGACTGTCTTCTTGGTTTAACGGTTGTCGATCATGTGGTTTTGGGTTCGAACCCCGAGTCGGGCCAAGAATCATTTATTAGGTTTTTCTGTCACAAAATTCTCAGTAGCAGCCCGGCATATTGATATCTAATCTAACTTATTGAAGTTGGCGAGCTTTCACCACCATACCTCCGGAAGTATGTTGTGATGTGAAGTGTGAAGCCGTTATCTCTCTTCCGTCGTCTCGGATTACCGTTCCATCGGACTATAAGAGTAAGGAATTGGCTTACGCATACACTTGGGCAATGTAATAATAATGGCCGACGTTACCAAAATTCAATCTGGAATCCTTTATAATAGTTTTAAACATAAAACACATATTTGTTTGAATATTTTAATGATCATGGTAGAGCCACGCGGCAGCTTTGCTGTTGCACGTATGGGCCGGCTCAAACCGGGGTGGTACCACGACCTCACAGAATACCGGCGTGAAGAAGCCCCCGGAGGCCCAAATACCTCCCCCCCCCATCAACTTGGTAGCGCAATTAAATAATGATAGACTACCCCAGGAGGGTACCAGCACCCCTGGAGAATCCCCTGCTGAGCATCCACGAACATGTTTCTCCACTTCTGAGCGTAGGTGCTCAGGCTGCACCGCGTATTCTGGGGGGGGGGGCAAAATTCCGCTCAAGACTACAACTGTTCGGGGCAAACGGAGCAACAAGACCAAGGCGACCCCTGCCACGCTGTCCGTGAATTTATGCAATATCAGGGGACCTCACTCTAACCTAAACGCCATCCACTACCATCTCGAGACGACGAGGCCGGCTCTGCTCTTTTTGACCGAGACGCAGGTGTCCTCTCCGGCTGATGTCTCGTATCTCTCCTACCCGGGGTACAAACTGGAACACTCCTTTGTGCCTAGGGCTGGAGTTTGCGTTTACGTCAGAGAGGACATCTGTTCTCGACGCCTCGGCAGACTTGAAGGTTCGGACCTGTCCATCCTTTGGCTACGCGTAGACAGCGACGACCATCCGCGCGTCTACGGGTGCCTCTATAGGTCCCATAGCGGTAATACCGAAACAGACCGACTCTTCGACCACGTCCAAATGGCTACAGATTCGTTGCTACAGCAGATCCCCTCCGCAGAGATCGTGATCCTCGGCGACTTTAACGCCCATCACGCCGAATGGCTTGGTTCACGTTTAACCGATCATGTCAATTCCAATAACATTGTACTTACTAAAAATAACCACTATTATACTTAGAAAAATCCAAAATACCTAGCAGCTCGTTCTTTGCGTGCCGACTTATGCCGACCTGTCAATCAAAATCTTTGCTCTATTGTCATAAGGAATTTTCTTCTCCCTTGTACACTATGGCCGTCTATTATTATCCTATATTTATAGTATTAGTAAGCTGAAGTGGCAATGGGCCGGCCATATAGCTCGAAGAACCGATAACCGATGGGGAAGAAAGGTTCTCGAGTGGCAGCCTCGTACCGGTAGGCGTAGTGTAGGGCGACCCCCCACTAGATGGAGTGACGTGGCTCAGGACCGTGCTTTGTGGCGTTACTTGGGGGGAGGCCTATGTTCAGCAGTGGACTTGTGAAGTGCTGTAATGATGATGATGATGATGATTTATGGTATTAGTATATATTTAAGTCAATGGTCAATCTGTCAGTTATTATTTACTGGCAAATTTTTAAAACTCTTGGGCGACAGTCCCTATTTTGTGCGACTCCGTAGTAGTTGTTAGCTTAGAGTAATTACTAATTGGAGAGCTTAGAGTAATAACATGGTACATATGCTTTTACTTACTCTTAGACATTGACATGAATGTCAACGTACGACATAATTTATCCAAGTGACAATTATGTGGTTGGCATTAGCAGTATGAACGTTAGATGTTTCTCACACCAGCTAGGTGTGAGAAAACAAATGAATGTTATATTTTATTTTATTTATGTATTTGTAACATTTATTTTATATAAATTTATGTTTTTGCACTTCTTCTCCATATAAACTTTAACTATGCAAAATCTCACATTTGTCCATACGCGCAACATACTTACACAGGCTGCACTAAAAGTATCGGGAATGGAATATTTCCACTTTTCCTGTCATATTAAAATCTTTTTGATTGAAAACTCCTTGGTTTTAAAAATCGAATACCATTTATTTATTTAAAAAAAAAGATTCTCGGTCTTGTCACAAGGTTTAGTCGTTGAGAAAATGGAATTGACTCGAGAAAATTCAAGAGCGATGATTTATTATGACTTTCGAAGTGGTTTAACACAAAAACAGTGTGTTGATCGGATGATTTCCGCATTTGGTGACGAAGACTCATCCAAAACCACAATTTATTGCTGGTTTGCTGAATTTCACCGTGGACGTGTCAAGCTCAGTGATGATCCCCATCAAGGTCGTCCAACAACTGCAGTCACCCAAGAAAACGTTGATGCTGTGCGTAAGCTGATTTAGGAAGATCGACATGTGATATACAGCGAAATTCAGGCAACTTTATACATTGGCATGAGTCAAATACAAATAATCTTGCGTGAACAATTAGGTGTAAAAAAGTTGTTTTCCCGATGGATACCGCATTCGCTCTATGAAGAGCAAAAAGCGGCTCGCGTTACTTCGTGCGTCAGAACTCTTGAAAGATTCCACGCAGGATCCTCAAATGCTGTATACAATATCGTATCAGGTGACGAATCCTGGATATACGCGTACGAACCCGAAACAAAAAACCAGTCACGAGTTTGGGTGTTCGAAAATGAGTTAAAGCCAACAAAAATTGTTCGTTCACGTAGTGTTGCAAAAAATATGGTGGCCACGTTTGTCTCCAAAACCGGCCATGTTACGACTATTCCTCTACTTGAGGGACAAAGAACGGTTAACGCAGAATGGTATGCTAGCTTTTGTTTGCCACAAGTCGTTTCTGAACTCCGTAAAGAGAACTGCAACCGCCGCATCATCCTCCATCACGACAATGCGAGTTCTCACACCACACAGAACAAAAGAGTTTTTAGAGCAAGAAAACATAGAATTATTAGACCATCCGCTGTACAGCCCCGACCTAAGCCCTAATTATTTCTATACTTTCCCTAAAATAAAGAATAAATTGCGTGGACAGAGATTTTCATCACCTGAAGAAGCTGTGGACGCCTAGAAAACAGCCATTTTGGAGACCCCAATGGAATGGTTGCTTCAATGATTGGTTCCATCGTATGGAAAAATGTGTCAAATTTCGCGGAGAATAATTCGAAAAGCAATAAATACATTTTTATATAGTAATGTGCACTTCCTTGATTCCCGAAATTTTCAGTGCAGCCCTCGTAAAAACGGGTACAAATTTCCCTCCCCGTATTAATATATAGATAAATTTAATGGACATTATAAACTAGGTAATGTTCATCAACTTGCCATATTTTTGACTTTTTGACCTAAACAATGTATTGTTTACACTACTAAATTTACTACTGCGTTGATAGAACCTACAAAATTTTCCCATAAGCACCGGTATACGATGAAGTGTGAACTGGATAAACACGACACGAATATTGATATGAAATTTATAGCCAAAATAAAACCTCGGCTATTTTTGTAGGCTTTACAATGGGATCATAAATTTGAAATCTGTTCGACAAGGCACCTAAATCAGCACTTACTGTGCTTTGTTTGTAATATACACAGCTTCATTGTTGCCGACGGGGATCAATCCCGGATTTCTCGCGTACTGTGAAATTTACAGCGAGCGCTTAGCCCAATCCCAATTAATTCCCAATTAATTGTTTCTTTTAAAATGTTGGTAAAAAATTTTAAAAAATTGAAACATGTTTACTTATGTTTAAGTGTTCTAATTATTTATTAAATATGAATGAATTAACCCATTTTGAGATATTTCTTTACTGCCTAGGCAATAAATGGCATCAACGACGTAAAATGTTGACACGTACATTCCATTTCAATATTTTGAAGAAGTATTCTCGTACGATGATTGAACAAGCAGAAGAGCTATTGGTGAAAATCCAGGCCGAAGTTGGCAACAACCAAACTGATGTACTGCCTTTAATAACAAAAACAACGCTGAACGTCATGTGTGGTATGTATAGCAATTTTAATTCAAAACAATTTTAGATTAATAACTTTATACTGCCGTTTCATGCCAGATTGAAAAAATCAATTACCTCATTTCGCCTCATTACAATAAGTTCTTCAAATGGTGGATGGAGCTCTATCAAAGAGAAAACTGTTACGGGCTAATAATAAAAGTAAAATTTATAAAACATTTTTTTTTTCAATTATGAAAGTAAGTTACATTATTTTAAAATATTTGAGATTCGGAGAGTAAAAATTGGTACTGTGAATATCAAAAAGTTAAATTGTATTTACTGTCTATTAACAAGTCAATGAAAAATGTACTCTATGATGAAACAACAAATTTAAATTTGCAATGACCTGTTTATTTCTTTAATGTAATATAAATTATGTTTATCTACCATTTAATTGCTTGAAAGGTTTTGAATTAAAAATCATTTATGTATAAAATTTTTATACACATAATATTTTTATACATATCAAATTGTTGGACCCTTGAAAAGGACTTATTGTTGCAATGACCACAAATTCAGGAGGTGTGACCAGAATCAGAGTTTTGCTAGAAAGGCCATGATACATATTTTTGAAAATGACTACATAACACATATAAGATAGTCAAATGATAAACTTTGGCTGAAGATGACTTTTTTCACAATAATTCCATGATTGATTCAAAATCATGACTGTGTTGAACTTTTCAAAATGTTCATCGTCAGCATTCAACATTTCAAATATTATCTGTTGTCTACGTTTCTTTATCTTCATTCTCCAAGCGATTTGATCAATCCATTATCGTTAGCTACGAGAACTTATTTAGGGATGCCCTGTGTATCGAAAGCTTAACCCTGTTTCAGATGTTGTATCATTTGCGACAGAGTCCTAGCGCCTCTCTTCAATTCATGCTAAAATACTTTTGTAACTTATAGGATTTTATGGCATTCTCACTTTTACCGCGTTCATGGAATGTCTGGTTCTAACTTAATAAATATACCTCTATCTTTAATGATCTTTATCGGAAGAATTGTTAGTGAGCCTTTCCATAGTATTGTGTGGTCCTTCAAAATTAATGACGGCTCCAAGTCCACTTTGCGCAAAGCAATCACTGCAAATCTGTTTTCCGTAATGTCAGACTAGTTAAACATTATTTTTACATGTGTTTACTATTTCTTATCTCATATAAACAAGATAACAATGAACAGCAAAAATTTTTGAAACAAAGTGTTAACTGAAATGTATTAATTTAAATGTTTTTAATAAACGTAATACACAGCTTTCGAGCCGTGGTAGCTCAGATGGTCAGCGCTCGCTGTAAATTTCACAATACGCGAGCAAACCGGGTTCGATCCCCGCCGGTACCAATGAAATTGTAAATTGCAATTTTGTTGTGCTCGACGGTGAAGGAAAACATCGTGAGGAAACCTGCATGTCTGAGAAATAAGAAAAAAAAATCAATTTCAAAGACATGTGAAAGTTCGCTAACACGCATTGGGGCAGCGCGGCGGACTACTCCTCGCCCTAAAACCCTCTCAGAAATGAGAGGAGGCCTGTGCTCAGCAGTGGGATGTATACATAGGCTGTAACTTTACTTACTTTACAGCTTTCTACAATCTTTAACTATCTCATTGGCAATTATTGTTTTAAAAAGATGAATAGGTTTAATCTTTACAATCATAAACGTAATGGTTATATTATACTCTTTAAGTAATTATCATAATACTTATATATATACCGGCCTATGAATACATAAATGTTCATGCATATCGTGGACAACTGAAAATCAATATTTTGGATATTAATCTCAGAAAAGTAAATGTAGCATGCAGCGGGTACAAAGACAGTGTGGTTATTTTTTAAAATTGATATTATTGTAGTAGTATAATTTCATTTGAATCGATATTATTACTGTTGTTCGACGTAGCAGTTAGTGTGTCGATAAAATATATGTAAATAATTTATATAAATTGTTCTGTTAACTACAATACCAATTACATTGATATTATATTAAGCATTTTGTAAACAACTTG
Source organism: Parnassius apollo (assembly GCA_907164705.1). Lineage (NCBI taxonomy): Eukaryota > Metazoa > Arthropoda > Insecta > Lepidoptera > Papilionidae > Parnassius > Parnassius apollo. The sequence goes on from CAJQZP010000610.1 coordinate 7,148,821, forward strand.
TTCATATAGTAATGTGGTTATTATTTTAGAAACTGCTATGGGTACCTCAATGAACAAAGACCAACAAATAATATCAGATAAATATTTTCAAGCTATTCACAGGATTGGCCAATCTGTTGGCCAAAGATTAGTAAGAGTTTGGTTATACATCGACGCTATATTTGCTTGCTCTAAAATTGGGAAAATTCAAAAAAAGGCCATTAAAGATCTGCATGAATTTACCATGAAAATAATACAGGAGAGAAAAGACTATTTGACAAACAATAATGTTATAACAAATGCAGATGGAGATGATGAAGTATACGGTAAAACAGGTAGACTAGCAATGCTAGATTTACTTCTGGAAAATGAGAAGCAAGGAATGATAGATGTTGAGGGTATCAGGGCAGAAGTTGATACATTTATGTTTGAGGTAAGTACATACAAAATTTAACGAAGAACTATAATTTTAAAATAAACAATTAACATATATTTAAAGAAATGCACCAATTACTTTGAGTTATAATATATTATTCAATAAAATAAATATTTCTTTCTTTTAAGGGCCATGACACAACGGCAATGGCGCTTTCTTTTATGATAACGCGAATTGCTAACGAGCCAGAAATTCAAGTAAGCTATTAATTCAACATTTACAGGCATTACCGATGTACTTCAGATGCTTGGTAAAGTCTTCATATATTTTGTACGAGATAGAAATTTATGATGATTTATTTTGTGATTAAAACTGTACTTAACCTGTACATCAATTCTAGGTATTTTACCTTTTTTCATCTGATCTCTCGCCGCTGGTTTTATTTATTTATTAAACGGTTGGACCCCTTAACCGTCTAGTAGTTCATTTAGGAAAGTATCACCTTACCTATTGCTATCGATGCTGCATCTTCTGCTTAAAGGCTTTGGAAATATATTTCAGTACTGGAAATTCATCGTAGATGGTAGAGGTCACAACTTATTTGTAACTATTTTTATTTACGCGAACACTACACATTGAAATAATACTAGTTTTTACGGAATTTATCGCGTATATTTAACTTTTTAAATACCCGACGTTTCTTTTTTTATTTAATTAAATCTGGACGTAAAATGGATAATACCTACGTGAGCCAAATCACCAAAATTTTATGGGTTACCAAAAATACACAAGCCCAATGCTCCATTACGTCCCATAGTGAGACAAATCGATTCACCAACTTACAGATTGGCTCAACACTTAGCGAAAATACTCTCACCGCTCAGGGGACATACAAGAGCACACATAAAGGATTCCTACCATTTTGTCAGCGAGATTAAAGATCTACATCTGGCAGACAATGAAACTATGGTCAGTTTTGATGTGCAGACATTGTTTACATGCTTACCTGTTGAAGACTGCATCTCAATAGTAACTAGAAGACTGGAAGAAAACAACATGCCCGTAGAATATGCAGTATTACTCAGACACTGCCTTACATCTGGCTACCTATTGTGGAAGAGGAGTTCTACAAGCAAGTAGATGGTGTGGCGATGGGCTCACCTGCATCTCCCATTGTCGCCGACATATTCATGGAAGACTTTGAGGAGAAAGCCCTGCTTAGTTCTCCCATAAATCCAAGGTTCTACAAGCGGTACGTAGACGAAACTTTCACAATTCTACCTTTAGATAAAGTAACTGCATTTTTAGACCATCTTAACTCTATAAATTCTAAAATTCAGTTCACAATGGAATTAGAGGCAAACAATTCCTAAGATTTTCTAGATGTGTTAGTAATTAGGAATCCTAATAACACCTTGAGCCATACTGTGTATAGAAAAAATACCCATACAGATAGATATTTAAACGGTGATTCTCACCACCATCCTTCACAGTTAGCTACCGTGGGTAAATCTTTGTTTCAGAGAGCACGAGGGATCTGTGACAGTAAACACCTGGCTGCCGAGCTCCACCATGTCAAGCAAATTTTGCATGACAACAAGCTTCGAGTCCCGCGCCTACGTCACAGTGAACGAATGAAGCCGGCCACAGTCGAGCGTTTACCTGCTGTACTGCCATATGTTAGAGGAGTCACTGACAAGATTGGCTACATCTTAAAGCGTGCTTCCATCAAAACATACTTCAATCCGCTGAAGAAGATTGGTCAGTTTTTACCATCAGTCAAGTGTAATGTCCCTCTGCAAGATGCAGGAGTGTACAAGCTTGATTGTGAATGTAGTCTCTCCTACATAGGACAAACTAAAAGATCAATAAAAACCCGCGTTAAAGAACATATAGCTGATGTGAAGAATCGACGCTCCGGGAAGTCTGCAGTCTGTGAACACGTACAGGATCGCCCCCGTCACTATATCAGATTTGATAGACCGCAAATCCTCGCTAAAGAACACCGATTCCTTCCAAGGATGATTCGCGAGGCTATTGAAATCAAAAACTTCCTAATTTCAATAGAGAAGATGGCTGGGTGCTACCATCTGCTTGGGATCCGATAATAAATAAAATTAAATCCCAACCCAAGCATACAACTGCAAGACTACAAGATACCATAAGTTCATATTGTATAGATCGGAACAAAAGTTAAATTTTAATCTATGGTAACCGCGGTTAACTATGACCTATGGACGTTGAACATTTCAGTCCCGCCCGTGACCATGAGTGCTGTAAAGCGTTCGAAACGTCGGGTATTTAAAAAGTTAAATATACGCGATAAATTCCGTAAAAACTAGTATTATTTCAATGTAACTTCTTTGTTTAAAGTACCTAGAAGTCCGTGGATGCCTGCAGTAACCAATTATTCTAACGCCGACTAGCTTGTATGTTCCTCTACTATAAAAATAGTTTAACGGGGTGATTAGCGAATACATCTGTTTATCACACTGTATCAAAATTGAAACAAAAACATACCGTTATTTACAATTGGAACCCCATCATCTCATACGTAACTGTATGATACCAGAAGAGGTCAAAAAGTTTGCGGTATTTAAACCTTTATTTACTAATTTCTTTCTTTAAGAAATTAAATTATTTATTTATTTCATATTAACATTTTCGATATATTATCCAATAAGCCTATACAATTGTCAGATCGTTTGAATAGCTTATATCATTATGTCATTTTTGAAGGTTAAGAGCTGATTAGTTTTTGAAATCGATCGGTGAAGCTGTTTAAAAGTTATTCCAAAAAAAACAGTTTTTCAAAATTCAAATTCTTCCCGATTTTCGAAAATCGGGGTGAAACCAATAACTTCCCTATTTTTGAAAATTTTCAATTTTCTTTTCGGGAAGTTAAAAATGTTTTGTCAAGGCCATAAAAACAGACAGAAATTACTGACGTCACTTTTTCGTCATCAGTAAATATCTTTCCCAGAAGCTCTTTTTTCATATTTGAGAACAAATAATTATCAGAAGGAGCTAAATCTGAACTATAATAGCGGTTTAAAGTTTCGAAACTGCACTTGTGTAAGGAAGCCTTTGCCACACGACTTGTGTGAAGGAGTGTGTTGTGCAAAAAGAGTACACCTCGAAAACACTTTCCTCTTCTTTTTCTTTTCATCACATCTTTTAATTTTTCTAGTAGCGTAGCGTAATACTGTCCCGCTATTGTCACCTTGATCTTTATAATCAATCAATAAAATACTTTCTGAATCCCAAAAACTAAAGCCACAATCATTCCAGCTGATTGTACACCTTGAACTTCTTAGGTGTTGCTGCGCCTTTTTCATACCACTACACGGACTCTTGCTTTGACTCAAATTTATAGTGACAAATCGGTTCATAATTTCGTCCATGTTCTCACTACACAGATCCAAAAATTCGCGCGAACACTCGACCTACTATTATTTCTGAAGCGGTGTAAATATTCTTGGCACCTATTTTGAACTGAACTTAGACACACCATGATGGTCATGGAGAATGATTCAAATGATCATAAATGATACTCCAGTTATTTCAGTGTTCCGTTTTTTCTGCAGACGAGCATCTTCAAGATCAAGTTTGTCAACTTATTTGAGAACGTCTGAGGAAGTTGCCTCAATTGATTGGCCTGAGCGTTGATCGTCTTCAATTGAGTCTCAGCCTTGCTTGAAATGGTTATGCTACTTATAAATCATCATTTTCCGGGGAAAATGGGTTCTTGTAAATAAATGACTTCTCTTCCATGATTTGTGGAGTTTTTTTTACTTAATCTTAACTTAATCACGTCACAAAACTCAATTTGCACCATCATTAGTGTTCACTTTCCGATTTTCACCCTATTATTTATATGTAGTTGTATTAAGATCCAAATAGTTACACTACCTTTCCGTGAACTTTTGGATCGTCCCTCGTACGATACTCATTTTATAGAAAAGTAGTACAAGTTTGTCAACTTATTTGACAATGTCTCAGGAAGTTGCCTCAATTGGTGGGCCTGAGCGTTGATCGTGTTCAATTAGGTCTCTTGCTTGAAATGGCTGTCATTTATAAATCATCGTTTTTCCAGGGCAAAAAGGGTCCCTGTAAACAAATGACATCTCTTCCATAATAATATGTGGCGTTTTTCGTACTTAATCTTAACTTAATCACGACACGAAACTCAATTTGCATTATCGTTAGTGTTCACTTTCCGATTTTCACTCTATTATTTATAGATGTATTAAATTCCAACTAGTTACAGTACCATTACGTGAACTTTTTGATCTTCCCTCGTACGATACTCATTTTACAGAAAAGTGGTACAACAAAATGAAATAAAATATGATTTTTATATTGAATATGGGTTTACAGAATTCAATATATGAAGAAATGCTGAGTATTTTTGGCGAATCTCAGAGACGTCCAACTTTAGAGGATCTCACCAAAATGAAATATTTAGAATGCTGCATCAAAGAATCTCTTAGACTTTACCCTAGCGTACCATTCATATCCAGATATATAACAGAAGAAGTTGAACTAAGTATGTATTTGTTACTATTTTTTAACACTTTATTCAACAATACATGTCCAACAACAGTGATAACAACACAGCAGTATAGCCTGGTTCCTAAGTTTTTATCCTAGCCAAAGTCAACATAAGCAAAAAAATTGTTTATTTTTGGGTTTTGGTTTGATGTGGCAATTCTTACGGCCTCATGCCTCTAACATTGCTTATCATCAGCCTATCTCTGAACTGATCACATAACTGTTATATCGGGAAAGTTTAGGTTCCCACACGATACAATATGTATATTACAGACTTCGGAGATATAAAGCAGCCTAAAAGATGCACCTCGTCAGGCACTGCGATCTTCAATCCATCTAAAAAGCGTAGAAATTGCAGAACATTCTTACAACAAAAGAGGCCCTCACCGGCATTGAATTATTTTGGCCTTGTAAAGAAGAAAAACTATGCTTTAATTAAAAGACCCTAATATTAGCATTCTTAAAGTTTTTGCCATCATCATTGGCGTTCTATAAATAGTTCAGACTTAACTTCAAACGCTGCATAATACAGGACTATCCATTTAAAACTAATCGTTAGATTGAAGATGAAAATTTACTATTCATGCATTTTATGCATAGTGCATTCTTAGACCGCAAAACGTTAAAGCATTAGTAAAAACAGGAACTATCATAACTAAATATAATTATGCTTGAATCGATTGTAACTAAATGTATGCTTAATATTTCATGATTGTTTCAGGTGGATACAAAATCCCTTCAGGTACCTTATGCCAAATCCATGTATTCGACATCCATCGCAATGAACACCTGTATCCTATGCCTAATAAGTTTATTCCCGAGCGATTTATTTCTGAAAATCATACATTGCGGCACCCTTATGCATATCTTCCCTTTAGTGCAGGACCAAGAAACTGCATAGGTAACGATATAACAATCCTATAATAACATTAATCTATACAGATATATCATCATAAACATCGTAAACTTCGTCGTAACAACTTACCTACTAAGGTACTATTTGCCAGAGTTGAAGCGCTTGGCAGGTGAGTACTGTTTTTATTTTTGTTTTCTATTTGTTATTAGAAAGACTTAGCCGTCCATTTTATGGTTTTCCTCTTAAATGTAATAGGTACGTACCATAAAATAAAAAGTGGACGCATCTTGCTTAAGCCTAATTTTGCTCGTTTATGTACGTTGTACCTGGGCGATCGAGGTTCCTCTGCGTTTAAACAATTATAGTATTTTCAGGGATGACTGCTATCTAGATACACTACATTATAGAAGAATTGCTTCCTTGAAGTATTAAGTTAACATCCTTACTTCCAGGTCAAAAATTTGCTATGATGGAAATGAAGACAATGATGTCAAGTTTACTCAGAAGATTCCGTGTCGAACCAGTCACAAAGCCCGACGACATCACCTTTACATGCGACCTCGTTCTACGCGCCACGCATCCTTTGTTTGTCCGATTTTTGCAAAGAAAATAGAAATCGATATTAATGGAGTATCAAAAATTGTGAATCCTAATAATTTCGACAAATAAATATTTAGGAATTTTATTAGTTTATGATTATTTGTACACTATTGATGAAATATGTATATAGTTACACGGCAAACTGTCTTCCAAGTTCAAAAAAGAAAATGTTACATGCTTTTTAACTGTTACTCAAAAATTACTACACGTAATTTTGTATGTAATAAAATACCCTTTAAAATATACATTTACGCTCACTGATTCACTGACAACTAATTCACTGATTCCTTCACTAACTAATTTAAAATCTAAGGCAATTGTAGGTAACTTAGAAAGGTAAATCATTAGGTGTATACAAAGATAAAATATGTAAACAATTGTTGATATTAGGTGTAAAAAATGTATGTGATAGAATACTAAAGTTAAGATTTTAACACTTCCTTAAATCATACAAAGAATATTTAAAACGTTCCCGTTCGTTCGTACATTGTGAACTTGGCCCCTTTTTTACATTTATATTTATGGTGGGATTATTAATTTCTGTTTGTAGGTTTAACCTGCGGTGACAACTTTTGAATACTGTTTGAAATTATTAATCATGCGGTATATCTTCTTCTTATTTATCAACCAGTAAATCTCTTGATGTAAATCGCTGAGCGTGTGGCTCTTATGCGATAAGGTAGGTTAAGTATGCAGCGTCACTCCTCCGAAGGGAGTTAGGCCTCCCTCTCTAACCCGAATAAGTATGGAAATCTTCCCCAGACCCTGCTAAAAGTGGAGCTCTTGGAGCAAGATATAATACCACTGGGTCACTGCACATCTGATATTATCCGCCCTTGCCTCTGTAACGCGGAAGTGGTGGTAGATATTTACAGCACGGCCAGAAAATTAGCAATTTGTGTTTTTGAACCTATGATGGCTCCGGCCGAAATTTGAATCAAGAACCCGTTACGCAATTTCGATGACACTGTCACCGTTACATAACCCAAACAGAATGAACTATAACCGAAGCCTAAATCACGCGATAGCAGTTGCGTCGATCGCTCGACAAGGCTGAATACTTTGCCCTAGTCGAGCGTTTTTGCAGCTTTTTTGCAGACTGTACTCCCACCTCCAACTATGACCAAACAATTATCAGATTCAGAACTTTAAAATTCCAATTTTAAACATCAATTCAGCTTTCAATCCCTAATACATTTATTTGAGTACGATATTCTGTCGCTGCATTTACATAAGAAGATTAAATGCTATCTTTGAAACAAAATTATCTCTGAATATAAACTATATTTGAATAAATAAATATTCGATATAGTTACAATTTAATCAATAAATAACAGAACATGGTAAAAATTGAGAATGACCAAATAGAACAATATATTATCGGCTTCTTTTCACACAAACACATTCGAAACATTTACGCTTATATTCCAACAATTTTCATTATTAATACCTTAGCTTCTGTTGCCAAATCTTTGTTAATAACATGTTTGTTTAAATCTATACAATGAATATACAAATATTTACAGTGAGCTGTCCAAGAAAATGAAATTAGCTAACGGCATATATGAAAGATCTTAAACTATATAACTTTTTAATTTACTAGTTACTAAACTATAAATCTTTTTAATTTCTATGCGTCGCCTTATAATTTTTGTTTTCCAAAGTCTCTATAATTTATATATATATATATTTATATATATATATATATATATATATATTTATATATATATAAATTATAAAGTAGAGAGAGAGATTAAGTCATAGCTTGTAATTTTACTTGCTCCCTATATCCTTCAGACCGGAATACAGCAGTATATATATATATATATATATATATATATATATATATATATATATATATATATATATATATATATATATACTGCTGTATTCCGGTCTGAAGGATATAGGGAGCAAGTAAAATTACAAGCTATGACTTAATCCTTAGAGGTGACAATGCACCTGTAGCTTTCTTCATTGAGGCGGAACTAGCAGAGCTCCCATGGCGCAAGAAAACGATTCTTTGAAATCTATCTCCTCCGTAACCCGTACGCCGATTTACATATTTTTTTCGGCAATATTTGTAGTTCAACGCAGACAGTTATACGTGGTAGAGCCATGCTGCAGCTATATTAGTAGTATAGATGTAGCACGAATGGGTCGGTTCGACTGGGGAAGGACCACGCTCTCAAGGAATAACAGCGTAAAATAGTAGCTTTATGCTGCTGTGTTTCGTATAGTGAGTGTAGAGTACCGGAGACCCTTTTTACTGGAAACGAGGCAATCCATCTTAGTGCTCACGGGTGACAACACATCTGCATTGCATTGATTTGTAATCGAGGATAGATGTAGTTGTCTATAGGCCACAACATCCACTTACCATCAGGTGAACTGTGTGCTCGTTTGTCACCCTTATTCTATAAAAAATATCAATCCATCAATCATTTTATCCCATTTTATTTATGATTTAAGATATGAGGAACAAGTTCGCATATGTCCCGTTATATCATAGATTTGTAGTTATTTTTTGTATTATTTATATTATAATGAAATCGTTATTGTAACGAAAATAAATTACTGGTATAAGACTAAGGAGTTAGGAGCCGTTTCTGTTTATGAAAAGGCCTTTGTCCAACAGTTTACTTAATAAGTAGGTTGACAATGAAAAAGGCAACGAATAATGGATAATAATAAGACATTTTTGTGGTTTTAGGCCCTGAGGACCTTAAAATGTTACGTGTTTAATGTTTTGTAATTAGCTGCAATTGGGTTTCGAATTCACATACGCCACATATAATATAATATAGATACATACAAGAATTTATAATTTATAACCTAAATGACTAATAACTTGACAGCTCTGTGTTGCAGTGGCTTAGCAGTGTGTGTGAGGGCCGTGGGTTCGAATCCCGCACGGAATAGGTATTTGTGTGGCCTATAAATAATTGTTCCGGGTCTAGATGTTTGTCCTTATGTAATTTATATTTGTAAACTGCCTCTACTAAGTATACTTCTAGTGTGGGAACAACGCAACGTTTAGTTTTGTTAAAAAAATGTTAACAAAGTATTTAAGATATCAAGAAATAATTTGTTTTGATACGTGACGTACAAATTAAGGAAAATACCACTATATATATTACCTTGAAATATTCCCGAAATTTAGTAGACATCAAACTGAACAGTGTATGATTGAGCACTATACTGAACAAATTATGAGAAAGCAATACTCTCTGGCCAATATTTCACCACTGGAAAATGTTTTTTCTTTGATTATATTAACATTTGAATGCAAAAACTAAATCAACGACCTCGTGGAAATTATTTTTCATTTATCGTCTTGTCTTTTATCTTTATACTTCACTATCCCCTAAAAGTCAACAGCTGGACGTCATGCTTAGTCTCACCCGCTTATGAAAGATTTACCTCAATCGCCAAGCTTGGGCGCACATTTTAAGGCTGCTAATCTTGCTGCATCTTCGGTCTGTTTATTTTACGTATGGAGTGTAGAAGTAAGGAGTACAGACTGTATATTAAAAAGTGTCCATATAAACCATTAAATAAGGATGGCGCCACTATAACTACGGGGTAAATTTTAAAGAACGCACCGAAAAATATTAGTGGGATAGACGAGTTTTTCGAGGTTATATTCACTAATTAAAATTATTTTTGATTTTAGAGCGACAGATTTAAACCGTCGATAACTGCTAAGTTTATTTCATCCCAGTGGCTACTCCAGCGCTGTTGTGGAGAGTTTTTGATAGTTTTTGAACTGTTATTTACTGCTTACAGATTGCCACTTTCTTCTACTATGGGAGTTGGTACTCCTTACACTTACACTCCATAATTTTACGTCTGACGGAAACTAGAAGATTCTACAGGAAGTTATATGACAGCAGATGGCAATGACGGGACGAAAACACGATGTGGACGCCATCACACTGCACAATTAAATATTTTTTACTTAGACTAAATAATACAAAGGACGGACTTAATATGTAAAATTTAATACGTTTAACAACGTATTAAATTTTACGTATTAAACGTATTAATATTTTAATTGTTAATACGTTAATACGTTTTTGGTAGAGCAATTTGTAGGAGCAAATTGGTAGGTTCAATGCTGGAACGAATTAACCACTGGACCCGACATAAAACACAAATGTATGAAAACTCGTTCAACCAAGTGGAGAATAACGCACACGAATATTTTATTACGTTAATATAAACACAGATACGAAATTCGTAGAAGTTTACTCTATGTATTTATGTATGTATGTAGTGCTTGATCGTAGCCGATAAAATATATCGATGAACGAATGAAAAAGAAAATGCGTATCGTAAATAAGCTGTAAAACAAAGGAAATAAAGAGGTAATGAAGGTGAGGTAAGCTTCCGGTATTTAAATTTTAATTAAAATAAAAGAAGCAGGACATTTTATGGACTTAATTCAATTATAGTTATGATAAACTTACTAACTTTAAACTTAACAAAACGTCAAATGTTTTGTTAAGTTTAAATTATTTTAGTAGGTTTACTGACTTTTATTATTTATCATCTTTCTTAAAATGTGTTTCTTAGAATTTTTTGTGTTCGCTTGTTTTCTTATATAAGCAATTTTAATGTTTAAATACTTTTCAGCAACGGCTTTCGTTAATTCCTCGACGTGATTCACGTCGTCATTTTCAAATTTATGGAAATGAATGTCTTCGTACAACGGAAGTTGCAGCAATGTTTCTGTTACTTTCGGCAGAAGAAAGTCTGTTGTGTAATTTTTTTAGTCTTTTATTCTGAACACCCTTCCTAAGTTCGAGTTCGCAGTGCTAATAAATATGTGCTATGGTATCACTTGAGGGAAATTTCAGTTTTCCCTTGCCTTTATGGGCAATGAGACTGCCTTCGTTAGTGTCATATTCTGTTTCTTTGCATTAGTATTAAAACAGGTAGTATCGAAATGTACACTGCATATGGCGCTGTGTTTCGTCGGGATCCAGGTTTCATCTTTACGAACTGCTTCTACCCACTTTCTCTTCCGAGAAGGGTCACAGGGAAATCTGAAAATTCGTGTAATTTATGTGTTTAAATATTTTAAGTACAGGCACTGATTATAATATTTGCATCTATAATATTTTTATTTAATTATAAAAATTATTATTATAAATTTAATGACATCAGATTGTAAGATACTGTTACCTATATGTATAAGTATTTTTAAGTGATATTGTATTGTACAAATAACATCATCATTCATTCGGTCATATCGTCAAATATCAATATATTTTTCGACATGGTCAAGCAATAGTCGATGTCAAATTGACTCACTCCACAGTTTTAGTCACTGTTCAGAATGGTATAATGCAGCCATTTTGTGATGGTTGTCAGATGTCAACAATACATAGAAATATCGACTATATTTAACATAGTTGGATAATACAAAATTTTATTTTACATTTGATTAATTTTTGTGATAAATAACCATAAATGTAATAAAATAATGTACTTACAAGTGAAAAGAAATAGTACTGCTACCACCGTTATAGTTTTTACACCATTTAACTGGTTATTTAGTTATTTTTGGGAGATGTTTTGTTGACAAGTAAGTGCTTCAGACTGACGCAAAACTAAACGACCAAGGCTAGAATTTCCTGGTTACTGACAAGACTGTTATATAGGCACGTCCGCTTATGTGTCGGGTCCAGTGGTTAATTCGTTCAAGGTTCAATGGTAGAGCCATGCGGCAGCTTGGAGGCGATGAATCTCATGAGATAGAGACCTGACAAAAATGTCTTTTTATTATCCACTATTCTTTAAATTTTTCATTGTTAACCTTTTTATTAAGTGAACTGCTGGATAAAGGCCTTTACATAAATGCGCTAGACGGCAAGCGTTCCTTGAAACAGCTCGTCACTCCTCGGGCTTATACCAGTAATTTATTTTAAATACAAGACCGATCTAATTATAATATAATAATACAAAAATAAAATAAATACAAATATATGATATAACGGGAAATATGCGAACTTCTCCCTCAAACCTCAAATCATAAATAAAATGAGATAAAATGATGGATGGATTGATATATTTTTTTATAGAATAAGGGTGACAAACGAGCACACAGTCCACCAGATTTTAAGTGAATGCTGTATCCCATAGACATCTATACTCGTATTTATCCTCATTTGCAATCAAAACGCAGACGCGTTGTCACCTCTGAGGACTAAAATGGAATGTCTCGTTTCCAATAAAAAAGGGTCTCCGAATCTCTTCACTCACCATACGAAACACATCATAATTAGGAGGCCTATGTTGACCAGTGGACTTGTGAAGGACTGTAATGATGTTGATGAAAATAATTAAAGGTTAGACAGGAAGGTTTAGAATATACGTTTAAATATTATTTACGCATTAAATATTATTTAGACGCATAGTCCAAAACGCTGTCTGTACAGAGAAGCGAGTAATCGGAACAGCTGCTTCCTTTTGTTACGTAGCCATCCACTAAGAAAGGATTTTGGAAAATTCAAGCCTTTAGTACATGGAATGGGTTGTTACAGTAAGCACGACACTTTTTATTTTACGGGATGACTTCATATTCATATGGAGAAAATTTATTAAATAGTAAAAGTTATTAAATTATAAAATTAGTACAAATACTTTTTGGATTGAATACAATATATTTCATACAAACTTCGCACCACGTTCCAATGGTAAATTTTACCTCTAGGGAAAAATAGTAAATATAAATAATAAATTTTGAAAATCTTACCATAAATTGTTAAAAGAACCTTTAAAAACAAAACAAAGTTTACGTGAAAAAAAAAATTGCTTTTAAGGTGCAAGGTGTGTCCATAAAACGTAATTAGGATATTTATGGATTAAACATATTTTAGAACTTTACAAGGTGTAAAATATATTTCAATTCTTAAGTTTAACAGGTGGATCGATAAAAAATTGAATTTGGGATTTAGGTTGAAAACTAAGAAATACCTGTTTTAGGATTTTTGGAAATTCCACCTCAAAGAGGGTAATTTAGGATAACATAGGGGATTGAAATAGGGTAATTTTTTGACTGTAGATTAAAAACTATGAGACACATGTTTCATTATTTTCGACAATTCTACCCCTAAGGTCGAACAAAAACATAATGAAATAAATAACGAAGGTACAATAGGCGCAAACTAGTAGTGAAGTGATTGGCAGAAGCAAGGTAAGCCTTAGAAGGAAGTTTGTCGAACCAAATGGCCATATTATAAAGATGGACTGAATTAAAAATACTCTTAACAGGCGAGCATAAAGCGTAGATATATTGATATGGAATAACCAAGATACGTATGTCAGGATCATGCCAAATGGAAGTCCATAGTCTCTGCCCATCCCCTTGCGTGACAATTTATGTATCTATTTATGTTTACAATAAATTCTAATGAAAAAACTTTTTGATGGAATATATTTAGACGCTTTTCTAATATATAAAATTTCCAAAGAAATTCAGCCTGAACAGTAAAGGATATACCGTATAACCCAGTGGCATAAATACAAATATCTCTCGTCTAAATCTTTTTTTCCCAAAAATTGAAAAACCCTGTCCTGCATGTGGATTGATGACAGGAGGCGAGATGATTGATCCTTTAGGAAAGAAAATGAAGATATGGATTATTTTAAATAGAAAAAAGAACAAAGAATATTCTTAATTTACGACTTCCGTATGTGAATTTCAGTTTAGTCAACCATATTTACATATTATTGTTTCTTTTATTGTGTCACTAAAATAGTCATAATAATTACAGCAGCTAAAAGGTTCACACTGCACTATACTCAGTTTTGATTGTAAGTAAAACAACTTCAATAAATTGAAAGCATGAATTTTAGTTATAGATCTTTATAAATAGATTTCTTTAAATTCCTTTTCCAAGAATAAAACATCACTAACTATTAAATTGTAATTCACATCTCCGTAACTTTATTTTTCTTTTAAAGCTACTATAATAAATTTTAATTTTCAAAGAAATGTACTGTAGACATATACTTACTAATAAGTTTGTTGACCTTTTTCTGTTATCTCAATGATTAAATATTTCACTACTCGAATTATCATTTTCAGCAAAGTTTACTTTCAAAGCAATCATTATATAAACAAATGTGATGATTGCTAGTGGGATGGCGAATGATACTAACACGCCATTAGTTATCCTTGCAGTTGGAATTGGCAATATAAAACATATTGAAAACTTCGATCTCTTTACTAAGTCCGCCGTCAACACGTTCGTTATCGTCTCGATTATTGAATTAACACAACAAAACATTTTCAACTAAACTCACTACAAATAAAACATCAGTAAATATAACAATGAGTATTATGTTCCAAGACAGTTCTTCTCCTTTAATTTTTACTAGAAACTGCGACCATTGTTCTAAATTAAAATCACCCTTATCGCCGGTTAAATTAGACATAACAAGTTGGTATTTTCTTTTAAAATCTTGTTAAACTAAAATTTAGATAAACAGCACAAGATTTTTATTTGGTAAGTGCTTTTCTTTGTGAAGCTAATACAGTTATGAAACAAGGAGTATTAGAACGGTGTATACTTAATCGCTAACAAAATAGCTCGACGTTAATCGTGTTTGCTGAGTTTGGTTAATATTGTGGTAAAGTCAATCAAACTTCACAAAAGTGCGCAGTAAACCACGAAAAAAAAGAAACTTAGATACATTATTATCCACCCAAAATAAAAATACAGTCAAAACTGTGGACTGCAAAAGGGGAACCGGCACCAAAAAAAGTAATAACTGTTTTTTCGTCTGGGAAAGCGATGGCGATTGCTTTTTGTGATAGTCACGGAGTTAACACAATAGATTATCTTCAAAAAAGAAAAACCGGTACAGGAGCATACTACGAGGGCGGCACTGAAAATTTCGGGAATCAAGGAAATGACACAACATTACTATTTAAAAATGTATTTATTGCTTTTCGAAGTATTCTCCGCGAAATTTGACACATTTTTCCATATGATGGAACCAATCATGGAAGCAACCATTCCATTCGGAAGTTGGGGTCTCCAAAATGGCCGTTTTGTAGGCGTCCACAGCTTCTTTAGGTGATGAAAATCTCTATCCACACAATTTATTCTTTATTTTAGGGAAAGCATAGAAATCATTAGGGCTTAGGTCAGGGCTGTACGGCGGATAGTCTAATAATACTATGTTTTCTTGCTCTAAAAACTCTCTTGTTCTCTGTGCGGTGTGAGAACTCGCATTGTCGTGATGGAGGATGATACGGCGGTTGCGGGTTCTCTTTACGGAGTTCAGAAATGACCTGTGGCAAACAAATGCTAGCATACCATTCTGCATTAATCGTTCTTTGTCTCTCAAGAGGAATAATCGCAACATGGCCGGTTTTGGAGACAAACGTGGCCACCATTTTTTTTGCAACACTCCGTGAATGAACAATTTTTGTTGGCTTTAACTCATTTTCGTACACTCAAACTCGTGACTGGTTTTTTGTTTCGGGTTTGTACGCATATATCCAGGATTCGTCACCTGATACGATGTTGTATACAGCATTTGAGGATCCTGCGTGGAATCTTTCGAGAGATCTGACGCACGAAGTAACGCGAGCCGCTTTTTGCTCTTCATAGAGCGAATGCGGTATCCATCGGGAAAACAACTTTTTTACACCTAATTGTTCACGCAAGATTATTTGTATTTGACTCATGCCAATGTATAAAGTTGCCTAAATTTCGCTGTATATCACATGTCGATCTTCCTCAATCAGCTTACGCACAGCATCAACGTTTTCCTGGGTGACTGCAGTTTTTGGACGACCTTGACGGGGATCATCACTGAGCTTGACATGTCCACATTGAAATTCAGCAAACCAGCGATAAATTGTGGTTTTGGATGGGGCTTCATTACCAAATGCAGAAATCATCCGGTCAACACACTGTTTTTGTGTTAAACCACTTCGAAAGTCATAATAAATCATCGCTCTTGAATTTTCTCGAGACAATTCCATTTTCTCAACGACTAAACAAGTTTAACAAAACCTTGTGACAAAACCGAGAATCTTTTTTTAAATAAATATATGGTAATCGATTTTTAAAACCAAGGAGTTTTCAATTAAAATGATTTTAATATGACATGAACAGTGGAAATATTCCATTCCCGATATTTTTAATGCAGCCTAGGTAAGCCTTATTACATGACAAAATGAAGGTAGATATAGCGGGGAAAAAACGGCTTTGCAGAAAAACAAAATCCTATTTCACCATTGCAACGCGCCGTCCCATATCTCCGGTTGCCATGGCGAAAATCCACGAATTACGGTTTGAACTGCTTGACCACCCGCCTACAGTGCACAGTCAGATCAGTGCGTGTTACCGCTCACCGAGTTACAGAGAGAGCTATGCTCGGATTTTCCCTGCATGATAAACTTGGAAATGAGGATATCCGTAGTAGAACCAACATAACCCAGCGGATTAGTAAGCTTCAGTGGCAAACCGACAACCGACGATGGGGAAAAAAGATTCTCGAGTGGCAGCCTCGTACCGGTAGGCGAAGTGTAGGACGACGCCCACTAGATGGAGTGACGTAAGATATGCAGGAAGTCATTGAATGCAGGTGGCTCGGGACCGTGCATTGTGACATTCTTTGAGGTAGGCCTACGTTTAGCAGTGGACTCTTGAAGGGCTGTATTGGTGACGATGATGATGATTTATATTGATTTTTATATTAATATGTTTATACATACTCGTAAAAAGGAGAGATGAGTGTTTAATATTAAATTAAGACTCCTAATTTACATATCTCTTTCAATAATATAAAAATATAATATTTGCTACGACCAAAGTGCATATTATAATTACTATGTTATTGCAAACTACTAAAAGGCTTTTTTAGAGATACACATTGTTCCATTCTTACTTTATCCATAAAATATGAGCTAATTAACATATCTTTTATATTGTTTTTTTATTTATTTATTATTAAAAATACAATTTTTTAAAATATATATATTCCCGCAAAACTGCTTACACAGTTTGTCTGCAGGAACATTTGAGTCTCATTTACATAATATATAATATTAATGAGACTTGCCAATAAATATTTCTTTCATATATTTTTAAATATGTTTTTACTGATTCACGTCGAATGTCCTCAGGCAAACTATTGAAAAAGTACGGTAGTCGTTTCTTTAAAGTTCTATCCCCGAAGTAGTTATTTACTTTGGGTACAACTAATTTGCCTGCATACATCGACCGTGGACCCTGACCATGCTTGACCAATATTAGAGTACGGTCTCGACAGCTGTAATTGTTTATGGCAAGTAAATATTTATGTTTTAAACTTACTGGGAGTATTTTTCAGATTTGAATAGTTTTGTGTGATCGCCTTTACAAATAGCTTTAGTTGTTTTATTAATTAGTAACTTTAAAAATCTAATTTGTAATGCTTCAAGCTTATCAATGTGTATGTTTTAAATGTAAGACCATAACTGTCAAGAGCGTATCCCAAAATCGAATCTACCAATGAAAAATATAAGCATTTTAAAGTAGCAGAAGGATCATCAAAACTTAAGTGATAAAATTTACTTAAAAGTAATCTTAACTTATTACATACATAATCTACATGGCTGGACCACGAGAAGTTAGTATCAACTTTAACACCGAGGTAGGTTACACAATCGACTCTTTCGATAGGCTCATCGATAATTATTTAGACCATTACGGAGGTACTCATAGTTATGAGTATACATTTGAGGAGACGAGTCAGTAGGACGAAGATAAGGCAACTGAATGATAAGATACTTGGTTATATCTGAGTTTAAGACGATACCATTATCATGGGACCATTTAACTACTGAGTCTATGTTTTGCTGTAATAGGTGACATGTCTCCATGATATTAGTACCAGCACGTAATATACATAGGTCATCTGCGAACATGTATGCAGAGCTATGCTGAAGTACGTCACATAAGCTGTTACCATGCAGTAAGTAGCAAATAGGCCCACATACCGAGCCTTGTGGCACCCTGAACCCCACCTCGGTCGCCTCACTAAACGTGTCACCAACCTTTACACGGAAAATGCGTGATGCAAGATAGTCATGGAACCACTGGTTTAGCGGCTGTCCCACGCCACGTTCGTCCATTCCACTTAAGAGTGTTTCTGTTTCTAAGGTATCAAATGCTTTTTTGAAATCGTAGAAATAGCAATGACAAATTTTTTATCTCCTAAATATGAGTTAATTTCGTCAGTAAATTTTGATAATAATTCGTACTATTTCTCCTTTGAAAACCATGTTGGCATTCATTTAATATGTTATTTTTTTGTAAATAAAACCCAATTTGATTTGTTATACATTTCTCAATAATTTTATCGATACTAGATAATATAGCAACTGGTCTTGTTGTCTGGTCGTGTTTGAAAAAAATGTATGATCACCCTTTTTTATGGACTGGAAGAATTATAGCTTCTTTTAATTTATTCGGATATCTAAGGTGCTTTACCGACAAGATAACTATTTAAGATATGACAGGACTTATTTTGTCAAAAACTAACTTTAAGTCTGACATCCGTACGAGATCAGTTCCCGGCGATTTATTTTTATCTAACTGATTAATAACACGTTTGACTTCTCCACTACTGACCTGTTGCCATCTTATACATACATCAGGTCTATCAACGTAATTGTCCCTCACTAACCATTTTTCTGTACATGTGTGCCTTATGAGGTCGACTTCGCTTAAAAAGTTATCAGCAAACTTCACAAATTTCTTTTACACTGCCTTGGTTTCCCATATTAGAAAGTATTAAGTCGTCTAGTGATTTTATTTCATTACCCAGTAAACTATTTATCTTATCCCATAATTTCTTTATATTTTTATTACAGTCTAGTATACTTTGTATATCATATTTCATTTTACATTTAGAAATAACCTTACTACGTTTAATCCTATATTTATTATAATTTAATCTCTTTATCATATTTTTTTGATTCATTGCACAATATAACAAATAACCTATCTCTTTTTAAAATCATCCCTTTTAAATTTTCACTAATCCATCCTTTATTTCTAATACTTTTATTTACCCCAACCGTTTGCGATTTGTAAAATTCATTATATATATATATATATATATATATATATATATATATATATATATATATATATATATATATTAGTAAAAATCTAGAAAAAGCTTCGTACAACTCAACTGGGCACTCAATATTCAACAACTGATCAAAATCTGTTAATAGTAATTTTTCTCTAACTAAACGATTATTCAAAACGCATCTATTGACAGGTCGCATAGGCGTACGACTATCGTAGTGGGTGATATGACACACGGAAGGAGCGCATTTCCATTGTATCGCTGCCGATACATAGTAGTGGTCAGATACCTTATGTTGTATTACAGCTGATTCAACTAATGACATATGGCCCTTATATAAATATGGTCTAAACACGATTCTACAATGTTACTCATTATTATCTTCATTAAAACAATATTTTCTTTAATATTGTATATTGCTTAAAAGTCATAAATTAAAAGTATGAAACCTAAATTGTCTTTAAACAACTAGGCCAAGTTTAACATAATTGCATCGTATTCTTTTCATATGCATAATATGAAAACAAAAATAATGTTTAATAATTTGACAGAGACTTTTCATTTGCAACAGCTATACTAGTTTTAATAGTTCTTCGAAAGATATCTATATATTGGGTCCTTACATATGAAATTAGCGTTTTGTCGTACAGACCACTTTGATATGAAATATCTCCTATTTTGTTGAGAATTCAAAACTTAAATTTATAAATTCATTTAGCTGGTACATTTGAGTTTTGAAAACCGTCATTCATTTGTTTTTTCCTTATTATTTTTTTTCTTTGGCGTCGCTTATTACCGCACAATAGAAAACATGAAATATCGGTATTTTAAGAGTACGAGTTCTACCGTGGTACCAGTGCTGCAGAAACAGCTCGAAGGATTAATGATGTGTACGGCGCTGGTGTCGCAAAAGAAATCACGGTACGTTTTTGGTTTCGACGTTTTCGTTCTAAAAATTTCGACCTTCAGAAACAATCCCGTGGACGGCCGGAGACCAAAGTGGAAAATGAGGAATTAAAGGCTATTGTGGAAGCGGATCCATCACAAAGCACTTCAGAGATAGCTGCAGGCTTCAGGATAAGTGATAAAACTGTATTAATCCACTTGTAGCAAATTGGGAAAGTAAAAAACTTGAACGATGTGTACCTCATGAATTGAGTGAATTGATTTTGCAAACACGCGTCGACTGCTGTGTTACTTTGCTCAACCGACATAAAATGAGGGGATTTTAAATCGAATCATTACTTATGGTAAAAAATAGATACTGTACGATAATCGGAAGCGCTCCTCGCAATGGCTGAACCCTGGAGACAAACCAGCCAAATCCTGCCCTAAAGGAAAATTAACTCAGAAAAAGTTACTTGTGAGTAATTGGTGGACTAGCGCCGGTGTTGTTCACTACAGTTTTTTAAAATGTGGCCAAACGATTACGGCAGATATCTATTGTCAGCAACTGCAAACCATGAAGGAAGAACTAGCTGCTAAACAACCGAAATTGGTCAATCGCTCTAGGCCACTGCTGCTTCACGACAACGCAAGACCACACACTGCACAACAAACAACCACTAAGTTAGATGAGCTACAATTGGAATGTCTGCGACATCCACCGTACTCCCCGGACCTTGCTCCAACTGATTACCGTTTTTTTTTTTTCAGAAATTTGGACAACTTCTTATAAGGAAAAGAATTCAACTCCGATGCGGCAGTCCAAACCGTCTTCAAAGAGTTTATTGATTCTCGCCCCCATGGTACTTTTAAAGAAAGGGATCAATGAACTACCTTTGAGGTAGCAAAAGTGCATAGATGACAACGGTGCATACTTTGATTAATTAAACATATTTTACAAAAAAAATGACTTTATATTCCTCCCGTACAAAATGTCAATTTCATATGTACATAAGTACCTATTATTAAAAATATACAGAATTTGTCAATGTGACCAACCCTTTCCATATTATAGTTAATTTAGTTAGTAGACCTCTCCCATATATTGCCTTATAGGAAGGATTTTGCGATAGTTGCCACGCTAGTCAGACGGATTGGTAACCGCAGTTTTATATATTTTGGGAGTTGTTACCAGAAACATGCTGCTGCCCATCTCCTGATTTATTTTCCTCTGTCGCCTCTTACGACACCCACGGGACGATATGGGGTAGTGGATATTCCTACACCGCCACTATACGGGATTTGTGATTACGTGAAGTTGTAATTATGGGGAAATAATACACAAATATTTATTTAACATTCTTTATTGCATATCATACAAAATACACGAAAATCATGTATACAAAATAAGTATGCAATGTTATATCTGGACTCCAGCAAAGTGGAGATGTGCGGAGATGTCCGAAGCGGAGACGAGAAGAGCTGTTTTCAACTAGGGTGTATCTACTGAAGCTGTATGGAGATGTGTAATGACCAGACTCGAGCGGATATGTGTGTTAGCTAGTACGGACCTGAGTTGCGCTGCACGCCGCTCATATCCCTCTCGTCTCGTCTCCGCTGCGCGCCGTCGTCAACTTGCGAGGCACAGCTTTCATCATTTTATCGGCGAGGCACAGCTTATATCTCCGCTTCAATTGCGACATAAAAATATGATGTATATCCGCTTAGTGGTCTCCACTTAAGCTGAGTGGAAACGAAGTGTCTGAATAACGAGGTTTTATTGGTTGCTTAAAACACATCTCCTCTCCTCTCGTAATGTCTCCGCTTTAGTGGAGTCTGTATCTTATTACTGATTGCAATTTCTTCCAGACAACCAATGAATGGACAAGATTGCAGGAAAAATGACAAGGGTAGGGCGGTCGGTGTTATAAAATAGAGGTTAAATAATAATATACGTACACATACATATATTAAAAATATAAGCGGTTATTTTTCAAAATGTAGCTAAATTTTAAACTTACATTGCAGTTTTTGAAAATACGAGTAAATGAGGATGCTACTTTTATTTGAAATTATCCCAAATTGATTGCGATTTATAGGCAACAACGTTATTGCCTACCGATCGACAATCGCAAATGTGTGCGTGAGCAGTAAAATCAGTTAAAATAATGCATTACTACGCGTTTTGAATTTAAAAGATAAAAAGGACAGAATGTTTGACAATTTTTTACCTTTATTAGTCATTCTGAATATTCTTTGCAAAGGAGACTGATACGCTTTCATACATTCTTAAGTCCAAATTGTAAAAAGATAAAAGTGGTGTCAATCAATAGCTTATATATTATCAAAACATTACTGAAAATTATGCGGATTTTGGCAATCTGAGAGCAAATTTATATGAGATTTAGTAAAAGAGAGGCTATGTAACTAGTGGGCAACCACCAAAACTTAACAGCTGATTTTTAAAGTGCGATTGTAATTTTTTATTAGACAGTTGTTTACTATATTAATTGTAGTATTTATTGTATTGTATTGAGTGGGAAGATAATAGAAAACTCACAAATAGATTGAAAGATAAGGAAGGTTGGGCGATATAAAAAAAACACTTTTTTTATTATCTCTTATTCGTGTTCAATCATAATTACAATTCACACAGCCATCAATTGTGTCAATATCCAAGCGATAAAATCCAGACCATAAAATCCACAATACAAAGCCAAAGTCAAACGGGTAAACGAGATTATCGGTATCAAGTATGATAGCAAGGGTCGCACAAGTTAAGTTAGGTCAAAAGCTCGTAGAAAGGAAGCAGTGGTCGAGCAATATGAATCAATAAAACAACAGGAAACACAGAACACACTCAAAACTCACACGTCCCAAACCACAGAACACTATTACTCCCTCTACTAAACGATACGAGAGACGAGTGATCATAGATTGAGTCAGACAGGAGCTGTCACTGTCAGCACAGATTAAAAATACAGTTGGCAAACACGAGTACTAAATCGAACTGTAAACGAGAATCGATTTTAAGATTCATTTTTATCGTGTTGATATTTTATTTTTTAAACTGTTGACATTGTGTTAATTGTTATGAATATAATTACTATGACTGAATCAACTATCTGCTGTATGTAAGTTGTTTTAATGTTTAATTGATAAAACTTATTCACACTAATCGATTGAAGTAATCTATTGAAGTAATTTATTCGTGACATAAACTTATTTTTAAGATTTCTCGTCTTCCAGATTGTGAATTTGCTTAATTTTTTATATATTGAAATATTAAAACCATATTTTAACATTTTACAAATCGGGCCCAGAAATCCCCGTCTCTTTTGGCCGATAATTTCAAAATAACCCTGTATATATACGCGAAAAATAAAATACGTAACTATATATACATTAAATTATTATAAATGCAATCATTATACTACACATTATCAGCCTGACTGCCTCGTTGGTCTAGTGGTTCTAGTAGTGAGACTGCTGATCATAAGGTCTTGGGTTCGAATCCCGGGTCGGGTCAAAAATCACTAATTGAGTTTTTCTGTCAAGAAATTCTCAGTAGATGCCCGGAGTCAGGAAGTTGGCGGTGTCTCACCCCCGTGCCTCGGAAAGCACGTAAAGCCGTTGGTCCTGCGCCTGATCTCTCTCCGGTCGTGTCGGTATACCGTCCCATTGGATTATGAGAGTGAGGGAATATAGAGTGCACCTGTGCTTGCGCATACACTTGGGCACTATAATCCTGTCCTGCGCCGATGGCTAGCCTCGGTTGAGGCAGGCCGCCGTGGCCGAAATTCGGTCTGGAGGACATTATACTACACATTATATTGTATTATACATACATATTATATTGTTATACGTTAAACAAAATAATGATTTCTTAAATTTACGCGAACACTACACATTAATTAAAACTAAATTTTACGGATTTTACCCCGTTTAATCTACTACTTTTACTTATTTTTAATTCCCAACGTTTCGGGTGCTTTACAGCACTCGTGGTCACGGGGGGGGGGAGACTGAGATGTTTTACGTCCCAATGTCATAGCCTGTCTACATTCAATTTCTTAATATTAATTTTTTCGGACCGATCTACGCAGAACGAGCTTACAGTATCTTGAAGTCTTGCAATGGTATGCTTGGGTTTGGGTTTAATTTTATTAATTATAGGATCCCAAGCAGATGGCAGCACCCATCCATCTTCTCTACTGAAATTAGGATGTTTTTAATTTCAATAGCCTCGCGTATCATCCTTGGCAAGAATCTGTGTTCTTTTGCGAAGATTTGTAGTTTATCAAATCTGATGTAATGGTTCAAGATCGTCTCCACCATATATATCATTAAATATGACCAATATTTACGTAAATCAAATATAATACCTTATACCAAAATTCTTATTTTGCTCAAATTAATTTAATCTACCTATCTATCTAACTTTACGATGAATCTATTTGATGTGATGTCCACATAACAGATTCTTATCTATGTGGATCCATACTTCCAAGTTCCACCAAGTTCTTTACTGAATGGCAGTAAGAGATAATAGTTTCATTAAAAAATATTTAAGATAGGTGATCAAGGCAAGACTTACTTAACATTTACGCGTTACCGATGATAACGCCTAGCGATTTTGCTATGTTGACGTGAAGGCCGAATGTTTTACTCCATTTAACCCTTCAAGCGCTATAAAAATCCCATGCAGTCGCATGCTCCCGGCAAACACTGAGCGGTCGCATACGACCGCACCCACCCACAGCACATAAAACCATTAAAACTTATATTTAGAGACTACTTTTCTATGAAGAAGTTTAGCATTATAAAATCTATACAAAATTCTCTATCTTGTGGTCTAAACAAAAGTCAAGTTTTACTTCATTACAAAAAGATTTTATTGTATTTTGATAACAAAAAAAAAATACCAAGTGAATGTCGGCAGCGTGAAAATCACAATTATTTTAATATATATTAGCCGAAATTATTTACGTAAAACGATAAATTATATACACCCGAAAACTTTCATTACAATTTTATAATAAAATACTTTACCAAAACACTAATAAAACACTAGAAAAATCCAAAAATCAACACAATAGCATTAACGCAAAAATAACGTACGAAATGAACGTAGATTATTAATAACTATTCACAGGACAACAGTTTTTTGATTGCACTAGAGTATAGAGTATTTCATATTGATTATATAATGCCAAACTTCTTCATAGAAAAGTAGTCTCTATATGTAAGTTTTATGGGTTAAAGTGCTGTGGGTGTGTGCGACCTCATGAGACCGCTAGGGAATTGACGGAATATGGCCGCGGTCTCATGAGACCGCTTGGGGATTCAGAGGTTAAATAGTTACACAAGATCAAATTAATTACGTTAGAGAGATCGTTAGAAGAGACTTTTGTATATATTTGTAGATCGCCTGCATAAAGGTAACAGGAAGAAGTTAAATGATTAGATATTGAGTTTATAAAAACTGCAACAAATAAAGAAGATAAAACGCTTCCCTGTTACCGAGATGATAACTCGGATGACAACTATAAACCAAGATGATAATGTATCATCGATGCGTATACGTGAATGCGCTGCATGTATGTACTTTTAAGGATATACTTAGCACAAAAGATAATGTTTGGGATAATAAATCGAAAAATTTCACTCCAATTTTTACGAAACCAATCAAACTGCTTAAAGTTTTAATATACTGTGACGCATTAATTCAGATGAAAATGTCGAAACTATAAGTGTTCCTTGTGAAAATGTCGTGTATTTAGGCTAAAAATTGTAAATTAATGTTTTATACACTTTAATATAAAGATTTTAGCTCGATTTGTTGTATCTTGTTGTATCTTAATTAAAATAGAGTAAAAATGCCGTATTGTGGCGGCGTAAAAGTATCTACAACCCACTATGTACCGTGTGTGTCGTAAGAGGCAAATATATGTAATTCCAGAAAAATCTTATGGCTTCCGATAGAAGGCGTTTTGTTATATCGAGATTCATTTCATTTCGATTCTTACCGTGGCAGAGCTACGCTGCAGCTGTAGGTTTAGGTAGTGCTCAATGAGTCTTCCCAATCGGGGTATGACCACGCTCTCACACACATACACACACGGGCACATATTTTCTATATATACGGGCACATATAATATACACTTATTTGGATTAATAATACAAGTATATACACGATTGGTAGGTTTTTAATATTCTTTTTTTATTTACTTTTGGGCCACAACTGCCTTATCTTTGTAGTGCTATACCGGATGTTTATGAATGTTAATTTCATTGCATAACTGGAACCGAGGATATAAAAATAATTTAAATTTCATATAAAAACACTTATACCCAATAGCAACCCGAGAGATATGTTCAACTTAACATGCAACCGCATCCATTTAGCATGTTTTATCACAGAACCTACGCTAACACTACGCGTGCAATGGAAAGAAAATAGTGTAATTAGATTGTACAGTCGTGACGTATGAAGGAAAAAAATGACACTGGAACATACATAGATATACACGCTAAAGCATAAAAACATTAAATTTTAAATTGATAATCTACGATCGTAGCTGTTCGTTTTATTATACTATTGTATAGCTTTGTATTTTGTACGAAAACTATACACTGATTGTAGGTTTCGAAGAGGAACACTTAGTTGCGGCATATCTGAAGCTCCCTCGGAATGCGGCGGGTATGAGCAACTTGTACGCCGAAGCTCTTGTAACATTGTCTCGTGCCCATTGTAACTTATTATAAAGATAGGAGGGAGTTCTCGTTTTGATAGTGCCAAACAATAAAGTGGCGAAATATAGTTGCCAATGGTAATCCATTTTAAGCATTCTTGCGTTGTTAATATAAGGTGTTACATGGGCACGTGGAGGAATTTTATAACAGAAGCGGGCACAGGCATTTTGAACACGCTGGATAATGTTTCATGAACGCGCGAGAAGTCTAGGCCCTAATACCGCGTCAGCGTACTTAAATTTAGATAGTACTAATGATTCGAATAATTTCTTACGTACCTCAGTGCATAAAACATTTCTGATTTGGTACAGAACTTTTAAACGGTAAAAGCAGTTCTTAGCTGTATTAATTATCTGTTTTTCAAACCTCAGCTGCTCATCCATTATTATTCTTAAGTTTCTCGCCTCGTTAACACATTGGGTGGGCAGCTAACACTTTACTGATTTGTGCTTTAGTACCGAGTAGCATGTATTTTGATTTATTAGGATTTAAAACTAAGGTATTTGCTTCAGACCAATCTGCTATGCGATTTAGATCATCATTCAACTTTTGTATTGCATCAGTACTTTCACTGGGGTGGAAGGAAATATATAACTGTACATCGTCAGCATATATGTGGTACTTGCAGTTTGTTATGCTTTTTGTAATATCTGCACTATACAAGGCAAAACTCAAAGGATCCAGTATTGAGCCTTGCGGCACCCCTCTCGCAACAGGAGAGCATTCGGAAACTGTTCTAGAGCCGTCACTATCCGTTACTTCGACAATCTGCCTACGATCACTAAAGTAACTAGCAAACCAGTCGACTGTATCGGAACTAAACCCATAATACCTAAATTTTGCTAGCAGTACACGTCTATTTACTGTGTCAAATGCACGGCAATAGTCCAAAAGTACTAAAATAGTACCCTTACCAGAGTCTTGCGCATTTAAAATATTATCAACCACATCGGCTAAGGCTGTTGTTGTACTATGCTGTTTCCTAAAACCGGATTGAACGTTTGGTAGGATGTTATTCGAGTTTAAGTTATGCGTTAGTTGATCACAGACAATTTTTTTTAGAATTTTAGACATACATGGCAGTATGCTTATTGGCCGCAAATCCTTAAAGTCCATAATATTTACTTTTTTAGGAATTGGTCTTACTAACGCCATTTGCCATAGAGTTGGAAACCTTTTTGTAGTGAGAGAGATGTTTAAAATCTTTGTGATAGCACCAATGGAATAGGGGAGATACGACAGTAGCATTTCCAATAAATTTTGAAGTATTTTTATAACAGCGTTATTGTCAGTTTGAACAAGGTCAAATATTGCAGAACTAAATCTGTTCGTCTCGTAGTAATCTATAGTTGACTGTGAGGCAGAACCCGGGCCTGGGATATTAAGGAAATGATAGTTTATATTTTCAGTATCGCTTAAATTATGGGGCAGAGATACTTTGTGGTCATTTTTTAATTTAATTTGTCGTTTTATGTGGGTCCAGAGTATTTGAGGATTACTTATATTATAGTTAACGAAGATATAAAAATAATCAGACTTTTCATTGTGTATAGCAATAGTAACTTGTTTTTTTTTTTAGTTCTTTGTAATAATTAATATGATAATCTAGCTTTGTTAACCGTGCTTTTGAATGCGCTCGATCACGGAGACCCATCATTAATTTAACATTGTAAGTTATCCAGGGGTAGTGATGTTCCATAATGCATACCGATCTAAGTGGCGCAAGTAGGTCAAAAACAGATAAAATGGCTATGTTAAGTTCAGTTACCATAGCGTTGACGTCTGTCATATTTGTAATTGAATCACAGTCTACATTTTCTAAAACCTATTGTAGGCGATTCGATTCAATATACTTGAGTGGCCTATAAACTATTCTACGTGGAGGACATTTTGAAGTTATTAACCCAATTTTGCATGATATAAACGCGTGGTGGCTCAAATCGGGAATATAGTCCACATTTACTTGATTGAGGTTTACATTAGAGCAAATAAGATCTATTAGTGTTTCGCTGTTATTCGTGAAATTTGTTGAAATATTGTTTAAGACTGTTTATAACTTATTATAGAGATTCTTAAATCTCCTCTAATATTTTAGTGTAAGGGTTATGTTTAACAAGGTAGTTGATATTAAAATCTCCGACGAGCAGTAAATAGTCAAACGATGGGAAGGAATTAATCGTGTCTATAAGCGCATCAAGGAAATTATGTATTTGAAACCAAGGTGGCCTGTGGGCAATGCCAATTACAATAGACTTACCACTGATCTTGGTACCTAGCCACATTTGTTCCACTAACGGTGCTATCGGGTGAGTGAGAATGCGAACTGGTAGCCCCCGTCTGATATAAAAACCCACACCACCACCTCGTGTAGGTACGTATTTCGACCGACCTGGGAATATGTCATAACTGATAGCCAGGCAAACGAGGTGCCCGACCTTCTTCCCCTTCCCGAAGCAGGTTTCACTTAACGCCATAATGTCCACCTTATCACGGTCCATTGCCACCACAAACTACCATCATGACGCGTTCCGAGTGAGCTGGGATTTATAAAACCAACCTTAAAGTTTTTTTTTTCTAACCATTGTAATATAATGCTATTAAAATTATACTTGGTATATAACAGTTAATAATATATATTTTGTAACGATTAAAGATAATTAATGTAGGTAAAGGTTTATGGACAGAAATCCACTGCAAATTACTTATAAAGTCCCTATCCCTATACACGGTTAGTTTTTTTTTTGCGCCCGAAGCAATTAAAGGGCTACCCTATACGTAGGGAGGCGGAAAATGCATTACGCATACCACGATATCGTGTTTCACGATACCTTGTAGAACCTCCCGTGGAGCTCCTTCTCCTTCCATACGGTCTCCCGGTCGGAAATGCTCTGCACTACCGGGTCTTGCCATTGCTCGTTGGCTAGGTTGTTGCAAGGATAGAGGGGTAAGTCCTTTATCACTAGAAATGACGTTCTTATAGAATGGATCATCCGATCTCACCAGGAAATAATTACGGAGACAGCACACTTCGCGATTATGCATGGTGAGCGCGCTCAAGAAGCCACGCCCACCATCCTTTCGCGGTAAGTACAGCCTCATTACCGACGATCTCGGATGATGCATCCTATGGGACGTCATGGTAGTGCGGACTTTTCTATCTAGGGCGTTAAGTTCAGTCTGACTCCACCTGAGTATGCCAAAGGTATACATGAGGACAGGCATGACCCAACCGTTATATGCTTGTGTCTTATTTACATCGGATAAAAGACTGTTAAGCACTTTGGTCAAGCGTGCATAAAACACGTCGCAAACTGACTGTTTCATACCAGCCTCATCGATACTGATGTTCTGTGACATACCCAGGTATCGGTATGTTTCAGCCTCGGAAAGGGTACTTAAGTTGACGGGCGTAGATAAGTCTATGCCCTCAGAGTTAGCAACCCTTCCCCTTTCAACATGTAGGACCGCACACTTATCCGTCGCCAGCTCCATTCCAATGGAATTGCTAAATTCCCAAGTGATGTTTAGCAATTCCATAAGATGGGAGCGACTGGAGGCGAATAACTTGAGGTCAACCGTATAGAAAAGTCTATCGTGGTTATGAGGGACTCACTGTCCTACCGGGGACCCTAAGTGATACCCTCTAAAAACCGCCTTTGGGGACAGGCAGCCGGCTGATTAAGCTGTATTGTGCCTTATCGTGAGCGACCCTCTTTTGGGAAAAGAGGGCGCAGGCGGCTAAGAGCCGCTGAGGCAGTGCCTACGAAGGCAAATTAATGTTAGTTAATGCAATAATTTAATTTAATTAGAGTTGGCCTGAGCCGCCGGGAGGCAGTTCAGGTCGTTTGTCAGTTTATTAGGCGGGTCCGAGAGAGTTTCTCGGCCTGCGGACTCGATAGCGAGAGGAGGGTGGGGCTGCATAAGAAGCTGCCTCACGAATTAATTGGTTTGGGTGCGACTCTGAGGCTTTGAAGAAGTTCTCAGAGAGTTTTTTAAGAAATTGTTGAATTGTTGGGAGCTCTAGGTCCCGATGAAGGTCGGCATTACGGACGTACCAAGGTGCGTTCGCTGCTCGACGACAGAAAAGGTTTTGAACTATTTGGAGTTCATTAATAATATTAGGGTTTGCGTGGGCAAAGACGGGGCCCACGTAGGACATGACTGGGCACGGTTAGTTCTGAGGAAATAATATAAGTAGTGCCCAAATGAGGACGGATAAAATGTATAAATAAAGCCAAATGGGATGGGAATATATTATATAAATAAATGTAAAATTTATCCCAATGCATACATTCAAAAGATTGACGAATCGCTACAATTGTAACATTGTGTACAGAAAATAACAGACGGTTATGTTTACGTTAAGACAAAGCGTAGCAAAATATATTAAGAAGTATCACAGAACGTAATTCACGGCATACATTAAATCGTGACACGATAAAAATCACGTTAAACATATTAAACTCCCATAAAATACTACAGAAAAATAATATAAAAAAGTAAAATATTATCAACAAACTTACGCGGTAAATTATAATGTGGACACAACGTATAACAGTTAAAAACCCTTGAAAGTCCTTGAGCCTAAAAAACATTGAAATGTACTATTTCTATACAAAACAATAAGATAAAAACAAAATTTAAGTATATTAAACATCAAATTTAAGTGACACAAAAACCTTTACAATATCACTCTCCATATGAATTCGTCGCTTGCTCGACATTGAATCACGCCTTACAAATATATTGCCGTTTTTTGTCCATACATAACGCCAATTATTTTGCCGTGCTTCCTGTCTAACATTAAAGAAAAGTTGCTTGTTAGTGTACGTCAGGCGTTCAGTTTCAGCAAAAGCGCACTGTTTCAGCATTAATGTTGAACCCGGATGTATCGGCTCCCCGCCGCACACGTGCCGCGCGTAACAGTTGGTCGCGAATAGCACGGCGCCGCAAGCCGAATGATGATAGGTCTTGGACGCGGCGGTTCAGCAGCTGTATTCTCGCGATCACGACGCATACCCGATCTCTCTACACTAACCAGATCGCGTTTATCCAGATCAACTCCTAATTTTTGCGCGACTAGGGTAAGGAGATGCATCGGGTCTTCTCCTTTTTGTTCTGGCAGGCCTATGAGCTCCAGGTAATAGAGCAGCTTGATCTTTGTAATTTAGATCACACTAGTTGTGCAATAGTTTCAACCAACTCACTCGCAGGTGCCACTTTCTTTTCCTCAGTTTGTTGCTCTAAGTAGGTCACACGTTTCGATAAATTTAAAATTTATTCACACTTTCTTACTTTTACACTGTAAATAACACTAGTGTCACTTTTTATTGCTAGCTTGAACAGAATTATACTGTCTGTACGTATAAAACTACACTTAATTATTTTATAAGCCCAAATTAACACAACATGTATGCACTACCCGCCGTGCCCTCGACTATACTGTGTGTAATACTGCTATGTATCCTGTAGTTAGTGTAGAGAATCAGAAACACCTTTTACTGGAAACGAGGAATTCCATTTTAGTCTTCGGACAAATAAAAAGGGTGACAACGCATCTGCATTTTGATTTTTAATCGAAGCTAAATGTAGAAGCAGGCCACAGCATCCACTTATTATCAGGTGGACTTTGTGCTAGTTTGTCACTCTTATTCTATAAATAAAATTATGCCAGACTTCAAATAATCAAACCTGCAACGTATAGCAGCGTTAATCTGCCTGGTAAACGTCATGCTTATAAGATCTTGCCTACAACGGGAGAAGCCCATATGCTGAAGTAGACTTTAACAGACTAATAAAGATGTTGTAATTTTCTCCCAATCCAATTTTCAAATGCGGAATAAATTCACAAGATTTTACATAATTATTAAGTTTTCAGAAACCGTGACCTCGATTTATTTTATCGATATCTTGCATTAATTCCAGCGCAAACACCAACAACTTATTTGGAAACAAGGAAAAAGGGAAAATAAAAGTAAGCCAATATTATTTCTCTGGTTAATATTTCTAGACAACTTCGATCCTTATTGTCTTTATTTATGAAGAAGCGTCGCTCTATATATCTAAAATATTATAAGAGTTTTGTTGCCATTATATATAGAGCATCCGACTCAAAAATTGCAAGACCATCATTGCTTTCAAACCTTAGCAATAAACAATTCGCGTTTCTTGATATTTGTCACCCACAGTCTCTGAAAACAGTATTTTTATAAAAAAGGTGAATGGTTGTTTTACAAACTTCTCTTCCAAATTCTAATTTTACCCGAGCGTGGTACACCTGGATAATTATTGGACGTATGTATGTACGTATCATTAATATTTGCCACGCAATGGCGGCCCAGGACAATCTACCACTCTATTTTATCATGTGGGAGTCGTAAGAGGCGAATAAGTGAAACGCCAAAAAGCCTTGAGCCCGCTACGAAAGTACTATCACTATATGATGTATGTGATAAACATAAAAACACCAATATCGAAACATCGTCATAGCATCGTAAAATAAAAATAATAAGTGCCACGGTTTTTGGCATATATTAACATGGTTCGTCATAGACAGCATTGGCCTCTGTAACCCCCTTCAGTGGCATCCATCGAATAACTTCAAATCAAGAAGTGTACCTTTTTTATTGATTTTTCTAAATTACGCATTATCCTAATAAAACTAACATTATATACCTCAAGCTCAGTGGTTAACGCTCGCTGTAAATATAACAGAACGCGAGTAACCCGGGTTCGATCCCCGCCGGCACCAATGAAATTGTTAATTGCAATTTTAAGTGCTGATTTACCACGTGCTCGGCGGTGAAGGAAAACATCGTGAGGAAACCTGCATGTCTGAGGAATAAGAAAAAAAATATTTCGAAGACATGTGAAGTTCGTCAACACGCATTTGGGCAGCGCGGCGGACACTTCCTTGCCCTAAAACCCTCTCAGAAATGAGGGGAGGCCTGAGTCCAGCAGTGGGACGTATATAGGCTGTAACTTTACTTTATATACCTCAAATCCTGTAAATTGTTTGGTTCTAATAATTTTCATACCAGAACACAGAACAGTTGCATGATGGTAGAAATATTGAAGGGAATGCTACCATGTACCACCTCCGATGGACTCTGCCACCTGCCATCCATGTTTAAAAATGATCTCTCAACAAGTTGGACAAAATGAGAATTCATTGATACTGTTAAATTTAACGATACGCCTTAGAAATAAAGTAAATTAAATTTGGACAAGACCTTTTAGAAAAGTAAAATAAAGTAACAACTTTTATACGTCTCATAACTGAGTACAGACCTTTTCTCATTTCTGACGGCTGCGCTGTTCCACTGCGTCTTGTAAATTCACATGTAATTGACATATTTTTCCAATTTCTTATATAACTTTATACCTTACAAACTTTAGAACTTTAGAAAAGGTATGTATAATAGTTATCATAAGAGCAAAGGGTTATGGATCTAATATCACTGTCAAATTAAACCGTAAGTTCGTAAGTATTTTCAAACTATTTTGTAAAATTGAAAAATAAAATTTAATAAAAACTTAATTTTCATTGGTCTATCAAATTATTTATATTTGAAACATATTTTGATTTTTAATCGAACTTAATCGATTCTTTAAGTTTATATTAAGTTGTATGCCTAAACTAGTAAGAAGTTGTATGTTACGAAACTCTTTCCTTCCTTTTTAATGTTAACATTTATATTTTTTTGCAAACTGTATGCTCAGAACCCATTTATAACTTGAATATTGTAACTTCTCATTAAGTGAAATGTATATTTCTTTTGAGAATAAAATATCTTTAACCATAATCGATTCTTTTGGAGACTATATGACTCATTTACGGCGAACAACTGGAATTCCGAAGCATTTTCGCGAAAAAAAAATATATAGTAAAACTAAAGAATAATATTTTAAAGATCCCACAGGTTTTTGTTCCTAATCCAATGAATTATGTTTTTAAACAGAAGTCTACACAAGCAAAGCCGCGGGAAATAGTGAGGTGGTTAATCAACTCTGAAACATACAAGAATTTTTTTGATACACATGACATTCTTATTGAATGCTGATTTCTTCATTATTAAGCTAGCTTTTTAACGTAACGTGTCACGGAATGTAAATAAGAATATATATTTACCTTCAGAGACTCTCTAAACTTTGTAGAAATGAGACTAAAAATTATTGGATTCAATACAACACTAAAGTAGCTGTTTATGAAGATCACTCTTTGTCCTAAACTCCACCACTGAAATAGAAAAAGGTTTACTTCAAAATTATGCATAGCAAAAAGTCACTTATGCAATTTTCGTGTAATATATTGACAATATTTTCTACAAAAATAAAATGGAAAACCATAAATTGAATTAACTTTATGATTTAGCTGACCCTCATTTGAAATGACCCTCATCTGACCCTCACCTGTATAATTTACGGTCGCAATTTCGCTATAGACGATATTTGAATTTATGACAAATCCGGATTTAAAACACGATCATCATCATCATTCTCTAAGCCATTTCCCATTATCTGGGGTCGGCGCAGTAAATCTTCTTGTTCCATTCCTCTCTATCAGCCGTCATTTCCATACTTACTCCTTTCATTCTCATATCACTCTTCACACAATCGATCCATCTTTTATTCGGCCTTCCTCTGCCCGTGTGTCCCTCCACATTCATATTCAACACTCGTTTTGTGACGTGACTTTCGTCCCTCCGCATCACATGCCCAAACCATGCCAATCTGCTTCCTCTCACCTTTTCTACCACTGGCGCTACTTTCAGGCTTCCTCTTATATACTCATTCCTTATCTTATCCATCCTTGTCACACCACACATCCATCGTAACATTCTCATTTCATTCGCATGCAGTCTATTTTCATCCTTCTTCTTGACGGCCCAGCATTCACTTCCATACATGACGATAGGTCGGATGATCGATTTGTAAATTTTCCCCTTCAGCCTTATTGGCATTCGGGGATCGCACGTTGTGGCTGTGACCTGTCGCCATTTCATCCACCCCGCGTTAATCCTATGCTGCACAGCTCTATCTATTCCGCCGTCGCCTTGAATGAGGGAACCGAGGTACTTGAATTCTGAGCAGGTAGGCAGTATAGCGCCATCCAACGACATGGGTACAGGACTGGAAAGACCGCCGAAATCACAGCACAGATATTCGGTTTTGGATCTGCTGATCTTCAAGCCAACACTTTCCAGCCTCTGTTGCCACCCTGTCAGTCTGCTCTGTACCTCGATGCCTTCTTCCCCGACAAGCACGATGTCATCGGCAAAGAGCATGCACCAGGGTGCCTCATCCTGCAGGTCCGACGTCAAAGCGTCCATAATCAGTAGGAAGAGGTAAGGGCTCAATGCCGACCCTTGGTGCAGCCCTACCGCCACATCGATACTGCCCGTAGTTCCCGCGGCAGATCGTACACATGTACGGGATGCTCTGTACATAGCACGGACTAACCTCACATACTTCCCAGGCATACCTTTCATCTTTAACGCCCACCACAAAACCTCACGGCGAACCCGATCGTACGCCTTTTCAAGGTCGACAAAAACCATGTGCAGATTTTTATGCACGCGCTTGTACTTTTCGCACAATTGGCGTAATGCGAAAATGGCATCTGTCGTACCTCGACCGGGCATGAATCCGAACTGGTTTTGTGTTATCTCACACTCTTCTCTCATTCTTTTCTCTATTATTCTTTCCCAGACTTTCATCGTATGTGACATGAGTTTTATTCCCCGGTAACTGCTGCAGTTTTGAACGTCTCCTTTGTTTTTAAAAATGGGGACCAGTATACTACTGCACCATTCCTCAGGTATTTGTTCTTCCTGCAACAATTTACCGAAAAATAAACACAACCACTTCCATCCATCCGCACTCAGCAACTTCCACACTTCTACTGGTATTCCATCTGGGCCGACCGCCTTCCCATTCTTCATATTCCTAACAGCCATTTTTACTTCTTCCACACTAATTTCTCTCACTAAGCCCATATTCACTGGTGGGTTTTCAAGCATACCATTCCATTCATTCTCCTCATTCATCAATTTCTCAAAATACTCCTTCCATCGCTTCTTTATACTTTCATCGTCAGTCAAAATCCTTCCAGAATCATCTTTTATACATTTTACATGTGAAACATCTCTTCCATTCCTTTCTCTCGCTTTTGCAATTTGAAAAAGTCGTTTTTGACCTTCGGGGCTTTCAAGGGACCGATATAATTTATCTTGCGCCTCTGCCCTACAAATAGCAACTTCCTTCTTTGCTCTCTTCTTACATTCTTTATACGCCCCTTTCTTACTTTCTTTTATGGAATCATTCTGGTCTTCTACGCTCTGCCATTCTTTAAAGGCATTTTTCTTTTCTCTCAAAACTTCTCTAATACTTTCACTTCACCACCACCCATCCTTATCTATCATACGCTTCCCTTTTGTTTCTCCTAACACCTTCCTTGCCACACTTCGGATACAATCAGCCATTTCCTTCCAGCACTCATTCACACTCATTCCTTCCATATCACCCATCTCTATCATCTTGTTTACAACTAGCTCTCTAAATTCACTTGCATACTACTCCTTATGCAACAAATGCCACTTTATTTTGGGTGGGGGACGATCCTTAT
This sequence comes from Parnassius apollo, assembly GCA_907164705.1. Classification (NCBI taxonomy): domain Eukaryota; kingdom Metazoa; phylum Arthropoda; class Insecta; order Lepidoptera; family Papilionidae; genus Parnassius; species Parnassius apollo. The sequence continues at coordinate 7,186,564 of CAJQZP010000610.1, forward strand.
GTTTGTTGAGGCGAACAGTTAAGCAGATGTCAGCCAGCCGTTTAAAACACGATATGATTATCAATAAGTGTTATTAAGTAACTTTTGATTGATAAATGCATATATTTTATATTACAAAACATAACAAAATGATCTTTAATTTTTTTATCGTATCATTCAAAAAGCGGGATTCGATATGAAATCATTTTATTCATTCATTAATTACAGGCTTTCCTTGAACCTTGTCCCCGAACAAATAATAATAAATTATGTCCTTCAGATCTAATTGAGGTCACGATGGCCACTCTCAACGGTGAATAACCATCACCGCAGGATAGGATTAAAGTGCACGAATACGTATTACTTTACATTAATTAGAGCCGTGGTAGCTCAGATGGTTAATGCTCGTTGTAAATATAACAAAACGCGAGTAACCCGGGTTCGATCCCCGTCGGCACCAATGAAATTGTTTAATTGCAATTTTAAGTGCCGATTTACCACGTGCTCTTCGGTGAAGGAAAACATCGTGAAGAAACCTGCATGTCCGAGGAATAAGAAAGAAAATATTACGAAGACATGTGAAGTTCGCCAATACGCATTGGGGCAGTGCGGTGGACACTTCCTTGCCCTGAAACCCTCTCAGAAACGAGGGGAGGCCTGTGCCTGTGTGTTTTCCCTTACTCTTATAATCCGATGGCACAGCATTCTGACTCTACCAGTGAGAGATCAGGCGCAAGATTAACGTCTATACATGATTTCCAAGGCCTAAGGATGTAACACCGTCAACGTCTTGACTCTGGGCTGCTGATAATATTTTGATAGGAAACGCAATAACTGATTTTGCCTAAGCCTGGGATCCTAACGGTATGTTTTCGCCTCATGATCAGCAGACGCGCTTATAACATCATATATCTAGATCAACAAGCCAGTTTAATATTAAAGAATTTGCAGTTATTGCCACCATTAGTTAGGATTCTATTCCAGTTTATATAATATTGACTTCCATAGATTATTTAATATCATAGAGAGGATACTATTCTATACTAGCTATTCCGAATTATTCTTGACAATAATTTAAAATTCTAAGTACTTACCTTTTCTAATGCCATTAGTTGATAATTTTCAAGAGCGAAGATTAATACACGCATCATAAAAATGGCATCCAGCACAACAGGTACGACAGCGTTAACACTACTGAACGTAAAATAAAAATTTGTTAATATATTACAAATAGAAGTTCTTTCGTATCGCGTCAGACTTTAAAGTAATACTTACTAACAAGTTTGTTTATTTTTTTCTGTAGTCATGATGATTAAATGTCTTATTACTGGTATAACATTTTTCAGTAATGTTCACTTTTAATGCTATCATAATATACACAAATGTCATAATTGCCAACGGGATCATGAAAGTCATTACACTCAAAAACCATTTATCACCCGTGCCGTCGGTGTCGGAACCGTGAAGCATATTGAAAATTGATTCAATTTCACCAAGTCCACAGTCCACAATTCTGGAATCGTCTCTAGTATCGCCATTATCCAAATACCAGTGATAATCTTTAAAACTCTTCGCCACATGGGCGTCGACTGAAACTGCAGAGGATACCATATCGCCATGTATCGTTCGATTGATAGTACCGTTGTAGTCAAAACACTATTGTTCCATAACACAAGTATAAAGAAAACGTATACTTTGCATGTCCATTGACCATATTCGAAGGAGTCAGGTGCTCCCAGCAATACAGTGAAAATAACTATAAGATCCGACACTGCGAGGTTAAACAAATAGTAATTTGTCGATGTATGCATCGTTTTATCATAATATATAACTGTACACGTAAGCACATTTTCTATAAGACCTGTTATTTTTATTATGTATACAAAACTGATAAATACTGTATCTGACCACGGAGGTTCCACTTCTATAGATTTAATTAGAAATTGTGCCCCAGCATGCATATCAAACTCATTATTAGCTTCAGTAATATTACTCATGGAATTACTTGATTAAAAAATACAATATCAGAATTTTCTCGTGATTCTATACTTTCATCACTAAGGTGTTCATTATACCAGAGGTATTACGGTAATGGGCTAATATCTACTAAATTGTTCGTTGTTTGTTTAATAACGTAAAAGCTTGGTGATAATTATGTTTGCTGAATGAAGTATACGATAGGATTAAGTGGGGAGTTTTGAAAAACTAATACGTTATAATCTACTGGATCACATGTAAGCCTAAAATGCTATATTTTGGTAATAATTTGTTTACTTTAACATCTAATTATAACAAAATTAGACTATTTTGCATACAAAGCTGAGTTCAAAGAACCTAAAGAATATAATGATTTCACATAATAGTTTTTTTTTCTTTTTTTTTCTAAAAAACGTTACCCTTACACTAAGATTTTCTCTTGTATCGTAGGGGCAGTTTACAAACATAAATTGCACAAAGACAAACATCCAGAGCCGGAACAACTATTTGTATTTGTTTGTATACTTGTTCCGTGCGGGATTCGAACCCGCGACCCCCAGCGCAGCCACTCATTGCTAAGCCACTGCGCCACGGAGTCGTCAAGTCGTTTAAGGCAAGTCTAAGGCAAGTGTACAGAAACATTAAAGACACGACTTCTAAAGCTATTATGTTAGTTGTAATTCTTATACATTTTTGAAATCGGTTAAAAATTTTGTGCAAACTACCTGTGCCCGCGATGTCATTCGCGCAGCGCGGCGTGTCATGTCAATAAAAAATCAATGAGAAGAATTTTTGTGTAATAAATTATGAAAAACCTTTGGCCTCTATATTTTATGGACATTCTATATATCGTGACATAATGAGGTGATTTGACTTTCACCATTTTGGCGCTGACAGCAGAAGTGAGTGTCCACCGAACTAATAATAAAGATAAGAGTGTGACAATATAGAATTACTCAGGCCTACCCGTAACGTCCATTCTATTTGCGTATCATATTAGTATAATACACATATATGAATTCATACCTTGGTCTTAGAAGCAAGCTTTATACCTCATATAAAACCAAAACCGACGCTGCGTTAGTGTATCTACGTTTTTATTCGTAACTACAGAACGGATTTTGCTCTTCGTATGTTGGTTCATTCGCGAGGCTTAAATATTCAATTAGTACTAGAAAACATTCAACTAGAACATGTAACTATTCAAAATGAAAATAAAGACTAAATTACGCAAAAAATTGATTGTCAACCGTTCATTCAATTTTCTAAAATAACGTATATTTCAATTATTATTTGTTTTTTTTTTTCGTATTTTATGCGCTGCCGTGCCGTATCGTCCATCAGATTACGGTAAAACTTTGTCACCTTATTGCATTCGCGAAGATTATATGAAAATTTCTTCTGCGGTAACAATGCGCTGAGTAAAACTACATCATCAAGCGACCTTTCTACACTTTGCTTGGGTCTTTGAGTTTGGGGAAAAATAAGGACAGAAGAAATAATCTCATACTTTTATACTTACTGCTAGTGATACTACCAAAATATTGTAAGTATACTGCACTTTGTTAAGTGGTGCGTGTCTCATGTTTAATAAGCTCACATGTTCAGTCGTATTATTTCACATACGACTGAAAGAAAGAAGAAGAAAGAAGAAAGAGAAGATAAATTTTAGTATTCAAAGGTCCGTGGTAGCTCAGAAGCTAAGCGCTCGCTGTAAATTTCACACCAATGAAATTGTTAATTGCAAATTTTAAGTGCTGATTTACCACATGCTCGGCGGTGAAGAAAAACATCGTGAGGAAACCTGCATGTCTGAGAAATAAAAAAAAGTTTTTCGAAAACATGTGAAGTTTTCCAACACGCATTGAGGCAGCGCGAAGGACATTTTCTCCCTAAAAGCCTATCAGAAATAAGAAATGGCCAGTGCCCAGCAGTGGGACGTATATAGGTTGTTACTTTAACTTTAACTTAAAAGCCTCTCTGTAAACAATAATAGTGGTAATATTGCCAAGTGCGTCCACAAACATAACTTTAGCATCACTGCCTCAAGACAGGGCTACGTATAATTGGCTCCGTGACAGACATCTGCAGCTGGTAGTGAGTTTTACACTCAATTAGGTAACAGTTACGCAAAACGTGCACTTTATCATTATTTTTCGCATTGTCGCAAACCGGCGGATCACACGTGTTTATTTTAAACATGGAACGTGCAGTTTTCTCACTGTGCAGTAACGTAGCCGCTATATAGAAAGAAGAGCAAATGCAAGATACAAAGTGAACGGGACTTTTCACTTCATAGTGGGAAGTCAAAATACCTATGTCAAAAAGGCATGAATATGTTAAAAATGGTAATTCATAATTATGCTGTTAGTCTATACCATAAGTTCTAAACCTTATTTTGCCCAGCACCCACTTTGCGAACATTTTTTCTAGAGCCTTCCAATTTCTTTTACATAAGATCTGTCGTGAATCTGAAACAACTGTTGTTCAATACATTGAACACATAAGTGTTTAGTAAATTTGTTATAATGATTTAATACCCAAAAATACATATATAATTGTAAAAAATAGCTTTATATAACATAAATAAAAATGTATAAGATAAAATAGTATAGTTAGTAATATCTATTAATAACTTAATAAGGAAAGATGTATTTATTTATAGCGATATAATACATCATTAATCCTGTGGCAACACTGAATTACTTTTTCTCCTCCATTATTGAACTTGGCTAATAGCATGCACGCTGTAAAGGTAAAGGTAAATTTTCTATTCTTAGCGTATAACAACTATTGCTACGATTATATTTAAACGTGTAATGATTTATAGTCGTAAGATAGGATATGAACTTTTTCCTATTTCTGAGTTTGGTGAACAATATTTCAACAAAAACAAATAAAACGCACACTTAATTATATTGAGAAGTATTTCTATTTACATATTCAAAACACATGATATCCAAGGTTAATACCATTTAGGGATTTTGTTAATAACAGGCTCGATTTTACTTAAAATAAAAACCGGCCAAGAGCGTGTCGGGCCACGCTCAGTGTAGGGTTCGGTCCAGTTCCCTTATGAGTTTAAAAGTGGGTATCCATTATGTTCGCGCTCCAGCAGCGCTCCGCGCTCCTGCTACTGCTCCCGGTAGTGGGTACTGTTGTTTCCATCCAAGTTCAAAATGATTTTCCTAGAAAGTCCTTATAAAGTTCTACTTTTCAGATTTTTTCATATTTTCTAAACTTATGCTTCAAAAGTTAGAGGGGGGGGGACACATTGTTTTTTACTTTTGGAGCGATTATTTCCGAAATTATTGACATTATCAAAAAATGATTTTAGTAAACCCCTATTCATTTTTAAATACCTTTCCAACAATATATCACACGTTAGGGTTGAAATTAAAAAAAAATCACATCCCACTTTACATATAGGGGGGCTACCCTAATAAAACTTTTTTTTCCAATTTTTATTTTACCACTTTGTCGGCGTGATTGATACACATATTGGTACCAAAATATCAGCTTTCTAGTGCTAACGGTCACAGAGATTAAGCGAGGACGGACAGACGGACAGACAGACATGGCGAAACTATAAGGGTTCCTAGTTGACTACGGAACCCTAAAAACCGTAGGTCACAGCGCTCAGTAACATGGAGCCTTTAAGTTACCAACGTTGCTACATTACTAAATACACGTCCAGTTAAATAGGACGATAGGAATGCTATCAAGTCAGTTGGGAAATAAGCTTCAGCAGCCACAATTTTTGGTTGCCATTCTTAAATTTAATTTTTATTCTTCATTCTATTAGATCTTCTTTTAACTCTGATGATCCTGCGGTGTTGATATTTGAAAAAGCATCCAAAACCCAGTCTGGTGAGCATGTTAAAAATCGTTCCTGGAAATTACTGTGGAAGTTTTAACAGCAAATGAGCAAGTCGTTGTTCTTGAATGATACTGCTGATAAATTTGCGAAGTTTTCAAATTTCCGTCTGCCGATATTTCTTTTGTATAATAATACAAAAGCTGCAATGCTATTTTTATCGTATTTTCTTTAATTATATTCATATAATGTTATGTTTTATACACTAACATAAAATTAAAAGTTCTTCTCAACTAAATGTACGTATTATTATAACATTAGCTTTTTACTTGCGGCTTCGCTCGCGTGGGCTTCAATTTAGGAACATCATTGAAACTACTCCGTGCCGAAATTGGCAAAATTGGATCACTTCTATAGATACCTCGGTATCTGTGCCTATATTCGACGTAAATGATTGAAATTTGGCTATATAGTATACTACAGAAACAGATTTTTATAGACAACAGCTTTTTATATCAGGCATGGGTCATTTACATTTATAACGCATTTATGATGCGTTATAAATGTTAATAACGCATCAAAAATGCCTTATTTACATTTATTCATAGTTAAAATTTATATAATTTTGACAAAATAATGTAAATTTTTTTTCTTAATACACGGCATAGTGTTGAATTGTGATATTTGACCATTGGCCTTATTGAATATTGAGTGGTACCATAAAGGAGATGTCAGCATTTTTTACGCTTGAATAGACTTTAAAATTTCATAAATGTAGTTTATTCACTATAAACGTGTAACAAGAACTTTATTATTGGACGGAAATAGAAATATACAGAAACTAGTTTTCCTGAATACAGCCTAAAATAAGAAAAAGGTGCAGCTGCCAAGCGTGACAAAAACGGCAAATACCCAACTTATTCTACAGGGTGGCGCAATAGAACGTGCATATTGCGTCATCTTTTTTCGCGGGGTAAACAGTGCGCGGGCGGGGGGAGCCTAGCGTAGTTGGATAGTGGCACTCGTGGAGTTTTAGTAACCATGAGTAACTTCGACAGGAAGCGTCGTGCTTTTTGTGTTCGCACGTTTTACGAGAACGGTCGTTCATACATCTCTACAAGGCGAATGTATTGTTGAATATGGATTAACACATATTAATGAAGCTCCAAGTGCAAATTTAATAAAAATATGGATAAAGCGTTTTGAAGAGACCGGTTCCACGTTTAAACCACCTGCAAAAGGTCGTCCAAGAACGTTTAGGACCACAGACAATATTGAGAGGGTGAAGGAGTCAGTAGGAAAAAATCCGCAAGTGTCTACTCGGAAGCGATCGGCGGCTTTAAACTTGTCGCGACGAAGTTTACAGCGAATTTTGAAGTTGGATCTTAAACTGCATCCTTATAAGCTCCAGTTAACACAGGAATTAAAAGAGGCCGACTTCGGAGCAACGCTGGCATTTGCTGAAGAAATGCTTAGTCGATTTTCCTCTTTTGACAACATCCTTTTATCTGACGAGGCTCATTTTCATTTAAATGGGTTCGTAAACCGACAAAATTGTCGCTATTGGAACGACGAGAATCCAAAAATGAAACATCAAAAACCACTGCATAGTCCGAAAGTAACGTTATGGGCAGCAATCTCAAGCAAAGGAATTATTGGCCCTTTCTTCTTTGAAGATTCACGAGGACGAAACATCACCGTTAACACCGACCGCTATGTTGCGATGTTAGAGGGATATTTGACTCCAGAACTTGCGAGATCGAGAATAGCGAATACGAGGACTTGGTTCCAACAAGACGGAGCGACCTGTCACACATCAAATGACTCTATGGCGGTTGTGAGACAGATGTTTCCTGCAAGACTAATTTCCAAAAGAGGTGATATCCCTTGGCCCCCACGTAGCCCTGACTTGACGCCTCCTGACTTTTTTTGTGGAGATAACTCAAACATAAAGTCTACATGAACAATCCGAGGAATATCAGTCAGCTAAAGGAAAATATCCGTGGGGAAATGACAGCTATCACCCCATATTTATTGACAAGAGTTTTTACAAATCTGCGTTCGCGTTTAGAGGAGTGTCGTCTTCGAGAGGGCCGTCATTTAGATGATGTTATTTTTTTAAAATAAACTACATTTAATTACCTAATCATCCTATATTTTATTCCAACTATACCTTTTGTATTTATTTTTTTAGCCTATACTTAATAAATGCACGTTCTATTGCGCCACCCTGTATATCTTATATCTATATCTTATATTTAAGATACTGGAGCTGGAAGAAGAGGTAGACAAGTTGCGCTGGCATATTATTGGATTATTCGAGGTCCGAAGAGAGGGGGAGGACACGGTAATCCTCGAATCCGGCAACTTATTCTATCACCGGGAGAGCGACCATCTGTCCCAAGGAGGTGTCGGATTTGTCGTCCACAAGTTTCTCGTTAACAACGTTGTAAAGATTGCGAGTATGTCGACGAGGGTCGCGTATCTGATACTCAGAATCACCAAACGGTATTCGCTGAAGGTAATACAGGCTTATGCACCAACCTCGGCACATCCCGATGAAGAGGTGGAGGAAATGTATGAGGATATTTCCAGAGCCATGCATTCCTCCAAAACCCACTACACGGTGTTGATGGGAGACTTCAACGCAAAACTAGGCACAAGAGAAAGCGGTGAGCTGAAGTTAGGGAAATTTGGAGTAGGGCAACGGAACCGTAGGGATCAGCAGCTGGCGGACTTTATGGAGAAAGAGGGACTCTTTATGATGAATTCTTTCTTCCAGAGAGCGGCTCCACAGGAAGTGGACCTGGTGGAGCCCCGGTAGTTCGACAAAAAATGAGATTGACTTCATAATGACGACCAGAAGCCAACTGTTCAGTGCTGTCTCAGTGATCACAAGGGTGAAAACTGGCAGAGATCACCGAATGGTTAGAGGCACACTGAACCTAAACGTTAAGTTGAAGAGGTCTCGTCTAATGAAGTCAACGCTACGTCCCCCTCGTGCTCTAATCCAGAATCCCGAAACCTTTCAGCTCGAATTACGTAACCGCTTTCAGTGCCTAGAAGATTGCAATGCAGTGGACGATATGAATGATAAGCTCGTGGAAACTGTCCATGCGGTCGGAGCTAAGTTCTGTAAGACCCGCCGCAGAAGAACACAAAAACTCTCCGATCACACCCTTAATCTCATTTCTGTTAGACGGGAGATGAGGCTGCAATCGTCAACAGATTTGACATCATACAGGCAAGTGAATAGACAGATCTCCAAATGCAAGCGGCGAGACTTGCGGAACTTTAATACTGCTCGTATTGAAGAAGCGATTGAGCAGAACCAGGGCTCCAAAGTCTTTACCAGAGATGTCTGCCAGTAATAGCCAACTGTCAAAGCTGAAGACTGAGTTTGGCAGCATCGTTTCCGGGACACTTGAGATTCTGAGTGAGATTGAGAGGTTCTATGGGCAGCTGTACATATCATCGTTGGAGCCACACGCAAGTGTGAGTAACGATCCAAGAGCAAGTCTTATCCGACACTATTCCGATAATATCCCGGACGTCAGTCTGAGCGAGATTAGAACGGCTCTCCAGCACCTTAAAAACGGCGAGGATAGAATTACAGCGGAGCTTCTGAAAGCGGGTTAAAAACCGGTACTCCTTACCTACCTCCTCCAAGTTCTTCAGAGGCTCTTCAATTGGGGTCACGTTATTTCCCCAAAACTCTTCACCGCGGCATTGGAAGACGTTTTCAAGCTACTGAACTGGAAAGGATACGGTATTAACATTAATGGCGAGTACATCACTCACCTTCGATTTGCCGACGAGATAGTCCTTATAGCAGAGTCGCTGGATGACTTAAGCACTATGCTCAATGACCTGAATGCAGTTCTACTCACAGTTAAAAATAAAATTTTAATTAAAATTTGCATTCTTGAAATTTATAGTAATTTTCGAAAAAACCAGTTCATCTACTCATGTCAGCTATGAAACCGGGACTGTCATAAAATCGTAATAAGTAGGTATGTCTAAAAATGTGAAAGCTATTTTAATATATGACAAATTGTTTTATAACTCTCATTAAATGTAAAAAAGTAAAGAAGCAGCTTACATATGATTTTTTTAAACTACTCAGACATCAACATTTCATCGCGAAATTATTCTTTACCACTTTCACACTGAGCAAATAAAATTTATTTACCACTTTCATTGGTCCTAGCGGGAATCGAACACTTATGTTCCTGTACTATGAAATCTTACGGCGAGCTACACAGCTCGTATATTTGCTTGAATATAGTATATATTTAATATAGTATTAGTTTATTTAGCAGTAAGTAGACGGCGCTATTAGAAAATTAAAACTAAGAAAACCAAAACTATACACTAGTAGTTCAGTTAGTATAAAAAACAAAACTGTACTCAGCGACAATAAGTTGAGGTGCAACTGGGGTGGCCCAATCACACAACAAATCCGCTAACATTTATATAATACATACATTAGGCTTTATACTATTAAAAATTATGCTTCTATCAAAATATGTTATTAGCGCTTCTAGCGGTGGGTAATTAAATTATTTTACGTTATAACAATATGAAGAAATTGTTATGTTTAGTTGTTAATGTCGCCAATCAATCTGTATTCATTGATTTGGTCAAGCTATATCATGATATAATCTACAAACAGAGATTTAATATAATGCCACAATTTCACGCAGTGATCGACTATTTTATGACATTATTAAGTCTAAAATCTGGCCAATAAAGATATTTAAAAATCTATTTATATAAGTGTTTGCAAAGTTGCAGTTTTTATTTCTTTATTTATAAATAAAAAACTAGTACGTACAAAAACCTTTTATTAGATTAGAAATTAAACCAAAAAAACAAACTCAGGTTTTGTGATTTTCGATAGATGTCACTATTATTTACTTAAGCAGTAATCAGTTACTGTAAAATTTGTTAATCCTTACTAAAATGAATTAACGAAAGAACTATAAAATAAACGTTAGCATTTTCTAATTATGAGTTTAATTAAGTAAACATATAAATGTAGGTTATTTATTTTATTTTATTTATTAGTGATTGGGCAAAATGTTGCTCATTTTTGAATTTCAGGTTAGTTGTCACTGTTTTCAAAAAGTGAAATGTAGATTGTCAGCGTATTTCAAATTATTACTCAACGGTTAAAACGAATTTAGTCCTTTTTAGGCTTTATTTATAAATATATTAATTATTTAAAAAACATATAAAACATTTAAATTAAAATTAACATCTAAAAAAATAAAATACTAACCCTCCTTTTTTGAAGTTCCGTAATCGAATAAAAATTCAATAAGTTGCTCCGGTAACCACTACTCACAAGATTTCATGGAAAACTATCGAGTAGTTTTTGCGTGAATCGTGAATACTATATGTGTATTCACAGACAAGCATTCTAAAAGCAATTAATTTTGCTTTCGTTCTTTTCATTTAGTCCACTAGACTTGTTTTTTCCAGAAAATATTAGAATTACAGCCACGACTTTTCTACTGATTTATTATATGAATAGATTAGGGCTAAAGGCAAAGTATAATAGTAATTTCCTGTAATTCTAGAACAATAACGGTTCGAAATTGAATGGCTGCAATCGATGGTTATTGATGATAGATATTTGATACAGCCGGGACGGATGAATTTACTGTTTTTGGGTTAAATTTTAAGTCATCGCCTTGAAGTTGGAGATTGACATCAGTAAACAATTTATACAGGTCTGTCAAGTACACAATACCGTTTTTTGATGAGATGAGGTTTATTATTTAGTACTTGAAGTATAGTTGTAGCACAAATGGGTTGGCTCGACCATGGAATAACCATGCTCTCACAGAGTACCAGCGTAAAATAGCAGCTTAATATTGCTTTGTTTCGTATGGTAAGTGTAAAGAACCGGAGACCCTTTTAACTAAGAAAACTTTTAACTAGCAATAGGCAGGAAGAGAAGTGCTTTGAAAACCGAGCGCTGTGTGAACCGCACCTCCGGCATGGAGCACTCACAACGCGGTATGGTCGGCGGCGTACTCCTCCCGTCATCGAGAGTCGAGTTGGACGCAAAGAAAGAGCCTAGCAGATCGGCTTTCTCCTTTGCGGCATAGGCTGGTGAGTCGTCCTCCATGTGCAAAGATGTAAGAGATGGCTGACAGAAATTCCCCTGGACAGCCTTGGCGAGAGACCAGAATTCACGGGTTCCAGAAGGAAGGCGAACTAGTTTCTCGTCAATTCTGCTAATGTGCTCAAACATTGCCTCGGCAATGACTCTTTTGAAGGACCTGGAGGCGGAATTATACTTTTTTTAGAGCGCTGGTGCTTACATCCCGGGACGTTGATGTATCGGCCTAGGCTCGGTAGTACTCCTGCTTAAAGTGACCGAACCATGGCTGAGATTTCCTCCCATGGGCACCACAGAAGAAGGAATAAAAAGTTTCATATCCTGAAGTACCACATCAGCGACAGAATCAGCAACAACGTAGGGATCGTCCGGCGAGAAGCAAACTCAAGGGTAGGATGCAAAGAAAGACTGCATCCTATCCCAATCGGCTGACCTATAGTGCCAAACACGGCGGCAGCCTGCAAAATGAACCCGTAATTTCAGCGTGTGTGGCACCACAATTCGGACAAGACAATGGTCCGAGGAGCCCAAAGGGGCGTCGACAGAAATCTGATATCCATCGGAATGAGAGGTCAGCAGAAGGTCCAACAGGGAAGTTGCATAGTCCTCCACATCTGGAATCCGCGTAGGTGAAATAACCAGTGGTGTCAGAACATATTCCAAGGCAAAATCATGAACAGATCTCCCCGCATGATTGGTTAAAAGTGAGCCTAGTCAGTCGGCATTGTGGGCGTTAAAATAGCCGAGGATCACGATCTCTACGGAGGGGATCTGCTATAGCTTCTTTAATTTCTCGAATCTTTAGCCATTTGGACGTGGTCGAAGAGTCAGTCTGTTTAAGCATTACCGCTATGAGACCTACAGATGCACCCGTAGACGCGCGGATGGTCGTCGCTATCTACGTGTAGCCAAAGGATGGACAGGCCTGAACCTTCAAGACTGCCGAGGTGTCGAGAACAGATGTCCTCACTGACGTATACGCACACTCCAGCCCGAGGCACAAAGGAGTATTCCAGTTTAAACCCCGGGTAGGAAAGATATGAAGCATCAGCCGGAGAGGACACCTGCATCTCGGTCAGAAAGAGCATAGACGGCCTCGCCGTCTCGAGATGGTAGTGGACAGCGTTTAGGTGAGAATGAAGTCCCCTGATATTGCAGAAATTCACGGATAGCGTGGCGGGGGTCGCCTTAGTCTTGTTGATCAGCGACCAGCATTGCCCCGCGGGGCATAGTGAACGCCGAAATTTGTCGTGAATGCTCAGCCAGGGATTCTCCAGGGGTGCTGGTATCCCCCTGGGGTAGATCTTCACTTACTGTCCGCGCTGCAGCTACTCTTCCAACTGACGGGCCTGTTCCTCCTATCGGCGGGCCTGTTCCGCCTGCTGATCGTCCAACCAACGGGCCTGTTCCTCCTGTCGGCGGGCCTGTTCCTGTAATATGATCGTCAGAGCACCAAATCCTGCAGATGTAGGAGCTTCTGATGGGCATGCCTCTATGGCCGGCGGCTGGCCCTCCGACGTCTGCGGCGTTGCACCACCAAATCGTCTCTGGTCCGTCACCTGCTGGCGTTTCGCGCGACTTCCGGTACAGACACCCTCCGTTTCCTCCTTAGGTAAAATCGGCATGATTTTGTCCCACTTCTGACACCAATTGTTACGAGCTTAGGGTGCGTGACAGTAAAAACTGCTGATTGAATTACCAAAATTGACACTTTAATTACCGACAACAATTAAAACTTAAAACACACTAATAATTAATCACACTTAACACTTTTGTTTACTTTATTTCGCTCCGAAGTCTTTGCTTGTGTCGCCATATCAATACTGCCTCGGTCGCGGTCTTAAACGCCTTTATATAGGACCTTTTCTACTGAAACATCCGGAATGCTTGAGAACATACCAGTCCCGACCGACTAGGTGTACAAAGTTCTCTCCCAGTTCCACCACTCGATAATAGATGGCGCTAGTGGGAAAGTTCTAGAATAAAACTTTCTAGAAAGCTCTCCTCGCTCTTCTATACGACATTAGATGGCGCTATTGGCATTAATTACGGCTTGCAACAGCAATTTTGCTAATGAAACATATATAACACGGTGATTCTCGAATCCAGCAACTTGTTCCATCACCGGGAGGGCGACCATCTGTCCCAAGAGTCTCTCGTTAACAATATTGTGAAGATCGAAGAAGAAGAGTGTATCGACGAGAATTGCGTACCTTATACTCAGAATCACCGTGCGGTATTCGCTGAAGGTCATACAGGTTTACGCGCCATCATTGGAACATCTCGATGAGAAGGTGGAAGAAATGTATGAGGATATTTATAGAGCCATGCATTCCTCCAAAACTCACTACGGTGTTAATGGGAGACTTCAAAGCAAAACTGGGCACATGAAAGAACGGTGAGCTGAAGGTAAGGAAATTTGGGATAGGGCAACGGAACCCAAGGGGTCAGCAGCTGGCCGACTTCATGGAGAAAAAGGGACTTTTTATGATGAACTCTTTCTTCCAGAAGCGGTCCCACAGGAAGTTGACCTAGTCGAGCCCCGACGGTTCGACAAAAAATGAGATTGACTTCATTATAACGACCAGACGCCAATTGTTTAGTGATGTCTCAGTGATCGCAAGGGTGAAAACTGGCAGTGATCACCGAATGGTTAGAGACACACTGAACCTAAACGTTAAGTTGCAGAAGTCTCGTCTAATGAAGTCAACGCTTCGTCCCACTCGTGCTCTAATCCAGAATGCCATGCTGCTTGAGTGGACTTGTGAAGGGCTGTAATGATGATGACGATGAATGAAACATATAGATATCTAAAGGTTATCCATTCCGAATATGCACCAGAAAAATTAAGAATGGATAATTTTTTGATAAATGTTAGAAGTAGCTGAAGAACTAGGCGTTGGTTTTACTGAGACTAAATATTCCTTTAATTCTGACTCGTAATTTATACTTTTTTTTCAATTACTTTGCGCATGTTGTGTGTAATATATATTTTCAAGTAAAGCGTCTATTGCTTCTACAGTTCATTAACTATGTTCTATTGAGCTTCTAGCGTTTATATTCTAGTTTGAAAGTATGATCCCTTTATTAATGTCTTTAGGAGACTTTTTAAAATTTTCATGAGCCTTTTCTATTGCCTTTACTTTTTATCTTCTTTCTATTCTAACTTCCTTAGAATCAAGCTGATTTTAATTAATTTGCTACAGCAGATCCCCTCCGCAGATATCGTGATCCTCGGCGACTTTAACGCCCATCACGCCGAATGGCTTGGTTCACGTTTAACCGTTTATACGTGGTAGAGCCATGCTGCAGTTATATTAGTAGTATAGTTGTAGCATGAATGGGTCGGCTCCATCGGGGAAGGACCACGCTCTCACAGAATACCAACGTGAAATAGTAGCTTAATGCTGCTGTATTTCGTATGGTGAGTGTAGAGAACCGTAGACCCTCTTTACTGGAAACGAGGCATTCCATCTTAGTCCTCACGGGTGACAACGCATCTGCATTTTGATTCGTAATCGAGGATAGATTTAGGTGTCTATGGGCCACAGCAACCACTTACCATCAGGTGGACTGTGTGCTCGTTTGTCACCCTATCCTATAAAAAAACCGATCATGCGGGGAGATCTGTTCATGATTTTGCCTTGGCATATGGTCTGACACAACTGGTTACTTCGCCTACGCGGATTCCAGATGTGGAGGATCATGCACCTTCTCTGTTGGACCTTCTGCTAACCTCTCACCCGGACGGATATCAGATTTCCGTCGACGCCCCTTTAGGCTCCTCGGACCATTGTCTTGTTCGGAGTGTGGTGTCACTCACGCTGAAATCGCAGTTGCATTCTGCAGGCTGCCGCCGTGTTTGGCACTATAGGTCAGCCGATTGGGATGGGATACGGTCTTTCTTTGCATTCTACCCTTGGGGACGGGTTTGCTTCTCGCCGGATGATTCCAACGTTGTTGCGGATTCTGTCACTGATGTGGTACTTCAGGGTATGGAACTTTTAATTCCTTCCTCTGTGGTTCCCATTGGAGGCAAATCTCAGCCACGGTTTGGTCACTCCTGTAAAATAGAATCATGCTATAAGCAGGAGTGCTACCAAGCCTGGTCTGATGCATCAACGTCCCGGGATGTAAACACCAGCGCTCTAAAAAAGAAGTATAATTCCGACTCCAGGTCCTTCAAAAGAGTCATTGCCAAGGCAAAGTCAGAGCACATAGGCAGAATTGGCGAGAAACTAGTTCGCCTTCCTTCTGGAACCCGTGCATTCTAGTCTCTCGCCAAGGCTGTCCAGGGGAATTTCTGTCAGCCATCTTTTCCATCTCTGCACAGGAAGGACGACTCACTGGCCCATACCGCAAAGGAGAATGCCGATCTTTTAGGCTCTTTTTTTGCGTCCAACTCGACTCTCGATGACGGGGGAGAGTACGCCGCCGACCATCCCGCAGTGTGAGTACTCCATGCCGAAAGTGCAGTTCACACAGCGCTCGGTTCGCAAAGCACTCCTCTCCCTGGACATCCACAAGTCGAGTGGGCCTGACGGAATCCCCCCAATTGTGCTGAGGACGTGTGCTCCAGAGTTGGCACCGTCTTTTCCGGTACTCCTACTCCCTAGGCGTAGCCCCAAAGTCATGGAAGACGGCTTTCGTTCATCCGATCCCTAAAAAAGGCGACCGTTCAGACCCGTCCAACTACCGGCCTATCGCCATCACCTCCTTGTTCTCCAAAACAATGGAGTCCATCGTAAACTGCCAGCTCATGAGGTACCTTGAGGATCACCAGCTGATTAGTGACCGCCAATACGGTTTTCGCTGTGGTCGGTCAGCTGGTGATCTTCTGGTCTACCTAACTCACAGATGGGCGGAGGTAGTAGAGTCCAAGGGGGAGGCATTGACCGTTAGTTTGGACATTGCGAAGGCCTTCGATCGGGTTTGGCACAAAGCGCTTCTTTCGAAGCTCCCTTCCTATGGGCTTTCCGATAAGTTGTGCAATTGGATCACCAGCTTTCTTGCAAATCGGGGCATCAAGGTTATTATAGACGGTGCAAGCTCCGATTGCAAGCCTATTAATGCTGGTGTTCCACAAGGCTGCATGCTATCGCCAACGCTGTTTCTTCTGCATATCAATGATATGTTGCAAACCCGTAATTCATTGCTATGCAGATGACAGCACTGGTGATGCTCTTTACACCGGCCGAGCCAATATTTCTCGGGAAAACGTCTCCGAGTGCCGGGACAAACTTGTGTCTGAAGTCGAGTCTTTGCTGAACAGAGTCTCGGATTGGGGGCGACTAAATCTAGTCCAGTTTAACCCCCAGAAGACACAAGTTTGCGCGTTAACCGCTAAAAAGAACCCCTTTGTCGTATCTCCTCAGTTTCAAAGCACTCCCCTTGTTACCTCAGCTAGTATCCGAATCCTCGGCGTCGACATATCGAGTGACGTACAGTTTCGTGGTCACTTGGAAAAGAAGGCCAAATTGACCTCTAAAAAGCTTGGCGTGCTCAGCAGAGCGGGACGGTATTTCATGCCAGCACACCGCCTGCAACTTTACAAGGCGCAGGTTCGGCCGCACATGGAATACTGTTCCCATCTCTGGGCTGGGGCTCCCCAGTACCAGCTCCTTCCACTTGACCGCATCCAGCGCAGAGCGGCTCGAATCGTCGACGACCGAGTGCTTTCCGATCGGCTCGATTCACTGGCACTGCGAAGAGATGTTGCATCTCTTTGCATTTTCTTTCGCATATACCATGGAGAGTGTCCTGATGAATTGTTCGGATTAATCCCAGCCGCCAAATTTCGTGAACGCACTACGCGGCAAACGTCCCGATACCTTCCACACCGTCTGGATGCTTGGCGGTCCACCACTGTACGTTTCGAGAGGAGTTTTCTTCCGCGTACAACCTCTCTGTGGAATAGTTTACCACCAGCGATTTTTCCGGACCGATACGACCTGGGGACCTTCAAGAAAAGAGCGTACTCCTTTTTAAAGGGCCGGCAACGCACCTGCAATTCCCCTGGTGTTGCGGTTGATCATGGGCGGCGGTAGTCACTTAACATCAGGTGAGCCGCATGGTCGTTTGACCCCTCTTCTATAAAAAAAAATAATTATGCCATTATGTAGATTAGTTAAATTTAAACAAAAAAAGACTTACAAATGTGAAATTAATGAAATTCTAAAATAAAAGTTAAAGTGTTCGAAACTTCGTATGGTCGGGCGAACGGTTCACTTTTAGCAAAACTTTTCTTCTGAATTAATGTTTTACACATATGATATGCTACATTTTATGAGTCTAGCACTCAGTTTGACATGCAAAATTTTACAAGTCTACTTTTATTACTACGCAAGTCAAAATTCTTAAAAAAATTCTAAGTCCGAATTTTCTTTTTATACAGATTTTGAGTTTTCAACTTGTTGGACTGATATTAGAACACAAAATTGTACGCACAGTTTTGTCTTCAAACCATTAATTCCACTTTAGTTTCACAGTTGATGTAATAGGCATGTATATATTCGTTTATGAACATCAGACTAAGTAAACCATTCTCAAACTTACTCTCAAAATCAGTAAACATGGTATAAATTTGTACTCGCGCATCCGCTAAAAAGTGATAAAATGTCTGACGCCAAACGTTACGTACGTTATACTTAGGTCAAATGTGTATACTAACGTAGGAGCGTTGAATCGCTTATGTCGCGTAAGTGGGACCAGTCTGTCCCTACCCTTATTGTACACTTTAATAAAAAGGATATTTCTTTTTGTATTTAATACGTTGACGATTTTTGTATTATTTTTTTGTTCAAATTCATTAGCACATGTAATAGCTCCTCTACACGACGGGCCATCGTGATGGCCCACTATGATGGGCCAACGTGTGGAGGGCGTAGTTGTGTCAGATGGCTTATAGCACGCGCGATGGTCTTGGGGATGGCGTTGGTGTCGGTTTTTCCGCCGCACATCAAAGGTAGTGGGCCAGCGATGGCACACATCTACACGTGGCCCATTCCACAGTTGTGCGCGCTCGACGGTTGAGTGTGGACGTTCGTGCTTTGTTTATTAATTAATGAATTAAAAATGACAAATATGTGGCCACATAATGAAGTTATAACATTTTAATCTTAGAGCTACTAAAATCAGAACATACACATAATTTATTTTTTATTTATTTATTTTTAATAATTAATTAATAATTATTTATTAAATTAATTATAATTATTTTTGTTTAAAAAACTGAACTGACTTAGCACATATTTTTTTCTTTGCGATGGATTGATAACATCCACCATTTTCTACGCTATTTCTTTTTGATAACTCTATTCTTGTGCACATTAAGAAAATACAATAAGAAAATGACATGTTGTAAAAATTTATTGCCGCAGCGGCTAATTCTTCCACGTCCAACTGAATGTCGCCATCGTGTAGATGCGTTTCAACCATCGCATGGCCATCTCGCTGGGCCAAGGCTGGCCCATCGTGTAGAGGAGCTATAATAATTTTTAAAAGCCATTTTTAACTTTCATTTTAATTCCATTGCACTATTGTGCAGGCCTGCAGTGAAATGAGACTGATATTTCACCCTAACTTAGACCTTCTGTTGTAGAACTGCAGTTATTCAACGATCATAATATTCTACCATACGGTATGAGTTCTAAGCCGCTCAGTATTGATATACGGCTGTTCAACGTTGATAATCAATCATCCTGTATTCACATTTACACACAGCCACCTAGTACTAGCAAATATGCTCAGCTACTGTCTCAAAAAAAGCAGGACTTAGCAGTGAACAAGTGAGTAAAGCCATAGCAACGATCACAATAGGAAATACTAGTAGCAATGGAACTAGTCTTGTTAGACATGCATAGCTGCTCCCATATTTAAAAAAACATCCCGAAAAAGGAAAGCTAACTCAGAATCATGGGAGAAAAATAGTGCCAAGTTTCTTCTTCAAGTTCTGAGTAACAGTGGTTACGACTATTTCCGTGTTGTATCCACGTTTTGTGTTGTTTACGGATATCTCGTTACAGCCGTGTTGGAAGCACTCGTAATATTATATTAATATTAATTATGAGTATTAATTTCTACGAAATAATTAACGCATCAGAACATGTAGTTCTTTTTATGAATACCCTCACAATTTCAGATAGTCATAAGAACTGTAGTTAAGTCACACTTGCGTCATGTGTTGAATTGGCTTTGGTTAGTTAGAAACACTACTCTCGAAGTTATTGACCAGTATGTTATCTTAGGGCAACTTGTCCTCCTAGGTAAATGCAACTTCAACCGAGAGGTCAATCGACGGATCCAACTCGGTTGCACAACGTTCGGGAGATAAGGATTATACGTCGATCCTTGAAAACATTTTTACCAGTGAGCATTGCCGGTGATGGCATATATTACAGTTCCGAGATGGGCTCCTTCACTGCAGGTCAGCTATGAAAAGGACTATGCTCAGAGTTTGCGTAATATTCTTTGTAATAAAATTTACTTGCTGTTTGCGATCGTTAAAGATAAATAAGCCCTTTATACCTATTTCCTCAAAACAATATTAAAGAATGGAGACAGAAACTGCATCAAATCCTTTTTTTTAAATTCGGATACAAATAAAAGTAAAATAGGTGGATTTTAGGGTGAATAAACGAAATAAGCCATTCTACAAAATCGGCTAAATAGGGATGGAATTTATTGCTTAAAATTATCCTTGTTCAATTATTAAAAATTAGAAATGGGTGCTCAATTCACACGGTCGCGATAAGTATTTGCCATGTTTAGCACGTGGGTAGGCAACCGCATTTTTATTTTTTAATACAGTTGCTCAAAAAGTAGCGTATTGCAGGGACGTATAGCGTTCGGGATGTGGGCTATTACATACTCGAGATTTTTCTTTACCTTTTCCGAACTCGTGTGTTCTCTTTCCAAACTGTTACTGTTACAAAATAATGTCTACTAAAAAGAAAAACCAGCCACGAAGTTTTTATGATGTTATATGCAATACGTGTACGTTAGAGTTTAAGAAAGCAAGGAAAAAGAACAAAAAAAGCGACAAAAGTATTTCTAAAAAGAAGCTACTAATTTGTTTCAATATCAGATTTAATGATTTGATTCAATGAGTTAGGTTAGGTTTCATTTCATTTCATCTCATTAAATTTCATTTTCATTTCATATCAATAAAAAAATTCTACTGAAGACTTGGCTGTATGGGCATAGTTCCCTTTGCCTACCCAGAAAGGGTGAGAAAAAAAATATCTGCTTAGTGCTTATATTCTTTTACGGTTGTCACCATTTTCCAAAAATATTCTTTAAGAGTTTAGTTTTTTGTTGCACAAAAATGAGTAATTTCGACGACATTTTATTTGAATTAACACCACCGGAACTCAGTATAATTGCAAAAAATGCTTCGGAGAACATTTTACCGGAAAGGTCAAAAAGTCGCTACATATCTATATACGACGAATTTATTGCTAGGAGAGAAGAGAAAAAAGCAAATAGTTTTTCAGAAAATGTTATGTTGGCATACTTCTCCGAACTCTCAGCAAAATTAAAACCTTCTGCGTTATGGTCGAGGTTTTCGATGATAAAAAATTATGCTGATATAAAGAACAACGTGGATATAAGTGAATACCCAAACCAACTAAATGCTTTCTTAAAACGACAATCAGACGGTTTTGCAACTAAAAAGTCGAAAATATTAACATCGAATGAAGTGGAAAGGTTTTTGAACGAAGCTCCCGATGATCTTTATTTAGCCACAAAGGTAATTTATTAATAAATACTTATATTTTTCTTTAGTATTCAGTTTACGAAATCGCAAAATACAGTCAATATATTATTTAAAAAAAATTTATTAAATCCCTTTTTTTCTAGGTTGTGCTGATTTTTGGCGTTGTTGGAGCTTGCCGCAGAGAGGAGTTAGCCAATATTACTTTAAAAGATATTGAAGCCCATGGAAAAATGCTACTAATCATGATTCCGTATACAAAAAATAAGATACTGAGAAGCTTTGTTGTTGAAGGAGATTTTTCTAGAACAGTGCAAAAATATATGAATCAGCGGTCCCAAAAAGCAAAAACCGACCGTTTTTTCCAAAATTATGAAAAAGGAAAGTGTACAGCTCAATCAATCGGGATAAACAAATTTGGTAATATGCCAAAAGAAATAGCTACGTTTCTTGGTCTGCCTGATGCTGAGTATTATACTGGGCACAGCTTCATGAGGACCTCTGCTACATTATGGGCAGATTCAGGAGCCAATTTGACGTACTTAAAGAGACTAGGAGGTTGGAAGTCAGACAAAATTGCAGAAAGCTATATTGCTGATTCATTAAACAACAAACTAGAAATTGGGAAAAAAATCACACAATCCATTAATTTAAATTCCAGTCCGTCTCCTTCACATGACAATACTGAAGAGACCGTTCGTCCGTCTACCTTAGTTGATAATGATAATTCATTAGATCCAATTCCATCAACTAAGCAAATGCCATTGTATAATAACCTTTGACAAATATACATGAACAATCATGAAATTAATAATAGTGTGTCTCAAACATTAAATATGCAACCTAAAACTTCCCCAATTAGTATAAAAAACTGTACCAATTTCAATGTATATGTGAATTATAACTTTTATAAGAAATAAATGATTAGTTAGTTGAGTTTATTGTGTTTTTATTATTTTATTAAATTGCTTCATTTTTTCGCAACTGTATTAAAAATAGTTGTTCAGTACAGGTGCGGAACCGTCATTGCAACTTATTCCGACTGTCAACCCTCACCTTCGGCTGCGCTTCGGCTCGGGTAGACATTTGTCGGAACTCTTTGCAATTACAGGCTTTCCGCACTCGTAATGAAATATACCATACTATAGTACGTTTCTAGGGCAGGCGGAAAAAAGTACATTGACCTTTGACGATATCATCGGGGTAGGCAATCTTTTTTGTTTAGGTTCATTTTTTATCCTTTTATCATTACATACATCATCAGAGTGAAAGATAAGGGTGCCGAGTGCGAAGTTCTTTACAGGCCCTATGTCTATTATTATATTATAAAGAAAGAAGATTATCCTGTATCTAAATGAATTTAAAAGCAAATTAATTTAAATTTATTATTTATAAATCATAATCACAATTTTCATTATTACGTTAATAGTAGGTAAGTACTTTAATAAGTAGGTAGGTAGGTAGTTGTATAAAACATAACCACTTCTTGGCAGTCAGGTAAAAAGACGAACTTTTAATGCTAAGCATTCTTAAGCAACCAACCTTGAGGCATGCATAAAACATCTCATAATAGATTGTTAGAGACACTTGACAGACTATTCATCTGTATCTATTTCATAATCATTTTATGATGATGAACACGTAGAAGAGTCCGTCACATTGATATAGGTTTATTATCTCTGAATGACCGATTCCTTCACCCTGCCCCGTATCATGAGACACGCTTAGCGCATAACGATGCGTAATCTATAAAGAAATGTATGGAAGCAATAACTGTGGTTTTGTTTCGATGCTAAAATAATACTTGAGGTCAATGTACTTTTGAGGTCAATGTAGTTATTAGAAAGACAGCTGACCGTAGCGTTGTTTATTTATCTCTTTCGCCTCTTACTAAAGAGATAATATGGAATAAGGTATATTCTTCTAAGGCCTCGATACGGTTTGAAGTTTCAGTAATACTTGTCGATTGTCATTAATGTCTTTGAGACCTCTGGTTTAGAAAAATAAACTCTCTTCTGGGAAGAACCAGCAAGAAACTTGATAAGAAAAGAAAAGAAACTTGTAAAAAAAACAAGTGCACTTATTGAATCTGTTTTACTGTTAAATAAGCTAAAAGGTTCACATAGATCTTCCAAAAATAAAATAATGAAAAAAGAATCTAAATCTTCATATTACGTTTTGATTGACTTTCGCGAGTCACCCACCACTTATCTTTAGCTAGATGTTAGACATCTCATAAGTTAAACGATAATGTAATGAAAATGATTGCTACTTCTGGTATTACAATTATGTAGTTTTATAGAAGTATAAACATATATATGTATATATTTATGTTGTTTGTCACCGCCCTCGTAGGTATCACTGCCCTTAGTTTTACTGACAGAGAATGATTTTAGCATTAAGTGCGCCTTCTAATCCTATACAAAATACAAATACAAATACAAAAATATTTATTCATAACACAAGTCTCATTTACAGTGTTAGATATGGATCTCACCCTTTTAAGTTTGAAAAACCTGTATTAGGATGAGTCCGCTCTTCCTTTAATCAGTAAGTCATGTTAGATATGACTTGTATTACATAAAGATAAATCAACAGACAAAAGTAACAATAATTATAATAGCTGTGAGTGTGTGTGTGTGTGTGAGTGAGTGTGTGTGTGTGTGTGTGAGTGTGTGTGTGTGTGTGTGTGTGTGTGTGTGCGTGTGTGTGTGTGTGTGTGTGTGTGTGTGTGTGTGTGTGTGTGTGTGTGTGTGTGTGTGTGTGTGTGTGTGAGTGAGTGAGTGATTGTGTGTGTTTTTTCAATTTATACATAAAACAAAATAATAAATGTAATATAATAAGATTCATACGAACAAACGTATGTTACGTGTTGTGTGAAAGTAATGATTCAGTACTGTCATAGTCAAGCTGTTTCAACCAAGAAGTAATCAATTTTTTACACTCAAAGTAATGTTTGCTGTAAAACTTGAGTTTCCCATTTAATTTATTATACAATAAGTGAGATTTCGAATTGAAATTTGTACGAGCAAATTTTGTTTTAACAGTGGGGTAGGAAACGACAGAATAGGGATTACGCTTACTTAAGATTTTTTTAATCTAGGATAATAGTTTTGTGAATTTTTAGAATACATTTTAATATATAAAGTTGCCTAACAGTTAAAACATTGCAGTCCCGATATAGTTCAGAAGTCCCCGATGTAATTTTCCTGAATGTCATAACTTTACGGAGTGAGCGTTGAGCCCTCTCAATTTTAATCATTTTGGTTTTGTGGGTACCACCCACCACCCCATATTGGCAAGCAATATAGTATGATGGATTGTACCAGAGCAGTATAAATGTAAGTAATAAGTTGTTTGTCGGCGACATGTCTTATGTATTTGAACAACCACAATAGCTTTCTGACTCTGTGGGTGCAAGTGTCAATTTGTTTATGCCAATTTAGTTGCTGGTCGAGATATATCCCTAAGTATTTTGTGAAACTAACCTTTTGCAGGGTCTGGCAGTTACATTTAGGCGCTCTGTAAGGGTTTTCACAGGAATGGGCGATAAGATGAAGATTATTATTGGGTTGCATGGAATTTTTGATTGCAAATGTTATATAGTTTGTTTTACTAATATTTAAGGTAAGGAGATTGCTATTGTAACCATTTGATAACAGTGTAGGCCCTTGGAGGCTGACTCATGGACTTCATCCCAGTTTTTACCATAAAAAAGAAGCGCTGTATCGTCGGCGTAAGAGAAGATTTTACCGTTTGGTAATTTAGTTTCAGTAAGGTCATTGATATATATTAGGAACAGGGTAGGTCCAAGAACACTACCCTGTGGAAGGCTATATTGTGTGCAGAGCTCATTAGAACTATATGAGTTATCGTCTATTTTGACTTGTTGAGTTCTCCTTAAAAGATAGTCGGATATGAGAAGAAGAAATTGACCACGAACCCCAATTCTGTCAAGTTTCTTGATAAAAATGGGGATGGAGACGGTGTCAAACGCCTTTTTTAGGTCTAGAAATATACACAGAGCTTTCTCACTTCTATCAAGTATATTAACAATATTGCCGGTCAATGCTAAAATAGCATCTTCTGTGCTCCTTTTTCCTCTAAAGCCAAACTGAGCGTCCGATAAAATGTTATATTTGTTTATAAAATTTAAAAGCCGTTTATTAATAATTTTTTCTATAATTTTAGAAATCACTGTTAGAACAGAAATAGGTCTGTAGTTATTGACATCGTCTCTAGCCCCACTTTTATATATAGGATGAATAATTGCCCTTTTTAATGACTGAGGAAACACGCCTTTATTAAAGCATAGCACGCAGAGATGATTAATAATAGGGCTAAGTTCTGTTTTGGCAAATTTAATTAATTTTGTGGGTATATTGTCCCAGCCAGGGGCAGAATCAGATTTAAGGTTTATAATAATTGATTCAATTTCATTTGTATCCGGTTCAATAAATCCGATGGAATTTGGTTGAGGAGAAGGAAGTAACTCGAAGTTACTTTGAGGTAGATGATGTGTAATAATGTCTTCTGCGAGCGTTTTCCCAACATTCAAGAAATGGTTATTAATTAAATTTGCGGAGTTATTTGATGTATCAGCCAACTGTCTAAGTTCTTGATTATTAGACTTTTTATTATTGAGGTGCGTAACATTCTTTAACGTATTCCAAAGTAATTTATTATTATTTTTAGCTTTAAGGAGTAGATCTTGTTCATATTTTCGTTTAAGTTTTTTTAACAGATTGTTACAAAAATTACGATATCGTTTGTATATTAAAGATAATGTTTCGTTTTCTTTATTTTGTTGTGATTGTTTTTGAAGCCTATTTCTGTTTTTTATGCATTTCAACAAACCCGGAGTTATCCAGGGTTTAATAATACGTTTATTACTTGGGATTTTTATTACTTTTGTATTAGTTTCTATTTATTTGTTAATTATTTCAATTAATTTTTCAGATAAAGTGTTTGGGTCTTCGATTTTAATAAGTTCAGCCAGATTGTTATCATTTAGGGTATTTACTGCACTTTTGTAATCAATAAATACTTTTGTTGATTTTCTGTGAGTAAGATCGCTTTCATGATATAGGTAAAACCATGGAATGGTCGGTAGTAGTGGCTTCTAGGACCGCTATCGTAGCAGAGTACTTATTGGGATCAAGATTAGCGAAAACGTGATCTATACAGCTGTTGATTCTAGTGTTTAATCTATGTCCAGGCAATAAACCGTGTTGCGCCATTGTTTCAAGATATTTGTGACTACGTGCATCTAGATGGCCCTCTAATAGGTTAATATTGATGTCACCTGTTATTATTACGTTTTTACTTAAATTGTTAGATTGAAGATATTGATCTAAAGAATATACAAAATTTTCTATGTTATAATTAAATGGTGATCTATATATACACAAGATAATGAGGTTAGTTAAACAAACTTGCAGACATGTAGCATCATTTATAAAAATCTCTTTAACTTTATGTTCTAAAGTGTCATTTATGTAGACAACGACCCCATCGTTTTGAGTAACTTTGTTAGTAGTGTTATAAACGTAATACCCGGGTCTATTTGGTAATGGAATATCAGGATTTAATCGGCATTCAGTCAATATTAAAATATCAATATGTTCCTCAACTAATGATAGGCTAACTGAAAAATCATCGGAGTTCTTGTTTATATGAAGGTAAAAGATTGGGGAGTTCATTTGTATTACAGGCAAAGCTATTTACATTATTAATGTAATCCAATTCATGCAGTAATTGGTCATCGCTATCCATTATTGATAGGCGGAATAATTAAACATATTATCCGCAGTCTTTGTGAAAAGTGTGAAAATAGTGAAAATTTATTTCCGACGATATCGTTAAATAATAAGTTGAAGTACGGATAGAGTATCGCGTTTCTAATTTCGTACATGGGATTTCGATTTATATTTAAATTTAAAAACAGACGGTGTAATATTGTAATTAATGTGTGATTAAATTTGTAGCAGTAATAATCATTATATAAATAAATAATGTAAAAATTGTATTTTATATATTTAGGGACTGAGTGTAAAATCAGATGATAGGGATTGGTTAAGACATAATTTAGTGTTGTATAGAAAATTTGAAAAAATGAGTTAGTGTTCGTACACATTTCAGAACAAGTTAAAAGTGCATGAGTAAGGTTATAAAATAAACCAAAGTACACAGCAAGCATCTTTAGGTTACAAAAACAGAGAAAACATTTTAGTAAAAGTAATAAGAAAGCTAGTCAGTTGTTCATCAGTTTTTGAAGCATTCATCTTCATTCGTAATATGTATGATAGGAGAGTTGTCGTCCTTCCTCACGTATACATGACCGTAGGATGTATAACAGTATTTGTAGTTCTTGGATCTTCTCAAATCTCTTGCCAAAAAGAATAATCTCGATGCCTTCGGTATAAGATACTCTGCGATAAAGATGGGACTATCGGGATTTCTTTTGTTCCCCAAGTGCTTGGCGCATAATTTGTCACTATGGTTCCGTTTGTTAAATGACTTAGCCCCTTTAAGAATGTCTTCCTTTAAAAGAGTCGAGCTAAATTCAACAATCACAGATTTTTTCTCCGTTGTGCTTTTTGATTTGTAAATTTCTCTAATATCACCCCTATTAATAGTGACATTTATGGTTTTAGAAAGGTTTTCGATCATGCTAACCAGACCGTCTTTTGACACATTAGTATCAAAAACTACATTTTTAATCTCTATAGTAGTTTTACGGCTATTTCTCAGGGTGTCTTCTAGGCGGTCCTCAAGTATGGCAACATATTCATCCCTTTTCTTAATCTCCCCTTCCAAACGCTCGACATTCTTCTTTAGCTCGGCGTTCTGCTCTGCCAGAAATGTGATGGTGGTTTCAATATTACTATTAGCTTCCTGAATTCCTTTTAATATCGGGAATAATTTTGTAATTTGAGCCTCCTGTTTTCGCATTTGGCTGTCTATATATGCTGTTGTTATGTATATATACTGTTGTTATGTTTAATAAAGTTTAAATAAATAAATAAAATAGTTGTCACCGTCAATAGACAAATTGGCTACGATTTAAATTTTCTTAAATATAATACTTTACTCAGAAGTACATTGTGGGATGGAATTTCAGATGAATTAATAACCTGCTTAAGATATGCAGAAAGTCGATGGATGCAGGTGGCTCATGTTAATTCTTTACGGCAATTCTGAAGGGAGGCCCATGTTCAGCAGTGGACTTGTTAAGGGATGTAATGATGATGATGACAGTGTTGAAAAACATAGTAAGTCGTTGGACGCAGATCAATCAAAAGTCAAGACTCGGTAGTTAGCAATAGTGTTCCGTGTTCCAATCTTTTGCCACAGTGGAAAATAATAAGCAGTATCTCAATTCAGTTTACTAAATTTAAACTTACAAGTTAAATGTTTCTTCCCATTTTACATAAATAATTAAAAATAGAATTAAAAGTACATTTCAGAAATATTTGAGTGAAATATTGATCATTTCACAGTAAATATTAAATTATTTTTGTATGTCTTGTTACGTCTATTGGTGCTTTTAAGCGCGTTCAGGAAGGAACCAACCATGAAGACACTTGGGTGCTGGAGACGGTGTATCAAAGACCGCACGTGCTAACTCTTGCAGTGAACGTGCGTCCAGCACAAGAAGACCCACACAGCACTCGCGTGAGCCCCAAACCAATGCACTCAACAATACTCCTGCGTCTTCGTCCTGAAACATTCATTAATTGTTATGGATCATCATAAAAAAGTCAAAAATGTCTCCGATGCAAACATTTTCCGTTTGGTATCATACAATATCATAAATTTTATGTAGTCATGTTACTTGTGTTACAAAAATTACTTTTAAACTAGATTTGTATAGACTTTGGACTCAGTGGAACGACTTGTTAAGAGACTTATTGGTGACTTAAATAATACGATACATTTTAGAAAGTATTTACAGAAATTAAGCGACTTAATTACTCCCTCTCTGTTTCACCATGGGCAACTTGATGCTCGGATAGTCCCTACACCATATTGTTGTCGACAAGCCACGCATTCCAACGAAACGGGCTTGCTACGTCGTTAGCAATTGGAACAGCAGAGAAAGAATAACTTGCCAGCTTCCGTCTTTTCATTCGATTAGGATGTGAGTGGGATCTTCAAGGGAAGAGTGAATAGGCTTAATGTTAAACTAAGTCAGCTGCGCTTTCCCATCTTTAGCTACATTATCATATTTATCTTTAACTGACCTGAGTTGACCTGTAATAGTCTGTGAGCGCCACATGGCATTAGGTCCTTATATATATACTAGCTTGCCAGGAAGATGTTGTTCTGTCCTTTTCGACGACCCTTTTTCATGTCTTATTAAAAACACTTAAATTCGTAAAAAAAATGTTCTGGGTACCTCATGGGTAAAAAACTATCCTATCTCTCAAGTTGGACCAAACTGCACACAGTGTGCAAATTTGATTAAAATCGGTAAAATAGTTTAGGAGTCCATCGCGGACAAACAACGTGACACGTAATGATATATTTATGTATATGTATACCTATACATATAATATATATATAGGTTGATAGAAGATACCTATCTCAATATCTATTTATATTAAGAAGCACTTAAACCTATTCTGGTTAACGTGAAGTAAAATCTGAAAACAACTAAACAAACGAACAATTTTAAAATAAACAAATATAAAAATTGTCTTTATTTGGAAAAACACAAAATAAGCTTGCCTTACAATCAGGTTCTGGAACAAAAACCGGCTCGCTTGGGTAGCAGTCATAGTCAAACCATGTTTTTGTCTTTCCTGTCCACGTGTCCACTTTAATTATCTGCAATAAGTGTATTAAATTTTACAATGATTCTAGTCAAATTTTTTTAAAGTTAAGCAAGTAATTTATTCTAAAAAAACTAAATTATACAGTATATATACAGTAATCTATGTTCATTTAATATAATTACGTTTACATTAATCTATTTTCAACTAATAAAATGACAGGTTCCGTAGAATCGAGTTTAAGTAAGTTGCAAAAAGCTTTCTGGGTAACAGCACAAATATCACAACATTAAAAATTTTGCGGCGTTATACTGGAAGCAATATGGTATACAGTGCTGCTATGACATTTTGGAGACGAAGGCGTTCTAACTGACAGAATTCAAGATCCGTACATACATGCACTGAAAAAACAACACTTCGCTACGTGGCAATATCGAGTAAAAGTTTAAACAATAATGTAAGATCAACTTACAGATCCGGGATTTTCTGCATCTACGTCTGAACTGATTGCGTAAAAATATCTGTATGGACATCCTGTTGAAAAAAACCTTTAAGTTACATCGACTAAATAATAAAAGATATTGTTATTGGTCTCGGTTATTATCTATTTGATATTTTATAGGTATAACAACGCTGATTTGTAATTCTGCTATAATTATTATTTGACATTTGTAAACTAGTTGTATCTCATTTATCTCATAAGTGAAATCACAATGTGTTATGTTCTCCGTGATTATGTTACGATATAACAATATCCATAACATGCAACTAATTTTAATTGATACCTTTTTTAGTTTTTAATTTTCATGAGAAATTTCTAGCGATGAAATAGTGCACATATTTCATCGCCACTTAATAAAGGTTTAAAAATGGGAACCTAGTCAGATATTAAAAAAGACGAAAAATAAATATCCAAATATCCATACCATTATACGAGTCATAGTGTATTCTAGGCGTTTCGCAACCCAGATCGGCCAGGAGTTGCGGTTTTATTATGCTCATAGAGGGCGCATCTAGGGACACTTCCAAGCGCTTAGGTCTTCCACGGAACCATTTCGCGTAATCTGCATTACTTTGCATTTTCTTAAACAAATTAGAAATAAAACCAACATGACGCAATACGTATAATATTCTAAAATTTAATAAATTAAAATAATAAATAGAAATATTTATCTGGGTTTAGAGAACAGTCTTTGTTATTAAGGAAGTCCCTTTGCCGCGACACTTGGATAAAGTTGCATAGTATGATGACATATCTAAGCTTACAGTACTACAAAATTTGACATTTTTTGTAAAATTCCAAATATTACAATATTAGTTTGAAATTATAGAATTTAGTTTACCATTACCCTTCTTATTGAAAGAGACTTTAATTTAAACCTAAGACTATGGCGCCCATAAGACTTTTTTATGATAAAGACTCTTTTTTAAACCCGGGACTGGCAGCTTATCTATCAACAAGTCACGTTTTGTAATAAGACCGATAGAGCATAAAAATAAATAATTGTAAAGTATATTTCAAAAAGTATTTAAAATCTAAGCGCCAATTTACCACGTTCTCGGCGGATAAATAAAACATCGTGAGGGGATCTGCATGTCTGAGGAATAAAATATTTCGAGAATATGTAAGGTCCGCTACATGCACTGGAGCAGCACCGTTGACTAATTGCTTTATATCGAGCTCTAGATATACGAGTTATGATATGCCAGTGAGACGTATAGGCAGTTTTACGCATATGCTACTCATTTTATTTAGGAATGAGCAAAACATTATGACAAATTAAACAGTAACATAGGTTTTTCTTTTTTTTATAAAAATATCAATTAATTTGCAACCTTCCGCTAACTAAATACAATGATGTGTCTTACCTGGATTGAAGAGCACCTCCCGCCCTCCCTCAATTGCGTGCACTAATTCCGTCACCACTAGTCCTAGCACCACTACTCCCAACACCACTACTCCCGGCACCGCTACTTCCAACACCACTATTCCAGGTAAAACACACCATCGACGATAATACGATACGTGTTTCGCCTCTACACGGGGCGATATTTAATTTTTTTATATATTTCTTTTTTTTTTAGTAATTTATTATAAGAATAATTTGTGGATTAGTAGACGGATTGCTTGATACCTGTCGCCGGTCTATATATTTTAGATCTGGGTTAACGAGACAGTTATAACGCCATATATCGAAACTGTGTAAAATGTAATATCCTTTTCCAATGTCCATTAAGGCAATCAATTTGAAATGCCATAATATTGACATTAACATTATGTAAAAATCACAAAGTCAGTTAAAAAGTTAAAATAATGGTTACAAAAACTTATAGTTAAAAACAAAACATGAACATGTTGTCTTTAAAAATAGATTATAGACACAAATACAGATGTTAAATTGAACCTAAATGACCATTAATAGCACAAGGATGCAAAAAAATCCATAAATTGCTATTATTTGAAACTGGAAACCAGGCATTCCAACTTAATCCCGAGTTGTGACAACGAATCTGCATTTTGATTTTTAATCGAGAATAGTACATCTATTCTCGATATCTATTGACCACAACATCCATCAGTTGGACTGTGGGCTCGTTTATTACACCTATTCTAAAAAAAATACCAAGTCGACGAATATGTCATTTCCTACTTCGGTACCTATTTAATACTTTCTACGTGGTTTTCTTACCTCAATAGCTTTAATGTACATTGCATCCAATGCTTTTGCGTCCTTATAGGCACACAAATCGACGACCAATTTACCGTTCTGCTCAAACGTGTTAATTATGTGAAGGAAAAATAGCGTTTCAGTGCGGTAACGTTTCACTTCCTCGCCAGTTTGTTTACAAATCAGCACTATATTTGTCTGAAACAACAATCGAAAATCATTAACTTCAAGTTTAATTTAACAATCTTATAAATAATTGGCTTTAATTATGCGTTTTTTTTTCTAAACAATCGTGATCGGTCGTACTTGTATAGAGGTGCACTGCCTCGTTGGTCTAGTGGTTGTAGTAGTGGGACTGCTGATCATGAGGTTCTGGGTTCGAATCCCGGGTCGGGCTAAAAAAATAATTATTGAGTTTTTCCGTCAAGAAATTCTTAGTAGTTGCCCGGAGTCAGGAAGTTGGCGGTGTCTCACCCCCGTACCTCAGAAAGGTCGTAAAGCCGTTGGTCCTGCGCCTGATCTCTCTCCGGTCGTGTCGGTTTACCGTCCCATCGGATTATGAGAGTGAGGGAATAGAGAGTGCACCTGTTTTTGCGTATACACTTGGGCACTATAATCCTGTCCTGCGCCGATGGCTAGTCTCCGTTGAGGCAGGCGGCCGTGGCCGAAATTCGGTCTGGAAGACATTATTATTATTATTACAGAGAGATTTTGCGCTCACAAATCAATATGCTTTTAGTTGTGGAACCTTGAAGAGTGAATATCAAACAGTAGATTTGTAAAGCCTGGTAAAAAAATAAAAGGAGAAAACTTGATGTCAGAACTTCGATCCGAAGGCAAAAGGACAAAATATTTTTTTTACCATAGCAGTGCGTTTAGCTACTGAAATTTGCAAATGCTTTTTTCAAGTAATCATTTGAAGTGGATTTCGACGTAGATAGCATTTAATTTGATTAAATATATACAGTTAGAAGGAGTCTACATGTATGATTATCGCTCTTGAAGTCACCCGCAATAGGGACTTGTTGAAGCGATGTCGTAGCCTAGCTTTCTTGACTTACAAAAAAGTCTGTGTATGGATCGATTTTAATAAATATTTGGACTTCAACTTTGAAATTAACTAAAGCAGCAGCCCCTTTCGGGTCCATCGAAACTCCGCCTGCTATTTTGTATGTTATCAAAATTTTATTAGCATTAATTTGAATTATATTTCCTTTTCTCCTTAGTCCAGCTGTGTAAGTCTTAAATTCACAATCTTAATTCTTTATAGGGGATTGGAAATAGTGTATCCACTCTCTATCTAAATGTTGGATTGGGTGTAGGTTAATCATAGAGATCATTTCAGAAGCGACAGTAGCCTAATGGCAGGGCGCGGGTCGCGAACTCAAAAGGTCGTGGGTTCGAATCCGCCATTTGACTACTGTCATGAACCACTCCTAACACAAGCGTTTCAAGCTTACCAGGAGTGGTTAAAAGGAATATTAGTAATATTAATTAATATGATTCCTAATACTTAAAAAAACAAACAAACAAACAAACAATTTATTATCAGATGAACTACTAGCCAGCTCGTTGCCCATAGTTTTCACGTCGTATACAATAATAATAATACGTAAAAATACCACATTTATCGACAAAGTTTACCTCATAATCTGGATACCATTGCAAGCTAGCAGCGAGAGGCCTATTTGCAAATTGGCTTCGAACAGCTCCACATACTGATATTGTTAAAGGCTGCTCGATAATCACGTAGTAATTTTCGGTTACACCTAAAATAGAAAGTTTTTTTTCAAGAGACTGTTCGCTAGGCGGAGTAAAGTTTATGTGTCGTATTCTTTTACTACATGTATATATTGTTTACGCTAATTTGTTCCATATGCCCGTTTTTGGTATTAAACTCGTAATACATTTGAAAAGTTAGCAACCCTAATGTCATATTTTCGATAAGCTTATAGTCTCCTGCTGTTTGTAGTTTCCGGAAAGCTATTGTTCAATAATATCAAAGCAACTTATGCAAATAAATAAGTCATAAATCAATCAAAACTTCGCTTGTTTTATTTTTATTTAAATTATTTCAATGGTATGTGATATCCGCAAACATATATTGGGGTAGAGTGATGAGATCTTATCTGTTCCAAACACCTCTTAGAAATCAGATGAGCACTGTATCAGGAAGTAGGAAACATTTTTTTCCTTTGCCACCATTTCTAACATACATATAGCTTTTTCTTTGTCATCACCATCAACCCATATAAGTCTATCACCGGACTCCTCATCTCGCTTTACGTTGTACCGCAATACCAGACGTTCACTTAGATGCTGCTTCGCCAATGTAAGCCGGTGTTTTACACCTAGCGTAAACGAGATGGTTGTGTAGCCATTTATCAGAAGTCATAGATCTTTTTGGCAATACCCTATAGTCGCTTTTTACAATAACCACGCGTTGAAATGGAGAGATAGCTTAAACAGCGTTATTAGACTGTTTTGTAAGTCAGGTAAAAAGATGCATTAACTTCACTCACAAGCAATACAAACTAAATCAAATAAAAATCATAACATAGTTACTTTCTCATTGTATAAGAAGCAGTAATATTTAAAAAATCAAAAATTGATAATAATAACGAAATTACTATCACATGAACCGTCGGGATCAATTTTTAATACTTACCAAAAGTATGCATATACGCCGGATGTAGTGACCAACGTGGTTTCATGCTACCAATTACATGTGCCCGTTCGAACATATCACCTAAAATTGAAATTATTACACGAGACGAGATATTTTAGGTATTTATTTTTCTTAAAATTTGTGTTATTAATTTATACTAGCCTATCCATCCGTTATACTGAATATCCTTACACCTCACTACACGGTTAATTATTTTACTAATAGGTTATACAATTATTTATGTTCTACTAATAATACTTTAGGTTTAATATTATTTTAAATTGGACTAGAATTATGTTAAGGATTATGAAAGAAACATTTAAGTCCTTCATTAAGATAATTGGAATCGAAATGTAGGTACTTTTAATTTATATTTGAAAACTCTTTGTATACATCCTTATTTCAAATAATACTTCATTGAAAACATACCTTTTTCCGTGTATGGAAATTTGACAACAACGTGCTTTATTCTGCCTTTTACAATAGACATGCCTACGTTGATAACATCTCCTGAAAGGGCATTTTAATTTTATTCATTACGTACCACTGAATGTGTAATTATCTCATACTTACTTTATTCAGCTTTAAGCCGGATATAGGCTGCTAAAGTGTGCATAGGGCACACTAATAGTTCTGCACACCTGGCCGCTCATAGATATTTGAAATTCGAATATAGTAAATACTAGCTGTTCCCTACGTGTCCACTATTACTTCGCCAGGGTGTAACTTAGGGTTTTAAGTTTTTTGCTCGGACCCTTATTATTTTTCTCAAATAAAAACAGCCTAAGTTACTCCTTAAAACATCCACCTGCCAGTGAAAGTCACGTCACAATCGGCGCAGCCGTTTCGGAGATTAGGCAAACAGAGACAAAACATTTAAAAATAGTGTTTTTGTTGTAAGTGCCATATTTACTTTCATACGTATTTAGCAAAAATCAGATATTTTAACATACACATAGACAATTCAATTTAATTATTTGTAATATTGATTAAAATAATTTTTGGCCGGAAGTCACGTGTCAATTGTTTTTATCACCAATCAAATATTGTCATACGAAAAATAATTGATATTAGCGCGAGAATATTTTTGGCCAATGATTTTTTTTTATTATTTAAAAAGTTCACAATTCTTTGAGAAGGAAATAACTCGTTTGAGCACCAGCCACAACCACAAACAAATATACATCGTGGCCGTGTTTGTAAAATATAATAGAAAATACTTTGAAAATAGTAAATATATCAGTTTATGTACATACGAGGCCGACCTTCACCTTCACACATCCAATTACTTACAACCGCTTTGCGCCAACCCTACCCTTATATAGCGAGTGGTGTCCCTCACATTTTCATTACATTATTTAAAAAACTTGAGGTTTTAAAACGGATCTAAAATCTATAATATTAAATTCAACTCACCGTTTGGCATGACGTGTGGGTGAGATGTATGATTTATGAGTGCAATGCACTTCGTCATATCTTTTCTTCCCAAGGTATCGAGGGTCTTTGGATCTATCCTAAAGGTTTGTAACAGTTAAAATTCTCAATTAAGGTTGACTCAATTTTTATTTTGTGATACCATTGCATTAACTTTGCCTACTGTTGTTCTACATTAACGTGTAGTGATGGCGTAAGAGGTTCCATCACCCCATTTCGTTACGTGCGTGTCGTAAGGGGCGATTTTGAGATAAGCTAGGAATATCTCATGGTTTTTAATAGACGGCGATTTAACCATCCTTACAATTCAGATGTAAAATAACCAAACTGGTAGCAGGGAGCGGCTTCATAGGTGCGAAACGATTAGTACTGCGATTTCGAATCCGATTGTCAAGAGCTGCGATCGTGCCAAATTGTCCTTCAGGCCTATTGTCAGCAATAGAGGGATATGGATTGATAAATAATTTAAAAAAATGAAAAAAAAATATTAGCCTACTGAATTTAATTATTTAAGTTCATAATAATAGACGAGAATACCCATATAATATTTTATCGCAACCTAAAATTATATAAAATGTCAAATACTAGATATGGTTTACTTTACACAGATTGCCACATCTGCAAGCTTTTCTGCAGATTTGAGACAGCAACACCAGACTCCTTACGACAAAAATCTGCGGGTAGTATTATGATGGCTATTGTATTATTTGTTGACTATAATAGAAATGCCTGAGAGATGATGAATGTTTTTTTTTCTTTTTTTAACTTACCGATGTATAAACGGTCCCTCAGTAAATGTGTATATTTCATCCCCAAAGGGATACAACGATATCATAGTGTTGTCTGACATTTCAGACGGTTTAAATATTGAAGCAACCCTAAAATAAAAAAGGATTAAGGTAAATCACTAAGTGCAAGCAAGTTCCAAGCAACCAGTGCAGTTGGCATTACGGTTAGTGGCTCGAGGCATTGAAATTAGTACTAGTTCAAATCCTCTACTATACACTAAATTATCCCGTAGAAATAGTTAGAGGCGTCTACGTGATGCGAACAGCTATGAAACCAACAGTGACTATAGCCCTATAAAGTAATCTATGGATGAAGCCTACGTTAAGCAGTGGATAGTATTGTAATGAGGAGTAATATTTTGGTACGCTGTAATTATGATGATGACCAATTAGTGCGAGCATTACATACCTATCGAAGATAGTGTGGCAAGGATCTGGCACGGACTTTGTTCCGAATTCAGTGACGACAATACGTTCGGCAGCGTGGTTCCTTTTGAATGTGTTAGTGCGTATAAAACGACACTGGTATGTAACTGCCCCATCAACTATTGAAAATCTGAAAAATAAATATAATATTAATAATGAATTTCACATTTAAAAATAACTAATGAAATCTCATGATATATAATAATAATAATAATGTCCTCCAGACCGAACTTCGGTCACGGCGGCCTGCCTCAACAGAGGCTAGCCATCGGAGCAGGACAGGATTATAGTGCCCAAGTGTATGTGCGAGCACAGATGCATTCTCTATTCCCTCACTCTCATAATCCGATAGGACGGTAAACCGACACGACCGGAGAGAGATCAAGCGCAGGACCAACGGCTTTATGTGCTTTCCGAGGCACGGGGGTGAGACACCGCCAACTTCCTGACTCCGGGCAGCTACTGAGAATTCCTTGACAGAAAAATCAATTATTGGTTTAGCCCGACCCGGGATTCGAACCCAGGACCTCATGATCAGCAGTCGCACTACTACAACCACTAGACCAACGAGGCAGTCAAGTGCTTTGATTTGATACTACTACTACTACCTTCATGATATATACTAAGATACAAAACGAAGGCTTTCGCTGACAATTAATTTTTTTTATAATCCATCATGCCGAGTGAAATATATATGATAGTACAAAAAGCGCATCGAACATAAAAAATTACACTAACGATGACCCCGGTTATAACTCGATCTACGGGAAATTCTCATAACTTTCAGGTACTAAGAAGTCAGAAGTTATGCTGGACTCCTAACGGCTAAAACCTTTTTTCAAATCACGATTTTGTCACCTCGCACTTTTTTGGACCTACATTAAGTCTTTCACATTCTACCGCAACCTCGACGGTGGTTGCCTTTTAAGCCTCCTTCTCCTTCAGGCAGTGAAACTGGTGTACGCCACCCATTCTTCTTATGGGGGCACGTGAGAACACTGTGCACCTGATCACCCCGATATCATTCACTCAGGCCCCAATTATGAGAAGAAGGAGGAATGCCTGATATGCTGTCCTCTGGCGCTCAACTTTTCAGCTGCAGATTGGGATACCGTGCTATTCTCTATTTCTCTCTCTTTTACGCAGCCTCCAACTGCGATGTCACTTGCTCGTAAAAAAACAACACAAATTCTGGCTACAAACCATGTCCTTTATACTCTAAGTACGGCAGATAGAGGTCTTCTCCCACTTCTGCGACGAGGTTCACATATAGCTTTCAAACTGGACTCCTCTGAAGTGTGCTGTGCCGTGCACTCGTTAATATCATAATATCGGCTTCTGGTTGTAGGCTCATTACTTTCATCAACCATATAACTTGTGAGTTTTTTATCTTAGTGTGGAAAAAAGCGGATATTTAATGTAAAAACTGCTGAATATTGTCAAGAATTACCGCATCAACTCTGCCGAAAATAATGCAATATTTTGGTAATATAATGGTAATAGTTTTACAAAACACTAGTGATTGGCCCCGGCTTCGCTTGGGTGATTTCTAGATCTCGACAACAGTGCCACCTACCGGGTCCAATTTTGAATCTAAACTATTCGCGGAGAAATTTAACCTCACACACAAAATTTCATTATAATGGGTCCAGCCGTTTAGGAGGAGTTCTGTCACATACACACGGACAGAAGAATTATATAATTATGTAAGTATCTGGATGACCGAGCTTTGCTCGGTTTTTTTTTTTTTTTTTAAATTACATTTAGACACAAATTACATACTGATGAATAATATTTTTTGATCTTATTGACATAATAGAAAAAACTGAACTGGTTATTTGAATAAAAATCATATGTGCAATTAGGTTAATTAAAATTTTCGTATTTTTAAAAAATACTAAAAAAAGGGCTCGAAATAATAGAGTTTGTCACAAAAGAAGGGAACTTGAAAAAAAAGGGGGAAAAAATGAGCACGAAGACAGGACGCGAACCAAGGCATTACGATTTCGCGACCGCTCGATATCCACTTGAGCTATTACCGATCATTAACACAGTGTCAAAATTTACCTTCTTATATTGTAGCAGTTTTTCATTGCCTGAAAACACAGACAAAAAGACATTTTCTAAAAATAAATCCTAGCTAGATCGATTTATTACCCCCGAAACTCCCTGGACACTAAATTTTATGAAAATCGTTGGAGCCGTTTCCGAGATTCCGATTACTTATATATATATATATATATATATATAATATATATATATATATATATATATATATATATATATATATATATAAATAATCGGACGTATAAGAATTGCACGTTTAAAGGTATAGGATATAAACTTATAATGATTAACAATAAATGCAATGTATACAGCAAGAGGAATTCTACTTCTAGTTCTATTTTTACTTTCTACTTGTTACCTAGTTTCTAGTTTCTACATCTAACCTAGAAACACTTCTTAAAAAAACAACGTGCGTTCATACCATAAGTTAAATATTCCCAACACAAGCAGGCAAATAGTATATAATCTAGTGATTTGCAAAAAGGTTCGAATGCCACCATTTAATTATTGAAAAATAGTGCACATGTACAAAAATTATTTCACACTTGCAATAAAATATCTTGTCGTAACAAACACGCAATAAAAAGGAATTTCACGGTTAGATAACATGTTTCTTATTAAATTATACGTTGATACAACGTGCACATTCCACTGCGTTCTGGCCTTGTCCCGTATTCAATTACCGCCATCTGCCCGCGTTGGGATTACACTTATCCGCATGTGAATAATGTATGCATGAGATGCAGTTACTCACAGGAAGCCGCTCGACTGAAATTTAGTACCTACGTGGACGACATGACATTACATTCGATTTTTTAAATAAAATAAAGGTGACAAACGAGGACAAAATACACCTGATGGTAACTGAACGATGTGGCCTATAGATACCCATATCAATCCTCGATTAATAATCAAAATACATATGTGTTGTTACCCCCAAGGATCAAGAAAGAATGCCTCGTTTCCGATAGCGAAACAAAAAGTATTTGCGATTCACTACAGTCAACATAAAAAAGACAGCAGCATTTGCTGCTATTTTACGCTGGTATTCCGTGAGAGAGCGTTCCTTCCTCGGCTGAGCCGATCCATTTGTGCTACAACCGTGATATGGCTGCAGCATGGCTCTACCATGTTAATATTCATACTGATATAATGGCTATTAATAATTCCAATGCTAAACATTCATTGAAATGGAAAACAAGTCGTTCACAATCATTTTATTATCTTTAAAATGCATGTTCTTGACAATACCCTTCCAATACCGTTAGGATAGTATATGAATTCCAGAGAATAATATCACATAAAATAATTTAATAATTCCAGAAGATAATGTAAAAAAGAGACTACAAGCAGCCACGACCTCAATCAAATCTAGCACAAGTGGAATGAGATTAAACACTGCGTGTGTGAAAAAATCTCTTTTTACCATATTATGTGATCTAAAATAGTCGCTAATGGAAGGCTATGATACAAACATAAACCATCCGTACAAGAGCTTGAGGCTTGTGTTGAGACCGTGGAATGGCGGTGTTAGAATATCCGCTACCCCATGTCTTCCCTTTAGGATTGTAAGTGGCGACAGAAGGAAGTTGAAAGGACACGGGTAACAATACTTTCTAATAACAGCTCAAAATTATAAAATAAGTGTGAAGCAATCTATGGAGGAGGCTATTCAAAAGTAAATTTTTAGTCTGTAAGGGAATGGTATTTTTTAAAGTTTGTAAAGGAGCTAAAGAAAAAATATCATTTAATATTCTGTAGAGGATTTAAGGTATTTAAAGTTAAAGTTACAGCTACACTGCTAAATAGTAAATCTACCGCGTCTAATACATTGAAGTAATATGTACTACGTAGGTACTAGAACACCTATCTCAAACAAAAACTGTGCGCTACTCTGTGTTCGCGCGGTTATTTTTTTTTTATCGCAGAATAAACATAGATAGAATGACCCGTAGGTAATAGTAGATTGTATTGTTAAATAGGTAAATTATATCGAGAACAAAATTTATTTTTTGTCATTTATTTTGTATATTATATTTGCTTATTTAATATAATATTACATGATATTATATCACAATTACATTTTAATGATATTTTTATCTGAATATTTTAAAAGGTATCTAAGTCAAATATAAAAACATACTAAATGTATGTTTAACAAAACTTATTACCATAACATTTAAATTACAAATATATTTATTTAAATTATAATAACAGTCGTTCATACATTCTGGGCACGCGAGAGTTAAAAATGGACGAATTTATACCACTTTGACTATAATGTGGAAACCTAAAAACAAAATAAAAGAATAATAAGCAGATTTAAAAATGAAAAATTTTGCCAAATTATAATAACTTATATATGTTTCTACAAATAAATGTTATAATAATATATTCGCCGTATACTTAAGTGC
Organism: Parnassius apollo; assembly: GCA_907164705.1. NCBI lineage: Eukaryota > Metazoa > Arthropoda > Insecta > Lepidoptera > Papilionidae > Parnassius > Parnassius apollo. Next base: position 7,229,428 of record CAJQZP010000610.1, read on the forward strand.
CCACAGAAATGTCGCATCTGAACATTTTAATTTTATAATCTATATTCCCTGACACGAGATAGCGTCTTAGGAATAATCTGTTTTATTATTAATACATAATAATTTTTATTGATTAAGTATCTTATTAACCGACGAAAAGTAATTCCTTGGTTTTTACTGATATTTCTTGAATTACTTGTGCAATATCTAAGTATACACGACGGCATATTTTTATCAAGAGATTTTTTTTAAATCAACACAACACGTCAACACAACTCTATAAACGCCTAGCGAGTGACTGATTTAAGTGCGGTGTATGCACCGCAGTTGAGTGGAACAGAGTAGCTGAATGCAGTGTCGCCTCTAGTACGTAATACATAATAGCTCAATAGTATAATATGATCTTTACCGCAAGATAGACTGTGTGCACAACATGTTCAAAAACAAAATATAATAAGTTTATTTATTTTATTTATCTGACAGATCTAACTAGCTTTGCCAGCCAGTATTTTCTTTTCTAGTTCCCAAAAAGTTTGTACTAGCTTTTCACTATTTTGATCGAATAAGCTAGTGCATAAATTCTAAAGATTCAAATTTTATTTAATTAAGTTTTATATTTAAAATATATCTAGACGATTTGCCACCATTTGACGCATGCAATGACCAACGCTAAAATTACTTCTAAATAAGTCAATCAAATTTAAACTTACCTGTGTACAAGCGCTGAACTGTCAAACAAATGTTCGAACCGCATTGAACCAACTTTTAGCGATCCCGGACCATTACGTAATAAGCTTCCTCGTAGCCAATAAGGTAAATTACCTGCGTAAAATATTTTGAAGTAGGTACTTTGGGAAAGATTTATTTGCACATATTTTTTTAACTGAAGTTTACCGGTAAAGGACTCCTGAACAAGAATCTTCCTAGGCAGACACCTAGATACTTGTTATTCTACAGTCAACAAATAACCTTTGTATACTTACGGTGAGGGTCGTAAAAAAGAACTGTAAGAAAATTTTACGTGGTAAAATTATGCTTCAACTACATTTATATACACGCTCTCACAGAATACCAACGTAGCGTAGCAACTTAACGCTACTGTGTTTTGTATGGTGATTGTAGAGATCTGATGACCCTTTTTACTGAAAACGAGGCATTCCATATTAGTCCTCACGAATGACAACACATCTGCATTTTAATTAGTAACCGAAGATGTCTATTTGCCACAGCAACCACTTATAATCAGGTGGACTGTGTGCTCGTGTGTCACCCTTTTCCTATAAAAAAAATACAAAATCTGAAACTAACCGTTATAGTCTCACCATCAGATCAACTTTTCATAATATTGGATGTAACAAATTGTAAACGCGAAGCCTGCCCTATGGTAAGTGGTTTGCAGCTCATGGACACGTGCAAATAATTTTATGAAATAAGGCACATGTATCAGATTATCTTATTTAAATAATAAGATGAAATGGTTCACAGATAGATATGATGTAGTGCCTGTCTGTGATTCCAACTTTTTTAATTAAATTTGTCTTTCGTCTTGTATATTGTGTGATTCCTTACTTAGTTTAAACATATTTTTTCCGTTCTAAATATTTTTAGGATCGATTTAGCTCCGACAACCTAAATTAAGAGTAATAAAATTTGCATGTATCATATTAATAAATAGAAATGTCTCACCACGTGGTAACATATAATATAATTCTTGTAGGTTGGCGCCAAAACCGATAAATTACCGAAAACGCCATTAAAATCGTGTATGACAAGATTACCACTAAATCCTTCAAAATACAAATTAAAGATATTTCACGGTACATTTAATCTGGTACTGTGGTCCACATTAAGCATGCCAAATTTCGAAATAAACTTTTAATTTAAAAGAGACTCTTGTCAACCAAAAAACTTGCAACATATGTGAAACCATCACCCCTCACCACATCTCTTTTGTCGTGACAATTCAGGAATGATCCCGAAGGTTTTACGGCATCCAATGTACTACAGACAATACACAATATAAATGCTAAGTGCATTATTCAGCAACTTACACTCATACAGTTTTAATAACTAAAATATATAATAATAAAAAATACAAAATAAAATAGTAGGTACATAAAAAAAACAATAATAAAAATATTATCTCTTATCTATACGAGATATATTAAATACGTAGTAGAGTCACGCTGCAACTATCTACATTATAGTTGTAACACGAATGGGTCGACTCTACTGAGGTAGCACCACGCTCTCACAGAATACCAGCGTAAAACAGCAACACAATGCTGCCGTGTTTCGTGTTGTGAGTATAGAGAATAGGAGACCCCTTTTACTGTAAAGTAAAAGTAAAGTAAAGTTACAGCCTATATACGTCCCACTGCTGGGCTCAGGCCTCCCCTCATTTCTGAGAGGGTTTAGGGCAAGGAAGTGTCCGCCGCGCTGCCCAAATGCGTGTTGACGAACTTCACATGTCTTCGAAATATTTTTTTTTCTTATTCCTCAGACATGCAGGTTTCCTCACGATGTTTTCCTTCACCGCCGAGCACGTGGTAAATCAGCACTTAAAATTGCAATTAACAATTTCATTGGTGCCGGCGGGGATCGAACCCGGGTTACTCGCGTTCTGTTATATTTACAGCGAGCGTTAACCACTGAGCTACCACGGCTCTACTGGAAAAGAGGAATTCCATTTTAGTCCTCAGGGGTGACAATGCGTCTGAATTTTGATTCCTTATTGAAGATAAATATAAATGTATACTTACCATCAGAGGACTGTCTGCTTGTTCCTCACCCTTATTTTATAAGGGTGACAAATAAAAATATATAAAATTACCAAACCGGCGACCAGTACCATCATCAAAATTACGCATCACCAGTCTACTTACAAAGCTTAAGTATTACTGCAAATCCTTGCCTACAATCGTAGCTCGTTTTCAGCAATGGAATTTACACATACTGATGACGAAGAAGTAAAAAATCAAATTGATTAATTGGGTCCGAAGTAATTGATTAATTGTATAAAAAACTCAGTACTGTCCTTGGGTTTATTCATTTTATTTTATATGTATATTAGTAATTTTCTTCAGTTCATTCATCAGCCAATGGGTTGATGGAATTAACGTGTGGTCGCAACAAAAGAGAATCACTTCATTCGTCCCGTAGGTGTCACCAGAAGCGGATACGGGATATTGAAGGAAGATCTCATAGCCATGAGATCCGACGGCTATTGATAGATGAGTCCGAAAGGTGACGGTGTGACCATCTTTGTTTGCGCCACACGTCAAAATACCCAAACCCGCTACGGACAGCAGTCTCAGCGTAAAAACGCAAGACTCAATTTTGAGATTACCTTGTCTCGTACTGTCTCTATCACTTTAAGTCAAAGCAATTGCGACACTACGACACTTAACGACGTCTTAAAATTGAGTAGTGTTTGAGCTTTTTTAGGGTTCCGTAGTCAACCAGGAACCCCTATAGTTTCGCCATGTCTGTCTGTCCGTCTTATTATTATTATTATTAAGCGAGGACGGACGTCCTCGCTTAATCTCTGTGACCGTTAGCACTAGAAAGCTGATATTTTGGTACCATTATGTGTATCAATCACGCCGACAAAGTGGTAAAATAAAAATTGGAAAAATATTTTTTATTAGGGTAGCCCCCCTATATGTAAAGTGGGAAGTGATTTTTTTTTAATTTCAAGCCTAACGTGTGATATATTGTGGGAAAGGTATTTAAAAATGAATAGGGGTTTACTGAAATCATTTTTTGATAATGTCAATAATTTCGGAAATAATCGCTCCAAAAGTAAAAAACAATGTGTACCCCCCTAACTTTTGAACCATAAGTTTAGAAAGTATGAAAAAAATCTGAAAAGTACAGCTTTATAAGGACTTTCTAGGAAAATCATTTTGACCTTGGATGGAATCAACAGTTTTTGTACAAACTCATAAGTGGAAACACTTATTGTGACGGACAGGAAACTACGGAACCCTACACTGAGCGTGGCCCGACACGCTCTTGGCCGGTTTTTATTTATGGGATAAGGGTGACAAACGAGTGTGATTTTTCACGCTGCACATTCGCTTGGTGTTTTGTTTATGTTATCAAAATACAATAGTATTTTTGTAATGAAGTAAAACCTGACTTTTATATAGAGAACTTTGTATAGATTTTATAATGCCAAACTTCTTCACAAAAAGTAGTCTCTAAATAATCGTTTAAAGTGCTGCGCTTGGGTGCGGTCGCATGTGACCACTCGGGATTTGCCGGGCGCATGCGACTGCATGGGATTTTTATTGGGATTAAGGGGCTAAGAATCAAAATGCAGATTCGTTGTCACTCTTGACGACTAAGATGGAATGCCTCGATTCCAGTGAAACGGGTCTCCGGTTCTTTACACTTATCACGCGAAACACAGCAGCATTAAGCTGCTATGTTATGCTGGTATTGTGAGAGCGTGGTCCTTCCCCGGTCGAGCTGACCCATTCACGCTACAACCATAATAGGGACGACGTGGCTGTACCACGACGTGGCTTAAATCCCAGGCGGAAAGATATAATTTATTAAATATGATTATGACGTGTGAAATCGTGTAGTGACCGCGTAAGAACATCATCCGTTAATTATTCCTGCGACCATCTGAGGGTGCCGTTAGAGGTGACAAAGGGAAACTTAAACAGAGGACGGGCAGCAACACTATCTCGACAACAACTCAATCATAATATTAAAAACTACGGATGCTGCAATTATAGCAAATGAGATAATCTATAAAATACAGGCCGTATTCAAAAGTAGACGTGTAATAGTCTGTAATAAATGATGATGATAATAAATGTATCGTGATTGTTTCCATTTGCCCGACGTTTATCCTGAACTACCTTTGAATCTTGTAGCATTAAAGACATCGGACACACTGAACACAAGTTATGTAGTGCAAATAATTACGTTTTCGTGACCCGTACAATTATAACATTTGATGTCTCTCGAAATAGCATACAACTATTGGGGACTTGACGCCATAATCGAAATAAAAAGTCAAAAGGTATTTATACGCAATACATTGTAACGAATATAATATATTCTGTTGTATTCTATTAAACGTGTAGCGGCTACCCCACATCATCTCGTGGATAAGTAGAGGTAAGAGACAATAAAGGGAAAAAATCAGGATATGTGCAGCAGCGTGTTCATAATAATAACGAAAAGGAACTGCGCTTGCAAGCGTGGCAACGGTGGCAAATATGATCCAGTCTAGGAGTAGATCTTGGATAGGCGTAACAGTAACGGTTTTATTCTATATTTAGTCTATATATTTAAATTATTAATACCGTTTGTTCGCGGCACAAAATAACCCATCACACTATTCGGTCTCGAGGGTGACGACACGACGCCATAGAAGCTTGTTTACGCCAGATGCAAAATACCCACACTGGTGTTGGGAATGAGCATTAAAAGTGTAAGATATCTGGTCGTCAACCCGTCTGCCAAGCATGACAATTAATATCTTCCCACAACTATATTGTTCTATGTCGAGTAGTAAGTTTAAGGGGTGTGAAGAAGTAGAAGCAGAATTAACAAGTAATATCCCACCTGTAACCGTGCCAGAAATAGGCTGCGTTACCTCGTCATCGCATGACCTCAACCACACGCTATTGTTACACTTTGGATATAACTTTTCACCGCACTCCGCCATCTCTTAAACAGTACGAACTGTTTCATAAGCTGCGCAATATATTTAAATATAAATTATTATTTTTCGTTTTTTGAACCTTAAACAAAAAAGTTAATTAACACATTTAATAACGTACAACAAACCGATAAAGAATGTGCTACGATACTATGCTATTCAATAAAATTAACACACCTAACACACGAAAAATTTGTGATCTTTACATGTTTGCAAAATTTTTATATTCAAAATTGAACCGACAACGTTTTTGATTGCTTAGTCAAACACAAATTTCTTTAAGATATCTGGCCAGTGCCGCGGTGCAAACTGAAATGCTGAAAACTGAGAGGTTAGGGCAAATACTTTGCGTAGATCGTAGACGTCACCCTCGCTCTAACGTCCTTCAGAACAAATTGCATGAATATCAAGTCTACGGATATATTACACACGATATCAATACAAATTTAACTGTACACTAGTATAAGTGCAGTCTCTAAGAATATGTATTGCATTACTGACATTTTTATATAAGGCTTCAAACGAAAACGATGATATAACACAGATTCTGAAGTATATATTTTGAGATTTATACATAAATTATGAAAACATAGGACATATATAAACGTATACCTGATGAAATTTTCTCACGGAATACCAACGTAAAATATCAGCTTAACGCTGCTGTGTTTTGTACGGTGAGTGTAGAGAACCGGAGACCCTTTTTGCTGGAAACGAGGCATTCCATCTTAGTCCTCCCGGGTAACAACGCATCTGCATTTTGATTCGTAATCGAGGATAGATGTAGATGTCTACGGGCCGCAGTAACCACTTACTTAGGTCACAGATTAGTAAATAGTTTGCTTAGGTGGACTGTGTGCTCGTTTGTCACCCTTTTTCTATAAAAAATGGATACTTACTTATAATTTAAATTACGTATTTTATATCACAACAAAAGCAGCACAGGTAGCTTTATTTACACTTTAAATTAGGGATGGGTCGAATATGAATTTCACCGAATACGAATATTCGGCCGTAAGTTCAGTAAAACTTTTATCGAACCGATTACTGGGCCGAACATTATTCGGTAGGATCACCGATGTACCTAACCAATTTATGTCTAAACTTGTTACCGTAAAGCGCGCTAGATTACCGCCAGAGCCTTCCCCTTGCTCCCCCGCCACACCTGACATGTTGTTGCATCATCTAGTACTGAGCAAATTGCCGGCACATGTTTACGTTTTGACTATTTTTATGAGAAAAAAAGTATTCTTAGTGAAAATTGATAAGCATGTGGTGAAAATGAGAGGCACGAGATCTACTATTTGGACCAATTTTAGAGAAACTAACGACTGTAATGTAATGTTTCTTTGTGATTCCAAACAAAATTTTATCAAGCTTTTTATTTGCTATAATTGGAAATAAATCTATAGTGTCTCAAATACATATCGTTATACAAGTAGATTTAAACCATAAATAAATATACTTTTCACAGTAAAACGATGAAAGACATGGCATTACTCAATTCGTACATTTCCATACAGTGGATAATATTTGAGTACCACTTTAACGAATATTCGGTGACAGCCGAATATTCGGCCGAATACGAATATTCGGTAAACCTGCCGAATACCGAATATAAAACGAATATTCGGCCCATCTCTACTTTAAATACGTAAACGTTATATTTAAAAATAAATATTAGTAATATAAATCCCTCCCCACCAGAAGACGCCTTAGACCAAATGTTGGAATAAACGGGTTGTTGAAAGAAGATGATTTTCCGTCGCTTTAGACCATGTTTTTCGAAATTTTTTTAATAAACATTCCCATATATTATTTCTTTAAACACATTTTAAACAATTTAATAAATTAAACCGTATGAATTAAACCGCGAATTATATTTTTTCTGTATAATGACCATGAGCATACATTCTCTTGACATTGAAACTTTCAGTAAGGACATCAACATAATATTGTGGTTCAAATAGTAAGTAATGGAGGATATTAAAATACTCTTCATTTTTATTAGCCTTTCATGCCGCTTTCAAGAATGCTTTGCAAGACCAAATTACGCATTCTTTGTCTCTTAATAGGTGTTTTAATGCCTTTGAAGAATTTGGAAAATCATAAACTTTGAGTGCCTCCATCTCCGGCACTTTTAACAGTAAAGCGACAGTCTGTCCATCTTACAATGTTGTCATTCCTGATAGGGTTTTAGGGCAGAGAGGAGCTCACCGCGTTGCCTCAGTCCGTGGACTTCATATGTCTTTCCTATTATTTCCCTTCTTTCCTTACGTTTTTCTTTTTTAGAAGATTCTTCGCGATGTTTTCATTTTCCGTTAATTTAAGTGGTGCTGGCCGAGTAGAACACAATTTACTCGTATGTTACGAACTTTTGATGCGAGCACTTGTTCCTTGAGCTACTAGGACATTATCAATAGTAATCAATTGAAAATAAAGACCGCGACAACATGCATACGATGGTAAGGAGAAATTGTAACTGCGATTGAAATTGGCAATAAATAAAAAAAAACGATTTTCTTACAAAAACACATACATACACGATATTAAAGTGAAAAGTAAAGTTACATCCAATATAAATCTCATAGCAATACACAGATCATTATGAAACATTTAGCACGCCGAGCTGACCCAGTGGGTGTTGGCGGACTTGACATGTTATGCGATTATTTTAATTTTCAATACATGCTACCTGGCGATATTTTGCTTCAAGACCGAGCAGGTGGTAAACCAGCACTTAAATATCAATAAACTTAAAATTGGCGTGCCGGCTAGGATCGCACTTGATTTGTTCGCCGACCCACGTAATTTAATTTTTTAAGTATCTTAGCGGCTTATATGTGGATTTATAGACTCTCTAGTATGGCTTGATAACATTATCAAATTCCATTAAAATTAGGTAAATGAACATTACTTTCATATAAATACATTTATAACATAAGTATGAATTATCGCTATGATATATCTTGTTATCGTTAAAATAAAAAACAAGACAATCGAGCAAAATGGATTATTAACGAAAAAACAGAACAAGTAATCGCCAAGCCAACCTTTGAAACTATAAGGTGAAATTTTAAAAGTAACCATGCTACGGCTATATTGTGATTGTAGCACGAATAGGTCGCAGCTTAACGCTGCTGTGTTTCGTATGGTGAGTGTAGAGAACCGAATTGGCTTGTTACTGGAAATGGGGCATTCCATCGTAACTCTCAGAGGTAACGACGCATCTGCATTTTGATTTTTAACCGTGGATAAATATAGATGTGTACAGTAGCATCGACTTCTTCTTCTTCTTTCTTTCTTTTGTGGCGGTTTGATAAAATTCGCCAATGACGTATTGAGTGGAAAATGAAAGCTTATGAGTTTAATTAAAAGTACCCGGTTGACCGAGCTTTGCTCGGTATTTTTCGCTCGATTTTTTTTAATTCGTGTTTTTGGAAATATTTAGATACAAATTACATACTGATGAAATATAAATAATATTTTTCGATCTTAGCAACATAACAGAAAAAACGGAACTGATTATTTGAATAAAAAATCATGAGTGCAATTATTTTAATTTAAATTTTCGTGTTTTTAAAAAATACTAAAAAAAGGGCTCGAAAAAATAGATTTTCTCAAAAAAAGAAAAGAACTTGAAAAAAAAATTAAAAAAAGTCGGTCGGTCTGTCTGGGCTCGAACCGGGGTTTTACAATTCTGTAACCGCCCATTATATCAATTATGCTATTTATAATCATTAACAACATGTCAAAATTTACCTTCTTATTCTAACGATATTGTAGCAGTTTTTCATTGCCTAAAAACACGGACAAAAAGACATTTTCTAAAAATAAATCCTAGCTAGATCGATTTATTATCCCCGAAACTCCCTGGACACTAAATTTTATGAAAATCGTTGGAGCCGTTTCCGAGATCCCGATTATATATATATACAAGAATTGCTCGTTTAATAGTATAGGATAAGAGTCTGTGATAATACAAGTTACGATCAAGTGAACTGTGTGTTCGTTTGTCATTTTTATTCTAGTGTCAAGTACCAACTCGCAACGACTTCGTAAACTTAACTATTATCGTTAAATATATCGATGACATTACATGTAACTTTACTTATACCGTTAACTCTTTAATTAATGAACGTTAAATTAAATAACGTTAACTGTAGGTAAACGCTGTATTTTTTAGCCATTGTTAATTTTACCACCATTTTGTTGGTGTTTCAAGCCTTGCTTTTCAGAAACCACAGACCATATATTTGCAATTTTATTTACACATTTACTGTTGCTTTTTGCGCTATGTTAAATAATATTAACGTTCCCCGCTTTCGCTTGTGCCTTCAGTCCGTACGAAATTGAATCCGGTGGGATAATCCGGGCGTCGAGGGAAGGCTCCTACTGCCATGACCTCTGAAAGGCAAGGCCAATGAACAAGTTCAATATACATATGTACATACGCTATTAATTCAATTTGGAATATTACTTTATTTCGTTGACGTAAATTATAAAGGGAAGTGACCTTCACTTGCGTCGTTATATTAACCGCTGATTTTGCAATTATAAGATAAAGGGTATTCATAGAATAAAATACATTAGAAGGAAATTTAAAATTGCAACTGTGTGTGATATAAAAGTGAATAAAATACATAAATTGTTTATAACTTTGACAATGGAGAAAACAATGAGAAAAAGAAAATTATCAATACTGTACTTATTTCGAAAACCTAACATGAATATAAACAATTTAGTAGTATTTTACTCACTGCACCGCATTAAAAGTGCCGTATCGTATACTCCGCCATTGTGTAAGAATGTCCCCATATATATCCGCAGATGTAGCAAGAGGCGACAGATGAAAATAAACCACGAGATGGTCAGCGGCGTCTTTCTAATAAACGTTTAAACAAATTTAAAAACTGCGGTTCTAAAGTGGTAACTATGGCAAAATTCCCCCCTACGAAGCAAACTATGGTACATATGCTTGGCAGTAAATTTTTTATTGGCAGTAACTGTGGTTATTTAGCAAATTGAATGCGACAATGTAGCTATGACTGTAGCACAATTATCCCTTTTTTAAATAAAATGAGGGCGTGATTGTAACATGTGTACATTGGCAGATACGCCTGGCAAGAGTGGCGATTATAAGTCCTCCTTACATAAGGAGAGAACTAGATAGCGGTGAAGAATTAAACCGCATGACATATTTATACACGGTATAGCCATGCTGCAGTTATATTAGAAGTATAGGTGTGGCATGAATGGGTCGGCTCGACCGGGGAAGGACCACGCTCTCACAGAATACCAGCGTAAAATATTAGCTTAATGCTACTGTGTTCCGTATGGTGAGTGTAGAGAACCGGAGACCCTTTTTACTGCAAACGAGGTATTCGATCTTAGTCCTCACAGATGTAGATGTCTATGGGCCACAGCGACCACTTACCATCAGGTGGACTGTGTACTATCTTATCACCCTATCCCTATCCTGTTAAAAAATTAAAATAACTTATTTTCTCTAATATATAATATGTAATAAAAACCCTGTGGTTCCCATTAAGTGTGTTATCAATATCAGTATTCAAACGTGAACAAATAACCTTACTTCAGAAACTCCACCATAATAAATTAAATTAAATGATTTCTTTATTTGCAAATTGTATATGGTTTTATTACCTCTAACTGACACGCGCATCGGAAAAGGCTCTGTAACAATACTCTTACATCGCGACCAATGTCGATGTAATAAAACCACATACAACTCGCAAATAAAGAAATAATTAATTTTTTTATGTTTGAGTCGAACGTTTGAATACAGATACTGATAAAGCACTTAACGGGCACCACAAGGCTTTTGTTACATAAATTTAAAATAAATTTAAAATTGATCCAACAATTTGTTATAAAATTCTAATAGCAAACGCTGAAGTACTCTCGACCTACAGGAATGGGAAGAGTGAGCAATTACAGCTTGACAATGGCAATGACAATTGGTTTGTTTGCAACTCCTTCAATAAGCCCCAACGATCCACATCCTCAAATAAATTTTTCAGTTAAAGATTATAGCGTAGGTTAAATAATAGGCACAATCCTCAAAGAATATATAACAAAACTGTAATGTCATGTTCTTACGTGTATAGTATTTGCCTATTATATCGCGAGTCCCAGATTCGAATCCCAACCAGAGCCAGAGATAAAATTCGTGCCAAATCAGAAATCGTAGGTTTTTGGACCGGCCTTTTTTTCCTGGAATGTACACCTTTTTTAATGGAAGTTTATTAATTGTTTAAGTTACAGAATTATTCGTGGTCGAAACACTCATAATTTTGTATTGCTGTGAAAAATACACTTTTTTTTATATAATAGACGTGATAAACAAGCACACAGTCCACCTGATGATGAGTGGATGCAGTGGACCATAGATATCTACGTTTATGGTCCACTGCATCCACTCATCATCAGGTCTCACTCTCATTAGAAAATAATTTATATGATAAAATTATTTTATCATATAAATTATTTTGTAATGATTTTTTATATTTACGTGAATACTACACATTGATTGAAACAACTTTTACGGATTTTATCGCGTTTAATTTTAATTTTTAACTCCCGACGCTTCGGGTGCTTTCCAGCACCCATGGTCACGGGGGACTGAGGTGATTGACAATGACATCGGGACGTCTATATATATATACGACTAATTCAGCTTGACAGGGGAATGACCATGCGCACTAATAATACCACCGTAAAATAGTATCAACATTATTCTATGTTTCGTACAGTGGGTGACACTTTTGACTCATGGGTGATAACGCATCTATGCTTGTTTGTCACCCTTAGTTCTACCAAAAGTATAGTTACTGGACTGCAAAGGGTTGAAGACCTGTAGACAGGTCCAAGAATCGGCCAGAAGGAGCAACTTTATTACCTTTAAAAATTACATTAAACTGTACGCCCGAGAGGAACCCCACGTCATAAACAATGATTTGTTATTATTACCATTATTATTTTTCATAGCTGGATAGGGCAGGACTTCCTGTGTTCTCGACATTGTATAATTTGATTGTTTATTGTATCATAGATACTAGGTCAATCGCTTTTTGTATGTTCTTACAATTAGAACGTTGGACGTTAAATTATGCAAAATTATCCGACGGACACTCTGATAAAAAGTAAATTATATACGAGTATAGGCCAAAATAATTTCAAAAGTCTCAAATTTTATAGATAAACATACTCATTCTATTTCGTTGGAAAGCAAAACTAAAACTGAATACTAATTCAAACCGCAAATCCAAAGGCCTCAAAAGTTTTGTGGGCTAGATTCCTTTAGCGACACTGAAATAATATAGCATAATATTATTTCAGTGTCGCTTTAACAAATCAGTATTATTTGAAATTATTTGCTATTGGCTTAAAAAGGCCTGTGAGTACTCATACGTATTTAAATTTTCAATGAGGATCATACTAAACTTTTCGTAGGGGGAATCCTCATGGATACTTCTCAACCTTGAGGGTGATAAAGAGATTGTAATTATGCCAAATGTGGTAGGCGTAAATGTTAATTCCTTTAGCTTTCTATTTGGTCTTAACACTTACATAGCCTTATTTACTAAAATACTAATTGAACACCTAAACATGTGATAATCATAATCAAATTAAAATTTTCATAATCAATCGGGATTTTACTTTAACACAATCACTTGTAGTTTGATTACTGGTAACGAGGTATTTGCATTTTTATAATTAATCGCGAATAAATTAAGGTATCTAATAGCCACGTCATCCGTTTATCATCAAATGGACTGTGTACTCATTTGACACCCTTACTTGTATTAGGGCACTCAAACCCATCTTCCTATCCTTATAATATTATATTATAACCACATCTTTATTCGCTCGTGCGAATGCAAACATAACTTCTCATTACGACTTGTTTTATGGAGTCGAGTAATCAAACTTATATTTTTAATATTTCACTGTCAGTTTTGGGGAAGACCTACTAATTGCGGCAATTCTCTAAAAACCCTTTTATAAATGTAATATGTAATAAACCTATATAATTTCTTTTTAATTTCAATAAAAAATGACAAAAGATTTTTTTTCTTATTTGTACTTTTTGCAACATAACCTTAAACTTGGGCTGAAATTGGCCAACCATATAGCTCGATGAACTGACAACCGATGGGGAAGAAAGGTTGTCGAGTGGCAGCTTCATATCGGTAAGTGAAATAGAGAACAGCCCTCCTGCCCCACTAGATGGTGTAATGACCTGGTAAGAGATACAGGTAGCTCAGAACTGAAAATCAGAAATGTCACCAAGCACGTTCTGATATCTATGTTCGAAATAGTACTTGAGAAGGGATGTAATGATGATAATTATTATTTTTTTTATCCATGTGATAGAGTTCATTTTTTATTGTATTTTTTATGCTTCGGAATCTCCATCGTTGTAAGTACCATTTAGTTATTTCTGGCACCAAGAAGACATACGACACAGATGCATATGTAGCCTTTTGTTGATTGAAGAAATAGACTTTTAGCTCACTTATCATTCTAATATTATAAAACAGGGTAATCGCCTCATCAAATTTTATTTTATCGCCTCATTTTCCTTCTTCTTCATCATCAGTTCATAAAATTCTTGGACATGTACTCTGTCTACTTGTTCTGCCTTTAAAATGAAATCCTATTTTATATTATCCTAATTTTGAAATCCTATTCTGTATAATTTCACTTGTCGGTAAGTGGATGTTGTGACCTCTAGACTATATCTGCCCTAGATTAAGATTCAAAATGAAAAGCTTGTCACCCTTGAAAACTTAGATAGAAGGCCTCGTTACTAGTAAAAATCTGGTTCTCTACTCACTACACGAAAAAGCAGCATTAAGCGACATTGTGGCGACAGTAGCCTAATGGTAGGGTGCGGACGGCGAGCTCAAAAGTTATTTTCGTGTCACCATTCGGCTGAGTGAGTAAACTTACCAGGGGTGGTTAGAGGGAATATTAATATGAGAAATGTTAACAGCATTACTAATACTTTAATTTAAAAAAAAACTGGTATTTTATGAAAGCGTGTTCATTCCTTGGTCGTCATGTGTAATTTTGAAATCATTGTAAAAATTATCCTATATCTAGTCTTATATTTTTAGCATTAATAGTGATGAAATGGATCCTTAAACAAAAGAATACAATGCCCTATATATAATAGAATGCCTTGAGGCATTAAATCGCCGTAAAACGCCGTAAGTAAAACTTATCAACTAAGTTTAATGAATCTTCGATTTCACTAAGCTCCGATGAGCAAGATTTCCGATGAGTGAGGCGTCAGATTTCTTTAATTACTTTCCAAGTTTCAATTATTTTACATATATTTACTTGAAGTTGTTTTTATTCAATGATTTAATTAGATTATTGCATGTGTTTCTATATTTAATACATTCATTTTTTAAGTTTATGTCGTAGGATGAAATTTGTAGCTTTTTATGCATTCTCTCGCGCTTTTTATTGATTTTACAACACCTGGTGTAACCCCGGGTTTTGATGGTTTAAAATTTTATGAAACAAATAGATAACAACAATGATATACAAAAATAAATAATATTGTGGCTTTACACTTTTGGTTACCAAGAAACAGAATCACTTTTTCCCTACAATTAACCTTCTGAACATCATATCCATGTTTACACACAAACACACACACGCGCACGCACACGGATACGCTCACGCCCATGCACACACACACACACATACACACACATCCACACACACACACACACACACACACACACACACACAAACAGACGCACGCACGCATGCGCTAACGTGCACACACTGTGCGTGCGTGCGTGCGTGCGTGCTTGCGTGCGTGCGTGCGTGCGTGCGTGCGTGAAACGTGCGTGCGTGCG
Source organism: Parnassius apollo (assembly GCA_907164705.1). Taxonomy (NCBI): domain Eukaryota; kingdom Metazoa; phylum Arthropoda; class Insecta; order Lepidoptera; family Papilionidae; genus Parnassius; species Parnassius apollo. Next base: position 7,244,995 of record CAJQZP010000610.1, read on the forward strand.
TGCATCATCGGCATTTTTCTCATCCCCTCGTAAAAACTTTTATTTCTTATAAAATATACAAAATAGAGATTTAACTTTTACTATATAAAAATATCTATAAACAATATCTCGATAAATATTATGTCGATATAATTATTCGAGGATATTCAGCACTGTTATCATTCGCCTATGCTGTCAGCACTGTTTGTCAAAAATTAAATGTCGTATCTTGATATTGGTCTTGACGCCCTTTTATACATTTACTTTAGCTTAAGTTAGCCGCTTTGTTAGTCACATTGCGAACTTCTAAACTAGATGACATGATAAGGCGTTCCAGCTGCTCAAATGTTTTATCTAATAATATCAACTTTTTAACCATTCTTTCTCCAATTGTTTAATTTTTGTACCGTTTCATCATATGCCGCTAAAAAATCAACTGATTTCGACAGTATAATACTTCGTTTTTTTTAATTTTTCAAACGCCGATCTTAAAATATTAAAGATGGCTTATTCTTCTAAGGGTTGTAAAAATTTACAGTCATATTCCTGCTGCTCTTTCTCGTCCTTACCTCATTTCTTTTAGTTCTACATATAATTTTACTTGTTTGTGCTTTGGTGTCCGAAGAGTTATTTAAATAATTTTCTGTTGGATGTTGGGTGTTTGTAACAGATGATATTGTGTTTGGTGGAGTGCGATTTAAAGGTATAGTACACTTACCATGGCAACAGTAATTTGTATTTTTGTATTTTCTATTTATTATTTAGAGTGACTAACAAGATATAAATATATTAACAATTCATCCGTCTCACGGATCGTTTTAATTAATTCTGTTAAATCACGATTTATTTATAAAATTGTACATTTCCATTCATCTTTAATGTGAAGTGTGAGATGATAAATACTTTTTTATTTCCAAAAGACTGTTTGTTGTTTCATCGGCACAACAACGATATATCACACGCATATTGTTGTCAACCCTTCTATCCTACTATATTAGAGGTCCGACTACTATTTATCTACAAATTATTGTATAGCTCCTGTACCTACTAAGTTTTAATAAAGATTAACTATCGCGTTAAGCTAACAGTCTATAGATATACATATAAATATTTTATTTATCTCTTTTAACTTCAAAAATATAATATACGATAATATATTTTTGAGATAAAAATGCCTCGAAAATACTTTAATTGATATAAAAAATTGGATAACCATTCAATTAAACTACACGATCAACGTAAGGAACAGATGTCTAGGGCATAACAATAGAAACCTCTTTACAATTGTATCCATCGCTACATCGATGCGATACGTCTGCCTCACGAATTCAAATTTGTGTCAATCAACGAACAAAACGGACAAAATTTTCTTTCGCAGTAATAAATAATTATTTTCTTCTTATAAAGAAATGCTTGGTTTTGTCTGATCCATGAAGGTGTTTCAGGTATCGTGATATGATTATTTTCTTTTTTATATTTGATTTGTAATCCTTTTGGGGTAATAAACAAAATGTATTATCACATAAAAAATTTAACTCAAATTAAAAATTAAATCGGGAATCGTACATGGCAATACATACGGTGCAGGTGGCCGTGGTCGTGGGCTAACGATACCATGACACTTTCTAAGTTACACCGTCGTCGACAACGGTGTTGCCAGATTTTAAAAATTTGCCAAAGTTTATGTTTAATAATAATTTCATACCATTCTCTGCCTATGTTTTTTTTTTAATTTATTACCTATAAAAATCTACAATTATTAATACACATTAAACATAGCGCAAACCACTGAAGTTTAATTGCTATGCTTGAGTTCGCTATGCTTAAAAAAAAAAGAATGTAAAAAGCCCTGGTCTGTATGTTGATGGTTACTTAACAACAGACATATACAGGAGGTGAGTCACAAAACTACTGGAACTTTGCAATCTCTATATCGATTAAAAAACTTAATTCCTACCAACATTAAGATTTTACTTGTTCAGTCACTTATTCTACCGATTATTGATTACATCGATATCTGTTGGTTAGAACCATAAACTAATAAGGTCAGAATCGTCTCAACATCATTCCAATACATAGGATCGTCTGCTTAACAAATGCATCAGATAAATTTATGGTCTTCGTAAAGACGAGCATGTATCTTCTTATCGGACTCAGCTAAATTGGCTGCCTATCCGTCAGCGCAGATATGTTAGAATACTCTGCATCCTTTTCACAATTATGAACGATCCATGTGTATAGTGTATAGTATCTAAAATCCAAATTTCAATACCTGGAAGATTCTCATAGCAGTTCTCTCCGTTAGACCGTACTGGTTACTTATCTCACTCTTTCACCCTCACGGCCATCAGACTCTGGAACGACATCCCTATTCTAATTTTAATTCTTGCTGTACCGCCTCTTATCTATTTATGTTTAGCCTAACACTTAACTGGGAGAGAATGCTCTATGACGTTAAGTCCACTATATGTACTACTTTGTACATGAAAGTATAAAAAATTAATAAATTTGAAACAAATTTCGGTATAACAATTACGTTTTATATACATTTATTTATTTAAAAACCACCAACAAGATAACTACCATAACATCATTCTACTTGTTACAAGTAGCTATAGCATGCACAGTTATAAAAAAAACATGACCATAATATTTTTTTGATAACTGATGATTATGATGTTGATAAAATTTGAGTTTATAGAATCATAAAAAATGTAATTATGTAATATAATGATAATATATAATTATATATACATAATTAATTCTATAACCATCACTATACGTTGCTCACTTATTTCTAAAGCATATATATATATATGTATTACGTGTCACGTTGTTTGTCCGCGATGGACTCCTGAACTACTTCACTGATTTTAATCAAATTTGCACACCGTGTGCAGTTTATTCCAACTGTTAAGAGATAGGATAGTAATTTAAGGATTTTAATAGGACCATGACAATCGTCTGCCTGGCAAGCTAGTATGTATGTATATATATATATATATATATATATATATCCATGGCATTGTATAAATCATAATTCTTAATTAAAAAACTTAATTCTAATTAATTCTAAAAACATAACTGTTACTGCCATTGTACTCATCGTTATTTATCCTCGGAGTCTCACAGCCAACGTCTGCGAGTAACCTTAGGTGAATCACGCTCATAGAAATGGCATCATGTGACACTTCCAGACGTTTCGGTCGACCGCGTAACCACTTAGCGTAATAAACGTTACATTGCATTATATTTAATATAAAGATTACTTTATGTTTCGTTTTTAATAAACTATTAGATAGTAAAAGAGGAATATGTCTGTCTGCACAGCCACTTAAAACTTTTAAACCTGGGTTATGAACTTTAAAATCTTTACTAAATTGTAAAGATTTTATTAAAAAACAGCATTTTAAATTAACTATAAGTTTACTTCTTAGATATTTTGAAATAAGTATTATAGACTTTAAAAATCATGCTCATGGTTTTCAACTACGAGTGCCATCTAGCGGCACATAGCTGAAGACATTTTGAGATTTCCAATTTCAACCACCATTCGACTATAGGCCAGCTTCGGTTTCACGAGTACAAATGATGTTTCCCTTGAGTTCGAATCTAAATCTATTGATTCAGAACTCGTTTCTGTCGGGAGGTCTAAGAATCATCTTTAATATAATATTTTTTTACAAATGAACGACTGATTTTTTTTTACTTACTTTCGAACATTTATACTAACTTCCAACCAACAACAAAAAAGAGAGAGAAAAACATTTAGTCTTTTTTAATTTCGTAAGTCGAATAAATCACCTTCTTTCAAGCTTATACAATGACGCAAAGGAGGATCTATTCATGTATCCTCATTCCTTTTTCCTCATTCCCTTTGTCAATTTAAGACTAAGTGTCTTAAACTGACGAAGGGAAACTATAATGGCGTCAATGTTACCTCCAAATTCGATTGTTTATTTTGTGTCAAACAAATCCAGTCTACTTACCCGAACTACGAAACATTGCAAACACTCATTCGAAACGCCATTTTAATTTGTGTAAATTACAAGTTCATGCATGAAACAGTGAATTCTCTGAAAGGCTTCTTACCGTGCAGTTCCGTTTTGTGTTTGCAGTAATAATGTTGCATAATTAACGGCTTCCGCTCTGTCATTAAGGCTAGTGCATCTTTTAAGCGAAAATACCAAGCATTAAATGATAATGTTAAAAAAATCTCCAAACGTTAACCTCACCTTCGTGGTGCACCACGATTATACAGGCTGTTTGTAAGATGGGTGCGAACCCTGAAGGGGGTGATACCTTAAACCATTTATAACATATTAAGCTAAACATGTCTTAGATGAAGTCTGCCCCTTTTTGTTTAATAGAATTTCTAAGGTTTTAACAATAAAACCCTTTTTTTTTCAATTAATCGCTAATAGTGTACAGCAACAATTGTTATGGTCTGTTAAAAATTAAAATTATTCGGCCCTAATTTGCTTTGTGCACCCTAATTTCCTCCTAAGTTAAAGTAATCCTTGAATCTGACAACTTGTCTATCACTTTGAGGTGTAGAGTTTAACGTCTACAAGTCTCTCATTAACGACGTTGTAATTTCCACACAAATACCTGTAGTTGTTGGAAGCACTAAGCTCGAAATTGTGGACGTGTATGTTTACTTTAGAAAATATTCCGACTAGGTGAGTGCAACTTCGACCTGAAAGTGAATCGACGGATTTAACTCGACTGGGCAGCTGTCGGAAGATTACGACACATCTTCTCAACACTGTGCCTAAAAACGTAAAAATAATGTTTTAAAACTAGAACATGTTGCCAGTGATGACTTATGGATTTGAGATGTGTACTGTTGGCCGTGTGAGGAAGTACAAAAACAAAATACTCAGCGAGCTATGAGGAGGGCTATACTCGGAGTTTCTCTGTGTGATCGACTTAGAAATAAGGATATCCGTAGAGGAACCAGAGTAACCGACATCAATCGAGCTCAAGACATAGTATACTGAAGTGGCAATGAGCCAGCCATGTAGCACAAAGAACTGACAACTGGTTTAAAAGAAAGGCTCTCGAGTGGCAGCCTCGCCTGGCTGCCCCCCTCCTTCCACTAAATGGAGTGAAAACCTGTTAAGAAATGCAGGTGGCTTAGGACCGTGCTTTGTGGCATTCTTGAGGTGAGGCCTACGTTGAACAGTGGATTTGTGAATGCCTGTTATGAATGATAGATACTTTTCAATTAAGAAAAAATAGCAAAGACATTAAAAATAACGAAATTCAAATTATGTACATCTTACTATACGAGTTATAAATTTTGTTTTAAAATACATCACTGATAACCTTGAACCAGCCGCTAGATAAAAAGTGTACTTCAATTTGTTAATAAAGAATTAAAAGGTCAATTTCATAAAATTTCAAAGAAAAAATATAAATTTTAAAATTGTCTATGCCTTATCGACACCTCTCATAGTAATTACTAGCATAGAGTCTTAGAAACAGAACAAAACATCCCTACACAAGTCCACTGCTGAACAAAAGTTTTTTAAACTTTGTAGCATCCCTCTGAGGTGGTCAAAGGGGTGCTACAAAGCACGGCCCTGAGCCACGTGAATCCATCGACTTCTTGCATATCTCACCAGGTCGTCACTACAACTGGTGAATGGCCGCCCTACACTTCGCCTATCAGTACGAGGCTGCCACTCGAGAACCTTTTTTCCCTAATCAGTTGTCGGTTCTTCGAGCTATATGGTTAGCCCATTGCCACTTCAGTTTACTAATCCGTTGGAATGTGTATGTCACTCTGGTTCTTCTGTGGACATCCTCATGTCCAAGTTTATCACGCAGAGAAACCCCGAGCAGAGCCCTCTCCACAGCTCGATGAGTGACCTTGAGCGTCCTCACGCAGCCAGCAGTGAAGGATCACGTCTCAGTTCCATAAGTCATCACTGGCAGCACGGGTAATTTAAAACTATGGCGGTCACCTCGTTTTTTGGCTCTAAAAATCGAAAAATCATCCGAGATCGATGATTTTTTAAATCTTCGTTTTTATGGCGGATTTATGAAAAAAATATGGAAAATATCTCATCTGAAGATGTCATATAATTTTATAACTTTAAATGTGATCATAAACGCACTTCTACGAACATAATCGTTCATAACTTTTTGCAAAGCATTAAACGAAGTTTATACTTTTTTTTTGTTAATCTACACAAAAAACGAACATTTAAAAACATTGAAAAATGTTTGTTTCTTAATTTTTTATCTCACTTAAAGTTTTTATATGGTTTTCTGACCTTAAGTGTTATTACAAACGCTCTAGAAAATCGAAATAATTATAAAAGTTAATATTTTGGTGTTTTATTTTTATTATTGTGTATATATTAATATTTTGGTGGTTGTATAGTCAGTCTTGTTTTCAGGTTTTGAGGTATACTCGTATCGTCAGCTGTAAGATATGTCGTAATTTCCCGAACGCTGCTTAGCCGATTTGGATCTGTCGATTAACCTCTTGGCCGATGTTGGAATTACTTAGTCGGACTATTTATCCCAGGTAAACATACTCGTCAACAAATTCGAACTTAGTGCTCCCAACAAATCATTATAAGAAATCATTAAGACTACCACACTTCTGCTTCACGCTTGCAGAGTAGGGTCACAATGGAGGACGGAATTAAAGAGCTTCTAAAGGACTTCAAGTACCGGATTTCCACCCGCTTACAGTAGCTTCACTGTAATTCCATCCTTGCCCGAAGACCTGTCGTTTTTACAGTGCTGGAGAGCCATTCTAATCTCATTCAGACTGACGCCCGGGATTCCCCGGGACATTATCAGAATAGTGTCGCATAAGACTTACTCTTGGATCGTTACTCGTACTTGCTTACGGCTCCAACGATGACGTGTACAGCAGTTCATAGAATCTCTCAATCTCACTTAAAGTCTCTGATGTCCCGGAAATGATACTGCCACAATTGGTCTCCAGCTTCGACAGTTGGCTCTTTCTGGCAGACAGATTTCTGGCAAAGACTTTGGAGCACTGGTTCCGTTTATACACTTCTCCTCAATATGAGCTGTATGCCGCATGTATTTAGAGATCTATCTGTTTAGTTGCCTGTATACTGTTAAATCTGCTGAAGACTGCAGCTTCATTTCCCGTCTAGTAGTAGTAGTAAAGAGTGTGATCTGAGACTTTTTGCTTTCTTCTGCAGTGGGACTTGCGAAACTTGGCCCCCACCCGCATGGACAGTTTCCACGAGCTTGTTATTCATACCGTCCGCTGTATCTATCTTCTATGATCTGAAAAGGGTTTTGTAATTCGAGCTAAAAGTATTCGAGAACCTGAATTAGCGCATGAGGGGGACGGAGCGTTGCCTTCATTAGACGAGACGTCTCCATCTTACGTTCAGGTTAAGTGTGCCTCTAACCATTCAGTGATCACTGCCAGTTTTCACTCTCGTAATCACTGAGACATCATTAAACAGTTGGCGTCTGGTCGTCACAATGAATTTAATCTTATTTTTGTCGAACCGCAGAAGTTGGGGCTGGACCAGGTCCGAGTCGTCAGTCCGGTCGAGGTCCACTCCCCGTGGGGCCACTTCTGAAAGAAAGAGTTTGTTAAAAAGAGTCCCTCTTTTTCCATGAAGTCGGCCAGCTGCTGATCCCAAGGGTTTCGTTGCCCTGTTTCAAATTTTCCTACCTTCAGCTCACCGCTCTTCCTCGTGCCTAGTTGTGTTGAAGTCTCCAATCAACACGGTATAGCGGGTTTCAGAGGAATGCATGGCTATAGAGACATACTCATATATTTCCTCCACCTTCTCACTGGGATGCGCCGAGGTTGGTGCGTAAAACCGTATGACTCTCGACCGACTGACTACGTTGCGTACCTGATACTCAGAATCACCGTTTGGTGATTCTGAGTATCAGGTACGCAACAAAGGGTCGCCCTCCCAGTGATAAAACACGTCATTCCTCAGTGTGCGTGCGTTATATGTTGCAAGGTCGAATCGTCTTAGGTGGCAATCGAACCTCCACCGGAGATTCTTAGCACCCCCTGCCCCGCTGGTACCACCCGCCTTCGTAGCCAGGAACTAGGGCCCGTCTGTTTGTTTTGTGGCTCATGGGGTGAGGTTTGCCGGGGACTAGGGCCCGTTTGTTTGTGTTGTGGCTCACGGGGTGAGGTTTGCCATAGTTGCCACGCTTGGCGAGCGGGTTGGCAACCGCAGTTTTTTATTGTGTGATTTCTGTTAACAAGAAGATGCTGCTGCCCATCTCCTGCCTGTCTCCCTCTGTCACTTCAAGGATATGGGTAGTGGATTTTCTCAACTGTCACTACACGGCCAAACACAGTCACCACAAAACGGTTAGTTATTTTGCCCGTAAAAAATTAAGTTTTAGGAATACCGACTTTTTGCTCGGGGGCGTCGATTTGCTTCTAGCTTCTGTGGTGTATTGTGTGGTTGATATAGACTCTGTTATTTTTCTACACGATGAAAATGTCAGCCAATATATATTCGAGAATAGCCATGTACGCATGACAGGACGGTAACGCACGAGAATGTGAACAGCACAGATGCGCTCTCTGTTTCCACACTGCGTTAGTGCGAATATCTTGACAGAAAGCCCAATAACTGACAACATAACACAGATAGTCAGTTTTACTGTCAGCAATTAGCAACAACATGGGCAATCATTCCTCAGTTTAATTTTTAACAACCAAAATTAGGCATCAGGTTGCAAAGCTAAGTGAGAAACCAACCGTTAATTAAATAAAATCAGGTATTATGTGCCGTGATTACGACGAGATTAATCGTAGTAACGCACATCTAGATATATTCGATAGTAGTCTGGTTAGATTTAAAAGAAATTTACGTGTTTCTCTTAACATTTAATGTATTTGTTATCTGTTTTATTTTTGCTCAGACTGAGATTCTACTGCAGTTATATTATTATGCTGTGTACACTTTTTTAGATTGTAGTTTAGATCAATACAAATATACTTTTAATTTTAGACCTTGATATAACTACTACTGTCTGTTTGTGTGCCTTATTCAATAAAATAAAAATATGCTATAAAACCTCATTTTTATTCTATTGTGTCGTTTCATTATATTAATAGAAATGCATTTAATTTTATCAGGTACACAACTAGATACGTTTTATTTTTTCCATAAATACCGACATAGCAGTCGTACGATCTGTCCTGAGTCTTGATACCATAGTTAAGGTTCAAATCCACCCCAAATGAATAAAAATATTCGTTGCCTTATGTTTGTTAGTAGGTACATAATAAAGCATGTTGTGGCGGAGAATTAAATATATTTTCATTTCATTCGATGGCATACATTGCTCGAAATACATAAAAACTGAAAAAGGCTCTTTAACACCCTCATAGAATTTTCTCCCCAATAAGAACACAATATATAGAACCGAAGCAATTATTTATAGGCCATACAGCACTTTCTCCTTGCGGGATTCGAACCTATGGCCCTGCAGGGTCGCGTCTAAACTACTAGCCATTGCATTATAGAGCCGTTTGATTAAATTAAAATGTTGAATGATAATCAACATTTTAATACAATCTTATCTGCACACTGTGAACCCTGCAATTAAACAAACGAGGTTTCCATGAACGGCTGTCTTTTACGAATACCAGGTGTGCTACAACCCCCCCCCCCCCGCCACCTCCCTTGTGTTCCTGGTGCGCCTTGCTTGAGAAAGAGAAGGGTTATAATCCGTCGCGGTGTGAAAATCTATCGAAAATGCCTAACTCAAATACCTACCACAGGTTGGTGATGAAAAGCAGCAGCCCTATCTCTAACAATAAAGTAAAGTAAAGTTACAGCCTATATACGTCCCACTGCTGGGCTCAGGCCTACCCTCATTTCTGAGAGGGTTTTAGGGCAAGGAAGTGTCCGCCGCGCTGCCCAAATGCGTGTTGACGAACTTCACATGTCTTCGAAATATTTTTTTTTCTTATTCCTCAGACATGCAGGTTTCCTCACGATGTTTTCCTTCACCGCCGAACACGTGGTAAATCAGCACTTAAAATTGCAATTAACAATTTCATTGGTGCCGGCGGGGATCGAACCCGGGTTACTCGCGTTCTGTTATATTTACAGCGAGCGTTAACCACTGAGCTACCACGGCACGGCATCTCTAACAATGAAGTTTTTAAATGCGACGACGATGCATAATAAGTATTCATTCATTAAGAGACTCTCTGTCCGCGAAACAGTCACAATAGTTAAACAATTGAAATGTTCATATATGATTTATACGACGGGGTAAGGGTTAATATCAAAAATCCACTGCTAAACATAGACATACCCTATTTGTTGCCTCAAAGCAAGTAACCGCAGTTTTTTTTTAATTTGTTACTAGGAAGATGCCCATCTCCTGTTTAATTTTCCTATAGAGACTATAATTATATTAATTAAGACTTATTTATTACTAAAACAACGGTACTTCATAATTACAGACATAAAAAAATTTAAGTTATCAATTTGCTTAATCTTTTCGTGATATTTTATTATGAATTAAAAATATATTTGATTCTAGCCTGCGTACGATTGTGAAATTCTCAAAAAGTAAACTTAAAATTGAATTGGACGCTTAAATCTACGTTCATAAATTTCACCGTCTATCTTTTTATCGCCCGTTTTAACTTCAAAAGGATTTAAAAGTAGATAAGCATTATATTTATGGCAAAATGTTTAATATATAAATGAAGCGAAGAAACGAATTGTGAGTAAATATGAAATATTTAGAAAAGTGTGCGTACGAATTACATGCCTTAAATCCTCCCCCCCCCTTCCATCATTGGACATCCAAGCTGTCGGTGATTCCTCACGCCTTTGTTATCCATAATCCATGCATTTAAAAGTAAGCGACAAATGCATTATGATTAAGGATGCGGACTACAAGCTCGGAAAATCGTGCACTACAGTACTAGCACAAGTGTTTTAAGCTTACCTGGAGTGTCACTATCCTGTAATGTTCTGTCCTGCCACCTTACACTCACTGCTGTATTCTTAAGAAATAATCGCAATGAAAGTAACTTAAATATACGGATCTAGAAACCTAAGAAATAAAAGTTGTGGATTTCATTAATCAATAAGTCGTCATTCGTCTACTGACGTGAAGCGTTTACAGTTAAGGCGCATCAGGAACACACGCACAGCTTCCTCCGCAGACTCCAGCTCCACCTGCGTAACGAACTCATAGATTCCGATACTCGGAGACGATGGGCTCAGGAAAAAACAATCACTCGAAAGCACTAGCTATACTGATCCCAACATCGGATCTGGTCTTTCGGCCGCAGAGGCTAAGGAGAACAATGACTCGCAATACGAACACTTCTCTCCAGCGGTGGCTACACCAGTGCGGGCCCGCCAGAATCACAAGTGCATTGACTCGTACACTCACAAGCGCGGGTTGTTTGCCTTATTACTTTCAATTTCGGAGATTTTAAAATAAATGTAGAAACCTTATTTACGCGTATTTTTAAAAACTGCAAAAAGTGTACATCAGTATTTATATTTTGAACTTAATTATTAAATTTGGCAAGTCTTTGAAAAATATCCTTGTATTATATGCTTATATGTGTGTGGTTGTAACAATAAACTATATCAGTGGACGCAAATTAAATTTATACGTAGTAAAGCCACGCTCTCACAGAATACCGGCGTAAAAAAGCAGCGTAATGCTTGCGTTTCGTACGATAAGTGTAGAGAACCGGAGACCCCTTACAACTGGAAACGAGGCATTCCATCTTAATTCTCAGGACAGGAGCGATAACGTATCTGCATAATGATTTCTTATATTTACGCGAACACTACACCTACACATTGAAATAATACTAGTTTTTACGGATTTTATCGCGTATATTTAACTATAAATACCCGACGTTTCGAGCGCTTTACAGCACCCATGGTCACGGGGGAGACTGAGGTGTCCAACGTCCAGATGTCATAGTTAACAGCGGTTACCATAGATTAAAATTTAACTTTTGTTCCGATCTACACAATATGAACTTATGGTATCTTGAAGTCTTGCAGTTGTATGCTTGGGTTGGGATTTAATTTTATTTATCACAGGAACCCAAGCAGATGGTAGCACCTAGCCATCTTCTCTATTGAAATTAGGATGTTTTTTGATTTCAATAGCCTCGCGAATGATCCTTGGAAGGAATCGGTGTTCTTTAGCGAGGATTTGTGGTCTATGAAATCTGATGTAGTAATGTGGGTGATCCTGTACGTGTTCACAGAATGCAGACTTCCCGGAGCGTCGATTCTTCACATCAGCTATCTGTTTACATACACACATATCTGGACATCTGGACGTTGAACATCTCGGTCCCCTCCCCCCCCCCCCCCGTGTTCATGGGTGCTGTAAAGCGCTCGAAACGTCGAGTATTTACAGTTAAATATACGCGATAAAATCCGTAAAAACTAATATTATTTCAACGCATCTGAATTTTCATTCTTAATCGAAGATAAACGTAGATGTGAATGGGCCACAGCATTCACTTACCACCAGGTGGACTGTGTGCTCGCTTGTAACTCTAAGTCTATTAAAAAAAAATTGAAATCATCGGTTAATGGTTACGCCAGGTAAACGCAAATTGGGGTTTTTTTTTAATTAAAAACTCAAATATGTGATTTTATTGTATTGTATTCCATTATTAAAAATCATTTAGGTTGTTCATTAAAGTTTTCCTCAGTATCGACACCTCGCTCATTTATATTTTGCTGCAAAATACATAATTTCGATAATTACTTGAACTATTTTTAATGTCTAATCTAGTTGTTCGATCACTCACTCGCAACACGATTCGTATTGCCAGTCATAGGTAAGGTTGTGAACGAGTGAATGAGGTGGCTCAATGTTAAAATTCGTGTAACTCTTTCAATTTTCTCTAACTCCTCCTTAGAGCTTGCTGAATGACCTTGAACTTCCTCATACATAGTCAGCAGTGGAGGACCATATAAATGAATAAATATTACTAGATCTACAATAAAGAAGCATATAATTTTATTAGTAGTTTATTAACAATCGTTTTAATCTATAAAACGTTTTTCTCTAAATCATTTTAAGTTTTCGTACAGGTATTTACTACTTTGTACTCAAAATAGACTTAAAATAGGGATTTTATCATTGATACAAAACATCACACTGCACTGCCGCGTGCAAAGATAAACATTATTAAGATCACGTTGCATTTATCTGAAAACATTTTAACTGATAATTTAACATATTTTAAAACATTGTTTGTTATTTTTTTATATTTTCAACCTATAACTTTTTTAAATTATACTTCTAAAGAGCATATTACACATTATTGTCACTTGTTCTTCAATCTTTTTTCATCACATTTAGAGGTACAAATATCACATGAAGGAATGGGGCGGGTGCATATTTTGCACGAGTGGGGATAATATTCTTCGCCTAAGGCATAGCACCTTCCAAGGTTAATCATGTCTTCGAGATCGCACCTGTTGGGAAATAAACACATGAGCTTATTATTTAAATAAAACGCTGTTCTACTGTAAATGCACACATTGCACGAGAACAATACGCAAATCACGCAATTAACTGTGGTAGATCGCCCTTAAAAATATTTGTTCCGCACAGAAATGGTCCTGGTCCTGCAGGACATATGTATATTCAATTCCCATGTTGTGTCATCAACACATCTCGTTAGTTATTGCCACAGTACGTACAGCGGCGATTGTTAAGGGGAAATATAACCTCAAATGGCTTAGCAAGATCCTCCGTTATGCCGAAAGTATTGCGGCATTAATTTTGAAATAAATATATGGTAAAGATGGGGATTAATGTTAAGGACTATGTTAGATAAAAACACGATTCCGTAAAATTTTCTCGATAGAAAAAAAATCCAAAGTTACCTCCAAACTGAACAATAAACCGCTGTTATTCATAAATTTTTTTAAATAAGATCATGAAACTTTGCATACTAACTGAACTTACTATAAAGCAGTGCTTATGTTATTTACTTTTTTTTTAAATATCATTATTTTCACTGTAAAAAGAAATTACCTAAACTATCGGCGTCTTGAAGCTTGATTCCTGTCGGTGTCGTCGCCCCGTTAGTATCGCTTAGGCTTTTGAAGGGAGAAGTTGTGTCGCTTACGATCAGAATACACATTACGCAACAGGACGACGTAAAATTAAAATGGGAAATAACCGTAATAAAAATAAGAAGCGACTAAGTTGGCGTTAAGAAACAGGCATAAATATGATAAACCTAACGAAATAAGTATCTAACAACCTATCTATTTACGGTATTAGTGATTACAAACATGTCGGCAGAGAGCTTACGATGCGCGGGGAAGTGGGGGCGAAATTAAAATTTGAGCTGACTTACTATATCCCCTTAATGGGTGATAGCGGGGTTCTCTTCTGTCTGTGGCTGCTATACGATTGGGTCGACCAGGCCCACACAGACTAAATATAAGGTATTCGATCATAATCTTCAGGCAAAATGCAGATGCGACAACGCATCTGCATTTTGCCTAAATAAGTTTGGTTAACAAATGGGATGTTGCCTAAACTAGTTATAATTTTGAAATTACGCAGGGAAAAAATAATGAAAAAAAAATTTTGTTGTGACGGGATGCCCGGCAGAAGTGGAACATCATAGTTTATGGTAGAATTTGTAATTAATGAACACCAATAAATATGGAGTAAAATAAATAAAAATATTATTGACACCGATTCGAAATTTTTAAAGCACTTGACAACGTCCTATCAAAAATAATAATGTTAAATAAGTACAAAGTGTGTATAGAAGCGTTGAACACATCAAGTATACTATAATAGAATAGAAAAGCACACGCAGTATACAACTCAAACAGAGAAGTAACGAAGCGTTATTATTAATGGTGGTTAATATAGCGTATAGCGCCATATTATAGCGCGCTGTCTCTCCATAGTGCATAGCGCGTGCTATGTAAGTAGTCGCCATGGGGCTATGGCGCTTTGGCGCTATTAAGTATTAATATCTAGCGACAACTAGTTCTAGCAGCAGCGCTGTTGGGACAGTACGTGTGACGCAAATTTGATCTAGTAGCACACTATTCATCGCACATGACCTTATTTAGTGCTAGACGTTGTTTAGTTAGTGTATACTGTATATTTATAAGTAATCGAAGTACAGTTGTTTGCTACAAAAGAAGCCTAACTAATGTTTTTTTTAATGTAAATAAAATATAGATACAAAAGGTGTATATAATAGTGTTTGTAAATAGTTGATTTTTATGTATACAATCAATAAACTTTTAAATTCACCTTTAATTGATTTATAATTTATTTTAAGGTTAAAATAATGTTTACATCGATTATAATAAAAACTTAGTTAATTTTATTTTGTTTTAAAAAGTACATACCTTAAAAATATTTTTAGGATTATAGAAAGTTTTATACGTGGTAGAGCCATGCTGCAGTTATATTAGTCGTATAGTTGTAACACGAATGGGTCGGCTCGACCGGGGAAGGACCACGCTCTCACAGAATACCAGCGTGAAATAGTAGTTTAATGCTGCTGTATTTCGTATGGTGAGTGTAGAGAACCGGAGACCCTTTTTACTGGAAACGAGGCATTCCATCTTAGTCCTCACGGGTGACAACGCATCTGCATTTTGATTCGTAATCGAGGATAGATGTAGATGTCTACGGGCCGCAGCAACCACTTACCATCAGGTGGACTATGTGCTCTTCTGTCACCCTATCCTATAAAAAAAGTCATAAGCCTGAAAAGTATGAAAGAGCGTTCATTGGATTTTCTTTACCGCTTTATTTCATTTTAGTCTAAAATGCGACTTGTTACGAAATAATGTTTTAGTTCTTATATAGCACGCGGTCTATCCAACGAACGACATGTAATGTAGCGTGCTACGAGATATAGCGTGCTGCTAAATTTAACGCGCTTGCGGCCTCCTTACACGTTTTCTTATAAATAGCGTGCTACAAATAAGCGTATTTAATAGCGCGCTAGAAATTTATAGTTTATAGTTTGTAACGTGCTATTGATTTATAGCCGTTTTGAACAACTTTAGTTATTATACATGTTAGTATAGGCTTTTGTTACGCTAAGACAGCGCTATTGACCACCTAGAGCTACATCACTACTTACCACCAGGTGGGGTTGTGGATTAGTTAAAAAAGTTGTTCCCGGTTATTGAGTCGATCATTTTAAAGAGATATTTATTAAAATCGAAAAAATGTTTATTTCTTTGATTGAAATAGCTGTCTAAGCAGTCACTTCAGAGCCGGCTTCAATAATAAATCTGTTTGAAGCTTCCAATAAAAGCGAGCTTCGACTGTGTGCTATCTGATTATAATAAGATTAGAATCTTTGGTGAGAAATTAATGAGTTGTGATTTTGTGAGGAATGTAGGATAAGGAAATTTATAACATATATTTATAATAGTTTATTTTACACGTGGTAATTATATCAGTAGTAGCACGAATGGGTCGGCTCGACCGGGGAAGGACCACGCTCTCACAGAATACCTGCGTCAAATAGTAACTTAATGCTGCTGTGTTTCGTATGGTGAGTGTAGAGAACCGGATACCCTTTTTACTGAAAATGAGGAATTCCATCTAAGTCCTCACGGCTTACAACGCATTTGCATTTTGATTCGTAATCGAATAGATGTAGATGTCTATGGACCACAGCAATCACTTACCATCAGGTAGACTGTGTGCTCGTTTGACACCCTATCCTATATTTAAAAAAAAAACATTATTAGTAATATTAGTATATCTCGTTACAGTTCAAAATTACCGCTACTTTTCTTGTTGAATCCATTGGATTCTCCGACCTCATAACCTTATCTACTGTCATAACTGTGTTTGATGGACTAGAAAAATGTGCGAAAATCGTATAGAGTGTAATAATTGACGAAATTGTCAATAATTCTGAGATAATAGTAATAATCTGAAAACTTTATTAAAAATGTTAAAATAAGATATTTTTGTATAGATACTCTTTGCTTCCAAAATTTTCCTTCTGTTTTTACATCTAAAATAAAATCACCCGATTTTTCTTACTTTTAAGGATACTCTGTTACGTTATACGCAGTTATATTATAGTTGTAGCACGAATAGGTCGGCTCGACTGGAGCAGGACCACGCTCTCACAGAATACCAGTGTAAAATAACATCGTAAAGCTGCTGTATTTCGTATGGTGAGTGTAGAGAACCAGAGACCCATTTTACTGGAATCGAGGCATTCTATTTTATTCCTCAGAAGTGACAACACATTTGAATTTTGATTATTAATCAAGGATAGATGTGGATCTCTATGGGCCACAGCATCCACTTACCATCAGGGAAACTGTGCGCTCGTTCGTCACCAAATACTTAAAAAAAATACTCATTTTAATAAAGTATGCGTATTGCTCTTAACCACGTCTCAATAGATACTAACAACATTGTAGGGTTGCATCAACAACAACTGCGGGGCCCAATAATATAAAATAGAGTAAAGGGGAGAATGTGACAGGTAGACTTTAGGCAATCTCCCATATATCCGGAATAAAAGAAAAAATCGCCACTTATAAACTTCTAATTTAAATCACGTACTTGCTTTTTTCCAAAAGTCTCGTCTCTGTCTCGTTGAGCGTAGGAACTTCATATTGAACGATGCCTCCTTTACCGATCGTGATAGGTGTAGCGCAAATAGGCATGTCGTAGCACTTTTTAGGGTCTTCTTGTTCTACTAAAGCACTGTCGATGAAGGTTGGCTTCTCGAAAAGACCTTCATAATATAAAATCATTAGGGATATAAATAATAAGAGACATTAATAATAATTTTCTCAGCACCGAACGGCGGCCAGCTTCAATAGAGACTAGCCATCGGCGCAGGGCAGAAATATAGTGCCCAAGTGTATGTGCCAGCACAGACACACTCTTTACTTCCTTACTCTCAAAGTCCGATGGGACGGTAGGCTGACACGACCGGAGAGAAATCAGGCGCAGGACCGACGGCCTTACATGCTTTACATACTGACACTTTTTTGACGGAGAATCTCAATAACTGATATTTTAGCCCGACCCGGACTTCGAACCCGGAACATAAGTTTTCATTAGCAGTCGCTTTTACAACCACTAGACTAAGAGGCAGCTAATTAGGGACATTATGGTACTGGTCGCTTTGTTTTGCGTTGCAATTCTTTAGAGTTATATGTTAGCCATGTTCACTTTCAATAGTCGTTAATACTGTGTAGTGGCGAAGTAAGGGAATCCCGTTCACCACATCATACCGTGGGTGTCGTGAGAGACAAGAGAGGTTAAAACAGGAGATGGGCAGCAATATATTCTATAAAAAAATCAAATATAAGCCAACTGAGAGAGATGTATGTCCAGCTGTATAGACTTTCGATGGGCTCCCACGAATGAATGATTACATATGTTCATTCTATTTCTTTTCGGCTTTTATAATGTAAATAAAATATATTGTTGTGGTATTTTTGTAATGTACTAAATTCAAGATACAGCGAAATATTAGTAAACTAATGGTGGGGCAATAGGGCAAACTCTTTCATATTTAAAGAAAACCTATTTAAAAGGATTTTCTCTGTTAAAGTAAGTGAACGTAAAAGAAAAGTTTGTCCTTTATTGATTTTAAGAATTTTTTCCTTAGTTGACCGTTCCTTACAGTTGGACTTACAAAATCCAACTGTAAGGAATCTTTGCGCCGCTACCATACACTAACAGTACAAAACTTAAAATTCTATCTTCATCATCTCGAAAGTGTTCCGCCAATTATCAGCTTCGCAAATGAGCTCGACATTGCGACATTGCGAAATTTCCGTTCACTAGCGGTTCACTTTCCCGGACCGATAAAACTTAGGGACTTTCAACCAAGAAAAGAGCCTACTCCTTTCTAAAAGGCCACTAACACACCTTCAATTCCTTGGTGCTGTAGATGTTTATGGGCGACGGTGATCACTTACAACCGTGTGAACCGTAAGCTCATTTACCGCCACTTCCATAAAAAAATCATGTAAGAAAAATTTTATGAAATATAAAGATACACTATTTTAATAATACGGTGTAAAATACAACACGCTTAATAGAAATAAAAGGAAACTCAAATTTACCTTTCATAATATTAATTACAAATCTGGCAGTAGAAAAACCGATAGATAGATGCCCTTGTTTTCCGTCACCCTTGACCTTACAAATAATCTCCTCAGCTTCTCGTACCAACTTTGTCAGGCACTCTACTTGAGTCTTAAAAAATGCAAAAGTATTATTATTACGATGCGTATAATTTTGAACAAACTTTGCAAAGCAGCCCCTAAAATATTTTTATTAAAAAAGTTTCCTTTACTTTAGATACTTTTACTTCCAAGTATTTCGACTTCTGTATATTATTTTCGACCACGAAAGTTGCAAAACTGTTGATTAATATTTTATTTCTGCTTTTAGACAGAAACAAATTTACCATCTTAAACTCCCAATGAGATCTTATAAAGAGATAGACAATACGATATCATACTTAAATTTTAAAAGCATGAAAGCCGTGGGTAAATAGACTTAATATACTCAAATATTATTTCACGAAATTTAATTCCATTAAAGAAGACAAACGATTTTCGTATGTAAAGACATGTATAAATGACAGTGCTTACTATGTAGTTTAAAGAGCGCCACAAACCTATAATGAGTCAATAACAATTTTCATGATTCTCTGTCGGTTAGTTACCGTTTACCGTTGCCAATAGTTTTTAAAATGTTCAAAAAGTAACGTATCAGGTTTATTTTAAAAAACTATAGATTCGTCAGACTGTGGCGCGCTCGTTCAACAACGGATTATTATGGATTATGAAGACGGGAAAAAAACATAGTAAATTTTAACTGTTAGGGACTGCAACTTCGTAATATCAGTTAGATCTATTTATACATCCATTACTTAATACTACGTCCTTGAAAAATGAATGAAAGTGTCGAAGAAAAGTTTGGCCTTTTCTAACATCGTTGTCATGATTTTGCTTGCTATATAAACCTTGTGTAGGTTGCAAAAGTGAATTACAGTAACTTGACCGTTTTTTTAATGATTTTATATTTCTATGGCAATTATAATTTATTAAATATTATTTGACAACAAACCGGATATTACGTAATGTCTGCAAGGAGGTAATTCGAATGAGAAGCAGTCATCAATCGCCCTATCAAGATTTAGCGCTGATATACGGTACAAATACAATGGACGCAGATGTTGTCAACGACGTAATTAATTTGTGGACTGTCTGAATTGATATCGATACGTGAAAGTATACATACATAACCTCACGTCTGTAATCCTCGACGGGGTAGGTAGAGTCCAAAGCGCAGCAAGTTACTCGGACCACGTTAACTCAAAAAGGTTATGGGTTTAGATTGTAAATTGTGAAAGAAGAGATAGGTGGTTTGATGTCGCCTTTTAAGACATGTCAGGTTAGTAACAAAGTTCGCACATTCTTGTTGTTGCATCTCCTACTTCTTCTTTATTCTTTTTTGTTTCATCATTACAGGCTATCAAAAGTCAACTGCTAAACATAAGTCTCTCCATACTTTGACACATGCAAGAATATTTTTCATAAGATGCGTAAGTGATGAAGAGGAAAACTAAACCAGAAAGTAGGCGGAAGCATCTTCTTGAGATGAAAATGAGAACATCACCAATGTATTCGAAGTCAATTAAATACGCATTAAATCTTGATCAAATTTATATGAGACCACATAAGAAGCTTTCAAATAAAAAAAAATCATCAAAATTAGTTCACCTAGAAAAAAGTTCTGAGGTAACACAAGTAAAAATACGGTCGAATTGAGAACCTCCTCCTTTTTTTAAGTCGGTTGAAAAAATAAAAAACTGCGGTTGCCAAACCGCCTGCCAATCGTGACAACTATACCAAAAAAAAATTCCAAGATAAATGTTTCGTAGCACATACAAAGGCAATCTACGGGGAGGCATATTTTCAGCATTGGACTTTTGACAGGCTGTAATGGTAACGGATGTAAATGAAATACAAATGAAATATTTAGTAATTTTCTAATTCACATCTTACAATAAACAAAAATAATCTCTGATTAAATATATTTGATGCAAGAGGAAAAGAAATAAATCTCTCATTAAAAAATATTTACGGCACAACATGTGAAACCAAAATTGTTTGTAATAAGAAATAACGTGGGTGACTTCACTCGTATTGCTTATGATTAAAAATAGTAAAATTGAGATATTCCTTTGATAAAAAAATATATCGCAACCCTAACTTATCTAATATATAAAAAATTATGTTTGTTTGTTCGTATTTTATGCGCTCTCATATCGTTCGTCATATTGCGGTAAGGCTTTGTCAACTTATTTTTTACACTTGCGCGAAGTAGTACAATTAACTTACAGTAGGGGGTACTACTTATATATCATTTAATTTCAATGAATGTAATATCATTCCTAAGTAAACAATATAACGCTTCCAAATTTTAAACGATATTTTCACAACTATTTCTTCTGTGGTAGCAATGCGCCAGCATCAGCTAACATATAATAAAAAATTCTAGTCGCTCCCTTACATGTTCACTGACTATAGGAAAATAACTAAAATGGAAAATTTTAAAATGCCCCGAAAAAAAAAGGCTGATGATCTTCAAACGGCTGAATCGATGTTGATAAAACATCTCTAAGAACAAACGCCAGAAAACCTGCCTTAAATAAAAAAAACCGCACCCAAATCGGTTCACTCGTTTTAAAGCTACGGAGTAACAGACAGACACACATATCAAACTTATAACATCATTATTACAACAAAATATATTGTAAAAGTTACCTGAGGGAAGTTTCCTGCTTTACCCATCGAGAACACGGGCACTCTTGTACACCTGCCGGTACCACAGATCACTGGCATGTGGGAAGTACTGGGGTCTTTGCCAGTGAGAGAACAGAACAGCTGATTGGCGCGCATGGAGCTGATGGCGTTCACGCCCAATAAGCGTCGTTTATCATATGTCCCAATGAGCTTAAGAGTCTGAATAGTATTGAAAAGGTAATTGAAAATCCGATTTTATTTCATACTCGTAAACTATCATTATGTCAAAGGTGTAAAAATTGAGTAACTGAAATCTAGTCTAGCTCTTAAAACTTATGTAATACACTCCGTTTTATTTTAGCTCTGAATCTCAGCTAAATAATTAATATCTTTAATAAGGAATCAAGGATTATGATTATAGTCAAAGAAGTATAAGGTTCGTAAAGAAGTATAAGGTTCGTAATACTTTATATAATATCTATGTATGATTATAATCGTTTTCTTTTGTTTAAGCCTTCATTGTTCGATATTAAGGAACTTTTATATCAAATTAAATACTACCTTCCACACAGAGTCAACCTAAGAAGGTCTCTCAAGACTGCGCTTACGAAGTTATCAAGAATTCAGGAATATTTATCATAGACATTGAAATTTTGGGAAAACTTTTTTTTTATATATGTAGAATTCGGAAATTGGATGTTGTGGCCCATTTACATTTATACGCGATTAAAAATCAAAATGCAAATGCTTTGTCATCACTGAGGACTAAGATGGAATGCCTCGTTTCCATTAAATAGGGTATTCGGTTCTTTACACTCACCATATGAAACACCAGCATTGAGAACAAACAACATGAGCTGCTACTTTACGCTGGTATTGTGTTAGAACGTGGTCCTACCCCGAGCCGACCCATTCGTGCTACAACTATAATATAGTTGCATCGTGGCTCTACGACGTAACAACGTTGTAATGAATGGTTCAGTTAACATATTGATACAGTCGAAATTTGTAGTAGGTATATTATGTTCACGGTTTCTAGGTCTTCTTGAAATCGTATGTTTACCTTATATTAGAATAACAACGAAAACATACAGATAATTTATAATAAATAAATGAGAAAACTGTGGATTCAATCAATTATTTTTGAGCATATATAACAGTTGATACTCATGACATAGACCGTGTGGTAGCGGTGTAATAATAGCCACTACTTCAATCATTCTGTGGATATCGTAAGATGCGACAGAACTAGCGCATAAGCCCCGGTTTTGGCCAGAACCGGGGCCATTAGCAACCCTTGAAGTCAATAAATAAAACATAGAAAACAGACTTGCTTTATAAACCGTGGTGAAAAATCATTTGTCTTTGGTGTGTTCTGACAAGTAACAGTTAAGGCACGGTAAGTTTCTAGATACTTTGTTGTGAAGTTGTGAAGTAAAAAGGAAAGTTTCCTGCATTGTTGAGAAAACACATAAGCGAAACTAGGTTAGTAATAGATAAATCTTAGATATCCTATTATTTTATATATTGGATTTGATTGAAACATATATATATTAAGTGAATGTCTAGGAGGTTGCTATTAAGGTTATTTCGGTAGTCGTTGAATTCCTAGTGCTGGAAGATGAGGTGGTCAAAACTAATACACTAATTTAGTACTCTGCTTGGGTTTTAGCCATGCTTGTGGCCACAACTGACTCCAATACGATATCAGTTCCGGCCACTTTGTTCCCTTTTTGGTTTATGCCGTCTAACAATTACTAACTGGTTTAGTTTTACAAGTATTTTTTTACTTAGGTTGCTAAATAGGCACCAACTAATAAAAACAACTGACAATGTCAAGGAAAGCTTTTGCGTATACGTCTTCCAAACTTTAACTTTGAACTTGAAAGCTACTGCTGGTGGAACTAACCAAGTATCACGTTCCACGTTGCATCACAAAATTTCAGGACGTGCACCAGAAACATCAGCCATTTTGGACCACAGGCCGTTCTTGGAAATGATACTGAAAATCTTTAGTCATTTGGATTAAAGAGCGTTCACGAGCCGGTTTTCCAATAAACAAGGACGATTTACTAGACTACATTAAAAAATTCTGACCGCGGGTAACCTCGAAACTACGTTCATAAATAATTGTCCTGCAAGATCGTGGTTTTCGTCTATTATGGCAAAACGTACTAATTTAAGTAAAAAACACAATACATAAATAAAGCTCGTGCAAAAACAACAGAAGAAAAGTC
This sequence comes from Parnassius apollo, assembly GCA_907164705.1. NCBI lineage: Eukaryota > Metazoa > Arthropoda > Insecta > Lepidoptera > Papilionidae > Parnassius > Parnassius apollo. The sequence continues at coordinate 7,269,020 of CAJQZP010000610.1, forward strand.
ATAAGATTGAGCGAAACCAGGGCTCCAAAGTCTTTGCCAGAGATCTGTCTGCCAGAAAGAGCCAACTGTCGAAGCTGAAGACCGAGTGCGGCAGCGTCGTTTCCGGGACACTTGAGATATTCAGTGAGATTGAGAGGTTCTATGGGCAGCTCTAAGCATCATTGTTGGAACCATACGCAAGTGTGAGTAACGATCCAAGAGCAAGTCTTATCCGACACTACTCCGATGATATCCCGGATGTCAGTCTGAACGAGATTAGAATGGCTCTCCAGCACCTTAAAAATGGCAAGTTACTGGGCGAAGATGGAATTAGTCCTTATAGCAGAATCGCTGGAGGACCTAAGCACTATGCTCAATGACCTTAATAATACCATATTACCCATCCCAATGGATAGGTCTTAAGATGAACATGGACAAAACAAATATCATGTATAACGTCCTTGTCACACCTATACCGGTAGTTGTTGGGAGCACTAAGCTCGAAGTTGTTGACGAGTATGTTTACCTGGGACAAATAGTCCGACTAGGTAAATTCAACTTCGGCCGAGAGGTCGACGGATTCAACTCGGATGGGCAGCGTTCAGGAAATTACGACACATCTTCTCGTCAGCTATACCTCAAAATCTGAAAACGAGACTGTATCACCAATGCGTGCTACCAGTGATGACTTATGTAACTAAAAAGTGGTCCTTCACTGTGCTCAAAGGAACACTGTCGGTAAAATTGAGTCCATAAGAGAAGACGCTGTTTTAATACTAGCAATACAGAAATCACAAAAACATCGGAAATGACCAGATCAACCGGACTTAAATTTATATGCCAGAGCCGACGAAAAGAAAAAAAGATAAAAAAGAGTTTTTCTACGTATCTGAAATGGCAAAGTATTGGGAATTTATACGTGGTAATTTTGTACGTGGTATAATTCGTATGGTGAGCGTAGATCCGCAGATCCTCTTTTACTGGAAACGAGGCATTCCATCTTATAGTCCTCACGGGTGACAACGCATCTGCATTTTGATGCGTAATCGAGCATACATGTAGATGTCTGTGCTTACCACTTACGATGATTGTGTGCTTGTTTGTCACTATTATCCTATAAAAAATATAAATTTGAAAAAAAAATCTGGGGGTGAGGCTTTTAATGTAACTATTTAGATTGTATTAAGATTGAGATATTCCACAATTCACTCACAAAAGTAAGAAAATAACTTACAATGAAAAATAAAAGCTGAATTCAGAGAACTAAAAAGTATAAAATAATTTCACATTATGAAGTCATGGCTTTATTTCTACTACATTAGCACCGACTACAGAATGTGAAATTATTTCACTGTTTTTAGTTCCTAAAAGTCAGCTTTCTCAAACTGTTTATTAAAATATATTTTTGAGACTTTCCCTTGAGCAGCTTCAATGAAAAAAGCCGAGCGTAGTGCTTATGGAAAATTCTTCTTATAATGGCAGAGGTATTTTTACGTGATATATTATAGTTGTAGCACGAATGGGTCGGCTCGACCGGGAAAAACCACGCTCTCGCAGAATACCAGCTTAATGCTGCTGTGTTTCGTATGGAGAGTGTAGAGAACCGGAGACCCTTTTCACTGGAAATGAGGCGTTCCATTTTAGTCCTCCCGGGTAACAACGTATCTTGATTCGTAATCGAGGATAGATGTAGATATCTATGGACCACAGCAACCACTTACCATCTGGTGGACTGTGTGCTCGTTTGTCACCCTTATCGTAAAAAAAAAGAAACATGTTCAGTAGACTGTTAAAAGCTGATAAAAAGGAGATATTAAAAATTGCATAATTTGAAAAGTATACATACATTCACGCAGAGTGAAAAGTTGCAGTCAACGGGGGGGCGTCTGTATTGCAAGTACCGCATGCGGGCAGAAGCGTGCACATGCGATGCACGCTATGCGCACTCGCTCCATGTTTTTGAAAAATAAATCTCGGTCTAAAATATTGCAACATGGCGGCATTGCGCAGTAACCGCCACAAATTAACACCACATCTGCATCCTAAGAAAGTCAATAACCAGAAAAAATATTTATAGTTAGTAATATTTTTAGTTAGTTAGGAATGGATTATTACCCATTCCTAACTAACCGATGAGCAACTAAAGTTATCAAGCGAGAGCCTCGTACTAACATAAGCAGTGTTGGGCGCACCCCCACTAGACGGAGTGAAGACTTGATGAAACATGCAGGCAGTCGATGGGTGCAGGTGACTCAGGACCGTACTTTATATTAATCTATGGGGGAGGCCTATGTTCAGCAGTGGACTTCAGATGGGATGTAGCGATAATGATAGTTAGGCCATAATTAATAAATTAGGTTAAACTGGAAGTTGAATTTTGTATCTACGCTAAAAAGAAACCAAACGGTGTAGTGGCGGTGTGAGAATATCCACTACCCCATATCGTCTAGTGGATGTCGCAAGATGCGACAGAGGGAGGCACGCAGGAGATGGGCAGCAGCATCTTCCTGATAACAACTCAAATTAATAAAAAACTGCGCTTAACAACCCGTTTGCCAAGCGTGGCAACTATGGCAACTATTCCGCCTATGAGGTAATATACAGTTTTTATACGTGGTAGAGTCACGCTGCAGTTATATTGGTAGTATAGTTGTAACACGAATGGGATAGATGTAAATATCTATGGGCCACGGCAACCACTTACCATCAGGTGGACTGTGTGCTCGTTTGTCACCCAATGCTATTAAAAATATATATACAGAGGAGACTTATGTTCAGCAGGGAACTTTTAGTAGGATGCAACAGTAAGTAGTAAGCAGCGCATAAACATGAATTTAGTTTTGTCCTTCTCTAGACTAATTTCAAAAACGCGCTCATAAAATAAAATTAGGAATTGGCTTTACGTGAAGAGCATGTTTTAGATATAGACGGCCTTGGTACGCCTCCACTTCGGTGCTGGTGTCTATATGAGCTACATCACTAGCGACTCCCAGTACACATCCTTCCGGCTCATCATATAGAGTTAACGTTTTGATCACTTTCTGCTGCTTCAAAAATAGAGCTGTGACGCGACCAATGTCACTGCCTGCTCCCATTATTGTTACCTAAACGAAATTACTTTCAGTAAGCATTAAATTTTATGTATAAAAAATATTGTGGAAGTACGTCGTATCGGCGTTTTGTTTTTATAATATAATAGACTGAGAAGTAACAAGTCCAGGCGTTAAGAATAGCTACTGCAGCTCATGGAAACCTAACACCTACACTGTCTAGACAGGCAGATATGTCTAGACAGGTAGATACAGAGATATATACAAGATACGGAATCTACAGAACGTCGAGCCTTCTAACAGTAGTTACCTGATACGTGTATCTAATAAACATAGCACATTAAGAAGCCTTTATTTGAAATGTGGTGAGTAGAATATACTCTTTTCTTCTATTATATAAGATGAAGATTATTTGCTCATGAAACGCAAGATGAAAAATACGAATGTATGCAACATCAACAATGTGAAAACATCAGTATTGTAATCACAATACACAAGACAATAATGCTTAACTTGATTTATGGGTAAAAATCCTAGTGTTTCAAGTCTCTTTTACGGTTTAAGTCGGTCAGACTTATTATGGCACAAGTATTATGGCAGATATATTTAGCAGAATGTTATAAAATTTAAAAAAGAAAGAAATTTTTTATCAAATCATAATCAATACAACAAATAAAAGCTAAATTACTTCTATACACATCCTTGACCCCAGTTTTTGAGATGGTTTTTGGGGCACAGCAATATATCCGCCGTGCTGCTCAACGCGTGTTGACGGACTTTACATGTCTTTAAAATAATTTCTCAGACATAAGCTGCACGTTTTCGTTACGTTTTCCTTCACCGCCGGCTACCGTATAAATTAGTTCTTAAAATTGCAATAAATAATTGGTGCCGACGAAGATTGAACCTAGGATGCTCGCGTTTATTAATGAACACTCAGCTACCATGGATCTATATATCATAATGTTCAATTTTTTTATAGAATAAGGGTGACCAGTGAGCGCACAGTCCACCATATAGTAAGTAGATGCTGCGGTCCCTAGACATCTTCATCTATTCTCCATTGAATATCAAAATGCCGATGCCTTGTCACCCCAGAGGACTAAGAATACCTAGTTACAAGTTAAAGGATCTCCGGTTGTCCACACTCACCATACGAAACACAGCATTGTTATACTGTTAGACGCTGATACTCTGTGAGAGCGTAGTCCTAGCCCGATCTAGCCAACGCATTCATGCTGCAGCCATAATGTTGCTGCAGCATAGCTCTACCACATGCAAATAGTTATAAGACACTAGCCTTTTGTGGAGAAACACGCGGCACCGCACAAAATTTCTCACATTCGCGTTCTATTTGAGCTAAGACATCAGACATGACATAGTTTTTGTATTTTGCGTTTGGTGTAACTATCCAGTGGCTGCGGATTAGTCTCATGCATATTTGCTGGAACATCTTAAAGAATCTAAAATTTTAAGAAAGGGAATTTGTTGTGGTATTATTATTTAAAACATTTTAGACTGCGGTATTTTTTTGGTGAAATGAATATGTGTAATGATTATTTCTGTGAAACACTGTTAATTGAATTTTGACGGATATAGACTTCAAACAAACGTCGTCGACATTATAAAACCTCAGATAACAAATATTATTTGAATCCTCTTTAAATTAGAAGAAATTAAGAGACTAATGACATATGAATCTAAGGCGTATATTACACGCCCATGCAGGCCCGTTTTTTATCAATCATGATTGATGGAATTGATTGACGCCTGCATGAGCGCGTAATGTACGCCTATGACGTGGAGCTTGTGCTGTAGAATCATCGTAATCGACACAGCCCAATGGAGCAATAAGCCAATGTAGCTATAGGCTGGCCATATAGCTCGAAATACGACCCTCGAGTGGCAGCCGCGTACCAGTAAGCGTAATGTAGGGCGCCCCCCTCCCTCCCTCCGACCTGGTAAGAGATGCAGGAAACCGATTGATACAGGTGGTTCAAGAACGTGCTTTGTGGCATTCCTTGAGTGAGGTCTATGTTTAGCAATGGGGCTGTGAAGGGCTGTAATTCTAATGATGATGATGAAGAAAATCCGCATGGCGTTAAATACAGTATCTATATCTGTTATGCTGCCATGTTCCTTTGTTTGAGTTTTCTTTAATAAATTAATTATTATAAAAAGGAGATAGGTATGAACTTTATAAAATTACTAAAACTGCCCAGTTATACAGAGGTGAAGCCGGCGGATACGGAATGATTATTTTGTCAATATTTCGTATAACATTTCAAGCTGCAGTTGTTGACCGACATAACAGTCATCTTTAAAAAAAATTAAAACCTTCGAATTTCTTGCAAGACAGGTATTCTCCTAATGAACCTCGTTGTGTATTTGGTTTATATTTAAAAATATACATAGCAATTCCATCTAGGTGGCAAAATAATATAAAAGTTTATAACTCAGTATGTAAGTATAGGAATCAATGATATTTGAAACTAAGAAACACTTTTCACTTTTTAGCGTAAAACTCATTGACGATATATTAAAAAGATTACTTAAACACTACAGTCTATAGTCTATTATCAAGGTCGCCGTCATCAACAACTCAATGTTTTACTATAATATTAATATAACAAACGAGCAAATATTCGCCACTGGCTTCTACAACCCATCGCTATCCAGACTGCCTCGTTGGTCTAGTGTGTTTAACCAAAGATTTCTATGTATACTGTAGTCAATTCTAAAGAACTCCTAGCGGACGAGAAGACTTGTTTTTTGTTTTGTAAGCCGCGAACGTTGTTTTCAACAATTATTAGCCGCGTGCAGCAACTTAGCCGATGACTACCCCTCACGCCTCCTTTATTCTGTTATTTTATTATAATAGATCCTTACATATGAAACTGGCGTTTTGTACGGGAGGAATATAAAGTCATTTTTTTTTTGTAAAATATATTTTTTTAATCAAAGTATGCACCGTTGTTATCTATGCACTTTTGCCGTCTCATAGGTAGTTCATTGATCTCTTTACTAAAAAAACCATGGGGGCGAGAATCAATAAACTCTTTGAAGGCGGTTTGGACCAAAACCAAAAACGTACCGTGCTTTCTTTTGCGACACCAGCGCCGTATATATCATTAATTCTTCGAGCTGTTTCTGCAGCATTGGTGCAACGGTAAAACTCGTACTCGTAAATATAACGATATTCCATGTTTTCCTTTGTGCGGTAATAAGCGACGCCAAAGAAAAAAATTATGAGGAAAAAACAAATGAATGACTGTTTTCAAAACTCAAATGTACCAGCTAGATAATTTATAAATTTGAATTTGGTCAGTACGACAAAACGCTAATTTCATATAGAAGGACCCAATATTATAATACATAATATTAAATCTATGTAACAACTCCAACGTTTCCTATTAATTACACTTAACTTATAATAAATTTTATGATTTGAATTTGTCTACCGTACTATCAATCGACACGTGACGTCATGACGTCTCGGCAAAGCTTCTGCGTAGGGGTTATAAATATATGCTCCTTTTACTTTGCTTAAAAAATACAGACAACTGTTAAAATTTTATAACTTAAACCACTTAGACAAATCCGCTTACAATGTCTGTCTGTATATTGGGCTCAAACTTTAAAATTACGTCATAGATTTTAATTTACCTAGTGATTCATTATTTAAAAGTTTCTTGAAGAAGGTGTTTCGTGTTTAATACGATTCATATTTTATGCAAGAAAGTAAGAAGTTAAAAAGAAGAAGCTAACCGTGTCGTAACGGTGTAAGAATATCCACTAAATCCCCATATAGTCGTGTGTGTCGCAAGAGGCGGCAGTAGGAAATTAAAACAGGTTTCAAAATTTTTTTAAATTAAACTTGTTTTTAAGTGCTCGAAACGTCGGGAATATAAAAATGTTAAGATACGCGATAAAATCCGTAAAAACTGATTTTATTTAAATGTGTAGTGTGCGCGTAAATATAAGAAATCGTTTACTGAATGTATTTAAAAACGCTGGCATTATTTACACAATCGTAAATGAAAATACAATAAACCGTGCCAGCTGCCCGTAGTGCAGGTTTTGTTGTGAATTTCCGGACTATTGGAAATCTTTATGTATAACAGTGATTGGTTTTTTCTGTCAAGATATTCTCAGTAATAACACAGTTTTAGAAAGTTGGCGGTTTTTCAACCCGTGCCTCGAAAAGCATTGAGTTATACAACACTAGAGGAGCAAATCACATTACCGCGCGTCGAAAAAAGTGTAACCACTATCCAAACGCGACGACGTAGCTTTGAAACTAATAACAATTTTAAGTAAACATATATCTATCTCACTTACACAAGTTGCGAAAACAATATCGTCGTCGTAAGATTAGATAAAGATAGACACACAAACATGCAATGGCGGGTTGGTGTGGCTTACTATATGAAATTTTACCTAATATACGCAATAAAAATGAGTTTTTTTTAAGCTTCAGTTAATTGTTTTTATATTAAAAAAGCATATTTTATTTTAAAATATTTATTACGTCCCCTTAGAAAAAAAGGGATACAAAGTTTATCAGATGAATAGAAGTAAACATAATGATGGAATAAAACGTAATTTTATGGTTCTAATAAATCAAACAATATAAAATAGGTATATAATAAAATATAATTAATATAAAATTTATATGAAATTATAAATAATATAAAATTATTAATATAAAATGGGTAATAAAATATATTTAATAGATAATTCATGAATAAACTAATATAAGAATAATCAATTATTTTGTATGAAAGTTAAAACGTAGTTTTTATTATAATTTCCAAAATATTTAAAATCAGAGGTAACAAATTAACTTACTCCATTAATTATATAGTCTCCCATTAATGTAGGATAATCACAAATGCGGAAAAGTGGCAACATTGAACCTAAACGGCAATATTCGATAATTTTATTTAATTATTTGAGGTTTTTTACGTTTATATGAAAACAAGAACTAAAAATTATGTGTTGAAAGTGATTCCGCTTGATTTTTTACGTTTTTGTGACCTTGAATAGCATTCTTTCACTACGCATTTACCCATTTTTGTCGCGGCTCAACTCTGTCGGCGTCACATTGAACAATGAACTCACGTTAGCTAGGCATATGGCTGTGGCCATATGTGCAGTGGCAACGCTTTGGCGCGGTTATTACTGATCTAGTGTTATATAAATCAATGTCGAAAAGCACGTAAAGCCGTTGAGACTGGCCGCCGTGACCTCAGATGAAGTAAAAAAAGGTAGATACAGCACGGCCTTTGTTATTGGTGAAGCCAAAAAACTCCGCTCCTTTGTGTCAGCATACGCGTTCACGCACACACATGCATCAAACTACGCTCATTTTCGCTCAGTACTTCTCATGGCGTCGTGCAGTAAATTTGCCTACAAAATGCAGTCCTGTGTAGTTAAATGGTGCAAAAACAATACTAAAGTGAACAAAAAGTCTGAAGCAATATCGTTTCACTCGTAAACACCCATTTAATTTGTTATTCCAACACAATTTTGAAGGTTATTTGAAGCACGAATGTCAATGTTTCGAGATTACGTAATGGGAGAATGTTACCAGTATTTCTTATTTCTAATAGTCCAAGATTTGGGTATTTAATCTTAGGCTACGTTATAAATTATATGTAGTCAGCTTATTTTTTAATCAGTTGTTAATATGTTACATCAAATTGAAGTCAAGGTAAATATTTAATTTTTTAAGACGCTGATGTTTCTGTTTTAATCGTTGAGTACATACAAATTATTTTAGTATCAAAAATATTTGTGATTTTAGGCTACCAAGGAATATTTTAATAAGACATGAATTTTTACGTTGTAGAGCCATGCTGCAGTTATACTATTAGTAGTATAGTTATAGCACGAATGGATCGGCTCGGCCGGGGAAGGATCACGCTGTCACAGAATACCAGCGTAAAATAATAGCTTAATGCTGTTGTTTCGTATGGTGAGTGAAGAGAACCGGAGACCCTTTTTACTGGAAATGAGGCATTCCATCTTAGTCCTTACGGGTGACAACGCATCTACATTTTGATTCGTAATCGAGGATATATGTAGACGTCTATGGGCCATAGCAACCAATTACCATCAGGTGGCCTGTATGCTCGTTTGTCATCCTATCCTATAAAAAAATCAAGGCTCGCTGGTATAAGACTGAGCTGAAATGAACCAAAATTGCAGCCATCCTCTTGACTTGACAGTGGTATAGCAACGCAGCGGCTATTGATGTCGCATGAATGGGCCAGCTTGAACCGGGGTGGTACTACGACCTCACATAATACCTCTCTACGTTTCGCTTGGGCTGGAGGCCCAATTCCACCTCCCCCTTAACATCGAAGTGGAATCAAATAAAAACTACCCCAAAAGGGTACCCTCTCTCCTGGTGACGGAGAATCCCTCGCTGAGCATCCACGACTTAGCTACTTTACTCTTCCTGAGCGTGGGTGCTTAAGCTGCTCCGTGTATTCTGGGGGAGAGGGGGGGAATCCTGCTCGCGACTAAAACTGCTAGGGGCAAGCGGAGCAACAAGACCAAAGCAACCCCTGTCACGTTACCCGCGAATTTTTGCAACATCAGGACACTTCACTCCAATCTTAATGCTGTCCACTACCAACCGGAGACGGTAAAGCCGGCCTTGCTCTTTTTAACCTAAGCTCAGGTGTCCTCTGCAGCTGATACTTCATATCCACCCTACCCGAGGTACAAATTAGAATACACCTTTATGAACCCGGCTGGAGTTTGTTCTATTTTGCATTTATTAAGTTTACTTTTTTTCAGCTTCAGACTTCACAAGAATTTCGAGATTTTTTAATAAACTGAAAAAACATAAAGTACACAAAAGTGTAAAAAGTTTATTAAATGTATTCATTCATTGTACCTGTGCAAAGTAGGATAAAACAGAAGCAACAAACAAGAATATAATAAGATTTTTGAAATAAAACTTTTGTTGCTTTTAGATTTTATTGCACCACCAGCACCTGTTAATGCTGCACATGAAAAATGAACACCGTGGTCGTCCGAAAACTTTGGTCGACAATTACAAAATAAAGGCGATTATGAAAGCTGATGATACCTCAATCTACAGTTGAATTAGCAGCAGCTTTCGATGTTAGCATATAAACAATATTAGTCCATTTTCGTCACATTGGCAAGGTAAAAATCCTTGATAAATGGGTGCCCCACGAACTCAATAATTACTGCACTGCTCAATAGTCACAAGCGAAGGAATTTTTAACCGCATTATTAAAAAATTGAGTATGATGATTTCTTAAATTTACGCGAACACTACACATTGAATAAAACTAAATTTACGGATTTTATCGCGTTTATTTCACTACTTTTACTTATTTTTAATTCCACTCCACTGCTCCACCAAAAGCTCCACTACGTCCTATAGTGAGCCAGATCGATTCACCAACTTATATGCTGGCACAACACTTGGCAAAAGTACTGTCACCACTGAGAGGACATATCAGAGCACACACAAAGGATTCATACCATTTTGTTAGAGAGATAAAAGACCTACATCTCGCTGAGAATGAAACTATGGTCAGTTTTGATGTTCAGTCACTATTCACATGCCTACCTATTGAAGACTGCATATCAATTGTAACTAGGAAGCTAGAATATAATAACATGCCTGCTGAATATGCAGTATTACTCAAACACTGCCTCACATCTGGCTATCTATTGTGGAAGGAAGAGTTCTACAAGCAAGTAGATGGTGTGGCGATGGGCTCACCTGTATCTCCCATAGTCGCTGACATATTCATGGAGGACTTCGAGGAGAAAGCCCTTCTTACTGCTCCTGTAAATCCAAGATTTTACAAGCGGTACGTAGACGACACTTTCACAATTTTACCATCTGACAAAGTAACTGCATTTTTAAACCATCTTAACTCTATAAACTCTAAAATACAATTCACAATGGAGTTAGAGGCAAATAATTCTTTAGCTTTCTTAGATGTTTTAGTCATTCGAAATCCTAATAACACAATTGGTCACACTGTGTATAGAAAAAAAGACCCATACCAACCGGTATTTAAATGGTGAATCTCACCATCATCCGTCACAGTTAGCTACCGTGGGTAAATCTTTGTTTCAGAGAGCACGAGGGATCTGTGACAGAAAACATCTGGCCGCCGAACTTCAGCACGTCAAGCAAGTATTGCAAGACAACAAGCTTCGGGTCCCGCGCCTACGTCACAGTGACCGAGTGAAGCCGGCCACAGTCGAGCGTGTACCTTGCTGTACTACCATATGTCAGAGGAGTCACAGACAAGGTTGGCTACATCTTGAAGCGAGCTTCTATTAAAACATACTACAAGCCGCCGAAGAAGATTAGTCAATTTTTACCATCCGTCAAGTGTAATATCCCTCTACAAGATGCAGGAGTGTACAAGTTAGATTGTGAATGTGGTCTCTCTTACATAGGTCAAACAAAAAGATCCATAAAAACCCGCGTGAAAGAACATATAGCTGACGTGAAGCACCGACGCTCCGGGAAGTCTGCAGTCTGCGAACATGTTCAAGATCGTCCCCACCATTACATTCGTTTTGATAAACCACAAATTCTCGCAAAAGAACACCAATTCCTACCAAGGATGATACGCGAGGCTATTGAAATTAAAAAACATCCAAATTTCAATAGAGAAGATGGATGGGTGCTGCCACCTGCTTGGGATCCTATAATTAACAAAATTAAACCCAAACCTAAGCATACCACTGCAAGACTTCATGATACTATAAGCTCGTTTTGCGTAAATCGGACCGAAAATTAATATTCAAAAACTGAAGGTAGCCGGACTAACTATGACATTGGGACGTCAAACATCTCAGTCCCCCCCGTGATCATGGTTGCTGTAAAGCACCCGAAACGTCGGGAATTAAAAATAAGTAAAAGTAGTGAAATAAACGCGATAAAATCCGTAAATTTAGTTTTATTCAAATTGAGTATGTTTAACAATCACAATCGAAATTGGAGAAATTGAATTATCAAACGGTAAGTAGTATTATAAAGTTTTGAGGTTATGGTTCCACTACAAAACTTTTGATTGCTTGATTATAAAAGTATCGTTTAATTGATGTGATGTTGTGTTTGATGTATGATGTTTATCACAGGAATTGGAGACCTCGGACGGCAAATATCTATTTAATAATTAAAAAAGGAATATACAGTCCACGTAGACACATACGACAAGCGTCAAGACCGGAACCAATAGGGGGCCCGGCATCTTATTCACCCACCCTTTCTTTTAAGAAAACGGGCTTGTGAACGGGATCGAACGTCTCCATCTAGGACCATCCTAACTCGTCGTCTCGAAACCAGAATAGGAGGCCAATAGTGTGTTGGTTCGTGATCGGGGTCGCAAGATCCGTGCCTCACAGGGTTAAGTTTTAATGGCACATCCATTCAATAATGGGACAGCCCCATGTCCAACTGTAGAATGTTTTTACCTAGGAGTCCATCTGGGTGGATTCCACATATACCTGTTTTCAGCTTGCGCTACCTGGATGCCTTGGCCCATGCATTGGAGGTGGAAGCCGTAAGGCGGGATCATCGTCAGAAGCAATAAACATGAATATCTTAAACACTACAACTGTTTAATTCTCAAATTAAAACAATTAATTAAATGAGCTTTAATTCCTTACATGAATTTTTACTATTAATTCGACATTTTTTCAATAGAATTACAGTTTTTTTTTACATACTCCGTCTTATTATTTTATAAAACCATTATGAATTTATTGTTACATATATTTACATATTTTTTCATGATGTAATTATAACTTTAATCAATTACTAGAGCCGATGCAGATGCAAAGGTAAAACCTTTTACTAGCATAAAGGAAGCGGAGTAAAAGTCTAGTCATAACTATCTTTATTTCAACAAAATATTGAATCAAACGGTGTGATATTGTGCAGATGTAAATTAGCGAATAGATTAGATAGTAAAAGAACAAAAATTCAAATTCAGATGTTTATTGTTTACAAACCTTGTCTGCGTTGAGCTACAAATATTGCCGAAAAAATGATGTAAATTGGCCTACGGGTTACGGAGGAGATAGATTTCAAAAAATCGTTATCTTGCGCCATTGGAAGCTCCACTCGCTTTGTTCCACCACTTTAATCAATTAAAAATAATAGATTTTGAGACTATATTTCAACGATGCTAATTACCTATGCAAGTTGAACAACTCATTTCTATACGACCCCCAAAACCATATAGGAGGTTGTTGCTATCTCTTTCCTATATTTATTCTTATATCTTTGTCTATAGTTCGGCCGTTCAGAGAATGCGTTCCTGACACGTCGCGATTGAACTCACGACGTAACTTTGTAATGGCGTTGCAGTAAAAATATTTTTGCTGGTTGTTTTTTACAACCTTATTATATCAATGATCAATCAATGAATGTTATAATTTTGTGCCAAACTGAGTGTCAAATAACTTGGTAAAAAATATTTTTCTAAATCTATATTGCGCTATTACAAGGTTATGTCAGCGCTTTATATTTGTAGGGCTGTGCTAACAATAACAGGCAATAACAGTATCGTAATCTGTTCTTATACAGTTGTACTTTATAAAATAATACGGTTTGTTTTTCTTTTTTAAGAATTTGAAAATAATGGACTATAAGATAACTTTTATTAAATATAAAAATAAAACTGAGTGAAAAAAACAGCCCGTGAGTTAATCATCAAGCTGCAAGATTACTTTGAGCGGGAGCGGCAAAATGGCGGACCCCTGTTACCTGTCGAACAAGTACAAGAACGCGTCTCTCAGGCGCTTGGAGTTAGCAAACGAACGACAACAAATATTAATAAAAAAAAGTTCGGCTCTACTGGCACGGAAGATAATATTTTACGTACTCCGAAGAAGAAACGTAGAACTAAGCCCGTGACAGATATTGACACCTTTGACGCCGATGCAATCAGAAATCATATATATGGTTACTATTCCAGAAATGAATATCTCAACAGGAAGAAGCTTTTGGCATCGTTAAGAGAAGCTGGACTGTTTAGCGGGGGTAAAACTGCTTTAACCAAAATCTTAAAAGATATTGGTTTTTCGTATAAAAAACAGACAAAAGAAAAATTTTATTAGAACGATACGACATAATTTTAAAACGGATAAGTTTTTAGTACACAATACCATTTCTCTCTAACATTTTGTAATCTCTTTTTTTATTTATCGTGAGCCATATGTCCTTAATACATATGTAACACATGCTTCTAAATTATAGTATTACTTATACCATTACTACGTAACGCACGATTCTTAGTTAATTCAAAGTTTATCTTTCTTTCAGAGAAAATTACTTATTAAATAAAACTGATCGTTTTAGGGAATAGTTCTCCGCGTCGCCAACAGCCGTAAAAGTAACATTTTGCAAGCAACTTGGCGACTTCTTCTCTTACACCATTATTCTTTATGAAAATCCAAAATAGCAAACATTATTAATTGTACAGGACAATTTATCGTCTTATTTAAAGACACAGTTTTTATACTTAAAAAAAAACTTGATTTTACGAGCCATTTTGTGGTAAATCAAGTGTATGGAAAAAATAATACCAGTTCTATTATTTATGAACCGTTTAGTCTTTTTTCTTTCTAAGTCATCCAAGTTGCTGAATGAATAGTTTGTAATATAAATTGTTTTACATGCATTTCATATGTCAAAACGGATTGTTACGGAAGGTCGTTTCTACATCGTTTGTCATGCATACAGCAAAGGAGTGGAATAAGCTGCCAGCATCTGTCTCTTTCCATCCGATAACAATGTGGGTGTCTTCAAGACAAGTATTAATTAGATAGTATGTGTGTATTACTACAAGTAGTAGCATAAACGTGAATTTTGCCGCACATAAAAAGGGCACGATGTTGAACATGCGTTCGTGAAAGCGGTTATTGCGTAACGCAATCCGCTGGGAATTACTTTTAGTTCTACATAATCTTCAAGGTGCTATTAGGTATAGGTCCTAGGGTATAGGTAGGTAGGGTATAGATATAGGTGCACTTCACCGTCTTAAGCTACATTACCACTTACCTTAGGTGGGATTGTAGTTAAATTATAGCTTAGAATAGTAAAAAATAGTTTCTTTAGTATAGGAATCGGGCATTAATCAATCGAGAGAGATATTTAAACAATCACTACACAACCAGACCCGAAAATGAAGTTCGTGGATACTAAAAAACCCGTGTTAAAAAAATATTTGTAACCACCTACTACCACATACATAATACCGTTACCGTTACCACATATGAAGGTGATGTAGGCGCCAAAAACAGATTTTTCACGCTTTATAGGTGCGAGAAAAGCAATTTTTGTCATTTTAAAAACTACGAATCCACATTTTTTTAAATTCATTATGAAAGTTAAAGATTTTTCTTAGTAAATTATGTTGGCCAAAACAGAATCGAAACATTTTGACTCGATGGAAAAAGTTCGCAGTTTCCTCAAAATCTACAATTTTAGGTACGTCCACTAAGTGAAAAAGCTGTTTCATTCGAATGTATCATGAAATCAATTTCAATTAAATTGAATGTGAATTATGGGTTTATTTTTCAATAAAAGAGTATATATATAATTTTAAAAATAAATATCAAATAAATATTGTGCGAATGAATAGCGCGCGGGCCGACCAAACAGTCCATATAAAGCGTGAAAAATCTGCTTTTGGCGCCCACTTCACCTTAAAGTCCACTGCTGAACATAGGCCTTGCGTATGGCTTACCTTATATAGGGGGGATTTACCACAGTTGCCACGCTTGGCAAGCGGGTTGGCAACCGCAGATTTTAATTTCTTGTCGTTATTAGGTTAACGCAAAAACAAGAAGTTGTCCATCTCTTGTTTCTTTAATTTCTGTCGACTCTTGCCATACTTTTATAGGGTAGTGGATATTCTTAAAGCGCTACTACCCGGTCGTATCATACTGTAGTCAAATTAATACTGAATGTCCGACAAAACGATAGTTCATAATAATATCGCAGGTAATTCATTTACAGGGTTAAAATAAAACAATAGATACAGAGAACATCAAATTTAATAGATACGTTTCACCTATTACATAATAACATTCATATTGATTAATTGTATATTGTCTACCCATACACAGGCGTACTTATTCATACACATACAGCACAGAGGAATTCAAAATGACTAGAACTATTTAGAGTGAAAGCCGCCCAGAAAACTTTCCTTAGCATTCCACGCTAATCAGTAAGTACAGACCTAAGGTTTTAACTCTCTTGTATATAAAACCTGTTTATAAACACAATATGTAATAAACAATCAATCAAAAGTAATGAATAGATAATACAGAGAATTACGTGTCGAGTACGATAAAATTCTTTAATTTTTATACATGTCTACAACTTGGCCATAACAATTAGGCGTATGATAGTAATGCGGTTTTGGCACCCGCACGCCGCCTTTATCCCCACGCTTCCCTTAGTGGCCTTGTCAATCACCGTCTATGTTACCTCCCTAGTCGTAGATAGAGAAACCTATAGACTAATGATTAGCGTCGCCTCGAGTGAGAAAGGACGATAACGTAGTTTTAGGTTATACAATAATCTTTATGACTTTTAAACATATTTAGATAAAAATTTTAATTGTCCTAAGAACTGAACTGAACAAGATTCACCAATCTTAAGCGCACAAAACACTCTTCTCTCACTTAAACCAACTTGTAAACACCTTAGATAGCTACGAACTGTCAAAGTTGTTTAGCAAAGTGTAGTTTGCTAAACAAAAAAACCGGCACGGAGAAAGGGACAAGCAATCACACCGCTCTGTCTCACTTCTATGCGAGACGTATGCATTTGTCTATAGGTTTCTCTGTCTACGTCCCTAGTTCTAATGACGTCTTAGCTTTCATGCATCTAATTGTTTTGATCACATAGTATTTTAATTTCAATGATATATAAATATTGAAAAGTAGCAGTGCAACACCTTGAAAACAGTTTATTGACAAAATTGCTAATATATTGATGACAAACCAAATTAATAGTACTCTTTAACCGACGGGCATGAATAATAAATATATATATAGATGTAAATATGAAATGGAACTTTGCATAATCTCTGCCTACCTCTCTGGGTGACATGCTCAAGAGTTAAGTTTATATCAATGTATTATTTACAATCCATTACCATCATAATTTATGTAAATCACACATTCTCTTAAAACCTGACATTCAGTACTTAATAGTTACAATATGGCAAAAAAATGAAACAACATCACAAAAATATCTATGTTGGAATTACACTCGTCCTTGATTTTTATAGTAAATAAAACTTAAAACAATTTTGTCATCGCAATGAAACCTTACATTTTTTACTTACAAACCTTAGAAAATAACAAATGGAGATATACATTTCTTTTTTGGTTTCATCGGAGGACTTTAAACATATCAAAATATCTTAACTACATAATACATTAATTCCTGCTTTTGTAGGTATACATGCTATGCACGTAAAAACAAGAAGTTGCTCTTACTCAAAGTGCAAACGAGCAATTGTAAGTGGCCACAGCATTCCTTGAAAACTTGCAGACAACTCTACACCACTCGTAAAGAAATTTACTAGTAAGAAGTTACAATAAATATTTTTAGGGACAATAGAAATCTTAAAAATAACTTAATTATCTGGCACGTTTTGAAAATAATGATTTTTTTAAATTATTATTCTTTTAACAATCTAGTTTATTGCAAAAAAATAGGTTAAAAACAAAATAACAAAATTAAATGTATCAGTTTCAACATTAATATAATATATTAAAATAAAAACAACTAAAACCATCAAATATTGATAGATGAAGCGCATTCAACACACAAATGACGGCGTAACCAAGTCAAAACTATGCTCTACTTATCGTAAGAATACGCAGTCACTCACACATTTGCATATCTAAAATCACTTTCAGCAAAGGGTAAAGAAAGAAAGAAAATGTGTGAGTGCTTTTTAATAAGTTGAACATGGTATCTTGATTTGTTGGTCTATGTAAAAACAAATTAAATTCGTAAATATGTCATAATATACCTTTATCCACTCTTTTTCTTTAATATTGATTTAATCATTATTTACAGCGAAACGAAGTCCACAGCTGAACATGTTTTACTTTTTATAACATTGTTTGAAATGACACAGTAATACTTAACATTATTTAAAATTCTTGTATTGTATGAAACATTTAAGATTTGGTCAATCATGTTGATTTAAGTGAGTCATAAATAGGGGCATTTAATACTTGTTAGAAGTTTCAACAAATATCTTTGATTTTTTACAGTTGAATTTCGTCCAATGTTGAACTACAACATACAGGTCCCATATTTATATGGGACTTGTAACAAAAAATAATGTGCCAACTGTGCAACGTGCCTAGCATGTCGTAAAATGCAACCAAAAGGATCTTAGGTTTGATTGCGTAGGCGAATGGGCTAACCACCTATCACTTCTTTAAAAACTTTGCATCTATACTCATATTTTTGGGTAAACGTGTACAAAGAAACTCTACTAGGTGACCGTTTTATGAATTTAAAATTTTATTTACCTACCTGTAAATATCTAAAATCGCAGTCAATAGCAAACAGCCAGGAATAAATACATTTAAAAACTTGGCACTAAAATTAAGTTTATTGTTAAGTACATAAAATTACAAACTAAAACTTTCTTAGGTTTATTATGTTGGGGAGAAATACCTCCATATGTTATTTTTTGTATAAAAATATATGTTAATTTAAAAACCTTTAGTTGTACTCCCAATGGCAACGCGCAATATTCCTCTTTTCGATAATGTGCGTATTAAAAAAAGAATTCACCCAACTCTTATGTAACGATTTGTTTTACCAACGCAAGTTATAATTCTAGTTTGAATATATTTGGATTGTACTATCGAGTTAATATAACGATTAGTTTAATATTGACATTAGTCAAGTTTAACAATAGTTCCACCAATAGGTATAACTAATCGTTACGTAAAATCTACATATACTACAGTCCAAATAGACAATTCAGCGACTCCATGTTATAAAAATTATGATACCTTAGCTTTGTATATCCCTTTTTATTATTGTAAATGACATTCATTCATATTTACTATAAAAACATACCAGGGAAATTCACCTTATAATCTAGACAGCTTACCTCAAAATAAAAGCAGGTCCCTAATACTGTACCCGACTGCAGCAATTGTATCAATCTCGCATATTACTCACAACCAGCCACTTACGATATTTAAATTAGTTCATAAGATAGTTCAAAGCTACATAGTGTTAACTCAATTCAATATTTTTTATACTTCTCGCCTTCCGTCACCAATTTATTGGTTATCGAATTCCTATTTTTATTAATCGTCGAAGAAGCTTCGAGCAGTCAAACCTAAAAAATATTTTAGAGATTTGTATGACCAAAAAGACTGGCCACAAATCATGCTTATTAAAAACATAGGCAAATTAAATAAGTATGTGTAGTCTATTTGTTATGAGTTGGACAAAACTTAATGGGATCACAAGAGAGAAGCATTTCCTAGCATTTTTTTAATAATTTGATATATCAAATTATACAATACTAAGTAACTCTAAGTTACAAAATATATTAAGTTTATGGCGTCATGATTTATTACATAACGAAAGCATTTATGGTAGCATAGCAGTATAAAGAATTAACTATCAAATCGTATATGTTACCGAGCGCATCATTTCACAAATAGATTTTATCAGTATCAGGACCCTAAATGGTTATGACAATGGGTAAAAGTTAACCAAGTAGAGCTCATAAATAGTTACATACCAACTTTACCAAAAATACTCATAATTTTTAGATTATTTTTGAATAAGAAGTCTAATATAAGGTATATACAGAAATCTATTCAATTTTTGAAACGCTCCCGAAAACGAAGACAGACGATTGTTCTAAGGAAACCCTTGATAATGGGATGAAAATAAAATCGATCCCAGTGAAAAAAAAACAACATTTTTTACAACGTTTAATTAGCTTTATTCACGCTTCATCGTGTTAGTACGGCTAAAAACGATAATTTCATTAAAAAAATAAGGAAAATACTCAAACATAAACCAGCAGTGAAAATTAAACCCGAAATCAGGTGATCAAAAACGGGGTCAAAATCGCGCGGACGCTGAACTCTTGTTATCTATTCGGTGCGAAACAGTGCAATAGGTATCACTGTATTCACGCTCACTCTACCCTTCTCTTTCACACACGCGCAATTAACACCTGTTTAACGTTGCCAACATGTGGGGATTTCCCAAATTTACGGGGAATTTAAAATCGGTTAGAGATTTTTTTGGGGATTGTTATTATGCGGGGATTTTGAAAATCGATTGCCTGGGCCAAGTCAGAACCTTTTTTCAAGAAATCTAAATACTTATCTTATCATTTTTTCAGGTTACTCATCTTGCACCACATGTATTTTTGGCAACTTTTGATGTATCATTTAATGCTTTTCATTTTGTTATTTTTTTACTTTATAGCAGAGTAAATGCAACTACTGTGGCAAAAAGGGAACGAATTAAAAATACTCCATGGAGTAAAATGCTTGTTACAAAAATATGGAGTGTGAAAAAAAAATTCGGTAAAAAAGATAAAAATTTTACTTAAAAAATCAATCTTATAAAATTAATTGAAAATTGTTTCAATACTTAAAATAAAATTGAGGGGAATTTGAAATGGACTTTCGGGGAATTTGACATTCGGTTTGGTAACGCTGTGCAATATGTACGGCGATGCCCCATCGAAATTACGTTTTGTGTTTCTAGACTTGTTTTAATAATGCCTGCCTAAATACGTACGTTTGTTTTTTTTATTATTTGGTACCAGATATTTGGTTTACTTAACCTGTAAATTCAAATCAAAGTGGCTAGGTGGAGACTAGCACAGTGTCAAAACAGTAAATTAAGTAAGTAAATAAGTTAGGTATTTAGACAAATGTTGTAAATTATTAGGTATTGGTGCGATCGCGGGCTCCGGGCCGCGCGCACTTGAGTAGATAAATTACTCATGAGCCGCGCGTATTTGGCGTCGCGCGTACATTGACCCCTATCAGCTGATGTTATGTATTTGAAAATCCACTGCTGGTTTTATGTTTAAGTATTTTCACGATTTTTTTAATGAAATTATCTTCTGTACTGACATGATAGAGCGAGCTAAATAAACGTTGTAAAGAAATTGTTTTTATTTTCATCGGGATCGATTTTATTGTCGTCCCATCACCAAAGGTATCCTTAGAATTATCGTCTGTCTTCGTTTTCAGGAGTGTTTCAAAAATACCCTGTATAATATAAAAGCAGATAATGATGTCAGCGATATAAAATTCTCCAAAATAGCTACTAAAAGATAACAAGTGTATAACATTAAAAAATTTATGTTTTTTTTTAGATTTAAGCATAATAAGCAAGAAGGCGACGCAAATAGAATTACGAGTAAATAACAGTAACCACAAAATATATAGAAAAGTCTGTGTTGCATAATTTTTTAACGATGGTTTTACTGCCATCGTGGGTAATTTAATTTTAAATGTCTTAAATTTGTATACCACTTCATATATACGACCTTTTAAGTTAACATCTTTGATGGTATAGTTTATTATTATTTTATGTGCTACTTAGAACTATAGAAAAATCATACTATTATATTATATAATATGATTTTTTTTTCATTAACCAAATTCAAAATATACTTTGGTAGCGACGGCTGTTAAAAATTAACTCTTGTGATTATAATATATTAAATATAGTAAATATCTAGGAAAATAAAATGGAAATATTTTGCAAAACTCATATTTCTTAACTCATCCCCTGTCCTATGTTACATAATATGGATCGTAGATATTGTCTAAATATTGCGTATAGAAAAACTAAAAGTAAATGTGTTAACTCACTGTAAATGAAAATACAAATCATTTAGTTACGGGAGGTAATAAAAATAGAGATACTCGTACTCAAAATATACTTAACATAAAAATAGGCGAGTTTACCATATGTTTAAGCAAATACATGCCGTCAATTATACCACATGCGGCTGCAGTCGAGAAGATCAAAAGACAAGAGCCTAAGCCTTTAAAACTAATATTGATATCTTAAAAATGGCGGGAGTATGAGATAGGTATTCGATGTACTGTGTGTGTTTTTTTTAAAAAAACGTACAAAAAATAAGACCACAGAAACAGGTTTGAAATAACAAGTTAGAGAGTACTCTGTAAGATCAAAATTCTAAAAGAATTTTTGTAAGTAGCAAGCTGAATAATAATTAATAGTAAAATGTTTTCATTAAATAACTGGTAAATTTAATAAACCAAGGACAATTTACATTTTTAAATACAAAAAAATAGTGCTTACAATGTTTTTAATTTTATTTCGAATTTATCCAGGGTCAAACAAAAGGAAAAAATATATAATACCCGCCTTTTTAACCTTAGTTTTATATAAATAAAAATTATAGACTAAAAAATATAGCCTCCAGATAAATATTAATCACACCATTTTACCAACAAGAGCAAGTTTAGTTCAGGTTCAAGAGATAAGACTATGAAGTAAATTAGAAATAAGACTTTAGACAAAAAAGGAAGGTAATTTTCGTTAGGCCTTAATCGAATTACGCTCCTTCGAACATCAACAGGGAAGACTTATATTACAAAACGAATGACAACAAGTCCTACAGACAGTGTCATTTAACGACAAGTATTACAATTTTATTCAAGGCAAGATAAGTGTTTTGCGTACACGTTTCTAAATCTACTCGTAACAATTTTTTACCCTACAGCCTACTCTCTATAATGTCATTTTTGTAATAAACATCAGTCGAAACGATCGCCAATAATATAGCATTTGCAAAATTAATGTTGAAACCTAAATGATCCCAACTCAACAGTTCAATATTTTCAAATATATATATATATATATATATATATATATATATATATATATATATATATATATATATATATATAATCATATCACTCTCATACTAATCATACACGGAATTAGACTAACAAATCAAAAAATGTTCATAAAAACCCTTTTTTTGCAAAAATCCCTAAATGAAGTTTACATACAGAAACATATTTCATGAGCCAAAACTATTAGACAAGGAAACCCTACGCATTAATTAGGAAACTGAAGAGAGTTTTATCGAAAAAGCC
Organism: Parnassius apollo; assembly: GCA_907164705.1. Taxonomy (NCBI): domain Eukaryota; kingdom Metazoa; phylum Arthropoda; class Insecta; order Lepidoptera; family Papilionidae; genus Parnassius; species Parnassius apollo. The sequence goes on from CAJQZP010000610.1 coordinate 7,292,245, forward strand.
TCCAATCCCGAAGCTGGATCATCTTATTTAATACTAAACACAGATATTATATTGTTAAAATGCTAGATAATATAAGAATGTAATATTAATGTACTGTACATTACATAGTTGTAATAGGATAGAGATAAGAGATTTCCTGTTTTCATTTCGTGTTTTATTCAAATTAAAATTTGGTCATTGAATCATTAAATAATATCTCGTTGTTTATTTCACAAAAACTTAAACACTTAATATTTGAGTTGACATTAGCATGCACAAAATTACCTTATAAATTTTGAAACAGTGAAATGTTACTGGCATTTATTAAAATAATTAAAACATCAGAGCGACAAAAAAGCTTGCAATCCATCCAATGAATTGAAGCCATCCTAAAATAAAATTGACCACACGTACCGTAACGAGCGGTTAACTTTAATAACACTGTAACGCCATCGATATAAAAACGAATATTTATAATTAGATTACGTAAAACTTATGGAATACTTCGTAAATGGTACTTATATACTATCCAATATCTACTTTCAAAACAATATTATTAGCGAAATACCAATTGTATTCAGTTCTCGAACTTCTGAATCGATCTAAGTGTTACATAATGAACAGGAAACAAATTAATTAGTTCACCATTTATACATTGAATGTTTGAAATATTTTTCACAGTTAATTCTTTTATTTTATCGAACAGTTTTCTTATAGTGATATATTTCTTAGAGTGTTATTGGGTATATGGATGATATGATATTTCTGTGACATTTTGAATATGTGACGCGAAGTGCTCAATGTGGTTTGTTTCCAGAACGTAAGTCATATCTAAAGTGATGTGGCTTGCTTATTATTTATTACTGATTTTAACACAAAGGAAAATATTACATAATATATTTTAATAGTTTATATTGAGCTACCGGTATAGACGGAAGATTTCAGGAAAAAAGATTTTTAGAGGAAAAGATAAAACATTCAACTAAAAGACAATATCAATACCCAACATCAACTGAAACTTAGGTTAAGCTACAACAACACTGATAATATAATCGAATATCGTACATATAAATATTATTTCAAAAATTCGTTTAGATGCGTGTTAATGATGGACACCATATTGTATATTTTTGTGTGCAAAGATATAAATTAAAATATTATTAGTAATGTATGCTAAAACATCTTAAAAACGGATAGCAAAGCTCTTAAGAGGAATTAAATCTTCCTACTTTTGTGAGAAATTATTTCATAGAGCACCATAGAGATAGAAATGAAGAAGGGTGATTATATAATTTAGCAATTTTTTTTCTATCATAATAGCTGTTAATTCATTTTTATTTAAGACTGATGCATGGATCGAAAAATATTTTCTATATTAGACTCCCTAAGCTAAACATTGCAGACACAGTACAAACCGTTTTTACACCAAGTTTTGCTAGTTAATTTCCGTTCCGTTGTTTGTTCGTAAAATTAATGACAATACTAATACATTATATGGATTTGTGACAAAGCAAACACTGAACAGCCTGTAATACTATTTGTAACGCTTCAGAAAACTCTTGGATCTTATCACAATAGCATAAGTTCAAAAGTGTATTGTAAAAGTGTACAAAAGATTTTGTGCTAAAGTAGCGCATATTGTATACAATATTACGCGAATTATATAGAATAGATAGTATAAGAAATATCGTTTCGTTTTTATGTGTCGAGTAACGATAAATAAATATAAATTATTAATAAATATAAAGCAGAATCTATATTTGGCACACCATACTTTTGAAATAATTAGTTTCTTTATAAAAATAACTCTCACCGATATTTTTACATACTATGCATCAAACATAATCACACAGTACTAAAAACAGACCGGGAATTAATATTTTAGATTTGCAAACCTCATTGAAACAAATATACAAATATCGTGGAATGTTAATCTACAACCTATAATTAACTCATAATTGTTAGTACTTACGTGAATTTCTTACTTAAGAATAAAAATAATACACATAAAATCTTCATAATATATATACATATTTATTTTAAACATATAACTGAATATTTATCAATAAGCTGTTTGAGTGTAATTTAAATCATAATAAATACATTCTCATAAATAGCTACAGTTTGACGTGAGCTGCAATTATTTAAACATTAGTTAAAATGCACTATTTATTTTAAAGATATTAAGTTCAATTTCACACTCACTAACCTGAACTGGAATAATCGTAATAAGATTTTTTTATTCGAATAACTCGGAACAAATCTCGCTATCGGTTAAAATCCCTCGTTAAAGACTTAAAATATGATAGTTTTAAAGAAACAGGATAGTTGTGCTAAAGATATGTATAGACATTATATTTATTCTGCATGAGACCGAGGAAGGAACAACACTTATGTGATATTAATAAACACCTTTTTAAGGCACGAAGATTAGACTTTCCTCATTAACTGTTGAATTTGTAGGAAATAAAACTAACAAATCTGAAGTCTTCGCGTGAATTCTTCGGGGCATATTTTGTGTATAAAACTAATTGAGTATTTTCCCTCCTTCGTCGAATGCATTGACTAGTACTCCGATTCGATCAAAGCGTTAGTCCTCAATGCGAACGTTGCAATTATTTCTACTTGTTAAATGCAATTCGTGGAACGATTTTCAACGTACACACATATTTGTGCAAACTACACGACTTACTAAATACGTATCACGGGTATCGTACGCATCAGACAAAGCATCAAAATGTTTACACAAGATCCAAAACTATAAGAACAATCAATTGTAAACACGCACCCGCACATGAAAACACGCTAAAGGTTCAAAGAACCTTACAATATTTTAATAGAATAATAACTCATAACACATCACACACCAACTAAACTATGAGATTGCAGACGTAGAGAACAATACTGCCGCAAATCAGATCTATACGGAGACTTTCCACAGACGACGTAGGCGCTCGTCGATTCACTTTCACTGCTCCTTAGGAGATAATATCACAGATTCCTAAAAAATTAAAACTCAATGACATAGAGATCCACCTACCCGTCGAGATATTCGTTCGAGCGGAAGTTTGGGAGGGTTCCGCCGGTGGGATTAAATGGCGTATTAGGGCGACAACGGTGGCGGACGAAACGTACGTAGCACCGGGCAAGAAGGTAAGGGCGCGAAAAGTGCAGAAACATTTAGCCTTCCGGTGCACCGCCACATAGACGCTCCAGTTCCAGAAGTTCCTGAAACAGAATTATATACAGTTACGATGGCTGGTCAAAAGTTCGCGGAATGTAAGTTACAGAGCGGAGGATTTTTTTTAACTGTCACTACTTGGTGACTCAATACAACTATAAATACCAAGTTTCAGCCAGATGATCGGCTTATTAACCCTTGAAATATCACAGGACAAACAAGTCATTATTAGGAAGTGAGTACTAACAGTGGAGTAAAACAAGTTTTGTGCCGTGATTAAGTTCCTCACTAAACAAGGAAAAATGCCACATATCATTATGAAAGAGATATTATCTGTTTACGGGGACTCTTGCCCTGAAAAAGCGATATATACGTGGTATATAGCCTTTTCAAGCAAGGAAGAGACTCAATTTAGCGATCAACACTCAGGCCGACCGATTGAGGCAATTTCCTCATACATTATCGAAAAAGTTAAATAACTCGTATCTTCAAGAACAAGCCCGTCTGAATAATAAACAGATCGCAACAATGAATGAAGTAACATCTAAGATTGTTTTAAACATTCACCATAACTCGTGCTATAGTACGTTTCTAGGGCAGGCGGTAAAAAGTACATTGACCTCAAGTATTATGTTAGCATCGAAACAAAACGACAGTTATTGCTTCCATACATTTCTTTATAGATTACGTATCGTTATGCGCTAAGCGTGTCTCATGGTACGGTGTAGGGTGAAGGAAGAGGTCATTCAGAGATAATAAACCTGTTTCGACGCGATTTGCGATAGCTCTCACGCCGTGCGTATTTGAGAAAACGGATGGAGCAGAACTCATTCCTCATTCTGCTTTGGGATGCGCTTGCGTGTAGATAGTCTGAGATTTAAAATTTTCGGTTATAGTAGTTGTTTTAAGTTTTATTAAGTTTGTTTTGTTAGTTGTATTAACGTTTTGTATTAAAGTTTTTGTTATTGTTTTGTTATGTTTCGCATATGAATGACTTTGCGTCACCACGAAAGAAGCGGAATGTGTCGCATATTTCGGAAACCGAAAAAATAATGAATGTAAACATCTATAAATATGTAAAAGAAACGAGGTCTAGTGACGTATATCCTTCCAAAACGGATATGAAAAAGAATGCTGCCTGATATTTTAGGTTATAATCAATGTGACGGACTCTTCTAAGTCTTCATTATCATAAAATGATTCTGAAATAGATACAGATGAATAGTCTGTCAAGTGTCTCTGACAATCTATTATGATAAGATTTATGCATGCTTCAAGGTTGGCTGCTTAAGAATGCTTAGCATTAAAAGTTCGTCTTTTTACCTGACTGCCAAGAAGTGGTTATGTTTTATACAACTACCTACCTACCTACTTATTAAAGTACTTCCCTACTATTAACGTAATAATGAAAATTGTAATAACTCATGATTTATAAATAATAAACTTAAATTAATATTAATTTTATTTTTAATTCATTTAGGTACAGGATAATCTTCTTTCTTTATTATATAATAACAGACATAGGGCCTGTAAAAAACTTCGCACTCGGCACCCTTATCTTTATCTCTGATGATGCATGTAATGATAAAATGATAAAAAAATGAACCTAAACAAAAAAGATTGCCTACCCCGATGATATCGTCAAAGGTCAATGTACTTTTTTCCGCCTGCCCTAGAAACGTACTATAGTATAGTATATTTCATTTCGAGTGCGGAAAGCCGGTCATTGCAAAGAGTTCCGACAAATGTCTACCCGAGCCACTCGTGCGTGAGCGCCAGCTGCTCGCTGATCGCAGTACTCACCTGCTCACGGTGCTTGTGCAGCATGGCACGCAGGCACTCGTGCGTGAGCGCCAGCTGCTCGCTGCTCGCAGTACTCACCTGCTCACGGTGCTTGTGCAGCATGGCACGCAAACACTCGTGTGTGAGCGCCAGCTGCTCGCTGCTCGCAGTACTCACCTGCTCGCGGTGTTTGTGCAGCATGGCACGCAGGCACTCGTGTGTGAGCGCCAGCTGCTCGCTGCTCGCAGTACTCACCTGCTCGCGATGCTTGTGCTGCATGGCGCACAGGTGCTCATGCGTGAGCGCCAGCTACTCGCTGCTCGCAGTATTCACCTGCTTACGGTGCTTGTGCAGCATTGCACGCAGGCGCTCGTTCGTGAGCGCCAGCTTCTCGCTGCTCGCAGCACTCACCTGCTCGCGGTGCTTGTGCAGCATAGTGCGCAGGCGCTCATGCGTGAGAGCCAGCTGCTCACGGCGCCGCGCGTACGCCAGCTCTAGCCGCGAGCACTCCGCTACGCCGCGCTCCACCGACTGCGCACGCAAACGTCACACATGTAGATAAAGCCCTCTCGCAGACCTCCGACAATAACTTTGTTTTAGTCTACTGCCTGTGATAAAAACTTTTAAGATAGTGGCTTGGGTTTTTTCTCGCTCAAAGGCTAGATATAGCCATTTAACGAGAAAACGTAGCCAGCGTTCTTGGCACTATACAACGGACAGTTCGACTATATATCATCATCATCATCATCGCACCCCTTTACAAGGCCACTGCGGAATTAATGCCTCCCTAGGAATGCCACAACGCACGATCCTGTGCCACCTGCATCCACCGACTTCACGACCTGGTAAGACACTCATTACCAGGTCGTCACTCCATCTAATGGAGGGCCGTCCCAACCGGTACGAGGCTGTCCCTCTAGAACCTTTCGGCCCAGAGATTAGAACAGTATTGCGTATGAGGCCGAACTTGCGCTTTGTAAAGTTGCAAGCTATGTGCCGGCATGAAATTACTATCTCGCTCTGCTAAGTACGCCAAGTTTTTTAGAGGCCAATTTGACCTTTCTCTCCAAGTGACCACGAAACTGCACACTATTCGGTATGTCGACGCCGAAGATTCCGATGCTAGCTGAAGCAGCAAGAGGAATGCCTTCAAAATATTTTGAAGGCATTCCTCTTTGCGCGTAAATCGCTAAAAAGGGGTTCGTTTTAGCGATTTACGCGCAATGTTGTGTCTTCTGGAGATTGAAATGGACTAGATTTTGTCGCCCACCAATCCGAGACTTTGTTAAGCAGACTCGACTTCAGACACAAGTTTGTTCCGATATTCGGCGACGATTACCCGAGAAATAATAGTACGGTCAGTGTATAAAGCATCACCAGTGCTGTCGCCTGCATAGCAATGAATGTTACCAGTTTGCAACTCATCATTGATATGCATAAGAAACAGCGTTGGTGATAGCACGCAGCCTTGAACACCAGCGTTAATAGGCTTGTAATCAGAGCATGCACCGTCTACTACGAACTTGATGCTCTGATTAGCAAGAAAACTAGTGATCCAATGGCACAATTTCTCGGGAAGCTCATCAGCTGATCGACCACGACGAAAACCATATTGGCGGTCAGTCATCAGCTGATGATCCTCAAGGTACCTCATGAGCTGGCAGTTTAAAATAAACTCCATTATTATGACGTCCAACTACAGGCTTATCGCAGCCACGGAGGTGACGGCGATAAGCCTGTAGTTGGACAGGTCCGAGCGGTCGCCTTTTTAGGGATCGGGTGGACCAAATCTGTATTCCGAGAATTCGGGACCTATGCCTTGGGAGTAGGAGTACCGGAAAAGGCGCGTTAAAATCGGTGCCAACTCCGGAGCACACGTCTTCAGCACAATGGGAGGGAGTCCATCCGGCCCACTCGACTTACTGACGTCCAGGGAGAAGAGTGCTTTGCGAACCGAGCGCTGTGTAAACCGCACATCCGGCATGGAGAACTCACACCGCGAGATGGTGGGCGGTGTGTTCCCCAGTCATCGAGAGTCGAGTTGGACGCAAAGAGAGAGCCTAACAGATCGGCTTTCTCCTTTGCGGCATGGGCCAGTGAGTCGTCCTCTCTGTGCAGAGATGTAAGAGATGACTGACTGAAGTTCCCTAGGACTGCCTTGGCAAGAGACCAGAATGCACGGGTTCCCGAAGAAAAGCGAACTAGCTTCTAGCCAATTCTGCCGATGTGCTCAGACCTTGCCTTGGCAATTACTCTTTTGAAGGACCTGGAGGCGGAATTATAGTTCTTTTTAAGAGCGCTGGTGTTTACATCCGAGACGTTGATGCGTCAGCCCAGGCCCGTAGCACTCCTGCTTATAGCGTGATGCTATTATACAGGAGCGGCTAAGCCATGGCTGGGATCTGCCTCCGATGGGCACCACAGAGGACGAAATAAAAAGTTCCATACCCTGAAGTAACATATCAGCGACAAAATCAGCAACAACGCAAGGATCGTCCGGCGAGAAACAAACCCGCCCCCAAGGGTAGGATGCAAAAAAAGACCTCATCCCATCCCAATCGACCGACCTATAGTGCCAAGCACGGCGGCAGCCTGCAGAATGCAACCGCAACGTTAAAGTGACTAGCACCACACTCCGGACAAGACAATGGTTCGAGGAGCCTAGAGGGGCGTCGACGGAAACCCGATATCCGTCCAGATGAGAGGTCAGCAGAAGGTCCAATAGGGAAGGTGTATGATCTTCCACATCTGAAATCCGCGTAGGCGCAGTAACCAGTTGTGTCAGACCATATGCCAAAGCAGTCATAAACAGATCTCCAATGATAGGTTAAACGTGAACAACGTTATTGTCTAGAAACTTTTTAAACATTTATTTACATACATCATTGCCACAAGGTATGCGACCGAAGCATTTATTTCTTGGGAAAAGGGGAACAATGACTTTTTTATTTTTCATGGAAAATTGTCATGTTGTAAATATAATCGCCGGGTAGGCTGCTTTCTGTCTGTCGTTTTATTAATATAATGAAAAGACAAAATAAGAAAAAAATGACAGTCTTGTATATTTGACAGTGATGGTGGTGCTCAGTAAAAGATGCGCGGGATGTTGTGTTAAAAAGTTGTCGGAATGGCTTAGGTTCGGAATATCGAGTTCAGATTTACATACATACCTGTGAATGTATCTCTCTTTTAATTCTGAGTATTTCATCCTTGTCTCTGTTAGTCTTTTTGGCTAATGCCTTCACATCTTCTTTCCTCGAATTCGCAAGTTTATTTAGTATCTCCTTCTTTTCTGCTTCTAACATATCCTGGAATCAAATAACACAAAAACTGTAAGCATGAAATAGAAATACTTAAACTTGACTGCAATGTCAATATTTTGGAGTTTTGGAATTTGGACGAATTGGCGCTGATTCTGCCCTCTGTCGATTAATCTTAGCACTACGCATTATACGCGAATAAACTTTTCATCCAGAGCATGACGGATATTAGTATCGAATATTCTTTATAGGCAGAAATATATCGCTTAAAGAAAGTACTTTACACTTGATAAAAGTAAATAATCAAAAGAGTGACATGACTTATACTCGTATTTATAAAGAAGTAATTACTTGTTGCCAAGTAATTTCTTAGTCAAGTCATTACTTAAGGTTAGAATTCTTAATTACAAAATCTCATTCTATAGTTAAGTAACACACGTTACTTACTTGAGCAAATGCCCAAGTAACACTCTACGTTTGGTGGTTGTTTATGTGTTCATAAACATAGTTCTTCATTATTATGAACGATTCTTGACTTAATGTCAAAGGTTTCGAAATAACCAACAATTTTAAGGCATAAAATTCCGTATGTTAAAACTTACGAACGACGATTAACACGATTTTTATGACGCCGAAAATAAATATTCGTAAAAAATGTCGAAGTTAGATACCGTCTAAACTTTTAAAGTAAGACGGTTCATTTAGCAGAAATAACATAATCCCGAAAAAAGAGTTACATATATTCATGTAATCACTTGTCAGTTCTATAAAGGGAGATGAGTTGGAGATGTGAGGTGGCATGAAAGGGTTGTCACCCGGGCTTGCCTAGCTAAGATCTATTTGTCTATTGTGGCAACTTCGGTACCACATGAGCGCTTACTATGCGGTACAGGTTGTCAAAATCGTTATTTTAAAATTCAACTCTAAAGAAATAAACGTAAAAGTTTAAAAAAATTAATTCTTGTTTTCTGTTAAAAATAATTATTATTCGATAAAATTAAATGTGTTAAAGTAAATAGTGTAAAACTTACAACATAAATATAATGTTTGATTATTATACTTATTTGTTTAATTTCTGTTCTTATGATTATTTATTAGATATACCCTCGGCGTCACAAAAATCGCACCTCTTTAAATTTTTACTTTAAACTACTTTTAAATCCGTTTAATCAATGGTAAGTCTATGAGTATGTTACATCATTGGAAAGGTAATTAAATGTACTCGTTAGAAAAAAATAATTAATGGTTATCATGTGTTTTTACCGGGAAATAAAAAAAAGTTAATACTAACGAGAAGAAAATTACGATTTATTGCAATTTAAAAAATTAAATAAAAACATGTTTTAAAACGGCCTAAAACCCAGCACTACCACCCCTTGCCTTAATTACTGCTTCCGTACGGTCTTTCATTGATCTAATCAACGTAATAATGCGTTTTGGGGGAATTTTGATTACAAGTCCGTACTCGCTGCTTTACAGAGGTAAAGCATGATGATGACCATGAATACCCAGAGGTGCTCTATCGAGTTTATGTCTGGACTTTGCGCCAGCCACCTCATACCAGAGATCCCGACCTCTTACAGGTAATCATATACAACTAATGCAGTGTGGCATTAATGTAAATCCATCGATTTCCATTATGTATCGGTGAGCAGTCAGCGACACTTGACCACGAGCACCTCCATTCCGGGAAACACAGACAAGGCTGGTTTTGGCGTCGACTGATATGCCACCCAAGAACATGCATGAGCCACCCTTGAATCCAACTGTTTCTTCAATACAGGCTTGTGCAAATCGTTCCCCTTGCCTTCTGTATACTCTTCTGCGTTTATCATTGCAGAAAAGACATATTCTGTATACTCTTCTGCATTTATCATTGCAGAAAAGACATACTCTCATCTCATCCGAAAAAAGTACCATCCTCCATTGTTCGATCGTCCAATCAATATGATCGCGTGCAAATTACAATCGATCTCTACGATGCTGTGTGGTCAATTTTGGATCAGTTGCAGGCCTATGCGCTGCACTTTTCATTTCTCTTAACCGTCTTCTGATCGTAGACACGCTTACAGATGTTCTGCGAGCTGATCGTAACTGCTGTTGCAGTTAGTTCTACACCATTCGAGAATCTATTGCGTAAAGATGTCGATACAATGAATCGATCGTCTCTCTGAGATGTGCAGCGCTGTCGTCGAGATCCACACCTCCGAATATAGCCACCAGTGTCTTGGAACCGTTGGAATACTCGTCAAATGGAAAAACGGGATAGATTTAGTTGCCGAGTGACATCACACGGTCGCATCCCTGACTGCAGTAGCGCAATCACTTGAGCGGCTTCACCAGCAGTGGTATCCATGTTGTAGGGTTTTTAGCTTGCTTCAGAAGTTTACGTGTATCCTCTTAAACGTTTTGAAAGCGAACGACTCACATTTTACCTGTACCGGCCCTTTTATAGCACATAACGCACCGCAACTAGTGATCTTTATGACGCGTATTTTTGAAACAGTTTTTTCAACGTCTCGTACTCAGAAAATTAGTTAAAATTAATAATTAATTAAAATTATGAAACAAAATGGTTGTTAATTTAAAGGCTAATAAACGCATTGAATAAAACTATTATTTACGGATTTTAATTTTTTTTTTATTATCCCGACGTTTCGGGTGCTTTACGTCGGGATAATAAAAATAAATTAAAGTTGAATTAAACGCGATAAAATCCGTAATTAATAGTTTTAAGCAATGTGTAGTGTTCGCGTAAATTTAAGAAATCATTATGTTAATAAACTCACTTTCAGTTGATACCAATATTGATTTGATTAAATGTAAACACTGAGAGCCAGATACTCAAGTAAAATTTTTTCGAGGAGGTGCGATTTTTGTGACGCCGAGGGTATATATTTGAAAAAAAAATTCCAATTCTATCTCCTCTAATATAATATTATAATCTATATTGTCTACAACAGCAAAAACCGTTCCAATGCTATCCAAAGTTTTCATTTTTTATCCAAAATAACCTCAAAGTAGTGCTTAAGTAAAGGAAATGGTGACTATTACTTGGCTGAGTATTCTAACTTTTGACAGTTCTAACTTGGAGCAATTACTTAACTATCGAATACAAATCGTTACTTAAGTGATTACTTTTACTCAAGTAATTACTTTTACTTGTTTATAAATACGGGTGTTAGTGTGTCTTAGCGGTGGTGTTAGTAAGTGACTTAGCGGTCAGCCGCCGTAGAGTCAACATCACCTGAAGATGCCTCGTATAGAGGCGAAACACGTGTCGCATTGTCGTCGATGGTGTGTCATTCCTGGAATAGTGGTGTTGGGAGTAGTGGTGCCGGGAGTATGGGAGTAGTGGTGACGGGATTAGTGCACGCACTTGAGGGAGGGCGGGATTTGCTCTTCAATCCAGGTAAGACACATCATTGTAATTTTTGCTTCGCATTTCGCATTTCCGCAAAGTAACGCCTGATTCTATCAATTCTCTTAAAATTAGGTACGACATATTATTTTTATTTTTTTACGCTGCTTGTTTGTGAGAGCGTGGTTCTTCTTCGATCGAGCCGACCCATTCGTGTTGGAACCATAATATAGCTGCAGCGTGGCTCTACCACGTATGACATTTGTAAAATAAAGTTGCTTATAGTATAGTTGTAGTTGTGTTGTTTCAATAAGTACCTACATCAATCATCTATTTAAAAGTCAAAATGCGGTAATCACTGAAGGCTATGATGGAATGCCTCGTTACAAGTAAAAAGTATGAGAGAGAGAGAGAGAGAGAAAGAGAGAGAGAGAGAGAGAGAGAGAGAGAGAGATACACTAATCATACGAAACACAGCAGCATATACCGGTATTCTGTGACGTGGATAGTCCATTCCCGATCGAGCCGGTTCATTCAGGCTACTATCATAATATAGCTGCAGCATCTACTACGTATATATGGATCAACCGAATACATACGACTTTATATGGGTTTACTACGCTAGACCATAGACTGCCTCGTTGGTCTAGGGGTTGTAGTAGTGCGACTGCTGATTATGAGTTCCTAGGTTCAAATCCCGGGTCGGAGCAAAAATCAATTATTGAGTTTTTCTGTCAAGAAATTCTCAGTAGCTGCCCGGAGTCAGGAAGTTTGCAATATCTCACCCACGTGGCTCGGAAAGCACGTAAAGCCGTTGGTCCTGCGCCTTATCTCTCTCCGGTCGTGTCGGTTTACCGTCCCATCGGATTACGAGAGTGAGGGAATAGAGAGTGCACCTGTGCTTGCGCATACACTTGGGCACTATAATCCTGTCCTGCGCCGATGGCTAGCCTCCGTAAAGGCATGCCGCCGTGGCCGAAATCGGTCTGGAGGACATTACGCATAGTAAAATTAGGTATAGTAAGCTTGTGGGTGGTATTTACCGTGAGCGCTTTCATCTGGTGGCGTTGCTCGGCGCTGAGTATCTTGTCGAGCGTGGCGTAGATGGCGTGGTGGTAGCGCAGCCGCAGCTCGCGCTCCGCCGCCTCGCTGCTGTCCTCACCGCCCGAGCCCGCGCCCCCGCCGCCGCCCCCGCTTCCACTTCCGCTCCCGCTTCCGCTCCCACTGCCCGCCAACGCCAAGCCTGTTCCACTCGAGTTTGCATCGCCGCTACTGTGATCAATATACAATATTTTTTTTCAATTTAGGTTACAAGTAGTTCTTATTAAAAGCCATGCTCCTGAGAAGAACCAACAAGTAACTCAGCGAAACTATTTAATGTTGTGCAAAAAAAAGGAAATCGTTATGAATAAAAGTGACTTGATATTATTATTTTATTCTTCTTATTGTATCACATTCCTTATTTTGATAATCTATATTGACAGCGAACAGGTTCAATGATTTGACATTTCTATCGGAAACAGAATACAAAAATTTCTGGTATATCGAAAAATAACCTACTGAGTCCTTATCAATCTGGTTTTCGTTCCGGTCACAGCACCACCACTGCTTAGCTAAAAGTTACTAACGATATAAAACACGAAATGGCTTGATTCTGGTATGCCGCAAGGTGGAATTTTATCTCCCATATATTTTTTAGTTTTCAATAACTAAATATCCTCTCGTCATTGATTGTTCGTTCCATCAATATGCAGACGATCTCCAAATATATGTGCAGTCAGATATCGATAATCTACATGATGCTACCGGTAAATTTAAACTATAATTTGAAGGCATTTTTATAATTGGTCATCGCGTTATGGCATTTCTGTCAATCCATCTAAATGTTAAACAATGCTTATTCGCAGCTCAAGAATGCTAGCAAAAAATGACGTCAGTTGCTTGCCACCCATATACTATAATGATAATTTGATCCCGTTCTCGGACTGGGTTAAAACTTGGATTTATACATGGATAAAACGTTGAACTGGGGAAAAAGTGTCACTGAAGTCAGTCATAAAGTCACTTCTACCTTAAGATCGGTCTGAAAAACTTTTTCCCATGCAAAACTAAGCATATACTTGTCACAACTCATCTTGCCTGTCATTGATTATGCAGATGTTTGCTACTCAGACTTGAACCAAAATCTTCTCAATAAGCTTGAGCGCCTTCTTAATAACTACATATTCAGGTTTATTATTGGCCTTTGAAAGTATGACCTTAAATGGCTAACTATCCGAGAAAGGCGCACTTCGAGAATATTGTCTGTTTTCTACTCCATTTTGAATGAATTGTCCTCCCCTTCCTAAGAAGATTTCAGTTCCACTCCATTTTACTAGCTTTATCGGCAATTTGTTACTGTTCAGGCCTACAATACTCTGGAACTCCTTACCTGAGGACCCGTATTTGTTGGTATTTATATCTATATAAATTTATTATATTTAGTTATTTCACCACCAGTTTAGTCACCTGCCACTAATTACTCATGGGTTGACTGGCAAAGAATGCTAACTGGCATTAAGTCCGCAGTTTTATAATCTTTATGGTTAGTACAATAAAGTTTTTAAACAAATAAATGATGGTGACAAATGAGCACAGTCCTCCTAAATGTAAGTGAATATGCTGTGGCTAAATCTACATCTACCCTCAATCAAGAATCACAACGCAAATACGTTGTCACCTCTGAGGACTAAGATGGAAGGCCTCGTTTCTAGTAAAAAGGGAATCGGGTTCCCTACAGTCACCATTCAAAACACACCAGTGTTACTCTGCTATTATACGCTTAAATTCTCTGAAAGCGAGGTCCTTTCCCTGTCGAGTCGACTCATTCACACTACAACGTATAAAAATGGAATGCAAGCCTAAATGAAAAAGGAAGTTGATGTATGAACAACGAAGCATCTTACATGTTTCTAGAGGAGAGCCCCCTGCGGAAGAATTTAGACAAGGGACGGTCACGTTTGCGGCGCAGTAGCTCCAGCTTGCGCGCCAGTTCCGCTCGTTTGTCTCGCGCCGGCTTCGAATCCAGGAGCGCTGCCAACGCTGCGCCCAACGCCGCCTCTGATGATCCGTTGCTCTCCTTCTCCTTCTCCTCTGCAACGACAAGGAACACCAGCCTACTGGCGTGCTATTGCTTGTGCGATAACTTACACATATTTTACAAAATCACTGATTATAAATACATAAAATAGTCAGTTTCATTCATAGAATAAGGGTGGCAAACGAGAACACAGTCCACCTGATAATAAACGGATGCAGTTGCCCATAGACATTCAGAAGCGCTGCATGAGTTTAAGAAGAAATGCCTCGTTTCCAGTAAAAAAGATTTCCGGTTCTCGACTACGAAACACAGCAGCATTGAGCTGCTTGCTGCTTTCACGCTAGCATTCTATGAAGGCATGGCAGCATCAGCATCTTTTTCCAATCGAGATGATGAGCAGGACAGGAATAGTGCCCGAGTGCACAGTAATGCACAAGCTCAGGTGTTTTCTCTATTCCCTCACTCCCATAGCCCGATGGTACGGCAATCCGACAGGCTTACTTGCTTTTCGAGGCACGCGGTTTAAACATTACAAACAAACTTCCTGATTCCGGACTGCTATTGAGAATTTCTTAACAGAAAAACACAATAGCAGTTTTTACCCAACCCGGAGAATTCGAAACCGTGAACACATGATCAGCTGCCGCGTTAAGCCCTACAATTAACAAAATACTTAATTAACAACGAAAATCTTAAGAAGCCTCAAAGATATATTATCACTGCCAAGAGCTAGTATAGCCGAGCCGTGGTAGCTCCGATGGTTAGCGCTCGCTGTAAAATTTCACAGTACGCGAGTAAACCGGGTTCGATTCCCGCCGGCACCAATGAAATTGTTAATTGCAATTTTAAGTACTGATTTACCACTTGCTCGGCGGTGAAGGAAAACATCGTGAGGAAACCTGCATGTCTGAGAAATAAGAAAAAAAATTCGAAGACATGTGAAGTTCGCCAACACGCATTGGGGCAGCGCGGCGGACATTATCTTGCCCTAAAACCCTCGCAGAAATGAGGGAAGGCCTGTGCCCAGCAGTGGGACGTATATAGGCTGTAACTTTACTTTACAAGAGCTAGTATACGAATGATTTATGAGTCACAACTGCACGTTAATAAGGGAAGCGTGGGCATAGAGGTGGAGTCCGGGCGCCGAAACTGCATACCAGACATGCGCCTAATTGTTTTCGTGAAGTAGTAAAGTGTTGTACGATACAGCATACACATAAAAATTATAAAATACACATTATGTATTTGCAGGTGTGTTTTCAGTATATAAAGATAAATAAATAAATAATAATTGTAGATACTTAAAACGTACCTCTCGAAAACTTATCATCTAATGGCTGCGGCGCAGGAACAGAGGTAAGTGCGGGTGATGGCACCGTGGTATCCATGTCGAGGGACTTCCTCATATCGAGTCCCATTCCCACCTTATTTGGACTTGTGTCTAGTGTACCCTCCGGTTTGATCTACAAATAAATATACAAACTTTGAACAAATATTAGCAATAAAACCCAATTTACAAAAAAAAATTTCATTACAATCATGAACTTAACAGCCTATTTTAAATTTACAGTTGATGAGCACAGGGTCCACACTACTAGTTGCCAGTTAATAGTATAGCGTAAAACTTCGTCGCGACCTGAGGATCTGAGGGTAAGGGCACTATGGCATTTTAGCTGATAAAAGTCCAACATAAATACTACGTTCCTCCAACGGGTTTTCATAGAGAATTACCCCACGTCACTGACCTCTATTATACAAACTTGTATAAATAAAGCGTACTTGTACGCTGGACTGGCCTATACCCTACAAAAATTTTGTACCGATTTGAAGCGCCGCCATTGAACTAATCGGGAACTAAAACTGACATAATATTAAAATTATTAATATTTACGTTGCAACCATCCGCTAAATTAAATACAATGATGTGTCTTACCTAGTTTGAAGAGCACCTCCCGCCCTCCCTCAATTGCGTGCACTAATCCCGTCACCACTAATTCCAGCACCACTACTCCCAACACCACTATTCTAGGAAAGACACACCATCGACGATAATACGACACGTGTTTCGCCTCTACACGAGGCATCTTCAGGTGATGTAGACTCTACGGCGGCTGACCATAGCGTTTATGTAAATAATAGCTTTCCCCTTAACGGATTCCAGCCTTATCGTGGTGAGGGGGGGGGGCTCCGTAGCCATGGTTTGGTAACCCAACGTAAAAGTAGGAACACCCATTTGGCTGGCCTGAAGTGTTTGGCCCGAGGTAGTGTTGGCGAGCCCACTTAAGATGTGTGTTGGTGGCCTGAGACTAAAAAAGTCCTCCCCCTATATCGCTGCAGCCGAGGTGGAGTCACAAGGGACGAGGAGTGTTGGTATGTTTATATAAGTAAGTTTTTTTTTCTTACTATATCTTACTTACTACTCGTTCGCGGGAGATCCAATAGCTGGTACCCAGCGCATTGCTACCGCAGAAGAACCGGAGACCCTTTTTACTGGAAAAGAGGCATTCTATCTTAGTCCTCACGGGTGACAACCCATCTGCATTTTGATTCGTGATCGCGGATAGATGTAGATGTCTACGGGCCGCAGCAACCACTTACCATCAGGTGGACTGTGTGCTCGTTTGTGACCCTTATACTATTAAAAAAAAAAGAAATAATTGTGGAAATATCGTTTAAAATTTTGAAGAGTTGAATTGTTTAATTAGGAATGAATGAATACACTCATTGAAATTGTATGATCTATAACGTTCAAATAAATAATCACGCTACGATACGCGCGCCATCTAATGTAAGTTGATTGTACTATGCTTATAACCTTCAGGCAAGTGCAAGCAATAAGTTGACAAAAAACATAAAACACCAACAAACGAACATTAATTATTATATATGATAGTTTATTCGGTCTATAGACAGACCTGTTGATATTTAGCATATGCGTTACTTCAGCAGCTGATTTATTATCTATAATACTAGAATTGAATGAACGGTTGACAATTCTTTGCGAAGTTATGTTTTATTTTTATTTTGTATAGTTACTTCAGTTGAATATTTTCCAGTACTAATTGAATATTCGCGAAAGAACCAACATATCCAATGGTGAAACCTGGAACAAAATCCATTCTGTAGTTAAGATTAAAAACGTAGATAGAACAACGCAGTGACTATCTTGGTTTTATATGAGATATAAAGCTTGCGTCTAAGTCCTGGGTATTAATTGATAGGATTTATTTATTGTACGGTAGTATATCAATAGAATTTTTACCGATATATTTTGTCACACGGTCTTAACTCTATTATTAGTTCCGACGCCGCTCACTTCTGCTGTCAGCGCCAAAATAGCGAAAATTAAATCGCCTCATTATGCCACGGTTTATAGCCAGTCCATATAAAGAGGTCAGTGCCCACAGTAAAATACCACGATGACTTTTTTATACAAGTAAGCGTGATAAATGAACAGACAGTCAACCTGCTGGTAAGTGAACACTGTGACCTATAGACGGTCATTATCACATTTTCGGTTACAAGTTACATTATCGGTTACAAATCCAAATGCAGATGCGTTTTCTAAAAGGGTGTGGGCAATGTTTAGTTACGATATTTCAAAAAGCGATTCGTTTGTCACATTCCTGTAGCTTGGGCATGAAAAAGAAAAGTATAAAATAATATAGTGGTTTTACAAAATATGACGACTTAATATGGTTTAATTTTAAATGTAGGTTTGCCGCGTAGTGATGGCCTGAAGAATGTCCACTACCACGTATTGTACGGTGAGTGTCGTAAGGAGCGAAATTGAGAACGAACCAACTAGAAAATAAACAAACTGCGGTTTCCAGTCCGCCTATCGCAACGTGACTACAATAGCACACGAGAAAATCTAAGAGAAATGCCATGTTCTGCGATGGACATTGGTGAGTGAGTAATGAACGAATGAATGAATTTTTAGTCGTCATAGATTGCCAAATGAAAGTGTTGTTTCAAAAACAGTTTAACATTCACGTCATGTATAATAAAATGTTGTTTAAAAAATCCTGTGGATGGAGTTTTATTCACATCTCATTGGTTGGCAGTCCCACACGGTGCGTTTCACCGGAAATTTTCAGCCACCCAAACACAAAGTGGATTTTACTGTTATCAGCTGTTTTCTCGAACTGATATGACTTATGGAAGAGCTTTTTTAAAATGCTGGCAACGCTCTTACAATTCCTTTGGTGTTCCGAATTTTCATGGGTGACGGCAATCACTAATGTCCTGCAGACAGAATTTCAGTCGCGGCGTCAAACTGGTACTAGCCATCGGCGCAGGTCAGGATTATAGTGACCAAGTGTATGCACAAACACAGTTGCACTCTCTGTTCCTTCACTCTCATAGTCCAATGGGACGGTAATCCGACACGACCGGAGAGAGAGGTAAGGCGCAGGACCAATAACTTTACATGCTTTACTGAGAATTTCTTCACAAATAAACTTAATAACTGAGTTTAGACCCGCTATTTGAATCCGGGATCTCATGATCAGCAATTGCGTTTACTACCACTAGATCAAGGCAACGATCACTAGGTTTCGGGTGAGCCGTATGCGCATATCTACAGCCGTCCACAGCCGTGTATTTCATTTGAATACGTGTCCGTAACGAATCAGCTTTAAAATGGCGGCGAATCTCCTTCGCCGCGCGCAACCCGTCTCAGTCCTAACTCAATGTAAATAATTCTTTGATACTTTAGCTATTGAGTGGTGTAATTAAATATTGGATGTAGGTGATATATATGCAGCTGCAACGCTCTATATCGCTCGATTTTGTTATCGTCAGTTTTCTGAATCGCTTCTCACTATGGAAACAAGTTCAAAACCGTGTTCACGTTAAAAGTAAGATATAAGGGTGTGTACAGACCGATGCTGGTCGTCGCGGCGCGAGGTGCGGCGCGTCGTCGGGCGCGGGCGGCTCGTCCGTGTCGTCGGTGAGCACGGCCAGCTGGTGCTCGCGCTTGTCCAGCTCGCTCTGGTACTTAATCGGGTTGGCCAGCGCCTCCGCCAGCTCCGACAGCCGGTCCGGCACGTAGTCCTGCAACAAACACCACATATTTATCTCTCATTTTATATTACACTGTAGAAACGAAAAAGAAAATATTTCAAAATCATACACACCGAATGATGACCGTTTTTGAAATCGCTTACGACTTATAAAGTGAAATTAATAAAGTGACTTATAAGCTTATAAGTCATAAATTTGGAATTTAAAACTAGTGTTCTTTATCATAAACAAATAAATGATCTACACACAGTATAAAGTTTAAAAAATTCGCAACAAAGTATTCCGAGCAAACACCGTGTTTGTATATTTCTTAAGCGTAACGTAACGTTATAAAAAAACGTAGTCTATGACAATGCGGAGCTGTTACGATTCTTAAAAAAAGCTTGCATCATGACACTCGACACTTTAAAATCAGAAGTCGCAAAATAAGTTATTTATTTATGAAAAATATATACACAAATACAGAAATACAAACATACGTACGTACATATATAGTATATACACCCGAAAAACATAAACGTATTTCCTGGTCAGTCGAATAAAAAGTTCGAAAATAGGTTTATAGTGTTTTATCGCATTTGTTAGGAAATCACTTTTTAAAAAAGTTTGACATAATTATGCATTCTTTTGAATAGAATAGACGATAGAACATTTATTTTATCCATAAATAATAATGTATACGAGCACGCACCTTAACGACAACAAGCAACAATACGCTAGCTGGCAACGGCAGACCAAGCTCTGTGCGCAAATTGACATGGCGATATCCGGGCCGAAGTCCCAGCACGGGCAGCACGCGGTGACCCAGCAGCCGTCCACTCTCTTCGTGTGCGGCAATTCGAAGCATCGCCAGCTCGGGCAACACTACCTGGAAACAGAAACGGAGTTAAATATACGTTTTGCAAAGTCATTATATCCCCCAATAAATACAATGGTAAAAAAAATATTAATAGTGGTCGATTGGCCGCAGAAATGTAGGTATGTCACAATACACCACTGCCGCTCGACCGCCTTAAAAATGTATTCAACAAATATAAAACATATTACATCGATAAAGTATTTAATCAAAACACAAATAACATGGTGTTGACGACAAAGTTCATCTAGATTAATGGAATCCTCCGTCGAGTTTCCGCCTGACTTTTATAGCCGTAGTTTGATCAATCTCGGCGAATCAAAGGGAAACCTTAAAAGACCATGTCTTCATTAAGTCCGCCATATGTACTACTTTGTGTATGAAAGTATAAATAAATAAATAATTTATTTGAAAATTGTTTTTCAAAGGAAACTAAATTGTATACATAAAATTGTTCAGTAAATCATTGTTTATGAAAAAACAAAAGTAACGGGCTAGACCAGCAAATATACGTTCACGTAAATTTTAACAATAAAACACCCTAGTATACGAAATTAGTTTGTTTCTACCAATGTATCTAGTAGTTAGATTGGTAGACAGAAACTAATATCAAGAGAAGAGAATAAAGCTGAGAACTTGTCTGAGTCATAATCGCCACGTTTAGCAGTCAGTATCTCTTTTCACACCATTGCTTTTGCTAGCCATTGCCGGTCTGGATATTTTGATATTTCATACAATGTGAGGGCCGGCCCTACACACCTAGGATGAGGATGGAGTGACGACCTGGTTAGATTTAATGTGGTAATTATTTCGTTATCTATTATAAGGCACAAGATTTACAATTATTTTAATATTAATCGACACGCGCAACATTTTCATACGTCGAGTCGTACGTTTACGCTTATGCTGTGTCATGGCGATGAGAAAGAAAGAAACTAATTATTGTTCATGCAAACAACAGTTATATAAACGATACTAGCTAATACTCGCTCGCTTCGTTGGGCGAACGATAATCTGCGCCAAGTCGAGCAAAAAAGCGGCACGGCCGTACCATACTTTTCTCGAAGCAATTCAGGCCATTTTCGACCCCCTATAACTTCGTAGTGGATAAAAATAGAAGCCTGAATTTTCAGTAACCCAGTAGGCATTGTATAAACGTGGTATATTTCATATTTCATTCAATTTGAACCAGTAGTTTAAGAATTATAACTAGTCAAAGTTTCCTAATTTTGTCACTCACTGACTGGCCGATCACCAAAACTCTAAGGCACTTCTAGCAGACATAAAAGCTTCAAATTTAGAATACGATTAGAGTTTAGTGTATAAATCAAGGAAAAACTAAAATATTTTTTTTATTTCGGTCCGGTTTTCTAGATACACCAACTGCATAAATAACTTAATCTATTCTATCTGTAATCCCATATAAATATATAGAATTACAAAGTTACATTTGCGGTGAATGAATCGGTGTTCTTGTATATGTATAATAGGTATAGATAGGTACGTTGTTGGTATTCAAGAAGTAGAAGGTACCGGAAAGGAAAAGCAATATAAATAAGCAAAATCGTTTTCATGCGATGAACTAGTCAATCTATATATTTAAAACATAAAAGATTTTTTACATTGGTATGGTCACTATAAAATGTTGTTACTAGGTTAGCTAATTACATAATAACCTAAAACAGAAGGACCCTTAAGTAGGGACTGAATAAATTAACCGACTTGGTATTACTTGGATCTCACAACTTTATACGGTAGAAGAACTGAGTTGCAGCTTAGTTTTTTTCACAAGTAATGTTTTTGATGGCATATTTTATTGCGGAACCTAGATGTAAAATATCAATTTTTTGATGGGACTATCGTGAAATGCGTTCTGTGAGCTTCTACGTTGCGAAATTAGTAACTATACTAAATTTCACGTCAATAGGATGTATAGTTTTAAAGATAACGTGAGGAGTTGGTCAGTTAGTGGTATTTCACTTGTCTTATCTTCTTATATATAAAAATGAATTGCTATCCTTACTCTTGCTAAAACTAGAAAACGGGTCGAACGATTTTGGTGAATTTTTTGTGTGTTTTTGAGTAGGTTCCTTGATGGTTTAAAACTCAATTGAACCCAGCAGATGGGGCTGTTGTCGAGATCTAGAAATTACACGTGCAAAACCGGGGCAGATCGCTAGTATAGATTTGATAATTCACGATAGTGATTATAAATTTTATTTGTCTACCTGGGCAGATTTCTTCCAGTTGACCTAGTATTGTTTTCAAATTAGACTTTAGTAGACAGGTGCGTGTGCGTATGCGTGCTTGCATGCGTGTGTGTTTCAAATTTAATTTTTTCAATGTTTCACAATTTCAAAATTCACAAGAACAAACATCCAGACCCGGAACAATTATTTGTAGATCATACAAATACTTGTTCCGTGCTGGATTCGAACTAACTTTATACGCCTCCATAAAAGATTCATTTCGCCATCACGCTTTAGGTTGTTCTATCTTTTTTCAATCATATTCATGATGATAAAGGTTTATTACAAAAAGCGGGTAATCTGTGGCCCGACGCGATGGTGTTGAACGCGAACTTCTACTGCCACAGGTATTGACAGAAACACCACGTTTTAATGAAATATTAAATTAAATAAAAAGCTTGTCGTTATGGTGGACCCCTCCAGGCGTAATTTGTTTAAAACTTCTTTTTCATTGAAAATTTTATCAATTGAGACAGACCATTTACCAAGGGAGAATTTATAAACTGCGCTAAAATATCGATTAAGGGTACTCTTTATTTGGCCTATCTTTAATGTATCGCCAATTTGGTCGATAAACTTCACGTCTAGGGCGTCCCTTGTCAATTCTGATACACTACTGAAGCATATAATTTAATTTGTCACTGTTACCTCATACATTCTTTCTACGTTTACAAACCACCGAACCGAAGTATTCCTTTCTTAACCCTGGCCATAACATCTTGCAAATCAGCCTTTTCTCTTACAAATTTCTTATCCTATCTTTAAGAGTTACTCCCAATATACTTTATAATGACCACATTTCTACATCATTAATTCTCCTTTAATGCTTCTTCTGCCACACCCAACTCTTACAGTCATACTACATAAAGCTTGGCATAGCATACAACATAAATGGCTCCCTATACGTCAAAGGCGATTGCTCCAGAATTTTACTTGTGCTCGTACTTTATTCAATTTTAAAAGATTCGAGGTCGCTTTCCTTGTCCTAAAGATAACTTTCAGTTTCTTCATTAAATCACAATAATTGTCTTTGTGTACCCAAAGTTGACTGGTATAGAATGCCATAGGCCATAATAAGTCCGTCCTATATAACTAAGTTAATACATTTAATTTTTTTAAGAGTTAAAGTAAATAAATATAAGTAGGGACTAACACAGCATTGTAAATTGCCACATTGACACATTCTGACTTCTCATTCACTCTGTGACCTGCACTATGTCTACCATTCCTGCTAAACACACATCCAAAATACACAAACTCTTCCACTTGCTCAATCAACACCCCTTCTATTCTCATTTCACGTATTGTTTTACATTCTTTTCTAATATAATCACTTTCTTAACACTTTGCGTAGCTCTTATGGACGCCAAGCCAGTCCTTGTACATAGGTCCCGTTGATTCTGACACAAGTAAAAAAGTCCCTATAAGATATTTTAATGCCCGTGTCAGTCCAGCGCTTAATCCAAACTTAGCCTTCCGTGGTTGAATTTATGTAAAACCCTGTCAAATTCATGGCATCAATGTTGTTGATGGAAATGGGTAAAAGGGTTCTCTTATGCTGCTACAAGAGAACAAAATCATCAATGATAATTAATCAACAACCTAATCAACATTATATTGCTATAAATATTTTCCATTTATCAGCCATTTGAGTATATAATTTACTGATTAAGTAGAAGGCTTAATTAAGTGCGAACAAGTATCATTGATTGTTATTACTTTATTTTATTAATTACCTAATTGATGCGTCAACGTATCTTGTGGAAAACTTTCGCAATATACACTTTGAATGAATATCTTCCCCAGGGAATGGGTAAGTCAAAAATAATATTGACTGGTCGGTATTGATCGGATATATTTTTATAGAAGAGAGCAAATGAGGATGCGCCTCACCTGATGGTAATTGTCGAGGTAAAACCAGTAAGTAACACCAGGGGAATTGCAAGTGCGTTGCCGCAATTTAACACGAGCTAAACGAATGGTGGTTTTACACTATATAAAATAAAATATCACAAGCTCAAGAATAATCATTTAAGGTAGCACCTATAGCTGAAAAGCTAAACCGCGAGGGAAGAGGACGACCACGTGCCTGGTGATCAAACATGCAGAAAGAGATCCTGAGAGAAAACCTGAGTACACTGACAAGCCAGAGTAGACCTCTCTGGTCTGGCGCAATCGTACAAGGAGACCCGACCCCAGTTAAACTGGGAAGAGGGTTCGACAAAGAAGAAGAGAAGCTCAAGAATAAACAATTATTAGAATGTCGTCTAGTCACATTAAAAATATATTAATGTGACTATTTAGACGAGATTAGAGAGAGAGAGAGAGAGAGATTTAAGGGATTGATTTTTTTTCTCCAATTTATATGGGAGCGCTCTTGAGGTAAAACTGTTCACAAAAACACAAAAAATATCGTGTTAAATACATAAAAAAGAAAACACAGTTAAATTGAGAACCTTTACTATGAGCCCTCCTTTTTATGAAGTCGGCTAATAAGTTTTGCGATAACAAAAACACACATGCCCAATAATAAATGCTGAAGCAATTTATTTTTAAAAATACATGCGAGTCTTTACGAGCGCAAATTAACGGACGTTTCGAGATTGGCTATAAATTTAAGGCGTTAGTACGTTTTAATCTGCCAACACATAATGCTACAGATTTATGGTCGCTCGCATTTTAACAACCACATGCGGTTTTTATATGACCATCTCCTTATGTGCTATTTTGACAAAATTTTGGATATAGTAGACTTATAAAAGTGTAACTCAGATTGAAAACAAAGCATATTAGAATTAAATGTGAACGACTTTTTAGTCTATGACAGATGTAATTCATTAAAATATTTTTATATACAGATACTGAAAGACTATTTATAAGAAACGGGACGCATATACGAAAATAGAAGAATTACTCTTCCAAATCAGTCTAAGCCATTTATTTACCTTTAATTTAAATCTTTATGACATCTATGACCGCTCGTAATAAATATAAGCCAATACGAAGGTCTTAGATATTCCTTAAAAACAAATAAATTAACTTACCTATCCTTATACTATTAAACGTGCAATATTTATATATTTGTTTTTTTTTTTTTTTGCTTAAACGATTTCAATGAAATTTTTAGGGCGTTTACGGGGGCGAAAAATTATCTAGCTACGTCTCATACCTGTGTTTCATGAAAACAGAATTTACAACTTAAAATAAAACACACAAATTTATACACAAGAATATAAATAAAATTATGCAGTAAATCTGCAACATCTTTTTGAAATTAAACCAGTTCGCGTAAATATAAGAATTTCTAAAATGACTTTAAAGAATAATTATTGTCAATTAGTCGACTTGTAACAAGACCGCTAAAACTAAAATTGAAGAGCACCTCAGCAGAGACGTTGGGACTAACAAAATGATGCTTTTTACGAGGACATTAAATTCTTACTCACGTTTGACATAATTAACTACGCGTTAACTAACGTCTAGTGGAAGGATGTATTGGCATTTTCTAATTTCGTAGGTACCTAATGTGCGTGATGAGCAACAAGTACCTATCTTAACAAAACAAATAAAAAATTAAATAACATAATATTTTAGTGTTTTATGACTTGACTATTAATTATATTTAGTTTTAACTTTCGTCCGATTTTCGGAAGTACAAATTTTATTATACATATATATACACGTTTTGAGTTCCCTGGAATCCCGATTCGTTTGTTTTAGTGAACGTCATGTGAATTCAAATGATGACAACATCGACTCGCAACAATTTAAATCGACAGTTAATTGGATAATTAATACCTGATAAGCTTTACATTAAAATTGATTTTGTATTGTTTAAAATAAGTCACCAAATGTGAAGATAGTGAGAACTGTCCAAACGGCACCCACGACCTTTTTTGTATCTTACTTCTTTTGAATTTATTTTATACAACATGTAGCAAAAATATTGTGATTCCCGTTAAGTGCATTATCATAGTTTTAATTAGTTAAGAAAGAAAAAGAAATAAATACTAACATTAATTTAAAGTAAATATTATTATTCTACTAACATCTATATGGACAGTCTGAATAAATATTATTATTATTATTTGGGGTATCTATATAGTTTTCTCATCTAGTTGGGTTCTATAAATATATAATTATAAATGAAAATGAAATGATAAATATACACAAATATCAATAAAAGAAAATAAATACAAAAATAAATAAATAAATAAAAGCCCAACTAAATGGAAGCCCTCGGCAGGGGAGATCAAACGGCCGAGGGTTAGGGGGAAAGGGATAGAAACCGGTGGACGATGCGGGCGGTATCGAGGAGTACCGCCTTCTGCATTCGAGCCCAGAGCGGTCCGTCACGGAGTCCCAGTCGCCTCAAATGACCAGAAAGTCTGACGGGGACTAGCCTGTTAGCAGAGACGACTACAGGAATAATTTCGGTCGGCAGACTACCCCTCATGTCGGTCACCTCGTGAGCCAGGTCCATATATTTTGTTTGCTTATCTCATTCGGCTTTCACTTGGTTCTCGTCATATGGAATATGACGTATACTGATTCTAATAACGCACTTAATGGGAGCCACTGGGTTTTATCACATGTTGTGTATTATATGTATTTACTAGAGTTACTCAATTCCGAAGTGACAATAAAACTTTAATGGGGTAATTAAGTCTAGGAAAATATACCACAAATTTTTGATAGACAAATCAAAAGTTTTTAATTTTTAATTAAACAAAAACTGTTTAAAAAAGGTTGTGTTATAAAATGGTTGCTAAAACCTATAGGAATAAAGTGATCGCTACCAAATGTTTCCTAAATCACTTTTTTATAATTAAGTGTGTACAACACAACATACATTATAAACTACCTATAATTTAAAATAGTCCCGCTAAGTTTCTCGGTGGTTCTTCCCAGAACAGTTTTTACCACACCGATTATTTACAAGCTTACACAGGTACAAGTACATGTATTTTGATAATCTGTATTAATAAACGATCTATTCCAATATTCCAACCATTGTAAGAAATGCAGAAAGTCGACGGATGCAGGTGGCTCAGGACCGTGAGCGTGCTTAGCGGGATTCCTTGGGGGAGGCCTATGTTCAACAGTGAACTTGTGAAGGACTGTAATGATGACGATGATAACTCCAACTAGACGAGAAAACACACTACATATAGAAATGGAAAAAATCGAGTTTTCATTTATTCTTTGAGACTGAATATAGTGGACTGCGACATGACATGAGTCGTAAAAACGGCAAGACTTCTAATATGTACAGCAAGAGAATGCAGTATTATACAATAGCCGGACGTTCGACTGACCATTCACGTGACGGAAAGTTTAAAATCGTCTACGCTCGTCCTAACTTTGTTTATTTATAGAATAAGGGTGACAAACGAGTACACAGTCCACCTGATGGTAAGTGTATACCACAATATATGCCCACAGTATATGGCCACAGCCCATAGACATCAACATTTATCCTCTATTAAGAATCAAAATGCAGATGAGCACTAAAATGGAATGCTTCGTTTCCGGTTAAAAGGGTCTCCGGTTCTCTACACTCGCCATATGAAACACAGCAGCCGTAATCTGCTATTTTACGCTAATCTTTAATAAACAAATTTTAAACGCGTAATCCGTGAGAGCGTGGTCCTACCTAGGTCGAGCCGACCTATTCCAGCCACAACTAATATGGCTGCACCGTGGCTCTGCCACGTATAAAATTGATGTACAAGTATTATCCTAAATCATCTACTGCACAAGTAAAGTTTGTTCTCACGTTATACTTTTTTTTAAACTTTGAAGTGAACTAACCGAGAAACGTAAATGGCTATTACAACCTTAGAATAATTTAACATTTTAATTATTATTATTATACAATTTAACGAACACACAGTTCATCTAATGGTAAGTGGATGCGGTTTATCCTCGATTAAGAATCAAAATGTAGATGCGTTGCCACCCGTGAGGACTAAGATGGAATGCCTCGTTTTTAATAAAAAAGGGTCTCCGAATCTCTACATTCACCATACGAAACACAGCAGTATTAAGCTGCTATTTTACGCTGGTTTTCTATAAGAGCATGGTCCTTCCCTGGTCGAGCCGACCCATTCGTTCTACAGCCATAATATAGCTGCAGCGTGGCTTTACCATGTATAAATAATATCACTATTTGTCTTAGTCGAACTTGTATGAAATCCGGCTTCATTAAAAAAATTGTTTTTCCTCAATTACGAAGCAGCAATTAGTGAGAAGAAGCAAGTAGTATCATACCATTTTGTTTTTTGTTTTTTTAGAAGAAAACTCTGACCCGCCGATTAACAACCGCAACACCAGGGGAATTGCATTGCCGGCTTTTTAGAAAGAAGTAAGCTCTTTTCTTGAAGGTCCCTAAGTGGTATCGGTTCGGAAATTCGCCAGTGGTAAACAATTCCACTGAGAAGTTGTACGAGGAAAAAAACTCCTTATAAAACGCACAGTGGTGAACCGCCAAGCTTGCAGATGGTGAAGATGATATTGCGAATTTTTACGCGATGTGCGTTCTTGAAATTTAGCGGCTGTAACTAATCCGAACAATTCCTCAGAACACTCCCCATGGTAGATGCGATAGAAAACGCAAAGGGATGCAACATCCCTACGCAGCGCCAGTGAATCGAGCCGGTCAGGAAGAACTCGGTCGTCAACGATTCCAATCGCTCTGAGCTGGATTTTTTAAAAAAAATAAGGGTGACAAACGTGCACACAGTCCACCAGATGGTAAGTGGTTGCTGTGGCCCATAGACATCTACATCTATCCGCGATTAAGAATCAAAACGCAGATGCGTTGTTACCCCTGAGGACTAGGATGGTATGCCTCGTTTCCAGTAAAATAGGGTCTTCGGATCCGTATACTCATCATACGAAAAACAGCAGTATTAGGCTAGTATTTTACGCTGGTATTCTGTGAGAGCGTGGTCCTTCCCCGGTCGAGCTCACCCATTCGTGCTACAACTATACTACAAATTTAACTACAGCATGGCGCTACCACGTATAAAAGAAAAACGAGCACTCAGTCTATCTGATGGTGAGCGGATGCTGTGGCCTATAGTCATGTTACATTTATTCAAAATTAACAACACGCGGAGGCGTTGTCATCTCTGTCGACTATGCTTCGCTTACAGTAAAACGGGTCTCCGGTTCTCTACACTCACCACACGAAACACAGCAGCATTGAGGTGCTATTTTACGCTGTTATTTTGTGCGACCGCGGTCCTACCCCGGTCGACCTGATACATACGTGCTACAACCCTAATATAGCAGCAGCTTGGCTCTACTACGTAAGAAATTCTATAGTATAATTAGACTTACCTTCTTAAAGACGAACGGCTCGTCTCCGTAGACGGGGTTGATGGCGTTGTTGGGCACGACCCTGGTGCGGAACTTCTTGCGCACGGTGTCGGCGGGCAGGCCGAACATGTCCACCTCCACGTAGGTGCCGCAGCGCTTGTCCGTCAGCAGCTGCGCCGACAGCACCGTCACCGCCAGTGAGCCGGCGATGATACCGTCCACCGTACTCTCCGCGAACGGGTCCAGCCTGCGGTCCTGCCGGCACACTCTCCGTTCTACAACGCGCGCTCCATCTGCTGCCGGTCTAACTACATCCACTAGCCCATATCGTCCCGTAGGTGTCGATGAGGCGACAGAGGGAAATAAATCAGGAGATGGGCAGCATCATCTCCCTAATGACGACTAAAAATAAAAGACGCTTGCCAAAAAAAATATATCCGGGTTATATTTACAATTTTATTTTATTGCAATGTTATGTGGGTGGGGTGTTGTATTTGGAACTGATAGAATGTGGAAATTATAGTGTTTATGTTTAAAATTTCTATTTGTTTGTTATATTATGTGGGTTGAGAACTTATTTAATTATGTAATAGGATATAAGAGTGCATTTATTCGCCAACAAACTGTCTTTACAGTTTGGCGAATTTATAAAATTATGTTATGTTTTTTTCTGTAAATATCATTAAAAAATAAATAAAATAAAGCGTCGTAGCACTACGGCAAATATCCCCCTATGAAGCAATCTATGGAGTAGACCTATATTCGCCAGTGGACTTTAATAGGCTGTAAAGGTAACGGAGTGCCTAGCTCCTACGTCGCGGATTCTGGTTCCCAAACACAACTACATTTTTAAAGGGATTAAAGTTGATTATTTCTTTATATGTTGTTAAAACTCAAAAACATAACAAAAGTAGTTAATTTTAAAGTTCATAATTAAATTAATTTATATTTGTGATTAATAAAATTAACGTATTTAAACAGCGACTAGAAAGTTATCCATAACAAATTATAATTAAAACAATGCGAAAAGCGGTAGTAGCTCAGATGGTTAGTGCTCAATATAAATTTTACAGTACGCGAGTAAACTGAGTTCAATCCTCGCCGGCACCAATGAAATTGCTAAATGCAAGTGCTAATTTACCACGTGCTCGGCGGTGAAGGAAAACATTGTGAGGAAACCGGCATATCTGAATAATAAGAAAAAAAAATACTTCGAAGACATGTGAAGTTCGCCAACACGTACTTGGGCAGCGAGGCGGACACTTCCTTGCCCTAAAACCCTCTCAAAAATTAGGGAGGACCTGTGTCTAGCAATGGGACCTATGTAGGATGTAACTTTTAACTTTTTATAATCAAAAACATTATAGATTTCTACTCCATTGTGCCCTTGACCACGCGACGAAATATTAACATGTTTAATAGTAATTAATAGAATTAGGCGTTACTTTGCGGAAATACCTCGTTTATGACCCATATACATCTGCATAATTTAGTTACATTTGTCATTATTTTGATTTCAATACTTTTTGATGTAGTTTGTATTGAAATGTGCATCTTCTAGTAATATATTACTGGTGAACGCAAATTTAATATTCATAAAACTATAATTCTAAATGTAAAACGGTATTCATTGAAGGAATAAAGCTAATTTCCATTTCTCAATACTTAAATTTTTAACTATAAATATACCGGATGACCTTTTTTACCGTCTGGAAAAAAAATAGGGTGTAACATGTGAACGGATTACAAGCCAATGGCACTGATATTTTGCTAAAACTAAAAACAAAAATTTTGAATTTAATAAATAAATTAATAAAATTCTATCGAAATTCAAATCATATTCATTATCCACCCTGGCCTGTGACCCTGCGAAGTGACAAGGCCAAAGATGCCTACTAAATGTATTGTTTTATTTGCCATTCTTAACCCCTTAGCCCCTAAGCGGTCGAATTCGACCGCGCACACCCAGAGCACTTTAAACCATTAAAACTTATATTTAGAGACTACTTTTCTATATAGAAGTTTGACATTATAGAATCAATATGAAATTTTCCATCCTCTAGTGCATTAAAAAGTCAAGTTATCTTATGGATTATTATTTCGTACGCCATTTTCGCGTGAAAATTGTTGATTTTCGGATTTTTTCTGGTGCTTCATTAGTGTTTTAGTATAGTACTTCTTTATTATAAAATTGTAATGAAAGTTTTTGTGTGAATATAATTTATCTTTTTACGTAAATAATTTCGAGTAATATATATTGAAATAATTGTGATATTCATTCTGCCGACATTCGCTTGGTATGTTTTGTTTTTGTTATTAAAATACAATAGTCTTTTTGTATTGAAGTAAAACCTGACTTTTATATAGAGAATTTTGTATGGATTTTACAATGTCAAACTTTTATAGAAAAGTAGTCTTTAAATATAACTTTTAATGGTTTGCGGTTGCATGCGACCGCTCGAGATTTGTCGGGCGCATGCGACTGCATCGAATTTTTATGGGGATCGAAGGTTTAAAGTAGGATATGATTTAAATTTCGGTATATTTTAATTAATTTATTTATTTAATTCAAAATTTTTGTTTTTATTTTTAGTAAAATATCAGTGCCATTGGTTTGTAATCCGTTCACATGTTCACACCCTATTTTTTTACAGACAGTAAAAAAGATCACACAGGATAATTGAAGTTTTTCCAACACTGCTTTAATTATTTATTTGGAGAAGGCTACTCACCTTCCGCCGCATAAATTCCGGTTTTAATATGTAACCACACCGCCGATTGTACTCGAATGCGCCAAGATTGAGCTGCATCGCGAGATCCAGTGTCTGGAAGTTGAGCGCCACCAGCTGGCAACCCGCATTCCAGAATACCTGATGAATTAAAAATAATGTCACTTCGATGAAAATATCGATGACCGTTATGTACACATATATTAAAGGCAAAGACCGCTAAGTGGTCTCTCTATGGGATACCTAACTTAGTAAATCTTAGCTTTCCTAACTACTAAACTAATTGAGTCTAGTCCGGACCGCGCTAGTGAGCGGTCTCGTCCGCCGGTCGTCGACTCCCGCCCGGGTGGGAGAAGTACAGCGCGTCGCTTCGCAGTGGGTGCACGTGCTGTGGGGCCAACTCGGCTTGCGTAGAGCCTTGAGGACGCCCCTGACCCCACCCGGGATGAAGATTACCTAACGCTGCGTTTCACCTACACGCTGGGAAGCGAACTCCGAAGGCCCGGTGCGCCCTGGTGTGCGCGCGCCTGTTGGCGACTCCGGCTCCGCGTCGAGATGCTTCTCCGCGGAACCTGGAGGTTACTGACCCTTCGGCAGATTCCCTTCCCAGAGGCGCGAGACACGCCAACTTCTGCCTAGGGATACCAGGCCTTCAGCTAGAACCAGGAAGGAGCACTGGAGGCCCGGAGCAGCTGCTGTTGGAGCGCACTCCTGTTGGCAAGATTGGCCCTGCGTCGACTCCTTTCCTCGGGACTCCGCGGGGCTTTGAGACGGTCAACCCTCCGGAAGCACCGACCTGGTGGCGCGCAATACGCCAACATAGATTACCGACAATGTCGTACTTGTACGGCTCCCAAGACCGACTCATAGATATGAGCTTTGAGGATTACCCGGGTAATGTGGAACTCCCCGAGGCCCGATACCTGCAGGGGATAAATATAAGTAGTCCCATAGTAGATGACAATCAACTAAACTAATTAATCAAATGTAACTAATATATCTTTCGTTCATTGACTAGTCTATAAAATGAAGCAGCCATCCGATTTGTTCTTTGCTTGTTAGTACTTGTTTCGACATTAAAAGCCCAAACGCGAAAATTGTGCAGCTTTCGAAATTTGCTTTATATTTTGCGTATGTACTCGGAACGTGCACGCAAGTTAACAAAAGTACTGAAATAATATTCCACCTTTCGATATAATCAGAGGATATACTCTGCACTATACTATAATTCTGATCTGAACATGTGTGAGAATTTCTTGACAGAAAAACCTAAGTTTTATTTTCTGACCCTACCTGAGATTTGAACTGGGAACCTTATGAACAGAAAATCGCGCTTAACAACGAGGTAGACAAAATTTTATTTAATTATTTATGAGGTGGGATTGTAAAAAAGCACTGACTTATCCCACAACAATATCAAAGTTATAGAAATTAATTACTCTAACTTAGATTTACAAAACGCTTATTCAGTATTTCCTTGAAGGCATCTACGATGTAATAGTATGGAAAGAAAGACGCAAGTAAGTTATTTCATTCCTTTGCTATACGTTATATAAACGATAAAGAAAGCTATTTAGTTTTGATGTGTGGAATGTCGACAACAAAGTGGCGGTGGCCCGCCGAACTATGTTCGTTTGCATCGTTCAGCCACCTTGAATTGGCATTTGAGATATGCTATTCCAAAGTACTCGCCGCTATAAGTATTTGTACCGCTTTCTTTTTCAGTGTAACTCAGCCATGTCTTTGATCATGTTTTTTTATCATCATCATCATCATTACAGCCCCTCACAAGTCCATTGCTGAACATAGGCGTACCCCGTACATTGTCTTAAAGGGGGGATCCTGCCACAGTTGCTGCCCTAATTGCGGCTTAACAGGCGAGTTGGCAACCGCAGTTTTATTATAATTTTGAGTTGTTATCAAAGACATTTAAATAGGTAGTAGTAATAGACCGGACATCAGTAACAAAACTGTCGTCTGTAACATTTCTCCTATAGTATATATCTCCGATTTTCGTCATTTAGTCTCAATGACATCGTCAAAAGGTCAAGACGCATTCGTTTCATAATTTTAAAAAATATTTTTAAATAAAATATGCGCGGTTGTGCATTAAAGTATTGTAAGTCACGATATGGAGCAAAAAATGACAGTGGTTTCGGTTTATTGTCGTAAGAATAATCTGTATTTACCAAATAGTTTTTAAATTTTATTATTTCTAGTAGATTGTTCTAGAAGAAAGAAAACTTATTGTAATAAGTGCCCTCTGTTATCCAGTAACGTCACATTTATTTACAAATATGTTAGTGATTAACGATGTGCCTACAACGGATTTTTACCTTATGTTTAGTGGCGTCACCTACTGGGGAATAGCTAAAATGTTTTCTAAATAAATATTCAGTGTAGTATTGCTATATTTCGCTAGAGGGTGTAATACATGTGCGTGGTCACAGCTTTTGTATGCAAATGTTCCCAATGTCCGCTATATATATATGCTGCTCAGCTCCTATTTCAGTTTCCCTCGGCGCCACACACAGGACGATATGGCCTCCTGTCCACACCAATATATTGTTTGCTATTCCGAATTCATAATGTCTGTTACGGTATATAATGTATTTTATATTAAATTTTTAACCGTGCCAAGTGTTAGGCTGACGCGGCCATCTTTGGTAGCATATTGTCCAAAAAAGCAGTGACATTGAAAGGAAAGCGGTACAAATATTACTAGAGGCGAGTGTATACGATATATATGATAATAGTTCTATCGCCTAATTACCAAAGATATTTTCATTCACCAATTCTAGGTCTAAGAAAAGATATTTCCAATCTATAGTCTCCCTTTATTCGCGTGCTTAATAATTAAAAAAGTTAGGTAGGTATGTTTAAATTTTAAAAATAAATACCCAGGGATTATTTTCCTTTACATAGTAAATAGTAATTTTATAATTTTTAAATTAATTTTATTGACTTATAAAGCTACGAGAATTATTTGAGAATCATTTGCTAAAATTGAAAGTTTTTATGTAATTATATTCAAAAATTGACTACTTCGTAAGCAAAATAAAACTTTTCACTGTATTTTCAATCAAAGAACCTGTTCTTGAGAACTTAAAAAAACTTATTTAAATTAAAAACAACACGAGTTGAGATACAACGAAAACTACCTACCAAATCATAATTATAAAACAACTTATTAACGAAAGGCTCAACTACTGAATTTACCTGAGGCATAAAATTTGAAGAATCGAAGCGCGTACCCGCCGGATAGACTCGAGAGAGCTGGTGTTTGTTGTAGTTGACAAACTCTATGGGCCGTTCCTTCAGCAGTGTGGTGGCCTGCTTCTCGTCGAACGAGGACATCTCGTAGAAGCGATTCTTCTCTGCATATATTGATTTAGACTGATGAAAGAGTAAAATGTAACCAGCTAACATAGGAATTCCGAAAATCTCTTCTTATGTTGCGTTGGTCTATTTTAATATTTTTTTATTAAACCGTAGACCGTGCTTTGTGGCATTCCTTGGGGGAGGCTTAAGTTCAGCAGTGGACTTGTCGAAGGCTGTAATAATAATGATGTTGATGATGATGATAATGATTGTAAAATAATTAAGTGATTTATAGATAAAATACGTAAAGCCCATTACTTTTAGTTATGAGCCTTGCTTCGTGCCATTCCTTCGGGGCAAAATAAGTCAGCAGTGGACTTGTGAAGGGCTGTAATGATGATGATGGTGGTTTTAAAATAATTAAGTGATTTTTAGATAATATATGTAAAGCTTATGGGCTTTTAGTTATGAGTGTTAGTATCTATGGCATGATATACTGTAATTTAGAACATGGTTTGTAATGGTATTTCCAATACCTGTCTGTAAAAAGTTAAAAAAGTGTAAAAGTTAAGCATTATTATTATTTATATATACCTTAGTAGACTTTAGATATCTATGAACAAAAAAAGGTGGCAACATAAACGATTCTCTTGGGTTCTATTACACGGCGAAGTAGCATAAACTACATAATTTCTTATAAATAGGACTAAAATTGACGAAAGTGGCAGCGCGGCCCGTACAACACGTGTGCGTGTGCGTGTGTGTGTGTGTGTGTGTGTGTGTGTGTGTGTTGTGTGTGCGTGCGCGCGTGCGTGTGTGTGTGTGTGTGTGTGTGTGTGTGTGTCTGTGTGTGTCTGTGTATCTCTCTCTCTCTCTCTCTCTCTCTCTCTCTCTCACTCATCTCTCTCTTGTGTGTGTGTGTGTGTGTGCATGCATGCGTGCGTGCGTGCGTGTGTGTGTCCGTGTTCGTGTGTGTGTGTGTGTGTGTGTGTGTGTGTGTGTGTGTGTGTGTGTTTGTGTACGTGTGTGTGTGTGTGTGTACGTGTGTGTGTGTGTGTGTGTGTGTGTACGTGTGTGTGTGTATGCATGTACATGTGCGTACTGCGTATACGTGTGTATGTACCTGCTCAGTCTTGGCAGTATGCGTGTAACCCTTTTTATGGTATCTGTGTATTTGTGCACTAGCGTGTAGACACATACATACACAGATGTACATATATTATATTTTAGTACAGTGTGTGCGCATCGTTGTGTGTGTGTTTACTCACTCATATGAGTCAGCGTACGTACGTGAGCTCACTATTGAGCGACAGTGTTTGTCAGTGTTTGTGTTTTATTCACAGTGTTGAGTGAGTGTGTGTATGTACTCACTCTCGGCATTCTCGAAGGAGCTAAAGTGCACGGGCTGCACGTAATTGACGAGCGCGGATATCTCGGCGGCCGCGTGCGTCTCCGGCGCGACGCCGGGCGCCCCGACGCCGGCGCCCTCCCCGGGGACATCACCTTCCTCCTCGCCCGACGAGGACTCGGATTCCGAAGATTCGGACGACTCCTTTGAACCCTGTCGTGTAAGCTGAAATAAATGCTAAGTCACGACCAGCGTACAGCGTCACCAACTTATCTGTAGTATTGCATAACATTGATTCAGCCTATAAAAAATCTACAGGCCTCCTTCATAGATTGCCCAGTTTGCCCGATATTGGTTATAGTTTGCCATGTTTCACAATCGGGATGACATGATTTTTATTATTTTAAGTTGTTGTCAGGAAGATGCAGCAACCCATTTCCTGTTTGATTCCATGTGTCGCCACCTACTACACATACGGGATGATATGTGGTATAGTCTGTTTCTAGAGCAGGCGGAAAAACAGTCAACGATATCTATCCAATTCAAGGTTATCAGTATCTTACAAAATATATTTCCAACAAGAATAACCAAAAAGACCAATTTTTTTTTTTGGTTGTATGCCAATTAAAAACAGACCATGTAATATCTCATAAAGTAATACTGCAAACGTCATAGATTTAGTATAAACTGATATTTGAATACATTGGCAATGCAAAAGAGGATGATCACAGTGTACGCTTATGTTTAAGGCGAGAAAGATAGGCTAGATCATTCACGTACACTCTATCGGCCGCTATCGGCCTGGCGCCATTCGTGAACAAAACACTGTCTTGTATTTGCAAAATCTCAGGTTTTAAAGTGAAAATAAGTGTTTATATGACATAATTATGACGAGGTGCGTATTACCTAAATATAACTCACCTCAGAAAGAAATCCTACATTATTATAAATTTAACCCCTAAGAACATTTGAAATGTTTAACTGTCTTAATGCTGTGTTTTAGAGCAGGTACGAACAATTGTACTTAAATGTGTAGGAAAAATTATCTCATTTTATAATAATAATCATCAGAATGCAAAGCAATCGAATTTAAAATAATTACAAATACGTAAAATATTGCTAATTTTAACCCCTTTCGGATACATTGACATTATCGATAATATCTTATCGACATGTCCTTAACAGACAAAGGTGCACCTTGCATTCAGCCTCATTCAACTTAATAATATTTTTTATATTTTATTTTAAACGTTCCATAGCTAAATATTTTTCTAATCGTATGAAAAAATTATTTTTGTAATAAAATTAGGGCGACAAAAGAGCACACAATCCACCTGATGATAAGTGGATGCTGTAGCAGATTTTCACAAAACATTGATGTTGAATATAATAAATAGAGATGAATAGGAATTTTCTATCTCAGTTTGGTTAGTTATTAACTTTTAATTTATACACACATCGTAACACATATTTTTTAAGAACAGCGTTTCTTTCAGTGACTATATGAACAATTTTTGAAGTTTAGGTATGAACTAAGTGATAAGACTTCATTTTTGTCTGGGTGGTCGTCTGGGTTAGTTATCACCCTCTTGCCTGGTACCGTTATAAATACTTGGACTGTATTTCTATTGTACTTAGGCTGTAAGAAATTCCATCTAAGTCCGTAGAGGCGACAACGACCTTCTGTGTTAGAAGTTAGCTGCTAGTTTCGATAGGTGCAGTAACCGCTTACCATTGTCTGAGGGACTGTTATACCCGTATTTATAAAGAAGTAATTACTTGTTGCTAAGTAATTTCTTAGTTAAGTCATTACTTAAGGTTAGAATTCTTAATTACAAAATCTCATTCTATAGTTGAGTAACACACGTTACTTACTTGAGCAAATAACCAAGTAACACTCTACGCTTGGTGGTTGTTTCTATGTTCATAAACATCGTTCTTCATTATTATGACCGATGTTTTGGCTTACTTTCAAAGGTTTCGAAATAACCAACAATTCGAAGGCATAAAGATGTTAAAACTTACGAACGACGATTAACACGAATTATATGGCGCCGAAAATATTCGTAAAAAATGTCGAAGTTAGATAACGTCTAAACTTTTAAAGTAAGAAGGTTTACTTAGCAGAAATAACATAATCCCGAAAAATTTAATCACGAACCAGCAAACAGACGAACGGTTTTTCAGCCGTAAATAATTAGAAAGAATTAGAAGAATTTCCAAAGTGAAATTGTCTTCAATCGGTAATTTCATTTTCGAAGTATAATTGTTGTTAATTTTATTTTGATAATTAATAAATATAAGTTTACAAATATTGAAAATGGATTGAAATTGTTCCATTAATTTTTTATTAATAATTATGCTGTTTCAGCTTTACCTTGATCAATAGCTTAAGAACAATCTTATAAATTAATAGTTATTTTCTAACGGAATTTGTTTTATCGGCTTACGGTACTTCGTATTTCCTTACAAATGTTACAATCACTTTTCTGAAATATTGATATTGACGAACGAACGGTTATACGCCTATTTGTATTTCGGCGTAGTATAGTTTCGTAGATGTATTCAGAAAAGGCTATAATTCTGAAGGTGACATATGGAACTACCATAAAGAATTAATGCACCACAACATAAATAAAACTAAAGAGAAAACTAAAGCAGAAAAAGAGTTACATATATTCATGTAATCACCTGTCACTCCTATAAATGGAGACGCGTTGGAGATGTGAGATGACATGAAAGGGTTGTCACCCGGGCCTTCTTAGCCTAGCTAAGATCTATTTGCCTATCGTGGCAACTTCGGTACCCCGTGAGCGCTTACTAGGCGCCAGGTTGTCAACATCGTTATTTTAAAATTCAACTCTAAAGAAATAAACGTAAAAGTAAAAAAATGTTTAATTAATTCTTGTGTTCTGTTAAAAATAATAATTATTCGATAAAATTAAATGTGTAAATATAATGTTTAATTATTATACTTATTTGTTTAATTTCTGTTCAAATGATTATTTATTATATATTTGAAAAAAAAATTCAAATTCTATCTCCTCTAATATAATATTATCACCTATATTGTCTACAACAGCAAAAATCGTTCAAATGCTATCCAAAGTTTCCATTTTTTTATCCAAAATAACCTCAAAGTAGTGCTTAAGTAAAGGAAATGGTGACTATTACTTGGCTGAGTATTCTAACTTTTGACAGGTTCTAACTTGGAGCATTTACTTAAATATCGAATACAAATCGTTACTTAAGTAATTCCTTTTACTCAAGTAATTACTTTTACTTCTTTATAAATACGGGTGTTAGTTCGTTGATTACTTAAGTTTTATAAAAAAAACTTTAAATAATAAATACTAATATAGTTAACATTTTTGTAACATGTATTGCTAGAATATCGATAATTTTCTGAATTAAACCTTTTGTTGGATACCCAGACACGATATTTCAATATTTATATATTTAATTTTTGGGAGTACTTACATGTCCACAATAAGCCTTCATGTTAGTTTTTACGTGATTTCATGCCAAAAATCCGCGAAGACACAATGCTGCTAAAGATAGTAAAGATAGGTAGTTTTGAAGATCTGAGGTAACAAATGAACCCTATTCATATTCATTCCTCATTCCAACCCTATTCATATTTATACCCTTCTAAAATTGTAACCATCCTATTGGCCTCGCCTTACTTTGGAAAAATATTCACTAACATTAACTGCGTCAAATCACAAGACTCGTATACACTGCAATCGGTATCGATAATTGAAGTTGAGACAGGCAACGCATGGTGCAGCACTATTTGTCACCCACACATGCACATTACACCCACACTGGTGTATTTTAATTTTGGTCTTGTCCTAATCAATCCAACGCCCATCTAGTGTACACTATATCTATGGTAAACGTTATTTACAGTAAAAATTATCGTCTACGGAATTATAAGAAAATCCAACTTACCTTCCCCTCACACACATGATACACACATGTCACATGACAGGTACATTTGCCCTAAATACTGGCCTACAAAGCATTTATGGTTTAAATAAAAATATTAAATTAAGCAAGATAAACCTAAAAACCACGATGTAAAATACATGTATATAAAAAGGCCACAGCTAAAAAAAAATAAAAAAAAAATACCGGTCCATGCGCAATTTCGCCGTTTCCTTGCGAGGGTGCTTGTTCACGTGCCTCAACGTCTTCCGATCCTACAGAGCCTTCCTTCTTATGGTGGTGGTGATGCTTTTTCTTGTTCTTAATAATTATCTTATGGCGAAGCAGTGATGGTGGCGGCAGTTCTCCTCCTGTGGACAGTAAGGCCTATGATTTATAATTCCTATCGTTTTATCAGACTTTATAACCTGAAACGGCGTCTTGTCCTTCATCTCACGCCCGCAGCAGAGATCAATTAATTACTAGCCCCCTTGCCTATACCCCCACCTCATTGGGTTCGGGAATCAATGCGGTGGGCGTGACCCCTGATAATACGTTCAACTTAGAACCTTAACCGCCGTCTCAAAAGAAAATGGTTGACAACTAAGTTTACGGGTCCCAAAGAATGGTACCGGTCCTGACGTCAGTCATGTACTTAGTGGGATACATTATAAAAACAATTTAAACATTCACCTTATAAAAAGAATTAATAGAATATTAAACGAAATATTACAATTTTACAATAAATTTCGTTCAATCATAAACCTCAAAATTTTGAATATAAACTTCACCATGCAATTTTCATTAGATACTAATTTTACATATCTTATACAATGCAATAGTTTAATACAAAAATTAAAACCTTAAAGCAAAATGAAAATTAAATTAAAATTAAATTATATTGTTTATTTTTCTCATTACTTCGCTATTTTATTACCAAAATTAAAATTTATTGACAGTTTTACTATTGGAACATTATACATTAATCTATCCACATAAATAAATTGCTATTACATGCATTTTAAAACTTTAATAAAAAATATTATTGTAATTAATATTCTTAAACGGTTCGGACTTGCGTTTTTCCTTTCTGTTAATTGCCTACACTAGTTTACAAACTCAATTTTACACGACCCTCGTGTTCCAAATAGGAGGCCTTGTCATTCCTCTAATATTTATACTTATCCCGGTGGACATATACGACATTTCATTCTAGCATTAAACTGCCCTTATCTTATCTATCACTGATATGTCTTATCAGTGCTTAGAACATTTTAAAACATAATAATTATTAATACTTATTTCACCCATGACTCTAAGTTAATACGTCTTTACCTTTCTCACAATTTAGCATTTTATAAAATTAGCATAAAATTAAGATTTATTTTAAGAAACAATGACTGATTTGGTGAGATGTTTATCTCGCGTCGCCGACATAACCACATCGATGATCTTTGATGTTCGAAAGTACTGATAGCGCTATTAAGTTATTTAAAGTTTTAAGTTTTAACAAAACTAGTACACATAGCAGCTTTAATGCCTAAAGGCATTCTCTTCTAGGCAACCATTAGGCTAAGCAGAGTTAATCATATAGGACTTTTGTAATAGGAGCTGATTCCTGACAAGGCTACATCGATTTATCGCATGGACTTATATTCGAGTAAATCCGAATTTTATGTACTTAAATTTTATGTATATAAATAATTTATCAGGTTTCATTTTTACTGTCATAGTAGTTTTCAAGTCACTTACTATTGAACGTAACTAATCAAGAGTTTTTAAAACTAGTTTTAATCAATGTGTAGTGTTCGCGTAAATATAAGAAATCATTAAGAGTTTTTAATTTTAACTATAAGATTTAGTCAATGACTAAAATCGGAAAGTAATTAAAATTGTTTATAATTTTTGTAAATATAGAAATAATTTTAAAATAAATAAGAAAGGGAATAAAGAT
This sequence comes from Parnassius apollo, assembly GCA_907164705.1. NCBI lineage: Eukaryota > Metazoa > Arthropoda > Insecta > Lepidoptera > Papilionidae > Parnassius > Parnassius apollo. Next base: position 7,335,628 of record CAJQZP010000610.1, read on the forward strand.
CTTAGATAATATTACATTTTTACCGAACAAATAACTTCATTCTATCATACTCAATGAATAATAATTCCGATAGCAATATCCGTTCAGATTCTTTGAACCCGTCCCTACAAAATATTTCCGGATATCGAACATAAAACACATTTTCAGTCGAATATTCTCGAGAATCGTGTTTGAAATTGAAATGGATCATATATATTGCACTCGTAGCGGAAGCAGAGTAGTAACTATTTTTTATTTGATTATATGGATATGCTGACATATTGTAAGTTTTCATTTGCGTTCATTTAAATAAATGCTCAATCGCTCTCTATTCAATCCGCGTTGTTCAGCTAGTATGCCTGTTTACAATGTATATATTTAACAAGCATCGTTAAAAACAACACACAAAATGTGACTTCTTCGATACCAAACTACGTTCGTAACGAGCACTTTTATTGTATTTGTTAATTATTCAAGTTCGAATAAAACAGCACGGCTGAAATCGTTAACGCATCACGCGGTTTATGTGACATTTAGAATGTCAATAAAAACGCGTAAAAATACTGCGAGGAGACGATTCGGGCGCAGTTTGACAATGTAACGCCGAGCTATATTGAAGCAACAAACGTAGAGTTTTGTCTATCTTAAATGAACTGTCCCGCGTGTTCACCTTTAATAATAAAAAAAATGTGAGCATAAAAAGTTATTAAAAGGACGAAGGCGCAAGAAATCGAGATTACCTAAAACTCTATACAGGATTATTTTTCAAAGAGTAGCCAAATTTTAAACTTAAGTTCAAATAATATAAATAATAGTATAATATTGTTATGGCAGTTTTTGAAAATATGAGTAAATAAGGCTTCTCCTTTAATTGATTTATGAGCACCAACGTTTCTGTCTACCCATCGACCCTTACGAATGTGTGCGTGTGCAGTAAAAATCAGTTAAATTAAAGCATTACCACGCATTTTGAATTCAAAAAATAAAAAGGACCAAATATTTGAGATTTTTAATAATTTTTCTTCACCATTTACCTATATTACCTATTCTGAACCTTGTTTACAAATTTGGCCGATTATTGCAAAATCACTCTGTATAAAAATGTTGCAAAACAGTTGTTGGAATATTTCAAACATGTTCGTAACAATTTTACATGATTTTAAAACACTGAACGAAAAAAAAACATTGAAGCAACCCTAGCTTTGAAAATGACCCAACGCAAATTGTGCTGCGGTAATAGTGACTTATCAAATGCGCAGTGAACAATTGTAAAGTAAAAGTAAAGTAAAATATACTTTATTGTACACCAAGGAACATATTACATTATTTATATATTTAAAGGGACATTGGTACAACAGGCGGCCTTATCGCTAAAACAGCGATCTCTTCCAGGCAACCTTAGGGCAGAGGATACTATTTTAAAAGATAGCGGAAGGGGTGTACAGAATATGATAAAGAAAGATAAATAGAAGAACATAAATGATTAAAGAAGAAAAAAAAATGAATGACGACAGGTAGTAACTTAAGAGGAAAGGTAATAAAGTTTTAATTTATTTTTAAATATAGGAAGAGATTTAGATTTTTTAATATGTAAGGGGAGAGAATTCCATAGTCGTATAGCGGTAACCGTAAAAGAATTAGAATAGAAGGAAGAGGAATGACTAGGGGTACTTAGAAGGAGGTTATTTTGAGATCGTAGAGGTAAAGAGTGTAAACTACTTAAATATATAAATCGGTCTTTCAAATAAGAAGGAGTGGTCGGGTTGAACAGAATGCAGTAAAGAAGATGAAGAATGTGAGTATTCCTGCGAAGACGAATCGGGAGCCACTTGAGCTTATGGCGGAATTCGGATATGTGGTCATACTTTCGTAACCCAAATATAAACCTTATGCAATAATTTTGAAGCCGCTCAAGTTTATTAAGTTGCTCGTATGTTAGGTCAAGATAACAAGTGTCCGCGTAGTCAAGGATCGGTAAAAGAAGAGACTGAGCCAGCGCAACTTTAGTAGGAATGGGGAGAACATTGCGTAATCTTCGAAGTGAACCAACTGCGGCAAACATTTTTTTACTTATTTCACTAACTTGCGGTCCCCAAGACAAAGTCTGATCGAACATAATACCTAAATTCTTAACTTTGTCACTGTATGGGATAAGTGTTCCATCGAATATGATTGGCGGGAGCAGCGACAAAGTTAACCGAGAGATTAATTTCGAACTCCCAATAATAATGGCTTGAGTCTTCAATGGATTAACTTTAAGCCCAAATGAATTACACCAAAGAGAAATACGAATAAGATCTTCATTAATTAATCTAATTGTATTGGGGGATCCGCAATCTTACATTGGGAGTAGATTTGTAAATCGTCTGCATATAGGTGGTAAAGAGAAGTTATATGGGAACAGATCGAATTGATGAAGATAGAGAACAATAGAGGAGACAACACGCCACCTTGTGGGACGCCAGCTTTGACAGCAGACCAGTCAGAAAACGTGTCTTGAATTTGTACACGTTGCCGGCGCCCATGCAAGTAACTATGAAACCAACCAATTACTTCAGGAGATATGTTAAGAGAACTTAGGACAGCGAGTAAAACATCAAAGTCTACAGTATTGAAGGCATTACTAAAGTCAAGCAATGTCAATACTGTAACCTGCTGACTATCCATGCCCAGGCGAATATCATCAGTGATTCTAACCAAAGCCGTAGTCGTACTATGACCGGGACGGAATCCAGATTGGAATGAATTCAAAAGGTTATGATTGGACAGGAATTTGCTCAGCTGTTGGTATATTAGGCGCTCGAGTACTTTAGAGAGAAAGGAAAGGATGGATATAGGACGGTAATCCTCATATGTCGGATTAGATTTTTTAGGGAGTGGAGTTACTAGGCCGTCTTTCCAGGATGAAGGAAAAACACTGGTGTCAAGGGAACGGTTTAAAATAAGTGTAAGTATAGGAGCTAAAAGATCGAGTATTGGGATAATCATCTTACGACTAATGCTGTCAGAACCAACTGCGTCGGAAGTAATGGCTAATATATTCTTCTTAACATCACTGACAGTAACTTGGCTAAAGACAAAAGAGGATAAATTGGGAGTTGATATAGCAGAAAGTTGAGCAAGTGTATTTTTCTTCGTAGCACTGTCTATAGTGGCGCTAGAGAGGAAACGAGCATTAAGCTTATTTAAATTCAAATTAAGAGATTCTACATTACGCTTTACTTTTCCAACCCCTAAAGATTTGAGAAAGTTCCAAACTTTAGTTGAGTTATCTTCCTCAACAACAGATTTATGGATATGGCGTCGTTGACTATCTCTACACACCATATTGCAGCGATTTCGTGCCCTGTTATATTTCTCTCGGTTAGAATCATTAGGATTCATACGATATTTAGATTTCGCTATGTTCTTTTTTTCTTGAAGTTTTTTTATATCGGCAGTGAGCCAGGGGGCAGGAAGATGCTTCATTCGAACTGGACGAATTGGAGCGTGAATGTCATACAGTTGTGTAAGTTTGCTGTTAAAAATAGATATCTGCTCATCAACCGAACCAGCATTCGCAACTACTGACCAGTCAACCTTAGCAGTATCTTCTCGTAACTTATCCAGGTCCATTCTACTAAAATTGCGCCGGAGAAGGATCCTTCGCTTAGCCTTAGGAGGTTTTAATTTATAGGACAGGTAAAGTAGATCATGGTAAGAAAAAAGCGGAGGCATTGCATTGACCATGCTTTGCAACATGGTCAATGGAAGAAACAAGTATTAAATCAAGGAGAGAAGGTACACAATTAGGAAAAGCATGAGTTGCTGAAAGTGGGAGAATATGTAAGTTAATGCCATTAACAAGAGATTTCAGACGGGATGCTCTAACATCATTTTTGAGAAGACAAGTATTGAAATCTCCCATGACAATAGTGTGATTATAAAGCGAGGAGTATTGTTCTAAAAGAATTTCAAATGCTGAAAAATAATCAATTGTAACATTTGGACTGTAATAGACACCAAGAAGAAGCTTTAAATGTCCAAACAATATTTCGACGAATAGGTGTTCAGGGCCGGCGCTAGACACTGGCTGCGAAGTATTTAAAACTGTCTAAGGAATGTGTGATCTTAAATAAATCGCCACGCCACCGCCAGCGCGCCCAAGGCGGTCATTGCGAATCAAGTGGAATCCGGGAAGAGAGTAAGATATTGAAGGCAAACATGGTTTTAACCAAGATTCAGAAACTAATATCGCATGTATATTTTCATTATAAAATGAGGACAACATGTCAGGATAATGTGCGGGAATACTCTGGGCATTTATATGAACAACATTAAAGTTTTTCAGAGTATCTGAGAAATGAGAATCAAGAGTTTCACTTAAAGAAGGGATGCTATGATAACTGTCATTACTGCTCAATCCATCTGAATCACCGAGGGAAAAAAACTGTCGTCTAAATTATCATTATTGGAAATCATAGATATCAAACTATAAATATAATATAAATAATAAATATAAGAAAAAAAAGAAAAAAATGGTTTACAAACCCACCCGCCAGTTGCAAGGAAAGATTCACTTCATAGAAGAAAAATTAATAGCATTGTTAGCGTTATTAAAAATTCATCATTGGTAAGTTTTTAATATGAATACTTTACAAACATATATTTAAATTAGGTTAGGTACCCCGGTTAAAACTAACATCGTGTCCTGAAGGAAAATAGCTACTTACGATTTGACAGCGCTTACCGCTTACGATCGCCATTTTGCTTACAAGCGCTTGCTAGCGCTTTTTTCTGCCAAACGCACCCATTGTAAATAATAAACGCTAATAAAAAAAGATCTGTCTACGACTCGAAACTAGTGATTCGGTTACATGCCGCCTAGCCAGTTACTGTACAGAATACACAAAAAAAGAAAAAAGAAAAAAAAGAAAAATAATTGTAACTATAAACACACAAAATACTTATTTATATACTTAAAAATGAACAAAAATAAACAAAATAAAAAATTATAAACAACATGGTTGTACTACACAAAAACCCTTGTAGCCACGGCAGATATTTTGTCTGTGGCTAGATGTCATACAGTACTGCTGTCATAAAGATAAACAAAACGAACTACTTATCTACTAGTTTCAATGCAAGCTTATAAAAATAAATATGAGGGTTGTTGGATTGTAGTTTTTTTTTTTATAGAATACGAGAGACAAACGAGCCCTCAATAGCATCATTTTTATTTTATGCAACTAACTAGGTATACTCAATTTATTTTCGTTTCAAAACTTTCACGTGAGCCCCTTTGTAACCCTGTGCCCCGAGGCACGTGTTTATTTTGTCTTAAGGATAATCCGCCACTGGTTATCAGCACAAAAATTAAATGACCGCAAAATAGAGGTAAAGCTTACTCCGTCGCCGTATTATATCCATTAATTAACAGTCTATTAACGTACCAATACTAATATCAGATATCAGGTTATTTATATTCTAATGTTTATAAAGTAATTAATAAAGTATAAAATAATTAATAAAATATAAAGTAAGTAATAGTGAATTAAATGAGCATTTAAAAGAAGTCTGTAGACTATATGTACGCTCATTTTCATTAAAAGTTGGCAATAGAATTGTCAAGTCAGATGAATACCTGCCGATACACGTAATACTATAAACTCGTGCCCGCAAGTTGGCATTCTGTTCTGAAGACAAGTGAGAATTTAAAATTTTAATAAAGTCAAATGTAGGGCATTTTTCCTTAAGTTCGCTATTGAGTCTAACGCCTATAAACATACACAAATATACACTCAATAGACAACTCACATTGAAGCCTTTTCAATTAGTCTTAAATAGTTCCCCTGTGTATACGGTTAAAAGTAATAACGCTGTTAACTAATATAGACATAGCAAGATTAGCACGTCACGTTGCGACGTCCGTCTAAATTTGGGCGGTGCTACAGTCTCTTCAGCGGTGCCAAGTTGACTGTCGGTATATCGAAGTGCTGAAGTGTTTGTACAGTAGGGCTACGATGGCTATCCGAGTACAGAACCAGAGTACGAAACCTATCCAACTGCAGAGAGGTGTAAGACAGGGTGACGTTATTTCCCCGAAACTCTTCACCGCTGCACTGGAAAGGATACGGTATTAACATCAATGGAGAGTACATCACTCACCTTCGATTTGCCGACGATATAGTCCTTATGGCAGAATCGCTGGAGGACTTAAGCACTATGCTCAATGACCTCAATAGTGCCTCCCAACGGACAGGTCTTAAGATGAACATGGACAAAACAAAGATCATATTTAATGTCCAGGTCACACCTATGGCGGTAGTTGTTGGGAGCACTAAGCTCGAAGTTGTTGACGAGTATGTTTACCTGGGACAAATAGTCCGGGTAGGTAAGTCCAACTTCGACCGAGAGGTGGATCGACTTCAACTCGGCTGGGCAGCGTTCGGGAAATTACAACGCATCTTCTCGTCAGGTATACCTCAAAACTTGAAAACTAAATTGTACAACCAGTGCGTGTTGCCAGTGATGACATATGGAACTGAGACGTAGTACCTTCACTGCTGGCCGTATGAGGACGCTCAAAGTCGCTCAGCAAGCTATGGAGAGGGCTATGCTCGGAGTTTCTCTGCGTGATAAACTTAGAAATGAGGATATCCGCAGTAGAACCAGAGTGACCGACATAGCCCAACGGATTAGTAAGCTGAAGTGGCAATGGGCCGGCCATATAGCTCGAAGAACCGACAACCGTTGGAGGAAAAAGGTTCTCGAGTGGCAGCCTCGTACCGGTAGACGAAGTGTAGGGCGACCCCCCACTAGATGGAGTGACGACCTGGTAAGACATGCAGGAAGTCGATGGATGCAGGTGGCTCAGGACCGTGCTTTGTGGCATACCTTGGGGGAGGCCTATATTCAGCAGTGGACTTGTAAAGGGCTGTAATGATGATGATGATGATGATGTTGCGGGGATCGGCAGATGATTGAAATTATATTTAAACTACGTATAAGAGTTATTTGTGCTACATATTTACAAGACTAGTCCAAGAGACTCACTCAGAGAAATCTTTGTAAAGAGATAGTATCCATTGATGTACCGGCAACTTTGCCATTTTTGAAAGGACTTAAAACTTTAGGACCAATTTTCCAACATAAAAGGTACTCTCAGACTGGGCGTCAATATTAAAAGTGACACTAGATTCTTCACAGATTTTGTATGTATTAGTTATTTAAACAAATACTAACATTAAATAGACAAAATACTCAAAAGTAGAAAATGGCAAAGTTAACCTTACTTTGTGGAAACATTGCCATCAAAGTTTATAATGAATAATAGGATTTCACTTAAATATTGATGTTAAGTTTACCTCATAATATAATAATACAAAACACTCAGCGTAATGATTTGCTCCGTTAATTATGTTGCAAATAACAAAGTTTACGCTTGTGTTAAAGTTGCCCTCGCATTTTTCAATTTTCTAAACAAACTTGAATATACGAGTCAAGGTTGTCAAAACCCTTGATTACATATTTTACCTCATTTTTTATTTAAATCTTGTCACAAGAAATTCTTAAGCTAATAACTCTTATCTAAAATTAAAAATTATAAAGGTGCAATAACAATAAGCTTAAATCAATTATAGTATACATAAAAAATTGTCGCAATCATTTTTATCAAGTATTCGTTTTTTTAGTGTGTTCGTGTTTTTTAAGCATCATCATAATTTTATTATGATCAGGTAAAAAAATGATTGTAATCAATCAAATTTTTTTTATAGGAGAGGAGGCAACCGAGCATGCGGCTCACCTGATGCTAAGTGATTACCGCCGCCCATTAACAACTGCAACACCAGGGGAATAGCATATTACACCCATTTTCAAATGAATCCTAGAGTGATAATGAACCACTATAATCTTTATATAATTTTTTAAAACCGAACAGTGCCATAAAAATTACTTTTAATATATCGTTTTAAATGTTTGCGTGAAAACGCTACCTGCCATGCTGTTCTACTCGTGACGTCACTGTCCTAGAATTTTGCCAATTATGCAAAGGAATAACGTACTTTTTAATGTTTAATAATGAGTTATCATCTATATCATTGTCGTGTTGTGCTGAATGCAAAAATACGAGCATAAGAACGCCGGGAAAGTTATGGATTCAAGTGCCAACTGTTAAACCTGGCAAGAAGATACCCGAATACATTGTCTACAAAAACTAGACTATTCTTCTGTGAAGATCATTTTGATGTAAGTATGACTAATATTTAATTATCGTTTATACAAAACAAGTTTCATCAATGAAGGGTATCGCAAGTCAAATTTTGTAATAAATTAAGTTAACTTAGATATTTTAACTAATGATTGCTAATGTTTGTAGTTATGGATAAAGTAAACTATGAGAGCTACTAAACTATGTTTTGTCAAAATACACTCCGACCTTGTATTATATTTTTGTTTACCGACCTTATATTGATGTTTTAACATTCCTCAACTCAGCAGAACAAAAATTGGAATTGTATGCAAAAATTTTGCTACCATCAATTTATTTATCCTTAGTAGATTTGTACTTTCTGCTTTTACGAACTCGTCTTCCATGATGCCTTAATAAAATTCGGAATAAAATTCAATAATCGTAATGATAGCTTGAATTTTTTTGAAATAACACAGTACATTAGCCAGTTCTCTTAATCAGTGACACAGAATACTATTAACCTCAGGAGGGATCAGTGACGTCACGACAGTTCGAATATGGCGGACAGCGTTTTACGACACAGACAAAAAAAATGTTTTAAAAATTTAAATAAAAAACTAATAATGCAATTTTATAAACAGAAATCAATATTTTTCATATTACTTTTTACAAAATCTATCATAAACATATATTTTTCGATTTTTATTTGCATGGTGTAAAATACCCTATTGCAGAAGCGTTGCCTTTTAACCTATTAGCTACCAAGCGTCTAAATTTGACCACGGCGATATTCCGTCAATATTCAAATTAAAATCAGGTCAATCAAAACCGCACCCACCCACAGCATTTTAACCCAAAAATACCTATGTTTAGAGACTACTTTTCTATGAAGAAGTTTGGCATTATAGAATCAATATGAAATTTTCTATCGTTTAGTGCAATAAAAAGTCATTTAGTCTATGGATATTTATTTAGAATCTACGTTCATTTCGTACGCCATTTTCGTGTGAATGTTATTGTGTTGATTTTAGTATTTTTCTAGTGTTTTATTTGGGTTTCAGAATAGTGTTTCATTATAAAATTGTAATGAAAGTTTTTGTGTGAATATAATTTATCTTTTAACGTAAATAATTTCTAGTAATATATAGAAGTAATCAACGATCGTCGACGACTCCGTGGCGCAGTGGCTTAGCAATGAGGACCTTTCGGATACCGCACGGAACAAGTATTTATATGGCCTACAAATAGTTGTTCCGGGTCTGGATGTTTGTCCTTGTGCAATTTAAGTTTGTAAACTGCCCCCACAATACAAGAGAAAATGTTAGTATAGGGATAACGTTTAAAAAAAAGAAAAAAAATAATTGTGATTTTCACGCTGCCGACATCCGCTTGGTATTTTTTTGTTATCAAAATACAATAAAATCTTTTTTTAATGAAGTAAAACCTGACTTTTGTTTAGACCACAGAATAAAGAATTTTGTATAGATTTTATAATGCCAAACTTCTTCAAAGAAAAGTAGTCTCTAAATATAAGTTTTAATAGTTTAACCTTTCAATCCCCTTAAAAAGCGATCGCATGCGTCCCTCAAATTCCCAGCGGTCGCATGTGACCGCATACCAACAGTATTCCATGTGCGGCCGAACCTGCGAACCTGTAAAGTTGCAAGCTGTGTGCCGGCATGAAATACTGTTCCCCCCTGATGAGCACACCAAGCTTTTTAGAGGCCAATTTGGCATTCTTTTCTAAGTGACCACGAAACTGCCTGTCACTCGATACGTCGACGCCGAGGATTCCGATACTGGCTGAGGCAACAAGGGAAGTGCCTTGAAATTGAGGAGATAAGACGGAGGGATTCTTTTTGGGGTAACCGTGAGAACTTGTATCTTCTGGGAATTGAACAGGACTAGATTTAGTCGAACCCAATCCGAGACTTTGTTCAACAAAGACTCGACTTCAGACATATATAGAAATATTGGCACGGCCGGTGCATAAAGCATCACCAGTGCTGTCGTCCTCATAGCAATACATGTTACCGGTTTGTACAATGTCATTGATATGCAGAAGAAACGTTGGTGATAGCATGCGGCCTTGTGGAATACCAGCGTTAATGGGCTTCCAATCGGAGTATGTACTGTCTATCACGACCTTGATGCTCCGATCAGCAAAAAACTGTTGATCCAAATGCACAATTTCACGGAAAGCCCATAAGAAGGAAGCTTCGTAAGAAGCGCTTTGTGCCAAACTCGATCGAAGGTCTTCACTATGTCAAACCAGCGGCAACCAACGCCTCCCCCTTGGACTCTACTGCCTCAGCCCATTTATAACTTAGGTGACCCAGAAGATCACCGAACGGCCGCGAGCCGTACTGGCTGTCACTAATCAGCTGGTGATCCTCAAAGTACCGCATGAGCTGACTGTTAATAACGGACTCCATTATTTTAGAGAACAAGGCCTTTAGTTGTACGGATCAGAGTGGTTACCTTTTTTAGGGATCGGGTGCACGTAAGCTGTCTTCCATGATTTCGAGGCTACGCGTAGAGAGTAGAAGTACCGGAAAAGACGTGTTAAGGCCGGTGCCAACTCCGTAGCACACGTTGTCAGCACAACAGGATGGACGCCATCAGGTCCGTTCGACTTGTTGACATCCAGGGAGAGGAGTGCTCTGCTTACTGAGCGTTGAGTAAACAGCACATCCAGCATTGAGCACTTATACCGCGGGATGGTCGGCGGTGTGTTCCCCCCGTTATCAAGAGTCGAGTTGGACGCAAAGAGAGAGCCTAACAGATCGGCTTTGTCCTTTCGGGCGTGGGCCAGTGAGTCGTCTTTCCTGTGCAGAGATGGGAGAGATGTCAGAAGTTCCCTTGGAGAGCCTTTGCGAGAGACCAGAATGCACGGGTTCCCGAAGGAAGGCGAACTAGCTTCTCTCCAATTCTGCCGATGTGCTCAGACTTTGTCTTGGCAATGACTCTTTTGAGGGACCAGGAGGCGAAATTATACTTCTTTTTAAGAGCGCTGGTACTTATATCCCGAGACGTCGATGCGTGAGCCCAGGCCTGTTAGCACTACTGTTTATAACGTGATGCAATTTTGCAGGAGCAACCAAACCAAGGCTGGGTTCTGTCTTCGATAGGTACCACAGATGACAGAATAAAAAGTTCCATTCCCTGTAGCACCACATCAGTGACAGAATCAGCAACAAAATTGGGATCATCCGGCGAAGAATTATTTTTTGCATCCTTCCTTGGAGGCAAGAAACCCTTCCAATGCAAAGATCGAACGCAACCGCGATGGGATTGTGAGTGGCACCGTACTCCGGATCAGACAATGGTCCGAGGAACTAAGAGGGGCACCAACTGCGACCTGATATCCGTCCGGATGAGAGGTCAGCAGAAGGTCCAACAGGGAAGGTACATGGTCTTCTACATTTGGGATTCGCGTAGGCGAGGTAACCAGTTGTGTCAGACCATATGGCAAATAAATATTTTTTCCCACAATAGCAAAACATTCATAATCTTTAAAAATAGTCCTGTTTTTGTTTGCAAAATACTAAGACACTAATTGAAATTATGACAAATACTTAATGCCCGACAACGCAGTAAAAGTAATATGGATTTCCCTTTTCTATTCCTTCACTTTTGATAAAGGTGAATCGATTGACAAATCATTTGGTAAAATTGGTCTATTGGGCTGATACTAAGAAACATCGACACAAACATACATACATAGAATGTCAATTACAGAACGCTTTCTTTAAATCGTCGTAATCGGTTGAAATTCAGGTTGAAAGTGACAACCCTCGGTGGTAGCAAAACACGACAAAGTAACCGTCACATATCGCCGTATCACTAGTATGGTAAATTTGCCAAGTTAGTTTTATAAATAAATGTTAAGACCAACATGTAAAAAACAATATACCTAATATTACATTTCCTAGCCATTAATATTACGTTACTACAAAGATATTCAAAAACAGCAAAAGTTCTGGAGCACTGAACTAAGAGGTTACTTCGCCGGCACAATTTCGCGTTAAAATAAAATGCCAAGATTAACTCACTTGCCATATCGAAAACAGTGCTGTCAATTAGTTATTGAATTTCAATTCAAAAGATCATATCTCGAAAAACATTACGTTCTGCGTGTTAATCGTATTTTTGTACCAGCACACCCCTGATGGCAAAGTTAACTTCCACTGTTAAAAAGTTGCCAGACTTGACCGTAAGAAACTATTTTAATATTTAAAAAAAGTAATAACCGTAACTTCAACACGCGTATTAAAAACTTTGTGTACGTACCGAAATACAGGCTGCAGTAAACTGGCAACTGATGTTTAGGTATAATATAAAACATTGAGCTATATCACAGAATAAATAATAGTACTACGTACAGAAGTTACACTCTTTTGATGTTGACTGCTTACATAATTATTAATAATAAGATAAATTGCGCACGCAAGCTAAATAAACATTCACCGCTGCACGCGAGTGTCCGTATTACTTTGCATCTTTTCCCACTTCCACATCATGGGTGTTTTTCCGTGATTACTTAGGGCTCTCAAAAAAGTGTAAAAAATACAGTATGTATAACATTAATGATTTATTTAATTTACAATTTACAATTGCGAATCGCGACAGGCCTCTTGTCACTCTTGCTTCCTGCGTGAAATAACTACCTAAAATCGCGATTCACCCAGGGGTCGGGGCTAGCACGTTCTGGGCGATTGATGTATTTTTAACACTGTTTACGTAAATAGCTTTTTGTAAACACTTGTTGTAATTTTTGTTTAGTAATTAATTTAATTTAATTGTAAGATAAAATAGTTCAAAATTTTTAATGTGATTTAAAAATAATATATGTGTATATAATAAACCTATCTTTTTGATAAATTATAATGGCGAAACTACGACCCACTATAATTATTACTCGAACCTAGTATACTTAATTGTTCCGTGGATGCATAATGAGCAAACAAAAAGATTCAGATATATCATTTTTTAAGTTACCTAGGGATAATGAAAGGTATATTTGTTACTTTTTTTTGTTAAATAAATACCTATAGCAAATAATAATTACGTAATAATTTAAATACAGAAGTAATACCTAAGTACTTTATTACAAAACTTAGTTGAAATTTACGTAGGTAACTTACGAAATTTACGTAGGTAACTTACATGTCTTTTGTAATCAAAATATTTTAAGTTATCACAAAGCACTGAAATTAAAACTTTGTTAACAAGATTTTTAACTAATTAGAATACAATCACATTTCATTTAGGAATCTTATTTCAGGTTCATTTGTTGTTTACTTTACCTATTTCTTCCGAGCGATTTATTATCACTACGAGTGACCTTGCACGTTGCATGCGTTAGGCACAGAATTCGCATAGTAGCAAAAATATTTTCATTCGATCAGTCAGAATAGGTACCTTACCTATTTTATTTACCATTTCGCAACGTAATAATTAATTAATTATTTATACTCTTTATTGCACACAACATATAAATTTATGTACAATTAGGTGGCCTCATCGCTTAACAGTGATCTCTTCCAGGCAAACCTTGGTAACGTACGAGTAGCTACCTACACATTATTTATTCTATGCCTTGGTGAAGGAGATCCGTAAATAGAAGTGTGCATAAATAGTAGATAAATGAGCATGTATTAAAACATATTATAAGCTTAATAAGTACCTACATACATGTGTTTTTAATACATTTTTAATATATTCTTGACAGCCCTAGGTAACCACGAAAAAACAGCCGTGATGTGGGAGTGGGAAAAGATGCAAAGTAATACGGACACTCGCGCGCAGCGACAAAAGTTTATTTAGCTTGCGTGCGCAATTTATCTTATTAATAATAATTATATAGGCTATTAAATGACGACAAGCAGTCAACATCAAAATAGTGAAACTTCTGTACGTAGTACTATTATTTATTCTGTGATCGCGATTTAATAAATCGCTCGGAAGAAATAGGTAGGTAGTGTAAACAACAAATAGACCCAAAATACAATTCCTAAATGAAATGTGATTGTATTCTAATTAGTTAAAAATCTTGTAAAGAAAGGTTTAATTTCAGTGTATTGTGTTAGTATTACTTAAAACATTTTAATTACAAAAAACGTGTAAGTTACCTACTTAGATAGTGAAGTAAATTTCAACTAAGTTTTCAAATAAAGTACTTAGGTATTACTTCTGTATTTAAATTATTATTAATTATTTTTGCTATAAGTTTTATTTAACACAAAAAAGGAAATAAATGTACCTTTCATTATCCTTAGGTAACATAAAAAATGATATATCTGAACCCTTTTGTTTACTCATTAAGCATCCATTAACGCAACAATTATAGTAGGTTCGAAGTTTTGTCATTATAATTTATCAAATAGGTAAATAATATACACATATTTTATTTTAAAATCACGTTAAAAAAATTGAACTATTTTATCCTACAATTAAATATACTAAACACTAAACAAAAATTACAACAGGTGTTCACAAAAACTATTTACGTAAACAGTTCGTGCTGTTAGCCAGGTTTTTAAAGTTTCATCTGAATCAGGGAATGCCGACACTGCAAGCTATATTTCCGAGAAGCGAACAAAGTCCCGTCAAGTAAAAAGTTTGCAAACATCACGTTTGCAAACTTTTTACTTGACGTAAATATCGATAGTATGATTTAAACTGTAGATCTTGTTTGGTTTAAGTGTGAAATTGTAGGGCGATAGCAGCGCCACCATATTTTCACCAAAACCATTACATCCTATCAAGTGTACACTGCTTAACATAGATCTCGCCAATCGCCTCATAGAAGAGATATTGGCCACGGTTGCCAAACTTGGTGAGCAACTTTTATTATTTTACAGCTGTTATTAAGAAGATATTGCTGACTATCATCTCGTTCAGTTTCCTTCTTTCGCCTTTAACCGACACCTGTAGTATAATATAGGAAAGAGCAGATAAATCTACACCGCCAGAGCTAAATGGCGCACCTTGCGAGAGGTTATGTTCAGCAGTAGAGTATCGCAGGACTGATGATGATGAAACAAAATCTTATTTAAAAATCGAACCGCACACCATACGAAATTATAACGAGTAACTAACCTGGTTCGAGTTGATGTGAGTCGAGTGGACGATCGAGTAGCATATCACCGAAGATATCCCTGCAGTAGTTGGCGATCTTGGCCTGCTGTCGAGGATTACAATGGTTCTCGAAACTCAAGATAACCGGGTAGTCGGACGTCTTGAAAGCACTCTCGGCGATCGCCTCCAGGACTTCGCGCGCGCTTATCTCCGGCACGAACGTGTACCCGTGAACTATAACCGGCTCTTCCGTGCGGCCGTTCCAGAAGTCCAATTCCACGCATCTATAGAAAAATCATATTTTCCTCGTTTTTATTTTTCGTGGTAGAGCCAAGCTGCAGTTATATTAGTAGTATAGTTGTAGCACGAATGGGTCGGCTCGACCGGGAAAGGACCACGCTCTCACAGAATACCAGCGTCAAATAGTAGCTTAATGCTGCTATATTTGGTATGGTGAGTGTAGAGAACCGGAGACCCTTTTTACTGGAAACGAGGCATTCCATCTTAGTCCTCCCGGGTTACAACGCATCTGCATTTTCATTCGTAATCGAGGATAGATGTTGATGTCTATGGGCCACAGCAACCACTTACCATCTGGTGGACTGTGTGCTCGTTTGTCACCCTATCCTATAAAAAATACTTAACTAAGGTTATTTTTTACGTGTGAAAATACAACTAGGATATATAACACAATAGTTTGAATATCACAATCATATGTTTTTGTAGGAAACTATTAAAACGAATTATCTAGGTTACCTTATTGAAAAGAAAATAATATAAGATAAATATATAAACCTATACAAGTTATTTTTCCCGTATTGGTCTGGGACATATAAATCCTATGTTTGTGGCACTAATGACAAAAAGATTATGCCAAAAGTTTTACTTGCCTAGATTGTTATAAAAGGTGAATCAAACAGTCATGAACCGTATAATCCCACTAGGTTATACGGTTCATGACTGTGTAGGCGACACGCTACCTACCGATCACTTCTTTCACAATTTTCCATTTAAACTAATATATTTTAGGCTAAAATATTATTTTGGGCTAAACGTGGACCCCGCTGCTAGTTGGACTCTGCCTACTCCCTCGCGGAATAGAGGCCTGTCGTATATGTCTGTGTGTACAAGAATATGTATTTACACGATTAAATACATATAAATATTCAGACTAAAGAACTATCTTTAAACGTAAGTTAACGTGGTAGAGCCACGCTGCACCTATATTATGGTTGTAGTACGAATGTGTCGGCTCGACCAGAATAGGACCACGCTCTCACAAAATACCAGCGTAAAATAGCAATTTAAAGCTGCAGTGTTTCGTATGGTGAGTATAGAGAACCGGAGACCCTATTTACCTTATTTACTGTAAACGAGGTTTTCCATCTTAGTCCTCAGGGGTGACAACGCATCTGCATTTCCAATCTTAATCGAGGATAATGTATATGTCTATGGGCCTTAGCATCCACTTACCATCAGGTGAACTGTGTGTTCGTTTGTCACCCTTATTCTATAAAAAATTGGTACATACCTACTCTTATCAGTTTGCCTTGGCATATGGTCTGACACAACTGGTTACTTCACCTACGCGGATTCCAGATGTGGAGGATCATGCACCTTTCCTGTTGGACCTTCTGCTGACCAATCACCCGGACGGATATCAGATTTCGGACCATTGTCTTGTCCGGAGTGTGGTGCCACTCAAGCTGAAATCGCAGTTGCATTCTGCAGGCTGCCGCCGTGTTTGGCACTATGGGTCAGCCGATTGGGATGGGATGCGGTCTTTCTTTGCATCCTACCCTTGGGGGCGGGTTTGCTTCTCGCCGGACGATCCCAACGTTGTTGCGGATTCTGACGCTGATGTGGTACTTCAGGGTATGGAACTTTTTATTCCTTCCTCTGTGGTGCCCATTGGAGGCAAATCTCAGCCATGGTTTGGTCGCTCCTGTAAAATAGCATCATGCTATAAGCTGGAGTGCTACCAAGCCTGGGCTGACGCATCAGCGTCCCGGGATGTAAACACCAGCGCTCTAAAAAAGAAGTATAATAATGCCTCTAGGTCCTTCATTAGAGTCATTGCCTTGGCATATTCAGAGCAAATAGGCAGAATTGGCGAGAAACTAGTTCGCCTTACTTCTGGAACCCGTGCATTCTGGTCTCTCGGGAAGGCTGTCCAGGGGAATTTCTGTCAGCCATCTCTTCCATCTCTGCACAGGGAGTACGACTCACTGGCCCATACCGCAAAGGAGAAAGCCGATCTGCTAGGCTCTTTCTTTGCGCCCAACTCGACTCTCGATGACGGGGGAGTACGCCGCCGACCATCCCGCGGTGTGAGTGCTCCATGCCGGAAGTGCAGTTCACACAGCGCTCGGTTCGCAAAGCACTCCTCTCCCTGGACATCCACAAGTCGAGTGGGCCAGACGGAATTCCCCAATTGTGCTGAGGACGTGTGCTCCTGAGTTGGCACCGGTTTTAACGCGTCTTTTCCGGTACTCCTACTCCCTAGGCGTAGTCCCAAAATCATGGAAGACGGCTTTCTTCCACCCGATCCCTAAAAAAGGCGACCGCTCAGACCCGTCCAACTACCGGCCTATAGCCATCACCTCCTTGTTCTCCAAAACAATGGAATCCATTGTAAACTGCCAGGTCATGAGGTACCTTGAGGATCACCAGCTGATTAATGACCGCCAATACGGTTTTCGCCGTGGTCGGTCAGCTGGTGATCTTCTGGTCTACCTAACTCACAGATGGGCGGAGGCAGTAGAGTCCAAGGGGGAGGCATTGGCCGTTAGTTTGGACATTGCGAAGTCCTTCGATCGGGTTTGGCACAAAACGCTTCTTTCGAAGCTCCCTTCCTATTGGCTTCCCAAGAAATTGTGCGATTGAATCACCAGCTTTCTTGCAGATCGGAGCATCAAGGTCGTAATAGACGGTGCATGCTCCGATTGCAAGCCTATTAATGCTGGTGTTCCACAAGGCTGCGTGCTATCGCCAACGCTGTTTCTTCTGCATATCAATGATATGTTGCAAGCCCGTAACATTCATTGATATGCAGATGACAGCACTGGTGATGCTCTTTACAGCGGTCGAGCCAATATTTCTCGGGAAAACGTCTCCGAGTGCCGGGACAAATTTGTGTCCGAAGTCGAGTCTTTGCTGAACAGAGTCTCGGATTGGGGGCGACTAAATCTAGTCCAGTTTAACCCCCAGAAGACACAAGTTTGCGCGTTAACCGCTAAAAAGAACCCCTTTGTCGTATCTCCTCAGCTTCAAGGCACTCCCCTTGTTGCCTCAGCCCGTATCGGAATCCTCGGCGTCGACATATCGAGTGAAGTGCAGTTTCGTGGTCACTTGGAAGAGAAGGCCAAATTGGCCTCTAAAAAAGCTTGGCGTGCTCAGCAGAGCGGGACAGTATTTCATGCTGGCACACCGCCTGCAATTTTACAAAGCGCAGGTTCGGCCGCACATGGAATACTGTTCCCATCTCTGGGCGGGGACTCTTCAGTACCAGCTCCTTCCACTTGACCGCATACAGCACAGAGCGGCTCGAATTGTCGACTACCGAGTGCTTTCCGATCGGCTCGATTCACTGGCATTGCGAAGAGATGTTGCATCTCTTTGCATTTTCTTTCGCATATACCACGGAGAGTGCTCTGAGGAATTGTTCGGATTAATCCCAGCCGCCAAATTTCGTGAACGCACTACGGTACGGTTGACCGCTAAGCTAAGATCACTTAGCGGTCAGCCGCCGTAGAGTCTACATCGCCTGAGGATGCCTCGTGTAGAGGCGAAACACATGTCGTATTATCATCGATGGTGTGTCTTTCCTGGAATAGTGGTGCAGGGAGTAGTGGTGCTGGGAGTAGTGGTGACGGAATTAGTGCACGCAATTGAAGGAGGGTGGGAGGTGCTCTTCAATCCAGGTAAGACCCATCATTGTATTTAGTTAGCGGAAGGTTGCAAATTAATTAATATCCTTACTATAATGGATTTCCGCAATATAACGCCTGATTCTATCAAAACTACAGTTTTCTGTACAGGTGTTCGAAGGTGACAGCAAAAGATGCTGGCAAAAAAATGATTGCGTTTTTTCTCCTGTCTGCTCAATCCCACTTGATGAGTAAGACTTCTCACAAAAAAGTGTGAGGCGGAACTCATTACCTATCCTGCACACAGTCCAGACCTCACACCATGCGATTTTTTTACGTTTACGGTGCCAGGCGAGACCCTGCCCAACTTTCAACCACGTGAAAACATGGTTGAAAATCCTCAGACCAATGGTCCTTGTTTTCAAAAATGATTTGAACGAATGAAAAAGTGTTACAAATGTTATGGAAAATAACATGTGAAAACAAATAATACTTTATGAGATACGCGAAACATTGAAGTATACCCAACGTAGGCATTGCGATTGTCAAGCGACTATCCAGGCATGCTTAATAAGGCAAATCTTACGCCAGAAGTGACCAATGTCCAAAGAAGGACAAGGTATATATTTTAAATAGATTTCAGGCGAGGGTGAAAGAGAATGCCATTATACAAGCAGTTATTCAAATTTATAATTAATAAAACACAGACAAATATAATGTAGCAAACTTAACGATGAAAGATAAAATACATAAAATGGAAATATCACGGATAAAGCCTTGGCAAGTTTCCACTAACGAATTCAAATGGTATAATAAAACGTTGTGCTCGCTATAAGGGCGACAAATTACGGTGATTGTGCACATTGTCCAAGTTAATGCAAAATTTACACATTTTCTTTATAACTCATATTAACTACAAACAAACACGTGAAATTATTGCAAACTAGCGATCGGTCCCGACTTTGCACGGGTCATTTCTGGACCTCGACAACAGCGCCACCTACCGGGCCCAATTGAGTTTTTAAATAATTTAGGGTTAGATTAGGTTAGGGTCAAATACACACAAAATATTGATCAAAATCACTCGAGCCGTTCGCGAGTTTTAGCGCGGCTAACGGACAGCAACTGATTTTTGTATATGAGAAAAAAGAAGATGATGAAGAATAAATACTTATAAGCCTACAGTTCATTTTAATGCCAAGTTCATTTTTTTTACTTTTATATATATTTAATAACTTTGCAAATAGTAACTACAACGTCGCACATTTAATCTCCGTACGCGACTCGTGAAATCTGTACAGTAATACTCAACTATCCGTACATACGCACTGAACGCGTCGTAAATATATAATAACAGACCATTGGGAAAAAAAGCGTAGACCGCGTACGACGCTGAGAATTTGACCTCAGGCAAGTGCTTTAAAATATTATTAAATTAGTCAAACAATGTAACAAGTCAACGGTATAAGAGGGGAATTAAATAATATCATAATATCATGTTTTCGAAATGTCTAACATTTTGAACATTTGTAACAGTATAAGCAACAGTGAGTGATTAGAATGTGTAGTGAAATATGTAACAGTATAAACAATAGTGACCTGTTAGTTAAGGATACGAACTGCGAAACTAAGAGGTCATGGGTTCGAATCTGCCATTCGGTAATGCCTTGAGCAGCTCTTAGCAGAAGCGTTTTAAGCTTAATTGAAGTTAGTTAACGAAAGTATTATGTAAGTGTTAATTACAGTTAAAAAAGGTAAACCCTTATAAAAATTATAACAAAATGCCCCAATTTATATTTTTATATAAATATACGGGGTCACAATAATTTCATAGACAATCCGAGTTTAATTCTCGCAAGCACCACAAAAACTGTTAATCGGGTTTCATGTCCGTCGGTGAAACAAACATGTATTTAAAATGTTTTTGAGAACTATGAAGTCCGCCAATACTCATTGGAACCGTGACGGACCGATTTCAGACATAATCCTTTTTAACATCATAGGTTCATGCCCAACAGTGAAATGTATCTTGCTAGACTTTTACTTAGAACTCATTAAACAAATACACCGTCCACAGATCCACGCAATGTTCTTAAATTAAATAAGTAAGTAAATGTAGTAAGTAGTAAGTGTATGTAGTCTGTAGTGGGTACGTTCCAAATCTTCACACAGCGTGACGAAGACTGCACTTTTCATGAAAACAAGCATAACTAAGGATATCTAAACCCGTTGCTGCTCACACATGAGCAATTTAAACGCAATCTGATCCGCAAATGTGCGACGTGTATGTGTAAAACGGTTATAGTATAGTATTCGTTATTTATTTATCAGCTCCTCTTGACAGTTGCTGAACACTTAAGAATGTTGAACATGAGTCGTTTTTTTTTTAATTAGTATGACAAAACATGATGACCGCGTGCACACAGCCCAGTAGTAAGAGGATGTTTTGGCCCATGGAAATCGACATCTATCCACGATTAAAAATGCGTTGCCAC
The DNA here is from genome assembly GCA_907164705.1 of Parnassius apollo. Classification (NCBI taxonomy): domain Eukaryota; kingdom Metazoa; phylum Arthropoda; class Insecta; order Lepidoptera; family Papilionidae; genus Parnassius; species Parnassius apollo. The sequence continues at coordinate 7,357,227 of CAJQZP010000610.1, forward strand.
CACTGAGAACTGAGATAAAAGCCTCGTTACCAGTAAAAAGGGTCTCTGGTTTTCTAGACTCACCATACAAAACACAGCAGCATTAAGCTGCTTTTTTACGCTGGTATTCTGTGAGAGCGCGGCCCTTCTCCGGTCAAGCTTCCCCATTCGTGCTACAACCATAAGATGACTTAGCTGCAGTTGACTCTATCACGTAAAAAAATTTCTTCAATTATAGTAAGCATTTTCCATTATCATCACGTTTGACAGGCGGACTGGTGATAGAAAGAAGAGATGTCGTGATCCGTTGGAGGCCTGGGTAATTTACCGTTACCGTTACAGCATTTTAAAGTCCACTGCTGACCATAGGCCTCGCCTATATATTGCCTTATATATTTGCCATAGTTGCCGCTCTTGGCAAGCGGATTGACAACCGCAGTACTTTTATTCTAAGTCGTTATTAGGAAAATGCTATAACAATCTCCTAATTTGTAAGCCTTTGTCACCTCTTTCGAAACCAACAGGATGATATGGAGCAGTGGATATTCTTATACCGCCACTACACGGTAAAGTAACGGTATATATAAGATATATTTTTTTGCTCTGTCGTTCACGAGGTCGTTCATGCCAGTCTCATAGTCGACTCTTACAAGACGTAATGAATCCCTTTGATCGCCGCAACACGTCAGAGAGAAATCAAAATATTAATACTTCGTTTCGATAAATTTGTCGTTCAAGTTTAAATGTATTTTTTTCTTTGTTAAAAAGTATATTAACAATGCTATAAACATAACTAATATTCGCCTTAACCACTCGTGGTAAGCTTAAATTGCTTGTGTTAGCAGAGGTTCACGCCAGTAGTCGAATGGCGGATTCTAACCCACGAGCTTTTTGAGTTCGCGGTCCGCGCCCTGCCATTAGGCTACTGTCGCTTTAATAGTTTATTAGTATATTTAGTATTAGTTATAATATCAAGTTTTTTTTTATTTTTTATTTATAGAATACCTACTATAAGATGCAGAGTCCAATAAAAAATTTGCAGGGTTTAACCTTTTAATTTTTTATAAAGAATAAGGATGACAAACGACCACACAGTCCACCCGATGGTAGGTGGATGCTGCGGTCCATAGACATAGACATCTACATTTATCCTCGATTAAGAAACAAAATATAGATGTCCCCTGAGGACTAAGATGGTATGCCTCTTTCCTAAAAAAAGGGTCTCCGGATCTCTACACTCACGAAACATACTAATACTAAGCTGCCATTTTATGCTAGTATTGTGAAAGCTTAGTCCTACCCCGGTCGAGTCGAGCTACTCGTGCCACAACCATAATATAGCTGAAGCGTGGCTCTACTACTACGTGAAAACTACTTTGTTAACTTCCTTGTTATTAACCGTTATTACTCATGATAATATATGAAGTCAGATACAAATGTATCCATTGTTCAGTCAACAGAAGATTTTATAAAGATTTTCGGATCATGTCCAAAAAACGACATCGAGTACTGAATGCTTTAAATTGTATAGGTACTTATTTCACATAATAAAACAGGTTTAGACATTTGTATCAACAATACTAAGTTCATGATTTTTTTAATTAAAACTAGATTTAAAAAGAATAGAAAAATAGAATTCAAAGAAATTGCACTTGAGAGTATCAAAATCAGATGTCAAATGCAACTACATAAGATACTCAGGTGTATATCTTATGTCCATAATTATTAACGAAACAATATCTGAAATAAAAAGGTCACAAGTTTAGACTTTAACATAAGAATAAAAAGTGGTTTATTAAACAAAAATAACTAAAGAAACTCTCCTTTGGTATACGTCATTAAAACGGAAAATATAAGCAGAACGTAACTTACTTATCACCTAGGTAATTAAGGAAGAGAAACTCACCTGCATCCAGCGAGCAGACTCTGCCTATAAATCTCGACGCTGGATTTGCCGGTGATCTGGTGACCGGTGAGGTAGGTGTTGTGCGAACTGTTGATGAAATAGTGCGCGAGCGGCTGCTCCATATCGTCGCACAGGTCCAACTTGCTGGGCGCCACTATCGGGTTGTCCTCGGACATTAGGAATCTAGTTTGGAAAAACAGTCCCCGCTATGTTATTAAGAAAACATCGTGAGGAAACCGCCATGTGTGACAAATAAGAAAAAAGTATTTCGAAGACATGTGAAGTTGGCTAATGCACATTAGGGTAGCGCGGCGGACATTCACTAACATGACCTCGTAGCCTTAGCGATACTGCTGTCATATAAAAGGAGTTGAGTTGAGTGATTAGTCGTCTCTCTCGCACGCGTGGGCTTTTTACCGGGGTTTTCGAGAAGACGATCACTCCCTTTCTAACCTGTGGCAAAATGTTCTATAAAGAAATATAACTACGATTGTTTATATAGTAATTAGTATAGAGCAAAAAGCCGGGCTTTCGGTGTGAAGTTAGTCGAGTGCGGGGGCACGCGGGCGATACGTTTGCAAGTTCACTTCACATTTTAAAGTTTACTCTGTTTGTTTACTTGAGTGAATGAATATTGAAAATTAAAAATTAATGCTTTTTAAAGATTTTTATTGAAAATGGGGGATAATAGTGTTCCTGGTGATGAATTGAAGTGTGTTAAAGTGCTAATCGGCGAGAAAAAAGTAAAATCTTTAAACTTTTGAGAAAACACACAACGACACGAGCGCCTTTCAGACTTATCAATTATCGCAATTGAAAAACAGTTATTTGTACAATTAAAACGTTCACCAACATTTTACGCGGATGTAATCAAATATTCCCTCAAGAAAGAGAGACAGACAATTCGATTTAGAATATAAATAATTTGCCTTTTTAATTTTGTACATAGTTTGTACTTTGTTGATGCTTTTCTATTGTTCATGTATTGTATCGTACGAAAATTTCTTTTTTTTTTCTCAAGCAAACCCTAACAGCTTTTTTCAAAACCACCGAAGGTATGCAATAGCTGATATGTCATACAATCTATCTATAAGTAGTATGCCTTCTGTGTGCTTTGTTAAACACGTCCTCGACAGCACTGAATGTGAAACTGAAGAGTGGAGACAGATCACGATTGGTGTATTTTTATAAAACTGCTAAAAACAAAAAAACCATATCTTGGTCTTGCCCTAGTTTAGAGCCCTAGCTTTGCCACTAATTCACTTGTCCTAAAACCCTCTCAGGAATGCGAGAAGGCCAGTATAGAACAGTGAGATGTATTTAAACTGTATATAACTTCACGTTACTTCGCGTTAGTTATGTTATTTCTTTTTAAAATTAAAGAAACAAATTAACTTACTGTCCGCCTGATAGTAAGTGGCTACTGCAGCACATGGACTGCTGCAACTAACTTATAAAGAAGGCTACAGATGTATTAGCATATCTAAGGACTAAGATGGAATGTCTCACATCCGTAATTATACCCTATAGGTACCCTTCAGACCGCAACACACTAGTACACGCACTGCTGTCTGGCGGAGGAAAAAGAAGAGAGTAAAAAAAACTTAATTATACCAGCCATTAAAATCCCCCAATTAAGACATTTCTTGAAAGATTTACCCAGATACGTGAACGCAGAACAACTAAGCTGGTACTGATACTGTTTCGTGGGCTGTGGAATTTGCGATCAGCGTGTTTGGATGTATTTTCCAACGTCGGGGGTCGCCATATTTATTAAAAACCAGTGTTGTTCGCGTACAAGTGAAGTTAGCAGATTGGGAAAAAATTGGTATATTACTTCTTACAATCCCCTAAAATTATTGTGTATATCAGTGGGTTTTTCGTTATGTTGTGTGGTTGACTTTATTAAAATATCAATTTTGAGTCAAGATCATAGTCATCAATATTGAACATAAACCATAGTATTAATAGAACGATTTTTTTTTTCAATCTGTAATGGAAACTATGCAATAGTTTAAGCTGAGATGAAAAAATTTATTCAGTACGTCACCTCGGGAACCCAAAAAAGATAATACCTGACTTTTCTTTGTCTCTTTTACATTCATAAGAAAAAATTCTTTTATTTATTATTAATGCAAAAAAAAACTTGAAAAACCAAATTTTGCTGCGAAAAATTTTGAACTAGTCATACTTTAGAGTAATATCGTTCGAAAATATTAATTAAAGCAAATAATTTTTTGATTTTTACAATACATAATAGTAACAAGAGTTCATATCACATCACAACAATAAATGACAATGTATAGACACACTAAATCAATCCACGATTCAACATGAATCGAATAGATTTCAATCGCAGACGAGTGCACTTAAATGACAACCTTATCGATACAATTTTCAATTTTCAATTACTATCGATAACTAATGTCATAAGCTATACTGCAGCCAAGCCAGCGTTTAATCGCTTGGAAATGATTGTAGAAGTACACAGACAAACAGTATTAAAATGCATTTCATTCATTAATGTACTTTTCTGTGGTATGAGTTAAAAAAATGCATATCTCGCATATATAGCTCTGATTTTTTTTTCACGATATTATTAAGGAAAATAATAGTATTTTTGTTATGTTTCTGTTCGAAAAGATAAATCGTCAACATATTACAAACAAACATAAGCTTTTTGATAAACTACCTACATCAGAGAATACATTAAATAGGCAAACATACAATTCAGTGGCACATAAAATTATTTTTAGTTACGTCATATTAGAAATAGGCGGAATTGCAGTAAATTATAGTCTAGATTCGCTTTTTAAGGTACGTCCTCACTAATCAATATGTGAATTGAACAACCTGTGCGTCACCAGCGCAACCATTAGTGCGGCAATACACGTGATCTACGACTATGAGGTAAATATTTGTGAAAATCTCTATTAGAATAGCAGAGTCTACGGAAATTTTCTCGCATGTCTTTAATGCAAGGGATTTTAATACATTTATTGGAAATAAATTACCAATTTAACGTCCATTCGGTGAAAAATTGGCCCATGGTCAAGGCCGTAACGACAGTTATATTCCGTAAAACTGCAGGAATCGATTCTGAATCCCTTGAAGAAAGTACTGCTTAATGATTCAACCTGCTGCAAAAGGAACGAACGAACGAACATGGCTGGCCTCCAAGAACTTAAGGTCAATAATCGCCGCCCGCATAGTAATTTCTCGCAGTGTTATTTAGAAAATTTGGACAAAACATTCTATTACGGACGAAGACGCCTTCACCAGATTATTTTTAATTTTCATCATGAACATTATTGATATCACAAAAGTCCGTATGCGACGATGCCACAATACGCTTACCAATGTCGGTTCATTGTGAATGTGTTGGCTGGCATCTCTTTTCTTCTTTAATTTATTTCATACTACAGCACTAGAAAGGCATATGTTTCATACAAACATGGCAATTTTGCTCACCGAATACCACAATTGAAAATTTAGCTCCCGAAAAACTGTGCGCCACACACTATCTGTACAAAAAAGAAAACAAAAAAGCAAATAAATGCCACGTTGGAGTAATAATAGATGACGAAGATACCTATTCAATCCGTAAATAACAAAAGCAACAATCTAAAACCTGGTACTTAAATACCAATAATAAGTGAAAGTTCAATTCACATCACTAATTACTCTATTATAGAAAGTGTAGTTACCACTAAAACGTTTTGAAACAAATGACTACATAAATCATAAGACATTTAAAAAAATCTTTATCTTTGCGGCTTTTAAAATATATAAATTTAGGATGAATATTTTCTATTTCAAAGGAGGGTGTATTCTGCTTGGACGACCTAAAATGTGTTGAATCGGGCGGAGAAATCCGCTCTGATGGTATTTCCTGAATGCATTCATGTTGGTACTCGTAGTTAGAATATGATTGAGTATGAGGGGAGTATCTCGTACAATAGTAGAATTCTAACAATTAAAAAATCCTAACCATAAAAATCGAATCCCTTTTAATATTAAAAGAAAAAGTCTGCTATTATAGTCAGCCTATATTCAGTTTAGTTCTGTTATCCAGAGCGTGTTGGCGGACTTCATGTATCCACAATACGTATATAACGCTTATTATCCACCTACCTGAGGAATCCGTCGAAGGTCAGCTGTGATCTCTGTTGATGATACTTATTGTACTCGTAGGTTTTAATGAGGTCCTTAGCGCGCTGGATGTCTGCGTACGGATGCAATATCTCGTTGAGTCGTGGGTCCCGTTGCACGTCGTTCAGGAAGTCGACCAACTGGTTGGCCGACAAGTGGGGCTTGTTGTCGGTTCTAAATGGTAAATTATGATTTAATAAGTTAGCTGTGACAACTTTCAGCCGAATTCAGTGCCTATAGTTACATAGAAATTTCGCTTTGATGCGGATACGGATTTTTTGTAGTTAACGCTATGTTCATATTTTTATCCTACTTTGAAAAATGAGGAGGTCTTGAATTCAACTATAGTTTTATTATGTATGATTTAAATACTTATTTTTATTGCATAGCTATATCTTGAGGGTGACCCCGTTTAAATAGAGGATAATATTTTAACAGGATTGTGAAGCTGTAAATTTTCATACAAAAGGCAAAAAAGGGCTTACACCCCCGTAAATATAGTCTAATGACAATAACTTTTAGAGAATGTTGTAGATATAATAAAAAACTGGGTCTAAATGTTTTTATTTTAAAAAAATATTGTGTTCGATATAAGTTATTAGCATCTAAATGTTTATATTTTTCACTTAAAAAACTTCATCGAGCGTTTTTATTTTTTTTTAATTAAACTAAACTGAATTACTAAAAAAGAAAAACGTACAAAAACGACCTAGATTAAGGTGTACTGAATTTAATGAGATCAAAATTGTCTCATTTTGTAAAGGTTCAGAGGGTTGAAAGCGTTATCCTCCAAACAGTATTTCGAAAAGGGAGTTTAGGCAAGGCAAAAAAGACTTGCAGCTTTCCCTATCGCACGATACGCCGATACAGAACGAGCGGTAAGAAACGGATAGTATTCTTGGAAATACCTACTTCGCACCGCGTACCAGCAGCCAGCAATTCACAATCCTCTTAATATGACTATGTAAATGACGGGAAAATGTTATCGCTTCCGATAGATGACGGTATAACCATGTCATTTAATATTTAGACCGGCATTGTGCAGCAGAGTCGAAGGTGCGTGACGTCTGGCACTGCGATCGTCAATCCGCCAAACATGACGTCAGAAGAGGTCCCTGTCCAACAATGGACTGCTATGAGACATTAAAAAAGAAAAAGAAAATATAAACATCACCACTTTGATCTTATGAACTTTTTAGTGCACTCAAAAGATTTACATATTAATAAAACTTTAAAAAGAGTAAAAATCAATTTGCACATAATTTTAAAGTTTCTCAAGCTCTTCGAAACACTTTGTCTTAGCACTGACTTAGCTTTTAAATTATGAAGAAGTTTTTTTTTCTAATTACTTGAAATAAGTGTTTATATCTTTGAACAAAAAAGTGTCCATTATTTTTTCAGTAGAATTCGAAAACTTTAAAACGTTTCTTTTTTTCTCTAATGTTATAATGATGACGGTGAAGACCTTCTAGCCGATTTTCGTCCACAGTCACAACTTCGTAATAATGGAAAAATATAATTTACACAGACTTTATAACGCCGCACTCACTTATCCTAACCTACCTATGGCCGATGTTTCACTAATACCACAGAATAAATAATAATACTACTAACACGATAATACGCGATAAATCAAAGATAACCAAGGATGTGGATTCAGACACACAAGAACAATCACAAATACCTAAATCCGAAAAACAATAACTATGATAATACACTCATATTTATTGTTTAGCATGGGATATGCACTGACATTTCAACTTCAAATCGATCCCAAGACTCAGAACGAAGTAGGTCGATATACTTGTTTAACTATTAGAGATAAAGGTAAAAGTGAAAAGGAGATAAAAAGAAGTGGGTGTATAAATCTAAGCCCCCACTCATTCGAGCAGTATAAAGTACGGCGCAAGCAATACTACTGCCCTAAGTCACATTAAGTTGTAGACGCCCGAAGGTTTACAACACTATCGTGTAAAAGGATTATCGTAACGGACAGAATCAGGACACCAATTAAAAGACTCGTTGAAAAACTGATTTCATTGATTCAGATAGTGTTTAATCTGTGATGATAATAATCATTGTTGATTATGATAACCACATATCTAAATCAATAAAATCAATCATTCGACGAGTCATTTAATTGGTGTCTTGATTCTGTCCGTTAGGATAATTATGTTAGTATAACAAACTTGGTATATGGTTGTAGAGAGCCTGCCCTGTACCACATCGTGACAGACAGTACGGCTGCTGATTAAGTTGCAGAGACTGTACTGTGTCACATCCTAACAAGGAGTGTTGCTGCTGGTTTGTACAATTCATCTATTTTAGAGTATCTATCATATTGTATTTACTTCTAACTCGTGTACTGTTCAATTAATGTTGTATAGCGTAAAGTTGTTACGGGGAAATATTCCTTCAATAAATATTTTTGAGAGTGATTTCTAAAAAGATTCTAAAATAACAAATAAAAGATACGATATACGTTCAATTTACATTGAGTAGTACAAACAGCGTAGCACCAATAAAACGGTCTACACAAATGTATACAATACAAACGACGAGGGAGGAGTGATTGAGGTGCAATACTTGAAGAGTGAGGATTCGCATTCACAATACATAATGTATACGATAAACATACAAAAACCTTTTAAGTTGTAGATAAATATTGATCAGGCCTACATAAACTGATTCACTCAGAAGGTTTTACGATAAAAACTCACATAAACATATTCCAAAAAGTACAAAGAGTAGTTTATGATTTAGTCTCAGGCATCTGTTTTTCGCGAAAATATGCTAACTAAAATATATAGTGTGGTATTTGACAGCAAATGTCAAATTTTGCGAAAACTGTGGCGCCGCAACCAAGGGACTTTTTAACTCCCTACTTAGAATTAGAAAGACTATTCTATCTAAAACTGTGGCGCCGCAACTAAGGGACTTTTTAACTCCCTACTTAGAATTAGAAAGACTCTTCTATCTAAAACTGTGGCACCGCAACCAAGGGACTTTTTAACTCCCTACTTAGAATTAGAAAGACTATTCTATCTAAAACTGTGGCGCCGCAACTAACGGACTTTTTAACTCCCTACTTAGAATAGAAAGACTCTTCTATCTAAAACTGTGGCGCCGCAACCAAGGGACTTTTTAACTCCCTACTTAGAATTAGAAAGACTCTTCTATCTAAAACTGTGGCGCCGCAACTATAGGGACTTTTTAACTCCCTACTTAGAATTAGAAAGACTTTTTTTAACTCCCTACTTAGAATTAGAAAGACTTTTTTAACTCCCTACTTAGAATTAGAAAGACTCTTCTATCTAAAACTGTGGCGCCGCAACCAAGGGACTTTTTAACTCCCTACTTAGAATTATAAGGCTCTTCTATCTAAAATTGTGGCGCCGCAACTAAGGGACTTTTTAACTCCCTACTTAGAATTAGAAAGACTCTTCTATCTAAAACATAGTTAAATTCTAATACCATCAATAAACCACGATTTGTAATAAGGCGGTTTATGTATGAAATTAACGAATAATGGAATTAAATTCTACTAAAAAAATAATGTACTTAATTTTTATAATACAAATATAATTTAAATTAAAAACAAATTAAATATTATGCCCTCTATGTTCTCTCAATTATATATTTATGGCTTTATCATCATCATCGTCATCAACATTACAGCCTTTAACAAGTCCACTGCCGAACATAGGCCTCCCCCAATGAATGCCACAAACACAGTTGAAAGACATTACAGTTAGAAAACGATTGTAATTGTGCAGAGCAACGGTAGGGGTGCTGCGAGGCAGGGGGTAGGCCGACTTTGTGCTATCGCACTTCACTGAGTCTGATAAGACAGTACATGCGGTTGGTGCTAGCGTGTTTTTTAGTATCTACTTATTTAACTAATTTTAAGTGCCGTTTTTTGAATATATAATATCTAGAATGGCGAATTACTGTTATAGTTATACATATGAGTAACTAAGCAGAATTGAATTCAAATAACAGCCATGAATATATTCCCCTCATTTTTTGTTGATAAAATTGTTTATCCGAATGCATTACATATACATTACATAATTAAATTTAACAATCGAAAACTGAAAAAATCTATAAAAAGAAAGCGTCACAAAATTATTGGGAGTGCAAAACTTGTATGTGTTTTCTTTTTAAGTAATAAAAATGATCTTGTTAAATAGACGTTTTTAACTTATAAGTATGTACATAATATCAATAAATGTAATACTCCTTGTATTATAATATCCAAAATCATTTAATTTTCACTTTGGTGACAGCTCCTAGCATAAATACCTACGCGGGCGGCGGCATCGCAACAATCGCAACATCGCACAAAGCATGGTCCTGAGCCACCTGCATCCATCGACTTCCTACATGTCTTACCAGGTCGTCACTCTATCTAGTAGTGGGCCACCCTACACTTCGCCTACCGACAAAGCTGCCACTCAAGAACCTTTCTTCCTCGTCGGTTTACGGTTCTTCGATCTATATGGCTGGCCCATTGCCACTTCAGCTTACTCGTACTAATCCGTTGGGCTATGTCTATTTAAGGCTTAATCACACTTATTTCAACAACAAAAATTCTTATCAAATTTCGAAACACTGGAAGGTAATAAAATATTTAATTGCAACATAATAGAGGAATATTCTTAAAAAATTGTTGTAAAAAGCTTTTTTCATCCACTTTTATTTGATACACGAGTCGGTATACCCAATTCCGTATAACATTACGTGTTTTTCATTTGAGCGTGCTTGATATTGGCAGATTTAATGTTTAAAGATAAGATAAATTTCAAAAAATATTAGAACACAAAATTACTTCAGAAACAAAAATTGTGCTGTTTGCTTCAGGAGAATACAAAGCAGATGGAGAAAATGTTCGAATTCGGTCGCGAAGCCGAATATGACCATGACGATAGCTTCCGGATTTAACCCGAAATTGATGAAAGATATAGTGCTGTATAGCTACAAGTTTTATCAAGAGCATTTGGGTACCTAAAATTCATTTACGAATTTCCTTACTGTCATATAACCAACCAAATGACCGTATAGTGGCGCTGTCAAAATATCCACTACTCCCTTTATTGCCCTGAGGGTGTCGTAAGATGCGATAGAGGCGTCATGAAGTGGACTGTGTGCTCGTTTGTCACCCTTATTCTATATAAAAATAGGAGAAAAAACCAGGAAACTGACAGCAGTGTCTTCAAAAAAATAAGTCTTATGGCGGTTGTCTACCCGCTTGCCGAGCGTGACAACTATGGTATAGTTATAATAACCCCTTTGTGCGATAATCTGTGGGGAGCTCTATGTTCAGCAGGAGACTTTGATAGACTGTAATGGAAGCATGAATAAATTTACATAGCCCAACTACGACAGTATCAAAATTACAAATATATGGTTTCTTTAATTTGTGATGGTTATACGATGGTGTATACAACATTTGGTTCGCGAACAAATGACGTCAGCAGTCAGCGTTCGGGTTAAAATTACAACAAATATTTAGCGGCACATTCTAAAATTTTCTTCGACGAACAAAATTTTGACGAACGTTCTACTGCGAATTATAGTTGCCATTTGCTCAATGTATTTTTACTGTTTGAATGATTACACTTTCGCGTTGTTATTGTCTGGATGCGCTATATAAACAAGTATATTCTGTAGTATTTTTGTAAGCTGACTGACATGAGCTGTTATGTTTGTCATTGGTTATTATTATCAGGATATTTATGACAAGGACTTTAATTGCTTTTACATTTTGATTCATACGTTACACTGTCCCAACACGGTTAAGTACATATTGCTCATCGTCGTATTTAGGAAAGCTTGACAAAGACGTTACCTATATCTTCTTTATTTTACGTTATATGAAAGAAGCATATTTAGTTTGACCAAGAAGAGTGTAGGTAAAGCATCATGACATGATACAAGTAACGTTACAAATGATAGTGGAAAATGAGCCTCAAATAATTAGTGACTTAAAAACGTTTCGCAATCAAGTAAAATTTTAGATCAGTCACTGTATTTTAAAGTAAGTTTATTCTATAATTCTAATAGAAGTATTCATACAATATGTACTTACAGACTATTAAAGATCTTCTGTACTTCGGTTCGCTGCGTAAGACTTTTATAGAAGGCGAAAAAATCTTCAAAATGGAACTTGGACTGGCTGATGGTGTCGTTCTTGCCAGTCGGCAGGCCAGACTCACTCAGCGCTTTCTCCACTCGCTTTTTATCCTCTTTGTTCTGGGCGAACAGTCGGACTATACTGTAAGCCAACCGTACACGTTAATTATATTTCATCACAAATGTAGTAGCCGTGGTAGCTCAGATGGTTAACGCTGGCTGTAAATATAACAGGACGCGAGTAGCCCGGGTTCGATCCCCGCCGGCACCAATGAAATTGTTAATTGCAATTTTAAGTGCCTGCAGTAACCTGCATGTCTCAGGAATAAGAAAAAAATATTTTCGAAGACATGTGAAGTTCGCCAACACCATTGAGTTATACAACACTAGAGGAGCAAACCACATTACCGCGCGTCGAAAAAAGTGTAACCACTATCCAAACGCGATGACGTAGCTTTGAAACTAATAACAATTTTATGTAAACATATATCTATCTCACTTACACAAGTTGTGAAAACCATATCGTCGTCGTAAGATTAGATAAAGATAGACACACAAACATGCAATGGCGGGTTGGTGTGGCTTACTATATGAAATTTTACCTAAAATACAAAATAAATATGAGTTTTTTTTTAAGCTGGAGTTAATTGTTTTTATATTAAAAAAAGTATATTTTATTTTAAAATCTTTATTACGTCCCCTTAGAAAAAAAGGGATACAAAGCTTATCAGATGAATAGAGTAAACATAATGATGAAATAAAACGTATTTTTATGGTTCTAATAAATCAAACAATATAAAATAGGTATCTAATAAAATGTAATTAATATAAAATTTATATGAAATTATAAATAATATAAAATTATTAATATAAAATAGGTAATAAAATATATTTTATAGATAATTCATGAATAAACTAAAATAAGAATAATTAATTATTTTGTATGAAAGTTAAAACGTAGTTTTTATTATAATTTCCAAAATATTTAAAATCAGAGGTAACAAATTAACTTACTCCATTAATTATATAGTCTCCCATTAATGTAGGATAATCACAAATGCGGAAAAGTGGCAACATTGAACCTATATGGCAATATTCGATAATTTTATTTAATTATTTGAGGTTTTTTACGTTTATATGAAAACAGGAACTAAAAATTATGTGTTGAAAGTGATGCCGCTTGATTTATTACGTTTTTGTGACCTTGAATAGCATTCTTTCACTACACATTTACCCATTTTTGTCGCGGCTCAACTCTGTCGGCGTCACATTGAACAATGAACTCACGTTAGCTAGGCATATGGCTGTGGCCATATGTGCAGTGGCAACGCTTTGGTGCGGTTATTACTGATCTAGGGTTATATAAATCAATGGCCAACACGAATTGGGGCAGCGCGGCGGACACTACCTTGCCCGAAACCCTCTGAGAAATGAGGGGAGGCCTGTGCTCAGCAGTGGGACGTATATAGGCTGTAACTTTACTTTACTTTACAAATGTAGACAACTACTGGATTATAATGGCTATCTATATTCGCTCGATAGCTAATTTATCGTCTCGTATGTCGTATGTACACCAAATATAACGTCTCCAAGGACAGGAAACAGCATCAAAGGTACAAACATCGGAAGCTGCGACCATCAATCTGGCACTAAATGAGATGATTGAAACAAATTATAATTTTTAATTTTAATTTGTTTCAATCATCTCATCCCAAAAATAGTTTATTTATAATTTAACAAATTATTAATTGCTCCCTATCAACAGTGGCGAAGCCTCCATAGAAGCCGAAAAGCCGGGCTTGACTTATATATAAAACTGCTCAATCAATAATATCAACAAATAAAATAACTCTTAAACTGTTTCAAACTATTTCAAAATCCCGCGCGCTCCTCTGTTCTACACATGACCTCTTAGCATACATATAACGTCAACACTTGGTAGTTTGCTTCAATTCAAAATACATTGATTCGTGTTCTCTCTGTTCATTGTGTGTTCAAAGCGAACACACAATGGACTCTCAAAATTAATGAAACGCACGCGTGGGCTTTTACCGGGCTTTCTAGAAGACAATCGCTCCCTTTATAACATGTGGCAAAATGTTCTACAATGAAATATAACTACGAAATGTTTATATAGCTATTAGTATGAAGCAAAAAGCCGGGCTTTATAGCGTGAAGTTGTGCACGGCGAAATATTTGCAAGTTCACTTTACATTTCAATGTTTACTCTTTACTCTGTTTGTTTACCAAATATTAATAATAAAAATTTATAAATATTGCGAGTTGGAAATTTATGCTTTTTTAAAGATTTTAGTAAAAAATGTAGTAAAAATCTTTAAACTTTGTTGAGAAACTACACAAGGTCAAGAGCGTCTTTCATGCTTATCAATTATCGCAATTGAAAAACAGTTATTGGTACAATTAAAACGTTCACCAACATTTTACGCGGACGTAATCAAATCTTGCCTTATCTAGAAAGAGAGACAAACAATTCGATTTAGAAGTTTTTTTTAATTTTATACGTAGTTTGTTTGTACTTTGTTGATGCTTTTCTTTTGTTCATGTATTGTATTGTATGTAAATATCTTTTTCTTTCGCTCAAGCTTACCGAAACAGCTTTTTTTAACGCCACCGAAGGTATACAATTGCTGATAGGTATGTCATACAATCTATCTAGCAGTAGTATGCCTACTGTGTACTTTGTTAAACATGTCCTCGACAGCACTGAATATGAAACTGAATAGTGGAGACAGATCAAGATTGGTGTATTTTTATAAAACTGCTAAAAACAACAAAACCATATCTTGAGCTTGGCCTAGTTTGGAGAATTGGTAGTAATCTTATAATATAGTGAGGTGCCATTACACAAATTTGTACACTATGTAACTGCGACGCTATGTTTCCTTTTTAATTTCACATTGCAAGTATTATAGCTACACATGATAATTTGATCTCAACGGATAATTTAAAAATTTCCTTTGTTAAATAAATAAATGATTCAAGCTACTTGTAACTGCTTGTGAACTACAATATTTGAGTCATTGCATTTCCTTAGTCAAGGATTTAATGAAAGCTTTTTTCTCTACCAAATTGCAGCAGGTATTGTGATAAAACGAAGCACGATGTTCAATATTCGTAGTTATTATTTTTATTAATAATAGAGTAATCATAATAGGGAGTTAGTTTCAATTGAGACTTTTATGCTAATA
This sequence comes from Parnassius apollo, assembly GCA_907164705.1. NCBI lineage: Eukaryota > Metazoa > Arthropoda > Insecta > Lepidoptera > Papilionidae > Parnassius > Parnassius apollo. The sequence continues at coordinate 7,372,608 of CAJQZP010000610.1, forward strand.
AGTTTGAGATAGGGTTTTGAAAATTGGACAACTGTTTTTATTATATTAAAGCGTCGAAGGTGCTGCTTATATAATAATTATTCTTATGAGCTTAAGGTTCGTGACAATAAAAGCTGCCGATTGAATTGCCCAAATTGACACTATAATTACTGAACACCAATTAAAACTTAAATCACACTAATAATTATTCACACTTAACACTTTAGTTCACTTTATTTCACTCCGAAAGCTTCGCTCGTATCGCCAATTCAATACTGCCCCGGTCGCGGCCCTCAGCGGCTTTAAATACACCTTTTCCACCGAAACTACTCTGACACTAGGCCTGCACGACCAGGCCTTAACTGTTCTGGAAGCTCTCGGTGAGGAAGTGACTTATGAGCAGCTCCTTAAGGCATTGGAGGCGAGATATGGCGACGCTCACCTGGAATATGTCTTTCGTGCGCAGCTCAAAGATCGCGTGCAGCGCATCAACGAAAAACTGCAGCAGTGGGCTCTTGAGGTGGAGAATCTGGTACGGAAAGCATACCGGTCTGCACCTGCGCTCATGGCCCAGAATGTTCCAGCAAATACCGGTCCCGACCGACTAAGTGCAGAAAGTTCGAGTGTAGTCCTTTCTAGAAAGCTTAATTCCTCTATTCGTTACCAGATAGCGCTGTTGGGAGAGTTCCAAAAAGATCTTGGCACTTCTATTTCTGATACTTGATACCAGATGGCGCTAGTTCCATCAACTGTGGCGCGCAACAATATAATATCAATAATAATAATAGTATCAGAGTTTAAAAACGTTTTACACGTGGTAGAGCCATGCTGCAAATATGTTAGGATTGCAACACGAATGGGTATGGGTCAGCTCAACGGGGAAGGACCATACTCCTATCACAAAATAGCAGAGTAAAATAGGAGCATATTGTTGTTGCATTTCGTATGTTGAGTGTAAAGAATCGGAGACCCTTTTGACGAGGTATTCCATCTCAGTCCTCAAGGATGACAATGTATCTACATTTTGATTCTTATGCCTAGGCCACACACATCGCGATAGAATTGCGGCGACAAAACTTCGCCATCGGCCTACGGCGAAAATACCTGGCCACACTGCGCGTTGTAAAGTGTTTTATCGCGATTAATACACGCTAAACACAAAATGGACGCCGCAGTCGCTCTATAATATATTGAAAGCGAATAATTATTTCTTACTACGATTTCACAACAGGGGACAGCTTACGGTACACCGTGTCGCGACCGGGTCGGGCCCGGCTGAGCCCCGGCCGGGATACGGTCAAACATCTCATTATTTATTAAAAATGTCACATCAAATTATTTATCTTTTCATTACTTCAAAAAATTTTTACTTTCGAAAATACCTCGTATATCTTTAATTCTACACGTTAGCTACGCACGATGTCTGTGGGCCGTAGGCGCACGAGCGAAGTTCATCGCGATAAAACACTGTGATGTGCGGAAGTTTACCGACAGCGAAGCGATGTGCTTGCGACTTCGCACGAAGTGACGAAGTATTCACGAATATGCGGCCACACGATAACGCGAATATTCGCGTAGATGATAATATCTTGTTACCATCAGGTGAACTATGTGCTCGTTTATCATACTTATACTATAAAATTAAAATAAAATAAATAACACAACACGCACTTTATTATACGCTGCGACGATCCTTGTAATAATACTAAGTAAAAGTCATGATATTATTGCATTGTAACAGTTCTTAATATTTCAGCGAAATTTCAGATTATTCAATCTGGAAACTGAATTACAAAATTCTATTATATTCTCCATAGATAAGAAACATACAGGCCAAGCTTAATGTAAAATGATTCCGATAGTTCAATCCAAAATAGTTAAAAAATAGATCCCTAAAATCGAACACTGCGATTTACGAACACAAAAGTGAGCTCAAAAGACTTAGGGATCAACTGCTAAGATGTTGGCAGACTTCAAATATCCGAGAGCTCCACAAAGCGATGATAAACAGAACGTTATTTTTCATGGGGATCTAAAGTAATTACAAAAGCTTTGCTGTTCTTTTTGTAAAGGATCTTTACAAATCCACTGAGTAAACACGTCTAATACCTTGTAATGTTGAGCCGCGTTTCATTGTCTGGCTTTAATTAAAGTATCTGGGCGACGGAGCTTTACTCGGCATTAGAAAAAAAATCTCAGAAATGAAGCATATACTTATAGCTAAAATTAGAAAGTAAAACATTAACTAAATAGAAAATTTCATCTAAATACCTAGTTAGACGTTTCTGAGATACCAATTACATTTATTATACATAATCGTATATACAAGAAATGCTCACTTAAACTATAGGACTTTTACTAACAAATATATTACCTAGGTAGTATATTACCTATTACACATAAGTCCCTTGTTGTCCAACCTATTTATCAATGCCATTTTAAGTTGCTTTCGTTATTCGAAACTTTTGCTATGATATGCTGATGATACTAATATTTTTTTGTTGTAGGTAAAATCTATTCAAGATTGTCTTAATCAACAGAATGATCTAAACCGTCTATGCGAATATTGTTTGTGTAATAAATTATTTTTAAATACAAATAAAGGTAAAAAATACAGTATTAATAATATATTACTGAAGAGGGTAACTGAGGCGCTGTCAGTTACTACTTAGTTCGCGTAGTGACATAATTACAACCAAAGCCTTTAAAATGTTAGGATTATTATTTTGACAAACAGTTGACTTTTTTTAAAAAACCTACTTTTGTAAGGGCGATTGTCCACCGCCGCCGTCACTGGGGCGTCAACGAAAATGAGATTATTTCTGGCCGATATGATGGCGATCGTTTGTCGACCGCACATCGGCTCGTTACAATCTCGGGCCGAGTTCTGGCGGTCGCGCCGATCTACTCTAAACTTCGGTGGCCGGAATGGCGGCGCTCGGACGACGGGCGCCTAGAGAACTCTATATAATTTACTCGTTAGGTCGTATGTTCAGTACGTTCCTACCTCGTGAAACCCGCAAAATTCGATTTATAAGAAAGCCCTGAATCCGTATCCAAAATAAGTTTTATGAACGCGTAAAATATAGGTTTAAAATTCCACCAAATTTAGTAACCGATCTTGAGACCAGAACGTGACCTCCGCGATGTTACCGTTAATATTATGTTTTCGTACAAAATCCTTAATAATTTTGAGTCTTCATACTTATTGAATAAAATCAAGTTTTTGTGCCCTAGGATTAATCTGCGGGTTAATTACAATTTACCTTTTAGATTCTCGCTTGTTAGGCTAACAATGCGAGAAATCGATTTTTTGTTAGAATCTGTAATTTCTGTAACAAACGTTATAATATTCTGGATTTATTTAATTCGAACACTTCTAAATTTATATCTGACACCAAACAACTAACATGGTGGCTAAATTTTTCATTTTCTTTCATTGTCGGACTTACCTTTAAAATACATCACATAAAAATTTTTGTGTGTGTCAGTATTTCCACCCAATGATCAAGTATTAGTTAGTGAAAGCTTAACTGGCGTTTGTAATAACTTTATTTATAAATTAATTATGTATTGTTATACTGTATGTTATCCTTAAATAAAAAATGTCTTAATGGTTTTTGTTTTAAAATTAAAATCAAATGAAAAGCATCCGCACAAACACGATACGCGGCAGGTTTGCTGTTGCACGTATGGGCCGGCTCAAACCGGGGTGGTACCACGACCTCACAGAATACCGGCGTGAAGTGGAAGCTCTGCTTCCGCGTTTCGTCTGGTGAGTGCAGGTGGCCGGAGGCCCAAATACCCCCCCCCCCCTATCAACATGGTAGCGGAATTAAATGTCAAACTACCCGAGGAACCAGCACCCCTGGAGATTCCCTCGCTGAGTATCCACGACCAAGTTACTCCACTTTCTGAGCGTGGGTCCTCTGGCTGCCCCGCGTATTCTGGGGGGGGAGCAAATTCCACTCCAGACTACAACTGCTCGGGGTAAACGGAGCAACAAGACCAAGGCGACCCCTGCCACGCTATACGTGAATTTCGGCAATATCAGGGGACTTCACTTTAACCTAAACGCCGACCACTACCATCTCTAGACGGCGAGGCCCGCTCTGCTCTTTCTGACCGAGACGCAGGTGTCCTCTCCGGCTGATGTCTCGTATCTCTCCTACCCGGGGTACAAACTTGAACACTCCTTTGTGCCTCGGGCTGGAGTTTGCGTTTACGTCAGAGAGGACATCTGTTCTCGATGCCTCGGCAGTCTTAAAGGTTCGGACCTGTGCATCCTTTGGCTACGCGTAGACAGCGACGACCATCCGCGCGTCTACTGGTGCCTCTATAGGTCCCATAGCGGTAATGCCGAAACAGACCGACTCTTCGACCACGTCCAAATGGCTACAGATTCGTTGCTACAGCAGATCCCCTCCGCAGAGATCGTGATCCTCGGCGACTTTAACGCCCATCACGCCGAATGGCTTGGTTCACGTTTAACCGATCATGCGGGGAGATCTGTTCATGATTTTGCCTTGGCATATGGTCTGACACAACCGGTTATTTCGCCTACGCGGATTTCAGATGTGGAGGATCACGCATCTTCCCTGTTGGACCTTCTGCTGACCTCTCACCCAGACGGATATCAGATTTGCGTCGACGTACCTTTAGGCTCCTCGGACCATTGTCTTGTCCGCAGTGTGGTGCGACTCACGCTGAAATCGCAGTTGCATTCTGCAGGCTGTCGCCGTATTTGCCACTATAGGTCACCCGATTGGGATGGGATGCGGTCTTTCTTTGCATCCTACCCTTGGGTGCGGGTTTGCTTCTCGCCGGACGATCCCAACGTTGTTGCGGATTCTGTCGCTGATGTGGTGGTACTTTAGGGTATGGAACCTATTATTTCTTCTTCTGTGGTGCCCATTGGAGGCAAATCTCAGTCTTGGTTTGGTCGCTCCTGTAAAATAGCATTATGCTATAAGCAGGAGTGCTACCAAGCCTGGGCTGACGCATCAATGTCCCGAGATGTAAACACGAGCGCTCTAAAAAGAAGTGTGATTCCGCCTCTAGGTCCTTCAAAAGAGTCATTGCAAAGGCAAAGTCAGAGCACATAGGCAGAATTGGCGAGAAACAAGTTCGCCTTCCCTCTGGAATCCGTGCATTCTGGTCTCTCGCCAAGGCTGCCCAGGGGAATTTCTATCCGCCATCTCTTCTATCTCTGCACAGTGAAGACGACTCACTGGCCCTTACCGCAAAGGAGAAAGCCGAAAGCCCAAAATCATGGAAGACGGCTTTCGTCCACCCGATCCCTAAAAAAGGCGACCGCTCAGACCCGACCAACTACCGGCCTATAGCCATCACCTCCTTGTTCTCCAAAACAATGGAATCCATTGTAAACTGCCAGCTCATGAGGTACCTTGAGGATCACCAGCTGATTAGTGATCGCCAATACGGTTTTCGCCGTGGTCGATCAGCCGGTGATCTTCTTGTCTACCTAACACATAGATGGGCGGAGGCAGTAGAGTCCAAGGGGGAGGCATTGGCCGTTAGTTTGGACATTGCGAAGGCCTTCGATCGGGTTTGGCACAAAGCGCTTCCTTTGAAGCTCCCTTCCTATGAGCTTCCCGAGAAATTGTGCGATTGGATCCCCAGCTTTCTTGCAGATCGGAGCATCAAGGTCGTTGTAGACGGTGCAAGCTCCGAATACAAGCCTATTAATGCTGGTGTTCCACAAGGCTGCGTGCTACCGCCAACGATGTTTCTTCTGCATGTCAATGATATGTTGCAAACCCGTAACATTAATTGCTACGCAGATGACAGCACTGGTGATGCTCTGTACACCGGTTGTACCAATATTTCTCGGGAAAACGTCTCCGAGTACAGGGATAAACTTGTGTCTAAAGTCGAGTCTTTGCTGAACAGAGTCTCGGATTGGAGGCGACTAAATCTAGCCCAGTTTAACCCCCAGAAGACACAAGTTTGCGCGTTAACCGCTTAAAAGAACCCCTTTGTTGGAAGAGAAGGCCAAATTGGCCTCTAAAAAGCTTGGCGTGCTCAGCAGAGCGGGACAGTATTTCATACCTGCACACCGCCTGCAAGTTTACAAGGCGCAGGTTCGGCCGCACATGGAATACTGTTCCCATCTCTGGGCTGGGGCTCCCCAGTACCAGCTCCTTCCACTTGACCGCATCCAGCGCAGAGCGGCTCGAATCGTCGACGACCGAGTGCTTTCCGATCGGCTCGATTCACTGACGCTGCGAAGAGATATTGCATCTCTTTGCATTTTCTTTCGCATATACCATGGGGAGTGCTCTGAGGAATTGTTCGGATTAATCCCAGCCGCCAAATTTTGTGAACGCACTACGCCGCAAACGTCCCGATACCATCCACACCATCTGGATGCTTGGCGGTCCACCACTGTACGTTTCACAAGGAGTTTTCTTCCGCGTACGACCTCTCTGTGGAATAGTTAACCACCGACAATGTTTCCGGACCGATACGACCTGGGTACCTTCAAGAAAAGAGCTTACTACTTTCTAAAGGGCCGGCAACGCACCTGCAATTCCCCTGGTGTTGTCTCAATCATGGGAGGCGGTAGTCACTTAACATCAGGTGAGCCGCATGCTCGTTTGCCCCCTCTTCTATAAAAAAAAGTTTTTACTCAGAATTAAAATTCTTTATTTTAATTTTAAGTCATGCTATAGATTATTTCTTTACTAAATTATAATCATCATTAGAGCCTTTCACAAGTCCACACTAAATATAAACACCCGCAAGGAACGCCACACAACATACACATCCAGCGTAACCAATGAGTTGCCTGTAACGATTAATATATTATATGGCCAATAAACGTTTCTGATTTCTGCAATACCGAAACTATTTATCGTTTCAGTTGCGGTTTATTGGTTTTGAAACTTTTGAAACTATTCATTTCAAATATATATATATATATATATATATATATATATATATATATATATATATATATATATATATAGTCAGTATTGAGAGGTATCAGTTCAGATCAATCCGAACCGCGTACGGCTTTACTTTGGGTAAAAATTATTTTAATCTAGTTTTTTCTTCCAAATATCTCAATTGCGCAATTGATAAAGCTATTTGTAGAATTTATATAATGAGTTTTTTTTTAAACAAAAGATTACGTTTTAAGCGTGTGGTGGGCGGTAGGCATTTCTTTCGTAAGCTTAGTAGTTTTTGAAACTAAGATTTATAAAAGCTTCTAAGCGACAAGTCACTTCGCGTTCATGAAAAAAAGGAAGCATGCAGGACACTGTTCTTTGAAATTTTACTATTCATTTAGCAACTATATTTCTTACCATTAACCATAATTGAAATTTCATAATAATAAGGAATACTTATGCTAATTAATCCATTAGCTGCGATGTCAGTCAATTTGTACAATGTGCATACAAAGTACATAATTGTGTACTATGTTTTATACATGACTGACGGCAGGTTAGGTGCATTACAATACATACAATACCGAAATAAATCAAAGGCATTAAAATTGGGAACACTTAAAAAATATGTTAATGGGAGCAGTTCTTCCGGATCGATAGTATCAATGGATGTTCCTCAAGCCTAAATTATTGGCCCCTACCTGTTCTTAGTTTATATCTTACTTGGTAGGGAATAACCATGATATAGTTTTATTTGCTGATGGTACTTCGTTGGTTGTCAGAGTTAAATGACATTTTTTAAAATATGACGAAGTGAATAATGCTATATCGAAATTAGTACACTGGTTTAATGTCAATAATTTGTTTTTAAACGGTAATAAAACGAAATGTTATAAATTCACCACACCCAATTTTAAGCAGGTGAATACCATTGTGTTTTTAAATAGGGAGGCGCTGAGTCTTGTTGAATCCAATGTTTTTCACGGAATTACAGTTGACGCGAAACTTCTAATCTAGCTAGCAAATTTAGTTTTGCAGCATATGCTGTAAAAAATCTATTTAGAGGCAATACATGTGTTGAAACAGCTAGATTAGTTTATTTTAGTTACTTCCATAGCATAATATCATATGTAATCTTGCTATGAGATAATGCGGCTGCCATTGAAACTCTCTTTATTGTGCAAAAGAGCCATAAGAGCAATTTATAACTTAGGTCCGAAGGACATCCTCAGAGAAAAATTCATCATCATCATCAATACAGCCCTTTACAAGTCCACTGCTGAAGATACGCCTTCCCCAAGGAATGCCACAAAGCACGGCCCTGAGCCACCTGCATCCATCGACTTCCTGCATTTCATACAGGTCGTAACTCCATCTAGTGGGGGGTCGCCCTACACTACGACTACCAGTACGAGGCTGCCACTCGAGATCTTTTTTCCACATCGGTTGTCGGTTCTCCGAGTTATATGGCCGACCCACAGCCACTTCAGCTTACTAATCCGTCGGGTTGTGCCGGTCACACTGGTTCTACTGCGGATATCCTCATTTCTAAGTTTATCACGCAGAGAAAAATTTAAAGATATAAATATATTAACTTTAGCCTCTCTATTATTTACGAAAATTTAATTTTATGTACCTACACAAAAACAAAAATAGTTTTATTAAAAATAGTGATGTGTATTCTGTAAATACTAGAACATGCACAAGTTAGTTATACCAGTTTTCTACTCCAAAGACTCAGTAATTCCTTCATGGGGCAATGTATAACGCTTTTATAACATAGTCCCAGAAAATATGCAGACCTTATCTATCAAAAGGTTTAAAATATTTATTAGGCAAAAATTGTTTGTATTTAGGTGTTATTACACTACTACAGAGTACATGATTGGTAAAAACCCCTGGGAATGAGGTAATCGCTACCATGCTGTTTATAAATGTTTACATTACAATAGAACAAATATTATATTGTACTTTTTTGTCCCGCAGGGTTTCTTGCTGTTTCTTTCCAGGATAGAGGTTTTTTTTTCCGAACCGACAAAAGTAAAAATGACTTTCAATAAGGATTAGATGTAATCGATATTGAATAAAAATTATTTTATTCTATTCTTTCAAAAGACTTTTGATACCTCTACCTGTTCCTAAGAAAAAAAAATGTTAATAGACGGACAAACAACAATGATTCTATAATGGTTCCGTTTTTCCTTTTGATGTACGGGTATCCCTAAAAACTAGCTAATGTTCTTATTGATAAAGTTGAACTAAATGATTTTGTTACTATTGAATCATGTATTTTTTTTATATCCTCTTCAGGCCCAGATAGAAAGGAAGTGGATTAAATGATTTTTAAACATTTTTCCAGGTTCATAGGGAAGCAAACAAAACATATATTACAAAATTTCTTTTTATTTGGTTTAAAAAAAAAATAAATATAATGGGTGCACATATGTGCACCTGAGGACTGTCTTAATAAAAATATCACTTATTTGTTATATCACTTATTTGGAAACAGTTATTTTTCAAAATACATAAATATACGTTACATTTTATACATATAGTGCGACAACGGGATGAGCATTGGTTATATCGGCATTGTGATGCGAACTTGTCATCCAGGTAGCGGGGCAAATGCACTACCCCGTCCAACCTTACATCAAGAGGCGGAAGTGTCACAACCGCTCTATGTTTTATTTTTGGCGGTTCATCTTCGATGCTGGATGTAGATGGACTGTCTTCCTTTGCATTTTCAACGCCACGGCTGCTGCTTCGCAAGTAAATTGGGTTTATCCAGCCACCATCGTATCTTGCTAATGCTGTAGCTAGATTCAGCCTTTACTGAAGCAGGCCTAGCTTGTCTTTTGCTGCAATTCCCTCCTGATGGCAGCATCTCGTGTACATAATCCAGCAGTTGACAATGGCCAGATCTACGAAATGGCTAAATGCACGCACTGGGCACTTTTTGGTTCGCATGGCGCTGCGATAATATGCTATCAACGGATCGCATAAATCGATGCCACCCATGCAGGTATTATAATTTTTTACTACAGCTGGTTGTCTCACGTCAATTTTCTTTTTCTGTACTTTGCACCATCTTTTGCAGCAGCCTACTGGAGTAGCACCTACGCACGTAGACAGCATGGTGACAGCTTTGGTATCCTTCCATTTCACTACTGTAACTTGCTCATCATTTCTCACCTTCTCGTCCCATTCTCCTCTCTTCAATTGTTTGTCAGTCTTTAATTTTTTAGCAACTGGCCCAAATCGATTGTTCATCACCGTTCCAGTCAGATATACATTCTTTTTATTTTTATTTAGATAGTCCGCTAGTTTTATACTTGTGAAAAAACGGTCGGTATATAAGACACAGTTTTCGGGAACAGTGCCACACAACAGCTTCACTATGCCTGCTCCAAGTCCTAATCGTTCCATATCCTGGCAGGGTATTGTATTTGATCCCACATATATCTCAAAATCCAGAACGAGGCCATCTTTGGCCGCTAATACAAAGTTTTTGTAGCCAAGAAGATTTGGCTTTGAGGGTACGTACTGGCGGTATTCACACCTTCCAGAAAACGGAATCATTTGTTCATCTATTGAAATATGATTGGATCGAGGTAAGCTTTGACATTTTTCCTGAATTCTACTAATTATTGGCCGGATTTTCCAGAGTTAATAATCATTATCTCGTGTCTCAGAATTATCTACAAAATGTAGATGATTTCGCAATTCAAAAAACCGATCTCTTGTCATAGTGTCTCGGATCAATGGTACGCACAGGTCTCTGCTCCAGTACAGTCTACCTTGTGGGTATTTTAAACTGCCCATGAGAATTTGCAACCCAGCAAAACATATTATTTCCATATAATCAATTGCCACTGATTTTAAATTTCTGTTTTGTGCAGAACATAAATTCGTCTGTTCAGCGACTAATTTCAGAAATCTAGATCTAGGTACTCCAAAAATGAATATAAGCAGCTCGTAGATGAGGTACCTTGTGACAAGAGCACATCATCAGTAATGTCTGGTCCACGAAGATCCATTTGTTTAGTCCGCCAGAATTCACCAGGCACATTTTGCTGCATCTCAACTATGTTACCCTGTTCTAGTTCCGAGTCCCATTCCGACGCCGATACTTCAGGTGGTACAGCATCTGGCGGCAAGTACTCATCGTCGTCTTCATCTCCAGAGTAGTCTAAGTCGCTGTTGTTAAGTGCTTCTTCGATTGCTTTAGCATCCATGATCTATAGCCAATAAAAATATATCTCAATTTATTCATACTAACAATAAAATAATGGTCTAGACCTGAGGTAAGGTAAGTCAATTATTTTTGGGTACACATACGTGCATGTGTACCCAAAAATAATTGACTTAAATTAACTACAAAATTTATTGATTTCGGAAATCCATTATTCGCTGTGTAAACTACTACTAAATGTGCACCAATAATCGTAAAAACAAATGATTTAAAACATCGATTAATATTTTTACCTGATTTTTTAAGTTACCTCGCGGGTGACACGAAAAAAAAAACAGCCAACTGAATTTGAATAAGATTTTTCATAAACCTATTTCGACAGGATCTGCCATCTATTGTAATTTTAGGGTAATACAGTCTTTTGTTAAGGCGATAAAAGTACAGCTACTCGTCACAAGATGGAATCACTAGTTTTATTTAAAAATTTCTAAGGTACACGTATGTGTACCGGGGGTCTGATACAGGAGAGGGACAAGCGAGCATGCGGCTCACCTTATGATAAGTGATTACCGCCGCCCATGAACAACTGAAACACCAGTGGATTGCAGATGCGTTGCCGGACTTTTAAAAATGAGTAGGCTCTTTTCTTGAAGGACCCTAAGTCGTATCGGTATGGAAAAGTCTCTGGTGGTAGTCGATTCCACCAGGAAGTTGTGCAAGGAAGAAATCTTCTTTTAAATCGCTCGATGGTGGACCGCCAGTCATGATGATACCAGATGGTATAGATGGTATCGCGAGTTTTGTGGCAATGTGCGATGGTGAAATTGTGCGGCTGGAATTAGTCCGAACAATTCCTCACATCACTCCCCGTGGTAGATGCGATAAAATACGCAAAGAGATGCAACATCTCTTCGCAACTCACTGGAGTTAAGCCGATTGGAAAGAGCTCGGTCGCCAAAGATTCGAACAGCTCTGCGCTGGATGCGATCAAATGGAAGGAGCTGGCACTGGGGAGCCCCGGCGCAGAGATGGGAACAGTATTCCATGTGCGGCCGAACCTGCGCCTTGTAAAGTTGCAGGCGGTGAGCCGGCATGAAATACTGTCGCGCTCTGCTGAACACGCCAAGCTTTTTAGTGGCCCATTTGGCCTTCCCTTCCAAGTGACCACGAAACTGCATTTCACTCGATAATATATCGACGCCGAGGATTCCGATACTGGCTGAGGCAACAAGGGCAGTACCTTGAAACTGAGAAGATACGACGAAGTTCTTTTTAGCGGTAAACGCGCAAACTTGTGTCTTCTGGGGATTAAACTGGACTAGATTTAGTCGCCCCCAGTCCAAGGCTCTGTTCCACAAAGTTTCGACTTCAGACACAAGTTTGTCCGGTACTCGGAAACGTTTTCCCAAAAAATATAGGCACGGCCGGTGTATAAAACATCACCAGTGCTGTCGTCTGCATAGCAATGAATGTTACCGGTTTGCAACATGTCATTGATATGCAGAAGAAACAGCGTTGGTGATAGCACGAAGCCTTGTGGAACACCAGCATTAATGGGCTTGTGATCGGAGCATGCACCGTTTACAACGACCTTGATGCTCCGATCAGCAAGAAACCTGATGATCTAATTGCACAATTTCTCGGGAAGCTCGGCAAAAATTTATAATGACTTAATTTTGTACGTAAAATTAATGACCAATGATTCACAAACTTATTCTGATTATAATTATTACGTTACTAGTAATTTACTTGCATAACTTCATCGATATAAAAACTTGGGGAGCTCTAACTCGAGTAAAAAATGATCGTTGGGATAACATCGATGGAGCATTAATAATATATTACCCCTTAAATACATTTTTAGTCTATCGTATTCGTACGTCGTATTTATATATACACATATATATATATATATATATATATATATATATATATATATGTATATATATATGTATATTATATATATATATATATAATATATATATATATATATATATATATATATATATGTATATATGTATATATATATATATATATATATATATATAAATACTTTTTGAAACAATGTTAACGAAATTATTCTACCTAACCATAATAATTTCTTCTTCATCATCATCAGCCCGTTACAGCCCGCTAATGGACATGAGCCCGTCCCACTGTAAAACGAAATTGCAAGAATCGCAGGCAGATGTATTCAATACCTACCCGTGTGCGAACTCTCAGTAAGTCTTATCGTTCATATGAATATAACCTTATCGTAATCTATTTTTGATAATATAAACTTTGTATAGAATCAATAAATACCGTTTAGACTTTAGTGTGTATATGGAATCTAAAGGTATTTTTGTATATTTTTTATATAACTGTAATGACAAATCACCTTACATTATATTTAATTAAAAGTGTCCCCCCCCCATAGAAACCGAAAACAAAAACAACCCCAAAAAAAAAACCAAAAAAAAAAAATGGACAATATTCTACACCCCCCCTCTTTTAATTTACCTGACAAAACCACCCGGCATAAAAAGTAAGACGGTTGAACCTATTCAGACTGCCTGACTCCTCGGCAGAAAAGTAATTTTAACAGTTTTTTCTTTATATAATAAGTGTGATAAACAAGCACACAGTCCACATGATGGTAAGTGAACACTGTGGCTTATAGACATCTTTATCTATCCTTAACTAAAAACCAAAATGCAGATGTGTCGTAACCCCTGAGTACCAGTAAAAAGAACCACGCTCTAACATAATACCAGCGTAAAATAACAGCTTAATATACTGCTGTGTTTCGTATGATGAATGTAGAGAACTGACGCCCCTATTACTGGAAATAAGGCATTCCATCTTAGTCCTCAGGAGTGACAACGCAACTGCATTTTGATTCTTAATCTAAAACAAATGTAAATTGCTATGGGCCACAACATCCACGTACCATCATGTGGACTGCGTGCTGGTTGCTCATCCTTATCTAGATACATATAATAAATCTGTAGAAAAATTGTGCGTTTTTTAGTCTTTTACGCAAAAACTACTGGACGGATAACCATGAAATTTAGTACGTAGGCAGTAAGTGATCGTGTACATCATATAGGCTTTTTATCCGCTTACGGAAGACTAGAAAAGAAAGGTTACTTTTCCTTTTTTAAGTTTATTGTCATCATGGCTGATGAGGGTTCTATTAGTCATAAAGAAGATTTAGCTATACGTTTAATAAGTCTATAGGAAAGAGTGTGTGTGAAAATGAAACTAAATAACCAGCCAGAAAGGGCAGAACAACGTCGCAAACTTTTTTTTATAAATTATTGTATAAAATAAAAATAAAAGGTGGGAAAAGAAAAGAATAAGACAAGTTTACGCAACAATTATTTCATGGAACTAAAAGGTTATAAACGGCCACAGAGCATTCTCATTCACCACAACATCGTGAACTCACATTAATTAATTTAATGGCTACAGCAATCATTGAATAGTATAACAATAAAACCATTCCCACTATTTTACAACCCCATCTACTATAAACACTCTGAAACACTACCTCAATAACACAAACACGTTAAGACAATAAAGGGAACTCAGGTATAAAATTTACGAGGCAACGTCATTATTCCTTTAATGTCAAAAAACGCCAATATTTCATGGTAACTAGAAGAATTATGTACCTCACTTTTAACGTAATTCTTCAGAAATAAATATATATATGACTTTTCCATTTTTATTACCGTCAAAATGTTTATATTAGGTTATATTTCACGTGTAATAAAAACACTATTGAGCTGGAAAAGTATCAACATCAATGGCGAGTAGGAACATCATTCATTTTCGATTTACCGACGATGTAGTCATTACTGCAGAATCGTTTAGTGCGACAAAAAATTTTCCCTCATCAAATAGGTCTTAAAATGGACACGAACAAGACAAAATTCATATATAACGACCTTATCACGCCTATGCCGATAGTTGTTGTTTATGTGTACCTAGAACAAATTGAGCGACGAGGTAAGTCAAATTTCAACCGAATGTTCAATCGTCGAATTCAATTTGGCTGGGCAGCGTTTAGAAGATTACGATGCATCTCTCTCGTTGCGTATTCTTTAAAACTTTAAAACAAGTGTGTGCATACAACGAGTTCGTATTGTATTAATGACTTATTAGGAATCTAAGACGTGGTCCTTCACTGCTAGTCGTATGAGAAAGGACTAGATCACAAAGCGAGCTATGGAGCGGCCTTTGGTTGGTGTCTGTGCGTGATAAGACTTCAAAATGAGAATCTGCAGTAGAATCAGAGTTAGCGACATAGCTCTCAGAATCAGTAAGCTGAGGTGGCAATGGGCCGTGTAGTACAAAAATCCGACAACTAGAAAGATTGGTTTTCGAGTGGCAGTCTCGTACCGTTAAGAGAAGTGGAGGGCGAACTTCCATTAGATGGAGTGACGACCTGGTAACATATACAGGACGTCGATGGATGCAAGTGGCTCAGGTCCGTGCTTTGTCGCATTCTTTAGGGGAGACCATTGTTTAGCAAAGGGCTTGTAGCTGCAATGATGATAAATAGAAACGCATCAGACGTAGCTAAAGTGATACAGTTTCTTCTAGTCGTTTGCTGCTGTTGACCTGCATTGGACAAGCGTTTGTGAAACGCAGAAAACGAATATCTACTTCTCCTGAAAAATAAAGTGTAAAAGGATCTTATTACAAACGAGACAGAAATCCACCTGACAGTTAAATGGTAATGCTTGCAAGTGACACGTTTCATTAATAGCCTAAGGTTGTTTCGTAACCATTAATTGGTTCGTCTTTTGTTATGCGTTCAGTAAAGGAGTGGATAAATTCGCCAGCGTTTTTCGTTCCGTTTGATTACGGGTATAATATAGGTGTATTGTATTTAAGCACTGGCTAATAATAAGTAAAAAAATCTTAATACAATACCTCCTACCCCCGTATATTGATGATGGTAGAGTAGATATATTAATTGTAAGATAGTTTTAACGGCTTCAAAGTAATTTACTATCTAAATACATATAAACCACTTGCAAAAAATTATGCTATAACTAATTACGGCAACTGAACATATAGATTTTAGATTTCCAAAAGCATAAGGCGAGACTTATGCAACTGCAATACAGCTCATATTGAAGAAGCGATCAAACGAAACTAAGGCTCCAAGTTCTGTGCCAGTGCCAACTGTCGAATCTAAAGATCGAATGTGGTAGCATCGTTTCAAAGGCACCCGCGATTATGAGTGAGATTGAAAGGTACGGACAGTTACGTCATCGTTGGAACCACACGCAAATGTGAATAACGATCCAAGAGCAAGTCTTTTCCGATACTGTTCCGACCGGACGTCAGTCTGAGCGAGATTAGAATGGCTCTCAAACACCTCAAAAATGGCAAGGCCCCAGGCGAGGATAAAATTACAACGGAGCTTCTGAAAGTGGGTGGAAAACCTGTAGGTAGGTACTTGAAGTTCTTCAGAAGCTTTTAAATTCCGTTCCCCATAGTGGCACTACTTAGAAGACGTGGAGCAATAGATGGGGTGACGACGTGGTAAGATATGCAAGAAGTCATGGATATATTGGCTCAGGAGCTAAGGGCCGTGCTTTGGGACATTCCTTAGGGAAAGCCTATGTTCAGCAGTGGACTTGTGAAGAGAAAATGATGATGATAAATAACTAATAACGCCCAATATGTATTTAGTCGGATTACATAATAACCATTACATTATAAATTTTCTTTAATTTAACATACACCCATGTTAACAAGAGTTATGTACATATACACAGCTATAATTCGACATGCGTTTAATTAAGGCTCACCGCCGTCTAGCACTAGATTGATGCTTTCAATGTAGATATAAATATTATACAAGCGCTATTTCCCACACAAAATACAGAATATGAAGTATATATATCACAGTGCACTTGCCGTTAAAAAAATTAATTGTTTTTCGATACACGATTATCGTCGAGAGTGAAACGAATATATCCTTAAAACTTTTAACACTTTACCATCAAGAGAATAAAGAGATAAAACTCATACAACAAACATACGCAAACAAGGTACTTCGATACCTTAATTTTAATTAACACATTTCGATTAACAGGTCTTCAATAACGGCTCGAACTATTTGGTTATTAACAATAAAATCAAAAAGACACGGTGCAGTGCGCCACCGCTGGGCGTGTTACGTTTTTTGACCAGTACGACATGACGCCAACAACATAAAGTCGGCATAACAAGTCGATGTGCAACCCATATCAAACAACCTTACAGTGATTACATATAGTATATTATGTATATAATTGCTCTAAGCAAACCACAGAGGTTTTATTTATATAACGCGGCACGACAGCAGTACTATGCTTCAACCTCGGAAACTCTAATTTGTGTCGCATTGCCATTCACGGTACGATATCTGATAAAATTGCAGTAATCAATAATTGTACTTAGGTATCTATCTAGGCTAGGATATTGTTACAAATTGTTAAAAAAAAGTATTTCCGCAAAGCATTACCGTATGTTGAGAAGATGCAGCGCCGTAGCCGCAAAGCAACTAAATTAGCGCTTCTAGTACCAGATCAATGTGTTTTATTGTCTAAAACGCGTTTTAGCGTCTGAAGCGACTTCAGCTGCACCGACAGCCTATGCGGCGAAACCAATACGATGCGGTACCGCATCGCAACCGCAACGCATCTTGTTAGTTCGCTCTTAAAATACAAATAAACCTCGTAGCCTCAGAGTCATTTTAGAATAGATGTCTCAAATGTGCTGATGACCTGTTTATCACTATTGGTGTAAATTTTAAACCACCTGGTATTGCAACCGTCAACTTGTTCACCATACGCGGTTGTTACGCAAAATTCTACCGATTTGGGAGCTACCTACATTTGTAAGTGAAATTCTATTAAAACTCCTACTATAATATTATAATGATCAAAAAATTTCTTATGAAAATCTTAAACAAATCTTAAAGCTACAACGCCATTTTAACATTCATAATAAGTTAGAGCAACAAAACCTTTCGAACTCGGTAACATCAACAACTTTATAAACAAAAATCTTTATTGTCAAAATATAAGACATGTATACACATGTTAAGGGTATACACTACACACATATAAAGGAAATTGACGAACGAAACGAGAGCTTGCTTCCTAGCTTGCTACAAGTACTGAATTAATTTACCGACAGGTATTGCAGAGATAGCGGTAGGTAGAGAGCGCGTCATAAAAACGCTCTGAAATTTTAGTTTTATACTGTCTATAAATTTAGAGAGAACTGGAGACGTTGAAATAACAAACTCGTTATTTTCTGTTTGTATTTACGAGCAGGTCTGTATCTACCAATTCTTTAAATTCATTAATAAAAATAACTTTTTGACCAATAAGTTGTCACATAACAAACAGACTGTTAACGTCATAGATTAACAATTTA
The DNA here is from genome assembly GCA_907164705.1 of Parnassius apollo. NCBI lineage: Eukaryota > Metazoa > Arthropoda > Insecta > Lepidoptera > Papilionidae > Parnassius > Parnassius apollo. The sequence continues at coordinate 7,391,124 of CAJQZP010000610.1, forward strand.
ATTTTAATCCAACGTCGGGTGAGTATTTGCAAGTGGAAAGCCATAAACGCCTTTTCTGTCACTGCTGAAACAACCTTTTTCATTAAATAATTTCGAGAATCGATCTGAAGTATTTTATTTTTATTTTTCAAACATGCAGTTGCTATTACTTTTTTAATCAACACTGACTTACAAACTTAAAATAATGTAGGGGAGCTCAAGAGTGAATAGTTTAAATTATCATAGTAAGATACTCCGACCGCATTGAAACTTGTACATGACACAATGGCTGAGTGATGAGATCAACTTTGTGGTGTAATGTCTAGCCACGCGCCTAGCATACTAGAAGCACTAATCTATTTCAGCTTCATTGTAGCGGTGTGAAACCAGTCCAAGAATTTCTATTATTTAGCTAAGGACCAGTTATCAAGGGTAAATTAGATTTATAGTTTTTGCAAGATTTGATAGATATCATATTGGTTCAGTTATGCCGAACACAGCAATGTACAATGTATATGACACCAAATTCAAATGTGAGTGGTGTGAAGTAAGCATTTATAGAATCTATGGAAATGGGTGACAAACGAGCACACAGTCCACCTGGTGGTAAGTGGTTGCTGTAGCCCATAGACATCCACATCTATCCCCGATTACGAATTAAAATGCAAATGCGTTGTGTCACCCGTGAGGACTAAGATGGAAGGCCTCGTTTCCTGTAAAATGGGTCTCCGATTCTCTACACTCACCATACGAAATACAGCAGCATTAAGCTACTATTTTACGCTAGTATTCTGTGAGAGCGTGGCCTTTCCCCGATCGAGCCGACCAATTCATGCTACAACCATACTATTAATATAATAACGAAGCAATAAGATGAAATAACAGTGAGAGAAATCGACTAACAATATATTTCTTGTTAGGTTACTCTAACTTCTAGGAAAGGCCATAAACTGGCAGTTTTTCAAAATAATTTTAGCATCTCAAATAAACAGTTTTATCGCGATTTGTTTCATCCATGAGCGTGTGCTTAAACATAAAGTTAAAAATTACAGTCTATGTACGTCAAACTGCTGGGCACAGGCCTCCTCTTATTTCTGTGAGGGATTTTAAGGCAAGGAAAGCCCCAATGCGTATTGGCGTACTTCACATGTCTTCGAAATATTTTGTTTTCTTATTTCTCAGACATATAGGTTTCCTCACGATGTTTCCCTTCACCGCCGAGCACGAGGTAAATCAGAATTTAAAATTGCAATTAACTACTTCACTGATGCCGGTAAATAATGCTATAGCTAAGTTAGTCAATTGGTTTAATGTTAATAATTTGCATTTGAATGGAATTAAAACTAAATGTATGAAATTCGTAACTCCTAATGTTAGACATGTCAATACTAATGTAATTTTAAATGGGGAGGAACTGAGTCTTGTTGATACCACCATTTTTCTTGGAATCACACTAGACGCAAAGCTTCAATGGCTCCCCCCATATATCAAAACTAGCTAGCAGACTTAGTTCTGCAGCATATGCTGTAAAAAAAGATTAGAACTCTTACCAGTGTTGAAACAGCTAGAATAGTTTACTTTAGTTATTTCCATAGCATTATGTCGTATGGTATTTTGCTATGGGGACACGCGACTGACACTGAAATTATATTTATTTTACAGAAGAGGGCCATTAGAGCAATATATAATTTAAAACTAAAAGTCACTGAGGCAAAAATTTAAGGAAATTAATATATTAACTCTGGCCTCTCAATACATTTATGAAAATGTAATGTACGTACACAAAAATAAAAGTAGTTTTGCGAAAATAAGTGATATTCATTCTGTAAATACTAGGAGCATACACAAGCTAGTAGTACCAGTTACTCGACTCCACCGAGTCAGTAATTCATTCTTGGGGCGATGTATACGCTTTTACAACAAAATCCCAGAAAATATACAAAATTTGTCATACACAAAGTTCAAAAATGTTATTAAACTAAGTTTGTATAAAAAGGGTTATTATAATATTAAGGAATTTATAGATGATAATAACCCCTGGGAAGGGTGATCGCTACCAAGCTATTTCTAATTTGTCTTGTATTGTTGATTGTAAACATGATTGTAAGCTATTATTAAAAAAATAGTCCCGCTGGGTTTCTTGCTGGTTCTTCCCAGGACAGAGGTTTTTTTTTTGCGAACCAGTGGTAAATTAAAAAAGTCACTTTCAATAAGTATTTTTATAATCTACATTGAATAAAAAAGTTTCTATTTCTATTTCTATTTCCGGCGGGGATTGAACCTGGGTTGCTCGCGTACTGTAAAATTTACAGCGAGCGCTAACTATATTCTCGTCTTTATTGGAAAATAAAAAATTCTATTCGTACATGTTTCGATTGAACCCAATCTCTTGAACTATATGCTTGGTCTGCCTGACTTATCTCACGAATAGTTAGCCGACCGATTTGGAACTTCTGGAAGGTTAAACAAAGAGCAAGACAAACTATTTTCGTTTATTGTGAGGCAAAAACGTGCCCATCAAGTATCATATGTCAGTTTAAATTAGTAAGTTATAAGTTTTAAGTGTAAAGTTATGTTTTGCAGGTTGTCGTTTTTATAGAGTGTTGTAGGCTCGTTTTATTTTATGGTTTTTTGTTTTTATTTTTGTTTAAAACGCAATGGAATCAAGGAAAAGAGGGCGTATGGTGAATTATAATAATGCTCAGATTGATTTGGTTCAGATTAGTTGATTATGGAATGCCTTGCCGTTTTCAGCAAGACGCGATCAATCCCTACCGGTTTTTAAAAAACATGTACTTAATTATTATTTTCAACTTTGATTCTATCAAATTCATATGTATATGATTATTCTACCGTCATTTAGCTACACAAATTTTTTTTGAAGGTGTTAAAGGAAAAGACGCGTTACTCTTGTAATGACTTCAATTCTACTGCTTACTTATTATGTACCTAAAATTATATATATAATTTGTCGTGGGAGCTACACTACGCCTCCTACTCCGACAACACGTGGTGGCCAGGGTCGCCTCATAGAAATTTCGAAGTCTTTTCATAGAATTTTTAATTAAACATATTTCTAAAATGCTTTTATTAAGCTAAGTCAAAAGTGCAAATTTGAATTCAGATTCAAATATTTTAAGTAATTATTACAGGTATTCATTCATCGCTTTTCGCAACACCTACGTACTGAGGCCTCTGAGGCTCAGAGACGCTTTAACGTTTACGAGTATTTAAAAGCTCTATTTTCTGTCGAAGACCTTTTATTTATAAAAGGATTACAAGAAAGCGCAAAGTGCACCTAAGTGGAGCAGTGACCTACATCTATCCTCTGCAAATAATAAAATGCAAATGCGTTATTACTCTTGGGGTTATATAAAGGGTTCTTGTCACAAACGATACGAAAAACAACAGCATTATGCAGATATTTTACGCCGGTATTCTGTGAGGGCGGGGTCCTCTCTCAGCCGAGCTGACCCATTCGAAATGCAGCCTAAATACGCTGCAGTCGCTCTACCGGAAGTAAGACTACCTACCACACAGACATCAAATTGTATATTCATCAACATTTTTGGTCCGACCACTTTTGAACAAAGATATTCAAAAGGATTCGCCAGACGCTATCTAGTAACCTAAGCATTTCTAATATGATTTCTTGTATGAAATACTTCAACAAAATTTTGTAAGAAATTGATAATTTATAATAACTAATTTCATTTAATTGGGAAAATAACTAAAGTTTGGCATAACTGTGTATTTATATTGAGTATTTATAGTATAGAATATATTTGATGTGTTTTTAAAAATGACTCCTTTTTTAGGTTACTTACATTGTAGAGCCACCCTGCAGCTATATAATTATGGTTGTAATATAAATAGGTCGACTCGACCGGGTTGTACCACCTCCCACAGAATACCGTAAAATAGCGTACATAGCAGCTTAAAGGTACTGTGTTACGTAGTGGACCCTTTTTACTGGAAACGAGGCATTCCATCTTAGACCTCAGGGGTGACAACGCATCATTTCGATTCTTGAGGTATAATTGTAGATGTCCATGGACCATAGTATTCACTTACCATCAGGTGCACTGTGTGCTCGTTCGTCACCCTTAATCTATAAAAAAAAAAACCTAATGTACATGCTACATTCGCTTCGCAAATATCAATTTTCTGTGACCGACCACTCACTCCTCTGGCCCTTCTAACAGCTCTTGGAGAGCACATAATAGTTTGTACAACTACAGTATCAAATAGACGACGGAAAATATCCATGGATCATATTTCTACCGATAACTAAGTGTGAACTTAAAATAAATACCTGACAACATGACAGCTGCAACATTTTCTAATGTATCGGCAATAATGTACCTAATAGGGAAGAGTGAAAAATTAAGCTTTGGATACTCTTGAAAGTTTTATTTTTAATTGCTCTTGATGATCTAACAGGTGTTGGCAACACAGAATCTATCTTTAAATATGTTAAACAAAACGTCTGTTTGCAAAAATATACTAATATTATTATTTTGTATGACATGCTGGTTAAATAAAGAAGTGCTGAATGTATAATATTTGTACTACAGTATAAACTATGCATTTCCTAAATATTATTTCCTTCACCTTTATATCTATTACTATATTATAAAACAATAAAGATTTGATTGTTTGAGATTTGATATTATATCATGGGATAGCTGATAGCATAACACGATATTATTCCTTTGTTGAAGTTAGAATCAATGTTAAAATCAAGATTACGTGGTCGATATAATATGCGAACAGGCTATGCAATACAGCCATTTTAAACTTAAAATTTAACTAAGAATAATGTGGCGTACACGGCAAGCATCACGGAACGAAAAATGATAACTTTTATCTTTATTTATGGTACATGGGACGAACTTTAGTCGAAGTTTGAAAATAACGTAATTTTCTCAGATGACGCATATCTGGATAAATTTGATCCCTTAAAACTCACTTAAAGTATTAAGATAAACATTATATAATATACGAAAATGATAAATGGGCAACTGGTTTAATTTTCCGCATTCTCGCATACATATTCAGTTAAGTAATTGACAACAAAATATTAAAACATTGATAATCAAATGTCAATTAACATAAAACATCGTTCAATGAATAACAAATGGAATAAAGTATGATTTAGTTTATTTAACTATGTTGTGAAATAAATCCTTGGATATGTTAATAAATCAAACGTCTAACTGTTCGATCGGCACCAAATGAAGGAATCTCTTTTCTTTAGTTTTATTTCCACAGCGTTTTCTTAGACAAATATACATCGGATATAGTCTAAGATACAATGCGATGCCACACTCACAATAGCTTACTTGTAAAGTAGAATTCACTCATCCGCATCAAAAAGAAAATTCTCTTTGTATCAAACACAAGATGCTACCGACGTTTACAAAGAGGAGCTAAAAGTTTTCCTTCCCTTTGTACAAAATGTGATTTTTACTTTAAAATCTTAAAACACCATACTTATATTGTTTAAGTTAAACCTGCGTTCTCATCTTAGTTACCAATTTTAAATTGTCAAAATATGGACCATCAAAGACCGTCGCAAAGCATATGAAAAATGGCTCTATGGACGATTTATAACTTAAATTGTAAGTCTCTCAGAGAAAAATTTAAACAGATAAACATATTTAGTATTTACTTTGACATTGCAATATATTTATGAAAATGTAATGTTTGCACATAAAAAGCTATGATAAGAATAAAGATGTTCATACTTTAAACATTAAGAATAAAGTTCTGTTTGTCAATGATTAAGTTGTAAAGTTTTATTTTAAAGAAATTGTACAAAATGGGTTACAATATCTTCCCTACGTTTTTTCCTCATCGATTGTTGATTATTCGAGCTACACGACCGGCCCATTGCCACTTCAGCTTACCAACCCGTTGTGCTATGTCGGTGACTCTGGTTCTACCGCGGACATTCTCATTTCAAGTTTTATCGCGCAGAAAAACCATGAGCATAGCCCTCTGCATAGCTCGTTTAGCGACCTTGAGCTTTCTCATACGACCAGCAGTGAAGGACCACGTCTCAAATTCATTAGTGGCAACACGCACTGGTTGTACAATCTTGTTTTCAAGTTTTGAGGTACCTTATAATTATTATATGTTTGCACCGCCACTACTTACCGTGTAGTAGAAATAATATCCACAAAAAGAATATCCACTACCCCATATCTTCCCGTGGGTATAGTTACAGGCGACTGAGGGAAACTGAGCCAGGAGATGGGCAGCAGCGTATTTCTGATAACAGCAAAATTACAATAAAAAAACTGCCAACCCGCTATCCAAGCGTGACATCTATGCCAAACATCCACCATATAATAATCTATATTAAATAAAAATTATTCCATTCTATTCTATTCTATTTATAACACAAATTGGCCCGTAAACCAACAAATTATGTTTTTGCACAAAGTTGGTCCCGTTGGAATTTAAAGCAGCCGCAGTAGTAGTCAGGTATGTACTTTTTCGTCTACTTGCTTACACGTGGTTTAAATATTTTCATGTAAGATAGACTCGATTGTTATAACATTTTAATTGCGTATCGTATTTCAGTCGTAGAATAAACATAATTCGAATACTACGCACCGTCGGAATTAACAAATTAGGTAAAATAAATTGTAAAATGGAAAACATGGTAGGTACGTGCCATAAAAAAACCAAACATCATAAATAATCATATTAAATCGATGACTCTTGGTAAATATTGACTCGTAGGCAACACGTGGTCGACAGTGTTCACGTGCCTATGTCATTTTCGAGCAAATCCAAAGAAATATCACGGTATGGACAGTTCTTAATTTGAAAGTGAACAAAGTATTATAAAATTTTTCTTTCTATGGTTATGTATCTGAAAAGGAGAAAACGGAATCCTTATAGGATAACATTTTGTCCGTCCGTCCGCCTATCCGTTTGTCGAGACTCGAGATCTTTTTTCCTAGGAACGGAAAGAGGTATCAAGTCAAATGTAATATCAAATACTAATAAACTATTATTACAAAACAAGTGTTTAAAAATATGATCACCGTGTAGTCACGGCGTAACATAGCTCACTAGTTGTACCACAGAATAAACAATATTACTACGTAGTAGTACCTCCAAGAATGTGCAAAGCCCAACAAATTCTAACCAACATGGGTGTCAATCACGCGGTAAAAAAATTATCTTATATATATGTTATCACATAACACTTTCCAAGTGCTTATTCTATGACCTAACTGATCTGTCATTGTATCATTACACTATCATTGATATCATGCTCTTAGCGAACTTGATCATAGAATCACGCGGAAATCTATGCTCACATCAAGCGTAAGCGTTGACTTCAAGCGTGTAACTAAAGGGAAGCATAACAAGCACATACCACATTAAAATATCAGCATGAATCATTATTAATCTAAATAAATACATAAGCAATTAACCTAACAAAACAATATCTCGATTCCAACAACGTTTACCCAATGAAACGAAATGTAATACCGATCGATACGATAAATACAAATCTAATTAATGTGCAATTTATCAACGACGCTAATGGATTGCACCATTAGTGGCTTTTAAATGACCACCTCCTACATTGAAGGAGTAACACAAATATTATTATTAATACATACCCGACAAGTAAGGCTCTCAAAAAAGCAATTGAAAATTCATGTATTCCCTCCGCTCACGCAGGTAAATTACATCAACTTGAAAGTTCTGTATTCAATGTTCAATATTCGAGACATTGCCCCAGTGAAAGTTTGCCATAATATGTTATGGTTTTAACAAAAATAAATAAATTTTGTGACGTGTAGTATGTAGTATCACATATTAAATTAAAATAGATTTCTGTAAGTAATAGACTTCAAAGCTCTTTATTCTTAACTACTCGGAATATGATTATACCAAATTAACGACGGCATACTTAAGTTACCATAGAACGACACTAAATCAATAAATACTTGATCAATGTTCATCGGCTCATAAATAAACGACAGCATAGCCTACGCACCTCCACTGCTGAACATAGGCCTCCCACAGGGAATGCTACAAAGGACGGTTCTGACCCACCTACATTCATTGACTTCCTGCATATCTTACCAAGTCTACTACATATAAAAAATCAGGTGGACCGTGAACTCACTAGTCACCCTTATTTCTTTTAAATAAAAGTAGCGATCGTAGAACCAAACGAGCTACAACGTAATTTCAAAGCTTAGATTTAAATGATTCTGATCATATCATCGAGTAGCAAACTTGTACTGATAAGCAAAATGTAAGGCGGCCCCCCACTACATCGACGGACGACATGGTAAAACATGCAGGAATAAATCGATGGTTCATCTATCGACTTCTTCCTGCATATCTATATAAACAGAAAAAATGTTTCTACTTATGTCTGTTATAGACTTTGAAACCATCCAACCGATGCGCCAAATCCCTGGGTCATTATAAAGCCAATAATGTGAAGATGGTTTTACACCACTAAAACAATGCATTAGGAACTATATAGAAAAGTTAATAAATAAACATAATTTCCTTTTTTTTCCAAAATTATTTTTTAGCGTAGTATCATACGCCGGGCAGCGTCTAGTTTCATATAGTGGGCCAGGACTGTGCTTGGTGGCAGTCCTTAAGGGGCTAGTCCTGTGTTCAGCAGTAAGCTATTGAAGAGATTTAATCATACATATTAGTACTAGCCTAACTTTACAATTTTCCTTACAATAACATTCTTATAATAAAAATTCTTCTTATGATACTGTTAATTTGCCAGCTCTAAATTTCTAATGGTATTTTTATTAAGACATTTTAATCCTGATTGCCAAGCTGTACTGTAAGTGTAAATATTATAATTAAATAAAATAGATTAAAAAACCGTCCATATACGTCTTATTGTTACAGTACTGACCTCCTTTGAGGGCTTCAGGGCAAAAAACAGTGCTTATCCTTGTTAGTACATTTCTCGTCCTTTATTTCTTTTACATTCTTCAAATATGCTGGTTTCTTTTCGATGAAACACTTTCTCTCTGAGCACATGGTAAATCAACACTCAAAATTGCAGTTTGTGATTTCATTGGGATTAGCGGGGATCGAACTTGGGATTTCCCGAGTCGCAATAAAATTTTAAGACAAGCACTTATCTCATTAGCTACGAACGACAAGTGATTATTAAAAAAAGCCTAATGAGAAACGCAATATTTTCTTTAATAAGCAATCTTTACGAGCCCCGGCGATAATCACCCGCGCACTTAAATCTCTATCGTAACGGGCAGCGTTAACAAGAGTTATAATCATTTTGTTTATAATAATACACTAATAACACGTATGCCTCGATAGTTTAACGAGCTCTTAGTCTAATCTGGGATTACAATAAATCTTTCGTTAAATTTATAAAATTCTTATTTCTTCGCTCTGATTTTATTTACGCCATTCTTTCGTGTAATGGCTGACGTATTAATGCGTAACGCTTTTTTAAGGCAGCACTCTTACCGAGGAGACACACGAAGAAATATTCTCGTGAATTAGGATTAGTTCTGAAATATACGTTATTTTTAAATTAGTAACTGAGAACTATCGAACGGTCCACCCAATGATAAATGGATGCAGTGGCCCATCTATCACATCTTTTTCGATGGGAAATCAAAATCCAGATGTGTTGTAATGCATGAGGATTATCCAATTTCCATTCACCAGTTTTTACTGGGCTACGGTTCTCAACACTCACCATAAGACACACAACTGATTTATGATGCTAAGTGCATAGATTACCTTGTGAGCGTGGTCCTTCATCGGTCGAACCGACTTGACTTAACGAGCGTGGTCCTTCCTTCCCCGGTAGAGCCGACTTATCTTTATTTTACTTATCGCTTAGAAATCTCTCAGGTACAATTATCAAACGATTACAATAATATTTTTCTATTACTGTTATTACATAAATTATTTGCCATTTTGTTTTGGCATTGTGGTAACCTACATATACAGCAAACAAATAGACAACGAACATTTCAAACTGTTTACATTCACAATGCCCCCTTGTCAGAGCCAGGACTGTCTGTGTAAAATCTGTCAGAGGGTAAATCGTTCCGATCTGATCCCGATCGGGTTTGCAATCTAATACATTGGTAATTTCTTTTTTGGACACGAAACTGCAATTAATCCCTTAACAAAAGAGTTTCCTATTTTAGAATTTCGATGGCGTATGCCTTTTAAGTGACAAACATTTTCACGAGCTCTTGTGTATAACCTTGCCTGAAATTAACTGCAATTAATTTAAAGATAGTTTTGGAATTAATAAAATTGCACATAGAATTTGAAAAATAAAAAAATGTTCTGTTTATTCCTTCTCCCCCACGTATCAAATAGGTAATGACGATCAGTAAATGAGTGGGATTTTTAGTTCAAAATCACGTTAAGAAGAAGACCTTGGTTTTTTAGTTAAAATACATAACATATTCAATAAAACTATTTTAAGGATTTCTTCGGGTTTCAACTTATTTTGACTCCTTGATAAACTACAAATCCTTGCAAAAGAACACCGATTCCCTACCAAGGATGATTATTAAGACCATTGAAATTAAAAAAATTGGTTGACCCTTTGGCCATCCCCGGAACTTCCCGCTAATTTCAATATCAAGGCGCTCCAAATTCCACTTATTATGACGTTTTTGAGCTCGAAGAGCTTTTGAATTTCGGAAAACGTAATTTAATTTTTTTCAAAATTGAATATTGTTACGTGCCATAATTAATGCCTAATAGATGGATGCATGAAATTAGTTACCACTAGCGCCTTCTAGTATCGAGTAGCAGAACTAGGAGAGTCAAGATCCTTCTAGAGATTTCCATACCAGAACTTTCTACACCTAGTCAGTCAAGACCGGTATGTACTCGAACATTGTAGATTTTTCAGTAGAAGAGACCCTATTATAAGAGCGGTATAGACCGCGACCCAAGTCAGTATTTAATTGACAATTCAAGCGAATACTTCAAAGCGATACAACTGCGAACTAAAGTCATCAGTGGTACAATTGTGTTTTATTATTAGTGTGTTTTAAGTTGTAATTGATGTTCTGTAATTAAAGTGTCAATTTTGGTAATCACGAACCCCAAGCTCGTAACAATATTTTAGGAATCAATCAACCGATTTTGATGTGATTTACGGGGATCGACGCAATTTTTTCAGCTTAACAAAACAGACTATTACAAAAAAATTATTTCACGGAAATTTTATGGTGTTATAGTATCAAGGTCATCCCAATTTTGTGTTTATAACTAGGTCATTACTGATTTTTTGAAATCGCGTTGAGTTGTTGTATGAGTATCCAATAAACCGTTAATGCTGTTGTAAAGGTATATCTCATCCTCTATGCTCAACTCCTGGTGTTACTGAAATATATTTTATTCCTCAGACTCTCGTCATGTTATCTTCATTACCGAAAATGTAGTAAATTGGCACTTCTGCAATGTCATACAAATGCCTGATCTATGTGGGAATCATACGAGCGATACCGAGCCAATGCTTCCAATCAGCAGTAATAAATTTTATATATAAATTCCAGTGGGTTTCGTTAGAGGCGACAGAAAATAAAACAGGAAATGGACACCTTTCTGATAACAACTCAAAAAAAACTGCGGTTACCAACCTGCTTGCCAAGCCTAGCATTTACAACAAATATCCCCCATACTTTCAGCACATGACATATGTTCAGCAGTTGACTTTTGATAGAATATAACGAATAGATGGATCCAACGGAGTTTAAAAGATCTTCATTCTATATTTCCGTATGACGCCTATACGATACCTACCGGTCGAGATGGGGTGTAGGTTTCCCCTCATCACCCATCTAAAACATCAACAGTATAGTCATTTCACCATATTGTCTTTTAATTTTTGATTCTCTCGTTCTAATAAACGATAATTTATTAATTTTCATAAAAACCTACAGCACTTAGTATGAGACGCAAATACCGCTGGTTTTCAATTTTATTTTTTGTATTTTTCACAAAACCTATTTTTTTCACACGAAAGTACTACCACCACCTCCATTTCCGTTTTATGCGTTTCTTAAAGATTGTCATAGTACATATTACGAAGAGCAGAATAATTATTTAGGAACATTTTAGATAACGTACTGGGATTGTGAATAACTACCATAAATAGAACCATGGCGAGTAAATAAAATCCTATCAATATTTTTATATTCAAAAGTAGGCATTCAGTAAGCTAGAATATTAATGAACTTATAATATTAACTACTTACACAACAATTTCTAAAGTTGACTGTGACGCGTTGGTGAATAGTTTGAATTCTCAGTCAGTCTATCGAGGCAATAATCTATCAAGTGTGCAGATAATAACATTCCACTTTATATTTTGTGAGCGAACATTAAACCTGCAGGTTTTATTAAAAATGTATACTTACTTTTTTACAAGTATTTTTCCCGACTTGTCCGCCTTAAGGACTATCTTCGTGTGCAGCTTTTCAAGGAATTTGATGGTTGGATTATTCAGCTGATTCAGGTTGTAAGCGAGCGCAAACAGTTCCTCGGTCCACATCTGATGACAAAATATATTATGAGCAATATAATAAGCGCAATGCACTGGACTGACGCCAAAGGAAATTTCCAAAAAAAATTCCCTGCGATCAAATCTAAGCTCGAGGGTTTATTCAAATTGTTATTCGGAAATACCCGCTTCAAATAAACTGAACTACACTGCTTGCAAATTATTTCAATCAACGTTCAATAATAAATGATCGTAAATTTGTAACAGGTCGATAAATAAATTGTAGTTGTAATCATTGATTAGACCATTTACAATGTTGATACCACACGAGATTACAAACAAATTTTAAACCGACACTATATTCTTGTGGAATCAAGTACCACCAGGGATTTTCCGGACCGATACGACTTAGAGACCTTCAAGAAAAGAGACTATTCCTTTTTAAAAGGCCGGCAACGCATCTGCAATCCCTTGGTGTTGCAGCTGTTCATGGGCGACGGTAGTCGTTTACCATCAGGTGAGCCGTATGCTCGCTTGCCCCTCTCCTATAAAAAAATTCTATTATATACTTATTACATAGTTGCCGGGGTTTTTTTATTGAAAAAAGGCGAGAAACTAGCACACAGTCCACCTATTGGTAAATGGATGCTGCAGCCTATAGAAATTTATATCTTTCCTCAATTTAGAATCAAAATGCAGATGCGTTGTAACCCTTGAGGGCTAAGATGGAAATTTGTTTCCAGTAAAAGGGGTCTGCGGATCTCTACGCGTTTGTGTGTATTATTTTCCACAGAATACTTAAAGCTCATAAGAAAATACACTAAAAGCTTTCCTATAATATGTTGTCGGTCATTAATGTACATTCAAAGATATTATGAGTACCTACTTATAAATTCGTAATATCTGCAACGGAAATTCTTGTGAGCCACACATTAACAAATGTGTATAAGACTATACTATGCTATTGCAAACCTCGATGGACATAGATTCGGATTTAATTCTCTACTAACCGACATTTGCTGCCATTCTATTTTTGTTACAACGTCGTTGAATTCATATGGCGATATCGCTTTACAGAAGATCACTAAATTTAAATTCGTGAAACAAAAAAGACTGTTTGTTTTGGAAAACAACATGTGTTCTCGCAATCCTACTCACATAAACTTTCTGTTATTCTGTTATTATTCCGTCGTGCGTTGATGAAAAAAGGGAATCCATCATTCGCCTGGTCTTATGTCTACCGTGAGACTGTGCAAAATGACAAGTAGTGTCATAGCGTCTGATAGATAATATTAAAATTGTTTCGTATATTATTGTTGTTTACGATACCTACACTCGGTTTACTATATAACGAGCCTTTGAGCTCAGAAATCACGGCGTGTCGTGTATAAGTAAAACTTTCAAGAAATACCTGACCACTAATCCATACTTGGTCAGACTTTATTAGTGGTTCGGTTTGCTAAAATAGCCAGATTAACAAAAGATTAAAAAAGCCACATTTGACGATTAAGGCAAATCCTATATGAGTATATAACTATAATAAAAAGTAGTTTTTAACGGTTCGGGTCGCTCGGAGGGTGTTCTTTGAAAATCGTTGTTCCATTCCTGTAATCTACATTAACCTTAGCTTACCTTGTAGTGGATAACCACGATACAGTATTACTTGCTCGTGATACCTCATTAATTTAAACTCAACGGCAATTATTAAATTATGACGATGTGAATAATGCACTAACGAAAATTGTACATTTGTTTTGCACAAACAATTTGCTTTTAAATGCTATTAAATATGCAGGAATTGAGTATTGTGGGTTCCACTTCTTGGAATTCCTATTGATAAGAAGCAGACTTATTTCTGCAGCTTAAGCTGTAAGAAAGATCGAAAGTATCAAGATTTCATTGCATAATGACTAATCGAATTCTTCTGTTGGGGTAGTCGATGGATGCAGGTGGCTCAGGACCGTGATTTGTGGTGGCATTCCTTGAAGGAGTCCTATATACAACAGTAGATTTATGATGGGCTGTGATGATGATGATAATAATGGTAGTGGTGGTGGAATTGATATTAAAATAATATTTGTTTTCCAGAAAGGGCCGTAAGAGCAATTTACAACTTCAAATTGCAAAGAGTCTCAGGTAAAACTTTAAAGAAATAAATATCTCTACTTTAAGATTTTTCTATCAGATGCTAAAAATTTACTTTAACATCGCAGTATATTAATAAAAATGTGATGTATGTCTACATGAAAATATCATTAGCTTTAGTACACAAGTAAAACTACAACAAGCAAACCTTGTGGACTCCAAATAATAAGGTAATTTATTTATGGACAATATTCAACGACTTAGTTAAATGAAAATTTTAGTTTTCCATTTAACTAAGTCTGTATAAAAAGTGTTGTTATAATTATAATATTAAGGAATATAAGAATGAAAATTATTTTTAGATATGTGGTGATCGCTGCCAAGCTGGTTTTATAATTATTATCATCAAAATCCTTCTATTATAATTCATATAAATAAAGTATATGAAGTATAATGGAAAGATTTTGGTTATACGAGCCATGCTGCAGTTATATTAGTAGTATAGTTGTAGCATAAATGGGTCGGATAGACCGGGGCAGGACCACGCTCTCTCAGAATACCATCGTGCTACAACTATACATCTAATATAACTGCAGCATGGCTCTACCACGTATAAAAATTTCAAATATATATGTATATATATATATATATATATATATATATATATATATATATATATATATATATATATAATTTTATATTTAAAAACAATACCGCTGGGTATTGTTGCTAGTAACAAGAAGAGGAATTCCTCGAAGCAATGCATAAAAAAAATTATCTCCAATAACTTCTATTTTATAATCTATATTAAATAAAAAATATTCTATTTTTTTCTACTTTCTTACAATAGAGCCATACCGATGGCCCATTCTGTCACGCTAGACTGTGTCAGTTATTCCTGCTATTCATTTACTTTTATCGCGCAGGGAAACTCCGGGGATAGACTTTCTATAGATTGCTAAACGACTGTTACCTCATACGGCCCACAGTGAAGAGCTGCGTTTCCGTTCCATATGTCATAATATAATGTCATGAAAAAGAAAATGTTGGCTAAGTACGGGGTTGATATACATGCAGGATAGGATGAATTCACTGCGTTGATTATCTTTTATATTTCTAAAAACTATAAATCATCCAGTGGTCTTTATAATTTTAATTGGAAGTAGTATTTTAAGACTTGATATTTTAAAAACTAGGCTTAATTTAGGGAACCTGATTGGTATTTTTTTGTCTTTATTAATATAAAATACACGCATTTAAAATAATAATAAACATCGCCAAACTGTGCAACAGTTTAGTTTTAGAAATAACTTTCTAATAATATCCTACTCGCTAAGGAAATCGAAAAGAAAATTATAATCCCGTTTTAAGTAGGTAAGAAGTAGTTACCCAATATATACATTTATTAAATGAAACTAAGTTTTACGGATTTTATCGCGTTTAATTTATTTTTTTAATTCCCGTTCGGGTGCTTTACAGCACCCATGGTCAAGGGGGTACTGAGGTGTTTGACGTACCAATGTCATAGTTAGCCAGGCTACCTCAAGTTTTTAAATATTAACTTTTGGTTTGATCTACGCAGAATGAGCTAAGAGTATCTTGAAGTCTTGCGTGGTATGCTTGGGTTTAGATTTAATTTTATTAATAATAGGATCCCAAGCAGATGATAGTACCCATCCATCCTCTTTATTGAAATTAGGATTTTTTTTTAAATTTCAATAGCCTTGCGAATCATGCTAGGGAGGAATCGAATTTCTTTTGCGAGGATTTGTGGTCTATCAAATCTAATGTAATGGCAGGGTCGATCTTGAACATGTTCCCAGACTGCAGACTTCCCGGAACGTCCGTGCTTCACGTCAGCTATATGTTCTTTTACGTGGGTTTTTATACGATGTACGAGAGTCAACATTCACAATCAAGCTTGTACACTCCTGCATCTTGTAGACGGATATTGCACTTAACGGACTGTAAATATTGACTAATCTTCTTCGGCGACTTTTAGTAGGTTTTTATAAAAGTGCTCTTCAACATGTAGCCACACAACAGGTACACACTGATCCGTGGCCGACTTCACTCGGTCACCGTGACGAGGGCGCGGGACCCGAAGCTTGTTGTTTTGTTGTTTACTTGTTTGCCGTACTGAAGCTCGGCGGCCATACATTTTCTGTCACAGATCCCTTGTGAGTTGATTTACCGTATAAATATCGGTTGGAATGGGTCTTTTCCTATACACAGCGTGACCAATAGTTTATATATATATATATATATATATATATATATATATATATATATATATATATATATATATATATATATATATATATATATATATATAAAACCATTGGTCACACTGTGTATAGGAAATATAAGATAGTATATAAGAGAGGTGCCAGACGAGAATACGGCTCACCTGATGGTAAGTGACTACCGCCGCCCATGAACAACTGCAACACCAGGGGAATTGCAGGTGCGTTGTCGGCCTTTTAGAAAGGAGAACCTTTCGGATGACTTAAAAATCGAGAAAAGTTAAACAATAATTTGCCTCTAACTCCACTGTGAATTGTATTTTCGAGTTTATGGAGTTGAGGTGGTCTAAAAATGTAGTAACTTTGTCAGATGGTAGAATTTTGAAAGTGTCTTCTGCTTGGATTTACAGGAGCAGTAAGAAGAGTTTTCTCAGAGTCTACGGGATATACAGGTGAGCCCATCGCCTCACCGTCTACTTGCTTTTAGAACTCTTCCTTCCACTATAGATAGCCCGATGTGAGGCAGTGTTTGAGTAATAAATACTGCATGTTCTGCAGGCATGTTGTTAACTTCTAGCCTCCTTGTTACAATTTTTAGAGCGTTTTGTTTGTGTATTTTCGGTAACCAATACAACCTCGGTGGTTTGGCACATGATGGTATTATCTAATTCACGTCGAGATTAAATTTTTCGTATTATCTTATTAAATCGCTAGTTGTTTTAAGCGTACTCATTGTAGGGTCTGTCCGATAACAGTTGTTGTATTTTGAAATACCGTAGTATTTCCTTTATCTGCACAGAGAATGGTGAGCTCGTTCGTTCAACTCGAATCGTTATAGAACGCTTCAAACTCGTCTTTGGGGAGATTTAGTTTCGGCGCAGAACTACGACGTAAAAAGGACGAAATGTCTTGACGTATGGCCTCTAAATCATCCTTACCGATATTATTCTTAAATAGACAAACCTCTCCACTAGTCACTACAGATAATTTCTTCGTACGGGATTCTGCGCGATGTAAGTGCAAAATTCATGCCTTTCGATAATACTTTAATTGTTGGTTCGTGTAGTGTATATTTTGATAGATTATAGTCCGTGCGTTATTTATTGTTCGCGTCTGTAATGAACGGCTGCGTTCCGTTTCTACGTTAACATTGATATTTGGCATTTGATTTGATCGTAAATTTTTGGTATTTTTCTATTTGTTTATTTTTGCATTCATTATATTTAGATGTTTCGCTTTTGTTTTAAGATTCAATGTAATTATTAAAATCAAATGTTGTTAAAACTGTCTTTACCTCACTGGACTGACTAATTATCTATAATATTATTTACATTTCGATAATACTTTTTGTTGGTTCGTATAGTTATATTTGTGATAGATTAAGCCGTGCGTTATTTATTGTTCGCGTCTGTAATGAACGGCTGCGTTCCGTTTCTACGTTAACATTGATATTTGGCATTTGATTTGATCGTAAATTTTTGGTATTTTTCTATTTGTTTATTTTTGCATTCATTATATTTAGATGTTTCGCTTTTGTTTTAAGATTCAATGTAATTATTAAAATCAAATGTTGTTAAAACTGTCTTTACCTCACTGGACTGACTAATTATCTATAATATTATTTATAAATTGTAGATCGAACCGTTTTTGCTGAATCACAGTTCGTAATAGCTTTTTACTTGCCTGATTTAAGATCTAAGCGTTTCCTTAAATGCCCTTTTTTGTAGATATTATGACACACGTATGAATGAGGTTATAGTCCCGGCAACTCTTCAAGAAATTTAAAGATGTTATATATCTTATAGCTTATAGCGCACTTGGTGATCCGGCGTCAGGTGTATTGGTGGTCGCGTGAGCTGACGTCTCTGCGCGAGGCGTGTGTCGCCGCGCGGCACCTGTACGCCAGGCTTCGCAGGCTCCGCATTCGTCCACCGAATTCGGCAGCCATTGAGGCGTAGATATACGAGGGATACAGAGCGGCGAAGACCGCCCTCCGGGAGGCTGTCCTGCGGGCCCGAGATCGGGCCCGTGAGGAGATGCTGGAGACTCTCGACAGGGATCCGTGGGGGCGCCCTTACAAGATGGTGCGGGATAAACTCCGCACCTGGCCCCCCGCTGACGCAGAGTCTCAGGCCCCAGCTCGTGGAGGACGTGGTGAGCGCTCTGTTCCCTGCGTGAGGGGGAACATCCGCCCCCGCCTATGGCTCCGCCACCTGCGGTGCCGGAAGCGGACCACTAGGACGACGACGACGACATCCCGTAAGGGACCGGGGTAGACCTGAGAGTGGCGGTACGTATGCTCAAGGCCAGGAATACCGCCCCAGGACCCGATGGTATCTAATCGGTTATAATAATTTTGTTTGCTATTACCAGTCCGTACTGCTCACATAATGATTTCTTATATTTAACAGACCAGAGCTCACGATTCTCCGCGCAGATAAAGGAAATGCCGGTAATAATGGACACGTCAGAGTATAATTTTTCAAAATACAACAACTTTTATCGGACGAAAGTACATACAAAAGGTCAAAACAGACCCTACAAGTAATATGCTTAAAACAGCTAGCGATTTATTAAAGAAATACTATCAAAAATTATAAATATCGACGTGAATTCGATAATACCACCTTGTGCTAAACCACCGAGGTTTTATGGGTTACCAAAAATACACATACAAAACGCTCCACCACGTCCCATAGTGAGCCAGATCGATTCAACAACTTATAAGTTGGCACAACACTTGGCAAAAAAATATTGTCACCACTGAGGGGCCATTCCAGAGCACACACAAAAGATTCATACCATTTTGTTAGTGAGATAAAAGACCTACGTCACGCTGACAATGAAACCATGATCAGTTTTGATGTTCAGTCATTATTCACATGCCTACCTATTCCATCCCAAGAATCTACAAGCGGTACGCAGAAGATACTTTCACAATTCTAGCATTTGACAAAATAACTACATTTTTAGACCACCTTAACTCCATAAACTCGAAAATACAATTCACAATGGAGTTAGAGGCAAATTATTCTTTAGCTTTTCGTGATTTTTAGTCATCCGAAAGGTTCTCCTTTCTAAAAGGCCGACAACGCACTTGCAATTCCCCTGGTGTTGCAATTGTTCATGGGCTGCGGTAGGCCTTACCATCAGGTGAGCCGTATTCTAGTCTGGCCCCTCTATTATAAAACAAAAACTACTGGTCACACTGTGTATTGGAAAAATACCAACCAATATTTATACGGTGAATCCCACAAGAGATCTGTGACAGAAAATATCTGGCCGCTGAGCTTCAGTACGTCAAACAAGTATTACAAAACAACAAGCTTCAGGTCCCGCGTCTACGTCACAGTGACCGACTGAAGCCGGCCACGGATGAGCGTGTGCCTGGTGTACTATCATATGACATAGGAGTCACAGACAAGATTGGCTTCATATTGAAACGAACTTCTATTAAAACTTACTACAAGCCGCCGAAGAAGATTAGTCAATATTTACAGTCCGTCAAGTGCAATATCCGTCTACATAGAAGGTGCAGGAGTGTACAAGCTTGATTGTGAATGTTGACTCTCATACATCGTATAAAAGCCCGCGTAAAAGAACATATAGCTGACGTGAAGCACCGACGTTCCGGGAAGTCTGCAGTCTGTGAACATGTTCAAGATCGACCCTGCCATTACATTAGATTTGATAGACCACAAATCCTCGAAGAAGAACACCGATTCATACCTAGAATGATTCGCGAAGCTATTGAAAGTAACAAACATCCTAATTTCAATAGAGAAGATGGATGGGTACTAGAATCTGCTTTGGATCCTATAATAAATAAAATTAAATCCCAACCCAAGCATACAACTGCAAGACTTCAAGATACCATAAGTTAATACTGTGTAGATCGGAACAAAAGTAAAATTTTAATCTATGGTAGCCGCGGTTAACTATGACATCTGGACGTTGAATATTTCAGTCCCCCCCCCCCCGTGACCATGGGTGCTGTAAAGCTCTCGAAACGTCGGGTATTTAAAAAGTTAAATATACGCGATAAAATCCGTAAAAACTAGCATTATTTCAATGTGTAGTGTTCGCGTAAATATAAGAAATCATTATTACATCACTGCAAATTTTCAAGATATTGTAAGCTCATTTACAAAATCTTCGGACCAAAAATTGATATTCATAAACTGAGGTAGCCGGGCTAACAATGACATCAGGACGTCAAACACCTCAGTCTCCCCGTGACTATAGGTGCT
Organism: Parnassius apollo; assembly: GCA_907164705.1. Taxonomy (NCBI): domain Eukaryota; kingdom Metazoa; phylum Arthropoda; class Insecta; order Lepidoptera; family Papilionidae; genus Parnassius; species Parnassius apollo. The sequence continues at coordinate 7,412,204 of CAJQZP010000610.1, forward strand.
GTAAAGCACCGGAAACGTAGGTAATTAAAAAGTTTAATTAAACACGATAAAATACGTAAAAATTTGTTTCGTTTAATGTGCAATGTTCGCGTAAATATAAGAAATCATTATGTACATTTATGTGTATTAACATTAACCTGATTTGCATATTGATACTTACATTGAAATAATATTTTTTATCTAAACCGTTCAAAAGCTCCAGAAAATATTATACTATAACATTAGAACAGAATGGCGAAACGAATTTAGAAACGTTTATTATTTGACAGTAGAAACTGACAAGGCTGGTACCCAATGATACTGCATTTACCACCATAAAAGTAACGACACCACAAAATAAGCGACAGTAGCCTAATGGCAGGGCGCAGACTGCGAACTCGAAAAGGTCGATTCGAGGTGGGTTCGAATCCGCCATTCGACTACTGGCGTGAACCACTCGTAACACAAGCAATTTAAGCTTACCACGAGTGGTTAAGGGGAATATTAGTAATGTTTATAGCATTGTTAATATTCTTTTAAAAAAAAAGTTTTGCTGTTACACACAGACTGACAAATTTTTGATCATATAATCATATACTTATTTCTTTAGGAGGCAAATTTGCAGCAGCTAAGAAGTTAAAACAATCCTAATAAAAATTTACTAATTTTAACACCCTTCGTTTTACGTAACGTCCTATCACAAAAACAGCATCGATTAGCCACGGCTTTTGTCGAGCAAGGCGTTCCAATTTAAGATTATTAGTATCTTGCACGAGTAATCTAAAATTAGAAATCTAATAATTGGTATTTATATTGCACTCTGATCTATACGATATCCTTGGAAATATCCACGTAATGTATGATATGACGTAAAAGAAAAATAAACGCTTTGACACAATTTACTCCATGCCAAGAGACTAAAAATGAAACGTTTTAAATTTATCCCATTCGAGATAAATGTACTCTATATTAAGAATACCTTTGGTCGGGTTGTGTTTTTATGAACAAAATAATTACAATGGAACTTGCAGTTCACTTCAATCAAGTGTCTACTGCACCTCTCAAAAGGCTATGGATGCATCACCTTCACCTGAAATTTCAAGATCAGCATAAAATATTCCACATCACGTATGAGTAGGAAAACTATACTGATCTTCATAATTCTGTCGATTTCATTGACTTAATAACGTAAACACAACAGTTTGATACCTACTCGGTCGAATCTTGTAAAATGATATCCGAATCTTCAGGCGTATCTAAGAATACGCCATGGACATGCAAGTTTTGAAAGAGTTGCCAATACATACCACAAGCTCGGTAGGCAAAGTGATATTCAAAACCGTGGCCCTGTCGCTGGTAAAGCTGCTCTCCATCGGCGGTCGGCATATACATTCCAACGGTATTCGTAATTATAACTCAAAAAGTTAGCCGCTATGACTCTGCCAATCAAGATTACCTTCGACCTTGTCACACAAGCATTACGACATATAGAATAGAACGGATGACTGAAATAGCCGTTTGCGTCATCACCACGAATTTATGACATTGACCTCTCTTAAGGACTGCCACACTCGGTCTTAAGATGTCTTCTTCTATCGTCTTCCTGCATACGGTCGTTACTCGATTTAGATGGTGGCTTTAGGAGCTGACGCGTGGATCACTATTAAACCTTTTAACGTTAACTATTTTATCCTATTATGACTCAGTCACAAGACACTTCTTGTTATACTCTATGTTTAACAATCCATAGTTTTTAAGAAATTTCAACAATGTAAAACCTGCTAGGTGCATATTCAATATTTGAGTAACAGACAACAAAAAACCTTGCGGAATTGGCTTTGTATAACATATTCGTAATTTTCCATTCTGAGCCCACTCAAATCGGGCTTTGAATGCAGTTTATTACACACCCTAAACTATCAGACAGTTCAAGGGAATAGTAATGGCCTGATATAGAACTATCGATTCTGTAAGAAGACGTATTCCAAGCTGCGGCAAAGCTTCGTAGGTAACAGGAAAACATAATGAAAACCTGTGTACGTTTATCTTGTCATAAACTTTAAAATACTAGACATACTTAATAATCCGTAAATTATTAACGAGTCATCAAACGGAACGGTCAAATGGAATAACTAAAGATGAAACTTCGGAATCTTATCATTAAACTTGTGCTTCAAGTATCGTTTTAATATTTCACAACTATACCAGAAGGACCAAGTTTTTTCTACACTTTCTCCGGAGAAATGAGCACGGCATTAGTGGTCACTATGCCAAATAGAATGATGAATTAGAGATCCAACGTACATCTTATTAATATGTATTATATATTTTTATTAAAAACGTGGACTTAATAAATTCTTAGAAAAATACAACAGAGTTGTATCAAAATGGTGATGATGTACATTTGAACATAGCTAATTTTCAACTAGCAACATACGCAATCAGAAATAACAGAAGAGATCATGTATATAATAACAAATTAAAATACAAAATGGTCGAATTACATCAATATTCCTGCCCTAACATTGTGGAGTGTTGTGGTGTGGAATTAACAGAACACGGTATAATTATTGTTTGTTTATATAGATCCCCGAAAGAAAGTATAGACGCCGTAACTACGTTTTTCTATAACTTTGAAGGTATGTTACAAAAAATTGTAGTACTAATAAGAAAAAACTTATAATACGTGGGGCTTTTAACATAGATATTTTACTATGTTCGCGGTTTTCAACAGAATTAGAAAATAAATTGTTAAATTTTAACTTACGGCCAAGTATATGCGAACCAACACGTTTACAGAGTGGCAAGTGTATTGATAATATAATTCATAATATAAGAGGCAGTAAAGGTGAAGTGGTAGATCTTGGGATATGAGATCGTACTGGTCAAGTCTTAAAATGTCCTGTTAACAAATCATACACTATTTCTCATTGGTTCGTGTTAAAACGGGATTACAGCATAGAAAACTTAAATAAATTTAAAAATGCCATCAGAAGTCTCAGTTTTAATAGTGTTTATGAATTCCTTGAGCCTAATGAAGCGTTTAACGAATTCAATGTATTATTTAAACTATTTTACGATCTTTGCTTTCCGACACTTAAAATTAAAATTCTTATAAATTAAAACTTACTTGGGTTACAAATGGTATTAAATTGTGTTGTAGACGTAAAAGAGAAATGCTAGAAATTCTCGACTACACCCTAGTAAGGAAAATAAAAGAAAGCTTAAATTTTATACTAAACGATTTAAAAAAAAATCATTAATTTGACGCTAAAATCGTCTAATAGTTATTATATCAAAAATTCGGAGAATAAAGAGGATAAAACAAAAGCCACATGGAAAGTGACAAAAATTAATTTCAATAATATATATATATATATATATATATATATATATATATATATATATATATATTTCCGGTTCATATATACGAACCAGGAAACATTGCTGTCGAGTTTAATAATTAATTTATCAATGAAGTCCAGCCTATAAGCCAGTTTAGTAATGACCACCAAAGTTTTTTTTATAGGATATGGTGACAAACGAGCACACAGTCCACATGATGGTAAGTGGTTGCTATGGCCCTACATCACGACATCTACATTTATCCCCGATTACGAATCAAATTGCAGATGCGTTTTGATCCGTGAGGACTAAGATGGAATGCCTCGTTTTCAGTAAAAAGGGTCTCTAAAGGGTTGTCTACACTCACCATACGAACACAGCAGCATTATGCTACTATTTGACGCTGGTATTCCGTGAGAGCGTGGTCCTTCCCCGGTCGAGCCGACCCATTCGTGCTACAACTGTACTACTAATATAACTGCAGCATGGCTCTACCACGTATATATAATACGTAGTAACACGCCTACACTTTTTTCAATATGTAAAGGTAACAATTAATAACACAGCCCATTTTATAATAAGTGATTATTGCGACCCATAGACACAAATCTATTACTACTACTATTTTTTTTAATTACTTTTCTACTCAAATGCTGTGTTCGACATACTTACGGGTGACGAAAGCTGGATTTATTGTTATGATCCTGAAACTAAGAGACAGTCTACTGTCTGGGTATTTCCTTCCGAAGTGTTGCCAACCAAAGTGAAGAGAGGTCAAAGCGTGTGAAAAAAAATATGGAGCCTCGTTCTTCGGAAGGAGAGGTCATTACGCAACAATTGTTTTAGAGGATCGAAAAACAGTTACTGCAGAGTGGTACACTAACAATTGTTTGCTACTTGTTTTAGAATAAGTTCGCGAGAATTGACCTCGCAGTAGAATCCTCTTTCACCACGACAACGCCTTGTCGCACACCGCCAAGCAAACCATCGACTACTTGGCGCTTCACTTCACGTCAGACGTGGAATTACTGGGTCACACGCCCTATAACCCCAACCTCGCATCTTGCGATTATAATTTATTTTCGAAAATAAAGTAAAAACTTCGAGGAAAACGTTTTATGGACACCGAGGAAGCAGTGGCTGCGTTTCAAAATGCCATAGAAGAGACTCCTAAGGACGAGTGGGCAAAGTGCTTTTCTCAGTGATTCCATCTGATGCAGCGATGTATTAATGAAAATGGACACTATTTTGAATAGATATAATAAAACTAATAACTTGCTAGTTTGTTCAGTTTGTGATTTTCTAAAAACCTTCAGTGTCACCCTCGTATTACATATGAAAAATTGATCATAAACATTATAAAAAATCTAAAAAAGATGAACGCGCGTTAAATAAACTAATATTTAACAATATTTATTTTTTATCATTATTATTATTATTAATAAGGGATTTTAGAGAGATGTAACAACTTCTTTAAAAAGCAACATCACAATAACACAGTGCAGTTTGCTAACTAGGAGGTTTTAGCGACGGATCGAGAGGCGATGTATCATTCGAAAATACAGACGTATTACGGCGCCTCTAGACGTTGGCCAACACAGTGGCGAATGTAGTGGCCAATAGCATTGGCCAACGTGTAGACGGGGTGTTTGGGCTTCATTGGTATGTATTGGAACGATGGCCCGCAAGTTGGCGCGAGATCCGTGTGGTGTCGGTTTTTTACAAAAGATCAAAGGATTGTTGGCAGAGTTTGGTCGCCGCGTCCACACGTTGGGAGCGAGTTTAGTTTGCTACAAGCTCCCAGAGTGATTACACGCATCTGATTAAAATTTTATATTCACGCTTTGTAGGGTGGATGACCCAATTACCAGCCTTTTAGTGCAATTTCCACTTTAAACATTCCTACTACTTTAATTAGCGCGATTTAATTATTTTTAAACATTTGTTTTAATCGATGAGCCATTTATCAAAAAAAAATGAACATTTATTTACAATCAGATTATTACGAGAACAATTTTAAAATGAAAAAAAAATGAAGCACGTCGTTTATACGTGGTAGAACCATGCAGTTATATTAGAAGTATAGTTGTAGCACGAATGGGTCGGTTCGACCGGGGAAGGACCACGCTCTCACAGAATATCAATGTAAAATAGTAGCTTAATGATGCTGTGTTTCGTATAGTGAGTGTAGAGAACCAGAGACACTTTTTAAAGGAAACGAGGCATTTCATCTTAGTCCTCACGGGTGACAACGCATCTGCATTTTGATTCGTAATCGAGGATAGATGTAGATGTCTGTGGGCCACAGCAACCACTTACCATCAGGTGAACTGTGTGCTTGTTTGTCACCCTATCCTATATAAAAAAGCGTCGATTTCTTATAATTTAATCGTGCAAGTTTTCGAATCATCATCATCATTACAGCTCTTCACAAGTCCGCTACTGAACATCCTCCTCCACAGACTGCCGCAAAGCATGCTCCTGAGCCACTTTGCTCGTCATGAGTTTTTCATTTATGTTCTAAGTTATAATTAGTACCTATTATTAAGTCAGTGTTAATTATATTTATTGCTATTGTTTTTGTCTTTCTCATAAAATAATTAAATTACCAAATAAATTATAAGGTGTTTTTTATATACATCAAATGTCTGATAGAAATGCAAGTACATATTTTGCTAAACTTTAAAATCAAAACCCAATTTTAAAACATAGAATAATCGATTATAACTCTTTTAACTTAAAATAAGTTAAGTTCTTATTAATGGTATTTAATCCAGTTTATGATGCATGTAAAGAATAAATAAAGCTAATCGTATATCGTATATCTATTTACAACCCCATTAATATACACTATTATTTTATAATTCTTTTATAAAAACGTTAACCCCACACTAGGATTTTCTCCCGTATCGCGCAGGCAGCTTACAAACATAAATTGCACAAGGACACACGTCCAGACCCGAAACAATTATTTGTCGGACATACAAATACTTGTTCCGTGCGGGATCAAACCCGCGGCGCCCGGCGCAGCCACTCATTGCTGAGCCACTGCGCCACGGTGCTTACAAATTCGTCCGCACATTGGCCCGAACCGAAGTAAACTGAACGGCCTTCCAACGTGTGGACGCCGTCACCAACTCTCGGCCAATATGTTCGCCACTCCATTCGCCACTGTGTTGGCCAACGTGTAGAGGCGACATTAGCGTTGCGTTCAAAAACTCCGCCAGCCGTGTCTGGCGAGAGTAGGCAATTTTTTTAAGTTAAGCATGTTAGATGACGCATTCAAGAATAGACCGATATCCAACTGCCGATCAAAAATATAGATATAGAAAAGAACAGGCAACCCCGGGCATAAAAACAGTACTCATATCTCCTTCAAAAATATTATTGTAAGTAATAACATATTTCTATCCAAACATACATGTAATTGGTTAATGTATACATATGCCCTGTTTTTGCAACGCTAAAATTCAAAATTATAAAATAACATTTGAATATGAATCCTGAATATGAAAATATCAAGTAAATTTGTTGTATTATTTCATCCACGTATTTCATCAACAAAGACCTTAAATGAATACATTCTAATGTTACGGATTACAAATCAGAACAACTAAGAAAACAATACCTACAAACATTACGCCTTCTTCTCCTCTTCCGACAAAGCACACGAGCAAGGTTTGTATCCTTCATTTAGCGCGCTGGGTGCAGTTTAAAAATGACATTAGTTTTTTATTTTTCAACTGATTATGCTAGTCCAAGCTGATCTCTAAATAAGTTTAGCCATTTTTAAGATTAACGGCACATTAGCGCAGCAAACAAAAAAAATCTGTTTACGACTTTATATTTATGTCAGGAAATTCAATACGAAATGGACTTTGCGGCAGGGAATGTGGAAGGTCGTGACGATGGGATATCATCATTGTCATATATTGCATGCGCTAAAATAGAAAATGTTGCTGAACACAATCTATGATTATAACTGGCAGGACAACGTCTACGTGGAAGAATAAATACCTTCATCACAGAATACTTTCTAAAAATAGGAACCGAAGACCCTTTTTATCGGTTTACAAGGCATTCCCTTTCAGTGTTCACTCAACACATTGAGTTATACAACACATAAATCAAATAAGTGTAACAAAAAAAAATGTAAAGTGTAACATATAAATCAATGACTCAACATATACCGGTCATACAGAAATTTAACGAAGTTTTAACCCCGTAAGTTTAAATGTGTAAAAACTAACCTGAGCGATGTCCTTTCTGGTGCAGCAAAAGTTCACGAAGGTGACGTTGACAAAGTCGGCGCCGTAACATACTGTTACAGTCTTCTCCTCCAATGAACCTTGCGAACCGATCAGCACCACGTTCCGTATCTTTGGATCCTGGACAAAAGTATATATTTCGTTAGTATGATGTTGCTACATGAATAAATAATTGTTAAATATTGCTATGTTATGAAGAATCACTAAATTTATTTCCACTGACGGTGTTAGAATTATCCACTACACTACAAAACGGACCGTGAGGGTTGTTAGAGTCAACAAGGCAAAATACCAGAAAGATCTCATTCAAACTTCGACAGACGACGGTATAAATATCGCGTATAATATATGGCATATGGAAAATACCTAGACGGTCGACAGAGAGTAGTGACCCAAACATCACTTCCGCCTCCTTAGAATGTCATTACGACACATCCCTTCTACAATATTATAGAGCATAGGTGGCGAACCTTTATGTTTAAACGTGCCATTTTTCTAAAGAAATGTTTAATTAGGTAATAGAAATGCCGCAAAATAATTTTATTTTTTATTTTTATTCTATTTTTAATAAAGAATATTAACAATTATATAGTAATGTTTATAACTATAAACATTACTAATATTCCCCTTAACCACTCGCGGTAAGCTTAAATTGCTTGTGTTACGAGTGGTTCACGCCAGTAGTCGAATGGCGGATTCTAACCCACGACCTTTTTGAGTTCGCGGTCCGCGCCCTGCCGTTGGCTACTGTCGCTTTTAATAAATAATTTTGACTTTGTGATTATTAGAAAAATAATAGTACTAAACACTATCGACTCAAAACTCCTTATTTACTCCAAAAAATAAAAAAACATTTATTATTATACATAGCAAAATACATTTTCCAATGTATATTAAAAATGTTTCAGTTATGTGGTTAATTCAAATTAAAGTAACATTGTGACTTCTGTTGCTGCAGGTTAGATGACAAATAACTTATACTGTACTTATAAATATAACACAAATGGACTTCTAAATACAGTTGTGTCAACGAACTTGACTGTTACACTATGCGTAAACGAACTATGCATTTCTTGGGGGAGGCGTGGACTTGTAAAGGGCTATAATGGTGATGATGATGAAACGAACTATGCGTCATTAGCAAAAGTAGTCCACGATGTAACTAGGATCACTCGCGTTCGTTCGTAATATAATAAATACTTCATAGTGAACTTTGTGATCCAATGTGCCCAAAATATTGTGTCGCGTGCCATCGACGGCACGAGTGCCATTGGTTCGCCATCCCTGTTATAGAGGTACTTCTACAATATTGTAGGTTATTGTCCAACAGCAGATACACTATGTGGACGGCAAATTCATTTCATATTTAGATGAGGGTCACAAAATCTGCCGCTGAAATATCTACTGATAGTTGATTTTGAAAACTCCATTCTGAGAATAATTGTGCCACACGTAAGAGCCCAACAGTTCTCTTCCGTCTCTTTGACGATAAAAAGCCGCCTGAGAACTTGTCAACAAAATATCGTAGCTGAAATCTTTGGCAGCGGTAAACAGCTTCTAATGTAAGCCTGAGACGTCTTTGACAGAGATTGCAAATAAAGTAATTAGTTAAGGATTATTTCCTGCAGTAGGCAATCACGTAGTATTGCGAGAAGTATTCATGTGATATAATCAGTTCATTTTTATTTTATTATCATAATATTTGAGTAACAAACGAACTAACTAAATGGTTTGTGGCTACTGACGTTCATGTACTAAGATGTATTTTTTACGTGGTAGAGCCGCGCTGCAGCTGTATGTACATAGTTGCATACGAATGGCTTGGCTCGATAGGGGTAGGATCAAGATTTCACAGAATACCAGCATGTAACAGCACGATAGTGGTGCTGTATTTCATATGGTGAGTGTAGAGAACCGGTATCCTTTTTTCTAGTTACGAGGCATTTCATCTGTGACTTAAGGTGCAACCACACACTGCGGTTTGATTTAATCGACGATAGATGTAAAACTTTATGGGCCACAGTACGCACTTACCATCAGATGGACCTTGTGCTCGTTTGCAAATCTATAAAAGAAACTTAACAGTCTCTGGACTGGACTCCTACCCTTAAAACATGAACACAATACCGTGGATGAACTGTTGACGGCAAAAACAAATTAAATAGGGTACATACCCAGAAGGATTTCTACGCAGGTTAGGGGAACTGATAAATAAATATATTTTTATATAAATATAACGATCATAAGAAGAAGGGAGAGTAGTGAAAGTCATAAATTATGGATGCTAATATTTCACAAACTATGGCCTAAAGAAAAAATGATTAATGACACATTCTATTCAGACTAGTATCTCCTATTATATATGCCTATCCGGCGAAACTTCCGCACGTTTAATGATATCATTCTTTTATTATACATTACAATAAAAAAATAAAAAAAATATATATATATATATATATATATATACGGGCAATCTGAATAATAATAAGCCAAATCGGGTTATGTAATGAATATTATTATGGTATAATATGACTGGTAATTTGCCATTAGTAGATACCACTCTGCGTATTCCTTTGGGGTATATAAGCATAAAATTATATTATTTTTCAAATGGACCCATTTATGACTATTACGCATGTCAGACTGAACTCGTCTGTATAGTTTCAGTGGTACAAAAAATATTAGTAAAGAAGTTAGCACTACGTTTAAAAAAATTGTTATGACGTACTATTTTTTACTCCTCAATTGATATATCATCATTGAATACTCAAAGCATCACGCGCCTATAACTTATGTTTTTATTATTGTCATATTTTACGACGTTTAACAAAGCAATGAAAGTACACAAATATTAACAACAGTGGTTGAATTATACAAAATAATTCAATTAAGGAAAGTTAAACGAAAAAAATTCTACGGTTGCCTGAAAACTCAAGTTATATTATATTGGAGTAATAAAAACCAGACGAAGTAATCAAAGCAAAATATTAGTCCAATTAAGAAAACCGCAAAACAAAACACGACAAGAAACAAAGTTAAACCAGTTAAAAGAAAATATACCGAGAATAGGGACTCCGGGAGGTCACGCCGATACTTCTTCCAAGTCCGCTACGCGTGACTGGTGAAGCGGAGTAAGAAACCCTGCCCTATTCAAGCCTAAGCGTATTGCCAAATATTTTCTTTTTCTTTATAATATAAACGTTAATTCAAATGCTACACGTAAATGACACACGTAAATTATATTAATTTCAGTTACAGTTGTCGAAGAACTTTGACTGATAATTTGAAGAAAGATGACTTTTTCACAGAAACCTAAAACATTATTAATCGTGGTAGTTCAGAGGCTGAACTCTAGTTCTATACACGTCGGCATGACACAATTGTTGATCGTAATATTATATGCAAACCTGCATGTCTGGAAAATTAAATGGAAATTTAATCTATAGGGTTTAACTATAAGCCTTCTCATTCGAGCACTGTAGGATGCAGTGTGGATGGCTAGCTTTATCAGACATTCAACAAATCTAATAAGTGTCGTGATTCTTTTCACTGTGATAATTCTTCTAGTACAAGCAAAAATTGTAGAGAAGCTGCACTGTCACATCGCAGTAAGCATTGTTGCTATTGGCTTGCAAATTTTATCGTTTTTTGGTGTTGTACCATACCGTTAAGTCTATTGAAGTCCACTGCTGGACATAGGTTTTCCCTTAGACTGCCATAGTTGCCACGCTTGGCAAGCGGGTTGGCAAACACATTTTATTTTTATTTTATTCGCTATTAGCACGACGCTGCTGCCCATATCCTGATTTCTTTCCCTCTGTCGCCTATTACGACACCAACAGGATGATATGGAGTAGTGGATATTGTTGGTGTTGTGTTGTGTGCTGGTCGATTTGTAAGTCGTCGCTGTTTTATTAATCCTTACCATATTAATTACGTAAGCAAGAGATGAACATCCGCTATCACAAGGCTATCACACGATTATTATTTTTCGCAATATATCCTCATATAATATAATGAGGCGCTCTCAAAATTAAAAGGTCTGTGCCCAGCATTAAGTTGCATTTGCATATAGATTTAATTTTAATTTTTTGCTGCATTTTGTGTTAATTACTGCCAACATATTGACAGTCAATTATCGACACGCTTGTGTGGAAATAGGATTGACTTTCCAAAGTATTCTTGCCGTATCTCTTAACCTTATGGAAGCAGCTTGAAAAAAAACTCTAGAGACATCGATAACAGTCACTGGAGGATCCCGTTGTACATGACACTTTATTTGTCCACTATGTCATTTCTGATAACACCCAAAGAAACGAAGTTCCTAGTTGATGAATTCTTTAAGTCAGAAATGTAGTTTGAACAATTTTTCAAACTCTTCAGAAAAATCATGTTATTTACCAAATTAACAAAAAGTAGTAATAAGTTTGCGATAATGACACATTTAAGCAAGCACGCACCAAGTAACACTTATTAAAATTCAAGTAATATTTTCAAAACATCGACTCTTGGCCTGTAATAAAACGAAGCATTCTAAACTTCATATGTTGTTTTGAGAAACTATGTACCTATCTAGTTTAAAGAGCCATGATTTTTAAAGCTTTTGAATTATAAATATTATCTAATCTTATTGTAAGACCTAATCCTAGAAAACTAAAACTTACGTGACATTTACTTCTGTACACCGTAATTCAAATATTCTAAATAATTTAGTTATTGTGAAGCAAATAAATTCGGAGAAATATTACAATGTTCTGACCGTGGCTAATGTTGCGTGTAATTTGTAGTGGCTTGTAGGTTAATCCGGGTCGTGTACAACGCACCAATTCGAATCTAATCGCTTTACCCATTACGCTTTATGGGAACACACGGCTTATAGTAATAGTACTATAATAACACAACATTTTAAAAATGTATATAATATCATTGAACTGAATCTTCTAGACCCAAACAAAATTAAATGTATTTCAAAGATAAAAATATTTAAAAACATTTTTTCTATTTATAAGAGGATACATAAATCCCAGGCAGTCACTCCATCTAGTGGGCGGCCAAACTACACTTAGGTACTGGTACGAGGCTACGACTCGAGAACTTTTCTTCCCCATCGGCCCATTGGCAGATGAAGCTACGACCTGATAAGAGACGCAAGAAGTCTATGGATCCTGGATGCAGGTGGCTCAAGACCGTGCTTTGTGGCATTCCTTGGGTAGGTCTATGTTCAGCAGTGAATTTGTGAAAGGCTGTACTGAATAAATGAATGAATAAGGAGATACATAAACATAGCTTGCTAATGTTTATATACTCTAAGGCGAAAACATATATTATACATTCTTCTCGAGCTTCTTATACACTTAACTACACAAAATCGTTTTTGATTGATGCGTATTTTTGTGAAATAATAAAAAAACTTTCAAATAATCTCCAACGCTCTAAGCGCTTGGTACCAAACAATGAATAAAATTCAAGTTTTGAAAGTTCTCCATGAAAGAAGTTTTTCAAATGAAAGGTACGTACATATATTCTGCAAATATATAAATGTTTTAGGTCACTGGATCGACCAGCTTATATTCGTTATTCAAATGAACACGCCATATGCAACTAAATTGGTTGTCTGGAAGAAATTGCTATGAGCAATAAGACCGTCCATTGTATACTTCTTTTGTATATATAATCTGTAATTTTGTACGGTGTGCAATAAAGAATAATAAATAAATAAATAAAATACTTAACTTGAGGCTAAGTGCTTTCTTGTTAATATTAATAAAAGCTATAAGCTATATCGGTACGGCAAAAGATATAATTATAAATATTTATAAGTTATATCGGTACGGTAAAGTTTATTAATCTCACTGCACACAAATTCATTATATGTATACTTAGTCGTGACCACCGAGCACTAACACCTAGCAGTGTGTACGTACTCGTAGACTATAACAAATATTTCAAAATACCGGGCTCCTCAGTGCGGTGACCTATTTCCATCGAAAGATCTCTACAGACTAAGTTAAATAAAAAATCCAAAAACATTCTTAAATCACCTTGACGTCTATCCATTACTTGATTAATTTTCCGGACGACGCGATGGGGAGAAAACTAATTATTAAACATGACAAGCTGATTTTAATGTTCATTTGGGAAATATATTTTTTATATAATAAAGATGACAAACGAGCACACAGTCCAACTGATTGTGAGTACTGTGACTCATAGACATTTTTCTCGATTAAGTCAAAACGCATATGCATTGTCACCCCAGAGGATTAAGATGGAATGCCTCGTTTCCAGTAAAAAACGTCTCCGGTTCTCTACTCTCACTCTCATCACGCGAAACACAGCAGCATCAAGCTGGTATTTTACGCCGGTATTCTGTGTAAACTTGGTCCTCCTGGTCGTCCTCCTCCTTGGAACCCTGGTCGAGCAGACCCATTCGTGCTACAATAATAACACACGAGTAGCTGCAGCTTGGCTCTACCACGTGCATTTTATTTGTGCTTGTCTTTAGATTTATTTCTTAATATTGACACCAGTTTAAACCAGTTGTTTTATATCCATCAAAGCGAAAGCTCTTGGTCTCATAGCCGAAATTAATAAAATTAATTGAAGAAACATTACTTTACGCACCCACGTGCGATTCGATCTTTCTTCTATTTTTAAGCTAAAGAATCACTTGATGTTTTTATGAAAACTTTATTAAGTTTTCATTATGTCATAAAGGCATCGAACGAAATTGGTTTAGATATGAGAATATTATCATTTCTTCTCGAAATTTAAAACACGAATAAGTCGTTAAAATACGAAAGTACACTCAAACAAACATTATTTAAATAGCAGAAAGTAAAGCAGTAAAACAATAGACCTTAAAACGTGATCTGCACTATTTATTAGTAATCTATAATAATCTCTATAATAATCTATAAAATGTAATATATGATATTTTGTTTCAAATATTGGATCCAAATTTTTAGATAAAACAACTTCCAAACTAGTCGGATTTCTATAAATTTAAATCAATCGATTAATCATGATTGCGTATTATATTACGTACCGTACCGTACGTAGAGTAATAACATATATTACTCTAAGGTATTATAATATAAGACGAGTATATAAATTTCTTGGTACTCGTATTATATAAGAGACTGCTCACATCACGTCAGTGTAAAGTAAATATGGCGGGCATGAACTATCAAAATACTTGCGTTTACTTTTGTTACTTAGATCACAGCAGTCGACGTCTCCTTAGTTTACTTGTTTAATAAAGATGTAAGTGTTATCGAATATCAACGAAATAAAAAAATAATATTTTCTTCGAATTACAATTTGAAGAAAATATTATTTTTGAATAGAGCCTTTGTTGCGTTTACTTGTTCGACAACCTTCTCCTCATATACTCACGTTTTTTTTTTGTAAAAGGTAATTCAGGTAGGCACACAATACAACCGTACGTATACAAAATGTATCCCCCCTCCTCGAATGTAATATAAAGCAATAGACCGACTATAAATAAGCTTGGTTTCTCACTTTAAACTCCGACCAGTCATGTCTTACGCGGGCCCCGTCTTTGCCCACGCAAACCCTAATATTATAAATGAACTCCAAATAGTTCAGAACCTCTTCTGTCGTCGAGCTGCGAACGCACCTTGGTACGTCCGTAATGCCGACCTTCATCGGGACTTAGAGCTCCCAACAATTCAACAATTTCTTAAAAAACTCTCTGAGAACTTCTTCAAAGCCTCAGAGTCGCACCCAAACCAATTAATTCGTGGACACCCCCCTCGCTATCGTGTCCGCAGGCCCAGAAACTCTCTCTCGGACCCGCCTAATAAACTGTCAAACGACCTGAACTGTCTCCTGGCGGCTCAGGCCAACTCTAATTAAATTAAATTATTGTATTAACTAACATTAATTTGCCTTCGTAGGCACTCCCTCAGCGGCTCTTAGCCGCCTGCGCCCTCTTTTCCCAAAAGAGGGTCGCTCATGATAAGGCACAATACAACTTAATCAGCCGGCTGCCTGTCCCCAAAGGCGGTTTTTAGAGGGTATCACTTAGGGTCCCCGGTAGGACAGTGAGCCCCTCATAACCACGATAGACCGGCTATCGTGGTATGCGTAATGCATTTTCCTCCTCCCTACGTATAGGGTAGCCCTTTAATTGCTTCGGGCGCAAAAAAAAAACTTTAAACTTCTGCGCCCTCCTTTCTGCCAAGGAGGGTCGCGTTCGTATACGGCTTAGAGATATCTAGTCAGATCGTTAAGCCAGTTCCTAAAAAGGTTGGGTTTAGTGGGTAAAAGTCACCACATAACCACGCAGCCGGCTGCGTGGTATGCTATGAGCATTCCCAACCTCCCTCCCCCGCTTTTCGGAGGGTTGCCCATATTTGCTTCGGGCGCAAAAAAAAAACTTTAAACTTAGCAATATAATGGTGCTAGGTGTGTGTCTGTATGCAAGGCACTTTCTTGTACCATGAATCATACATACAAGTTCATGTGTCATATAGTAACTATTGATTTTTCAAAAAAATATAGGCGATAATATTATAAACAACTTCAAGGTTGCTAGTACAGATCGAACTCAGTTTGCACGCAGGCTATGAATTTAAGTGTTTAAGTCCTAAGCTACCGTGGCAGGTGAGCATAAGTTCTGATTTAGTACGGATAAAAATATTTCAAGGACATGTAAAGTCCGCCAACAAACACTGGAGCAGCGTGGTGAATTGACTCCAAAAAAGGCATTATCGTTTTTCAGTGATCTTTATCCTGTAAGCCTAGTCTTTTCAGCATTAATAAATAAAAGGACCCCGAAGGAGTGGCGTCGTAAGAGGCGACAGAAGTAAACAAACCAAATGTGAAGCAGTGTCTGCCTAGCCAGATCTAGCTGGCAACTATATGTAGCGTAATGCTGCTGCGTTTCATATGTAAGTGTACCGGAGACTTTATTAACTAGTAACAAGGCATTCAATATTAATTGAGAACCGAAAATGTACATTGATATGTATCCCATATAGATTCTCACATAGTACGGGCCTGTAGAAGCCACCTGTATCTATTGACTGCTTGCTTACATTTGTATGTGCATAAATAAATGCCTATGGGCCAAAGCATTCACTTACTAAAGTATAAAATATAACAATATACTAAAAAAATCATTAAAGTATGTTTTCAAAGTGCCATAAAGGCCTAAAACTATTTTTTAATATAAAATAATATATAGATATATAAACAGGACGACATTTTCGGTCTTTTTGGTAGGAGTACGCCAGAGCATTATAAAATTAAACAAGTATTCTTGTCGTTAAAACCCGCTAACGTTGTTATTATATTTTAGTAGCCACTTCTATTCCATTGAGGTATTACAACTTCTAAGGATAATTATTGTCTTGTTTATCGAATTACACTTCAACAAGGTTGAGTGAAATTTGGCAAAGAAACGCGAGCAACACATTTTCGATCTAAAAAGTTTCGAAGACATTTGAATTCCGCTAACATTCACACAAATATCCAGCGCTACGTACCAATTGTTCCATAACCCTATCAAAAATGAGAGGTATATGCCATATCCGCAGAACCACGCTCTCACAGAATACCGGCGTAAAATACCAGCTTAATGCTGCTATATGTCGTATAGTGGCTGTAGAAACCACCAGACACGCTTTTTACTGGAAACAAAGCATCACAAGGCATTGCAAGACCTCAGGGAAAACAATGCATCGGTATTTTGCTTCTTAATCGAGGACAAATTTAGATGTCCATGGGCAACACCTTACCACCAAGTGGACATGTTTGTTACGTGTATTCTATAAAAAATATCCTCATAAATGACGTGTGTGTATTTATCGGATACACTGAATCTACATCTATGTTCGTATAATGATTATGTGCGTATCCTTTCAGAATCGGCATCGATCATCAATCGCATCGAATAAAGAGGAAAATAATATTTTCTTTATAAATACGAATATTGAAACTCTAACGAAAATACACATACTATCTCAAGTACTGGAAATCACTGCACTGGAATAAACAGAAACCTAAAAGTATATACTGCATGGCTACAATCATATATGATAAAATACCAAAAAGTTGGAAAGAATTGCCGCTATCGATATTTAAAAAAAGGCTTCGTAGCTTCTTGACAGTCAAAGCATACTATAGCGTAACAGAATTCTTGACTGAAAATTTTTTTTAATTTTGAGATTAAGACTGTATAATGTAAAAAATTTGAATTATGTTTGTTTTTGTGTTATTATTTTATTTTGTTATAGCTGTTTAGGTGATTAGTTTATATTTCTGTATATTTTGCATGCCTACTGGTAAAATATGGCTGAACTCACTACCTATATTTCCATGTACTGTACCCATATTTGCAAAATAAAATATCTTTATCTTTTATCTATCTTTATCTAGAAAAAAAAAGTTCATCATGAATATCAATTTATTTTTTATTGTACAATTTACCTAAAAAGTGCGAATAAATAAGCTTTTTTTAGGCGGACAACACGTCATACTATATAAGAAATGTTACACGTCATACTATATAAGAAAGGTTATTAAATGGCGCGGATTTGGTATAATCTGAACGAATACATTAATGTAATTTAATTTCTCTTTGCTGAACTTAGAAAAGAGACTTCTCCATACATTCTTGGGCCCAGGTGTTAACAAGATGAAAGTAGGAACATTTGTAAGTCTATATGTAAATAATTCATAGCTGAAAATCTGGCAAGAGTTGTCAATCTCTCCTGAGTTACTGTATCTATTTAGAATTAGCAAAAGTGAAATTATGTTTACCTACATTTGAACAGGTGATTTTTCACTGTAATTACATTGTAACAGGCTATTTTTCGCTATAAATACTTAGATATAAAAGCAGTATCAGTAAGTATAAAATCACTAAAGAAAAGCTGTGGTTAATAAGAAAACGAAATGGTGAAACGATTAACGAAAGTCAAAACAACAACTAAGTGAAGTGAATAGGGCATATCGATCTAAGATCGATTACTTGAATTTTTGTTGTTACTGTTTTTTTGTTTTTTGTTGGAATGTTGATATTTTGTAATTTTATTATTATTTTGTAGATATGTTCGCAACTATTTTTATTTCCGTAATTAACACAGAAAAATAATCTAAAATAGATATTAAAATACTTAATTTAATCGAGAATCGATTATGTTGCGCTCGTTTTAAATCGAATCGAAAATCTGTCTTTTTTATTTAAGTAAATATTTTGAACTGTCAAGTCAAGTTGCAAAATGAGAAGTGTTTTATGGGTAAATAACGTTCAGGAACGAGAATTCCACTACCTAGTGTATTCTTTATGGTAATCGATTTATTGCCATAAACATATTGATTCTTAATCGAGGGTAGAAGTGTGTCTATTCCCCGACTCAAGTACCAGGAGTCCGACATTGCCAAGGCACGTCGTTCGGGAGAAGGAGCATATTATCGAAAAAAAAATCATGTAAGTAATTATTTTCCTCATAACATTTTTTGTAGTAACGCCTAATAACTCTTTTCTATTTACTTTCAAGTCATTTAAAATAAAATGTTTCATTTTTAATACTTTTCTTAGTTATGTTTCTTTTAAATTATCCCAGTTTTGAAGCTATTCCAAGTGGTTAAAATTTAAAAAGCGATCCGAGGCTGGTTGACAAACTTATTTCGGGGCTGATTGAGCACCTAGTCAACCTACCCCATTGTAGTCTGAATATACTTAACATTCAATAAAATCAGTCTTTTTTTCAGTTTATTAAACGCTAGTTGTTACAGAACCATGCGAACTTATAAAAGACATACTGATCGAGGAAGTACACCCTAAGATGCTTCCGATAGAGCATTAATTCTACAGCAAAATAATTTGATACTATATAAAACACTCAAACGCAACGCGATAGAAATGAAGAAAATGACGTGAACTAAATTGACTTTAAATTTGAATTTTACTTTGGAGAGCGCCTGGCTCTGGCTCCACTAAAAATATACAAATATTTATTAAAGAGAAAGATTTTACATCATAAAATTGCCATTAGAAGATAATTGATATTTATTACGTATTTACACTCCCTACGAAACACGAAAGTTTGCGCTATTTATACAGATACACCTGAAAAACAAAAAGGTTAAGGAACTCAAAATAAACAACAATACCGAGTGAAATGTCAACCAACACAGGGCATGGGGTAGGTTGACTAGTATGTCGTGTTCTATAAAATGAATCTAGTGCAGTTTATCATTATTGATGGCAAGCTTTTTGGTATTTTTTTAGTTGCTTAATAGTGTACCTATTGTGTGTAATGGTATTTACGATAATATACACTAAAACAATGAAAATACAAGCGCCTTCACCGCAATTTGGTAAAACATCCACGGTCTCCCTCTATTTATGGAGACTAGCACATTACAGAGTCACATATCACGAAATTATATAGATAAATATAATTGTGTAAAACAATAAATATATAATGATTTCCGTTGTGTGATCAAAGCATTGTTTAAAATCGCCAAGAACAACATCACCAGCAATAATCAACATAACACGATACTAAATAGCGGAAATACGTTGTCATATGTATAATAAACCAACCACGAAAATACAAAAAGGCGGAGACGTGATGAGAGAAACGTCTTTACTAAAAAAAACTTGTAAATATTTTTCAAACAACAATTTCTTACATTTGCACGTATACAGTTAATAGATATTTAAATTGTTTTTTACAGATTTTATCGCGTACAATGCATGGTCACTGGTGGACTGAGGTGTTTGATGTCCAGCTTTTAGGTAATTAATAACTTTCTCATTTCTACATTAACCTAAAATATAAAAATATAATGAAAATAAAGTTTCCTTCGGCCACGTATTGTATTTTAATTAATACAAATATATTGAAAGCTACCTCAAATCTATGGCATATAAAGTATAAAATGCTCGTGACATCTGTACGTGTTTCATGGAAAGCACTGAAACAAATGGAATGACGCAATCAAGGCGATATGACGTCGACGTCTTGGTGTGCGATAATAATAGGTACTTTTTGGCCACCGGGAGCAGCGGCGGGAGACTAATCAATTTGTAGGTTAAATAGTAAGTTGTATATTATGTCAAGCTACATTTAAATCTATTCGACAACTCGGCTCCTTTCCGCCTCTCATTCCAGGGGTGACATCATTTCAAATGCAAGATTAGAAAAATACGTAAAATTATTCAGGGTTATTTTGCAATAACAGGCCATATTTGCAGAGAAGGTTCAGAATAAGTAACACAGGCAAATGATGGAGAAAAATTTAATTAAAAAAATACCAAAAAAATTCTGTCCTTTCCTCCTGTTCCTTTTGTCCTGTTCAAAAACTGCAATAACGGTATATCATTATTTATTTAATTTAGTTAAATTTATTTGGCCACTCTTTGAAAGGAATATATAATAAATAAAATCTGTATAGCAGTGTAATGCTGCTGTGTTTCTTAGGGTGAGTGAGGAAAACCGGAATCATTTTTAGTTGTATCATTTTTACTTGCAAGCAGACATTTATTTATTATATTTATTTTATTTTTTTTATATTTTTTTTTTACTCACAGATGGGCGGAGGCAGTAGAGTCCAAGGGGGAGGCATTGGCCGTTAGTTTGGACATTGCGAAGGCCTTCGATCGGGTTTGGCACAAAGCGCTTCTTTCGAAGCTCCCTTCCTATGGGCTTCCCGAGAAATTGTGCGATTGGATCACCAGTTTTCTTGCAGATCGGAGCATCAAGGTCGTTGTAGACGGTGCAAGCTCCGATTGCAAGCCTATTAATGCTGGTGTTCCACAGGGCTGCGTGCTATCGCCAACGCTGTTTCTTCTGCATATCAATGATATGTTGCAGACCCGTAACATTCATTGCTATGCAGATGACAGCACTGGTGATGCTCTTTACACCGGCCGAGCCAATATTTCTCGGGAAAACGTCTCCGAGTGCCGGGACAAACTTGTGTCTGAAGTCGAGTCTCTGCTGGACAGAGTCTCGGATTGGGGGCGACTAAATCTAGTCCAGTTTAACCCCCAGAAGACACAAGTTTGCGCGTTAACCGCTAAAAAAGTACCCCTGTGTCGTATCCCCTCAGTTTCAAGGCACTCCCCTTGTTGCCTCAGCCAGTATCGGAATCCTCGGCGTCGACATATCGAGTGACGTGCAGTTTCGTGGTCACTTGGAAGAGAAGGCCAAATTGGCCTCTAAAAAGCTTGGCGTGCTCAGCAGAGCGGGACAGTATTTCATGCCGGCACACCGCCTGCAACTTTACAAGGCGCAGGTTCGGCCGCACATGGAATACTGTTCCCATCTCTGGGCTGGGGCTCCCCAGTACCAGCTCCTTCCACTTGACCACATCCAGCGCAGAGCGGCTCGAATCGTCGACGACCGAGTGCTTTCCGATCGGCTCGATTCTCTGGCACTGCGAAGAGATGTTGCATCCCTTTGCATTTTCTTTCGCATATACCATGGAGAGTGCTCTGAGGAATTGTTCGGATTAATCCCAGCCGCCAAATTTCGTGAACGCACTACGCGGCAAACGTCCCGATACCATCCACACCATCTGGATGCTTGGCGGTCCACCACTGTACGTTTCAAAAGGAGTTTTCTTCCGCGTACAACCTCTCTGTGGAATAATTTACCACCAGCGATTTTTCCGGACCGATACGACCTGGGGACCTTCAAGAAAAGAGCTTACTCCTTTCTAAAGGGCCGGCAACGCGTCTGCAATTCCCCCTGGTGTTGCAGTTGATCATGGGCGGCGGTAGTCACTTAACATCAGGTGAGCCACATGCTCGTTTGCCCCCTCTTCTATAAAAAAAAAAAAAAAAATTATTCTACTTAAGGGCCTATACTACCCTATACCACTTCCCCGCGCGTCGTATGCTACGAGTATGTACCGACATGTTTGTAATCATCAAATCTAATAGTGTAAGTAGGTAGGTCGTTAGATACTTTAGGTTTATCATATTTATGCCTGTTTCTTTACGCCAACCCAGTCGCTTTTTATTTTTATTACGGTTATTTCCCATTTTAATTTTACGTCGTCCTGTTGCGTAATGTGTACTCTAATCGTAAGCGACACAGCTTTCCCGTTCGAAAGCCAAAGCGAGACTGACCGGCAGTGTTGCCAGATGCCTTGAACTTTTTATCTGTATTAGAAACTGCTAAAATCTGTATTAAATCTGTATGCTATTTAAACTTAAAATCTGTATAATATAATAAACCAAAATAGAATAATTGATCATCATCATTGCTTCTTTTGAAAAACAAGGAATAACTACTAACATGATAAGCTGATAAAGTTTGATTACCGTTATTAAATAAAAATATTTTTATAGAATAAAGGTGACAAACGAGCACACAGTACGCCGATAGTAAGTGGATGCTGTGGCCCATAGACATCTACATTTATCCTCGCTTAAGAATCAAAACGCAGATGCGTTGTCACGCCTGAGGACTAAGATGGAACGTCTCGTTTCCAGTAAAAAAGGGTCTCCGGATTTTTACACTCACCATAAGAAGCACAGCATTATTAAGCTGGTAATTTACGCTGGTATTCTGTGAGAGCGTGGTCTTCCCCGGGCGAGTTGACTCATTCGTGCTGCAACCATAATATAGCTGCAGCGTGGCTCTACCAAGTATAAAATATACACTATACACAAAAAAAATTATATAGCAAAATTGAACACATTAATTTAGACAAACAACATATTAAAACTCAAACATTTGCAACAAACGAACATATAATTAATTTATTATTTTCAGTCACACATATTTTATATATACATATTATATTATACACTTGTATGTCTGCCGTACTAAGTAGGTAGTCACTTATTTTGCTTCTTCTTTTTAAGTTGAATATTATGGTAACCCAATCAAAAGAGTTAGAAAACTCCGTAGACAGAGAAACCTATAGACTAATGATAGTTAGCATGGCCTCGAGTGAGAAAGAACGATAACGTAGTTTTAGGTTATACAATAATCTTTATGACTTTTAAACATATTTAGATAAAATTTTTAATTGTTCTAAGAACTGAACTGAACAAGATTCACCAATCTTAAGCTCACAATACACTTTTTTCTCACTTAAACCAACTTGTAAACTTCTTAGATCGCTACGAACTGTCAAAGTTGTTTAGCAAAGTGTAGTTTGCTAAATAAAAAACCGGCACGGAGAAAGGGACAATCACACCACTCGTTCTCATTTCTATGCAAGACGTATACATAAATCTATCTTTTTCGTGTGCGAAAGCGAAATAAGGCGTCTATTTGTCTATAGGTTTCTCTGTCCACGGAAAAGTCTGTATAAAAATCTATCCAGTGCTAATCTGTATCACACACCGAAAATCTGTATAAATACGGGGGAAATCTGTATATATGGCAACACTGCCTGGGTTATCGGGCGGCAGAAAACAAGCTTCAGGACGCCGATAGTTTAGGTAATTTCTTTGAACAATGGTAATTATAAGAAATAAACACATAAGCCCTGCTTTATAGTTAGTTCAATTAGTATGAAAAGTTTCATGATCTATTTTAAAGTATTTTGTGAATACCAACGGTTTATTGTTCAGTTTGGAGTTAACTTGGATTTTTTCCTATCGAGAAAACTAGGGAATCGTGTTTTCGTCTAACATAGTACTTAACATTAATCCTCAACTTTACCATATAGTTATTTCAAAATTATTGCTGCAATATTTTCGGCATAACAGAGTATCTTGCTAAGTCATTTCAGGTAGTAAGTCCTCAACAGACAGTGCATCTGTATTTGTGATTCTTAATTCAGGTTTGGTGTATATATCTGTTGTGTACCTATGTCTACTAACTAGCCTGTTTGATAAACTTACTATTCTTGCCGTCATACACAAATAGACCTTTGCACCGTGCACACGGTGTTGTTGTTGAAATATAAGATGAACAGATAACTAAATCACGATATACAGTATAGAAAAAGATAAATTGTATACCTATTGAGTGTGAGTGTGAGTGGGCGTGAAATTAAAAATGTACTTTTTGTTTTTTTATCCTAGTTATGTTAAGATACGAAACATGATTTTATAAATATTGCGGAAATAAAACGTTGTATTCAACATATTTATGTATTTGTTTGCATTATAAATCTTACATTTTAACAGAATTACTACCTAAACGTTTTCTTTGTGGTGTGGATATATTCGTTTATGAACATCAGACTAAGTAAATCATACACAAACTCACAGAATCAGAAAATATGGTATAAATTTGTATTTGTGCGTCCGCTAAGAAGTGATGTCAAAACAACGACTACACAGCCCGAATAGACGCCTCATGCAAGGCAAACACTTTCTGTCAACACATTAGACAAATACGTCTTACTTAAGAAAACGATCGCACTATCTACTTTAGTAGTGACCACTTCCCTGACCCGTGAACATCTTGCATGTGACTCGTAAATTTTCGACAAAAGAAAATACAACAGACACGCAACATGGTTCCCTGTAGGTACAATAAAATAGTGCGTAAATAGTAGCTAAATGTGTAATTTCAAAAAAATTGCATCACTTTTCATAGATAGAACCTATATTTGTCAAAAGCAACTCGCGTTAATTTATTCGGACTTCTTCGGATATTTTCGGACTATGCATCCCTTTCTTTTCAATGCAGTTCATTGTTGCTATACTTTTCTTTAATTACCGGCACGTGTAACTAGTGCTGTACTAATTAAACTATAATATTGGTACAAGTAAATATTATGCATGATATCGTGAATATTTTACAGACTTATACTATAAGCAACATAGGTGTAAGCTGAATTTTTTTAGTGAATGTACGTTTTTCCATATTTGAATTAATTGATTTAATAATTAAATCAAATTAAACAAAACTTCTTAAAAAAAACCATAATAAAATTGATATAATTTTTAATAGACGGCACTAAGACGCCATGTCAAGACAATTAGGAAACGGAAGTGAACTTGACAGTTTAAATAACAGTTGCTATTTTATTTTTAATAATATTCTATTATTATTTCAATATTGTAAAGAAAGCTCGTTTTAAGAAAAATATTCTTTAAAACAAAAAATTATAGGTATTTTACTAAATACGATACCTACTTAAATAAAACTTCTTTTGTTTTTTTTATTTTGTACTAATTTACAGTAGAATATAATTCTGGTACTGATTAAGTAGACTTGGTACCAAATTTATTAGTTAAAGTTCCCATCACTGTTTGCTTATTAGCAAGTGTCGCAACCTAGATTTTAACTAATTAGCGTGCATTTCAACCCGCCTCCCACGTACCGCT
Source organism: Parnassius apollo (assembly GCA_907164705.1). Classification (NCBI taxonomy): domain Eukaryota; kingdom Metazoa; phylum Arthropoda; class Insecta; order Lepidoptera; family Papilionidae; genus Parnassius; species Parnassius apollo. Next base: position 7,438,082 of record CAJQZP010000610.1, read on the forward strand.
TAGCTCAGACTTTTGACAGACAGGTTTGGATTCAGAAGTAAATACATTAGGCGTCTATTCGGGCTGTGTAGTCGTTGTGTCAAATGTACGTAGCATACATAAGCCAAGTGTGTACCTAAACCAATGCTCCCAAGCATTGCATCGCATACGTTGCGTACGTGAGATCAGTCTGTTTCTCCTCTTATATCTTATATTATTGTTTAAACTCTGCATTAAAGTTGGAATATTTGTTACAAAGCCCACTTTACGGTAGTAAGTAAATTTCAATATGAACTATTTACGAAAAATTTGTTTATAGAACGAAACTAATTATTGCGGATTTAATCGCGTGACGTGACGACATCCACGTGACCTTAGGTGCTGCAAAGTAATCGAAACATCGAGAACAAAGGAACTTTTTTTTAAAATAAACCATATTTATCCAACAGAAAGGGCCGGCCACAACTTTAGTTTGCTTGTTACTATAAAGTTATAAAAAGCCTTCGGAAAATAGACGCGTTACAACGTGAGCGGTTTAGATACTTGTAATCGGTCTAAAAAGGTTTTTAATTTCTGCTTTCTGCTTCAAAAATTACTTAGTAATTACTAAAATCAGATCTCGATCTCAAGTCACAACGCACATTTAAAAAAAATTATAGTTTACATGATCTAACTATACTGATTTCCTGACTTTGTATCAACAAATGACAAATAACTTTGTAAAACTCTATATTCGCCTTTCATAATGTAAACTGTTTTAGTTATAAAACTAACAAAATTAAGCTTACATTACCCGTACCATAGTAGGCTAAATCAAATCCAATAAAGTTTAATAATACAGTGACCTAAGTTTAAATATAGTCAGGTGCAGACAACCAGAAATAAAACAAGAGGAGTTTGAAAGGACAGTGAATAATTAACTGCGACGAGGCGTTGACTGGCAAAATTTCAATGTACATAATGAAACTCAGTTTTATTTCACAACTAGCTGTTTTCAGCGACTTCATCCGCTTGGAATTTATTACGATTGAATCTCGCGGGTTTTAATTTTTTTTGCGCGGAACCCTAATTATTTTTCTAAAATAAAAGTAGTCTAAGGTACTTCTTACATCAGCTACCTGCCAATTTGCAATTCTGCCAAAATGCAACTTTATTTATTTTTTTAGATAAATTACTCACTAATAATAATATGAAAGTTTTCCATATACATATGATTACACTTACAATCTGCATACCGCTTAGTAGCAGTGTAACTTTACCTTGTACTAGCATTATCCCCGTAAGACTTATATTACATATTATTATGGCAGGAGCACGAACATTTCGACCATGGATGGACCACGCTCATACAGTACACCAAGGCGGCATAATCTCATAATGCTGCTTTGTTTCATAGGACGAGTTACGAGAACCGGCGACTCTTTTTGGTTGTTAATTTTTCCATCGTTTTTAACTTAGAATATATGTAACATGCGCTGCCTCGTTGGTCTAGTGGTTGTAGTAGTGTGACTGCTGATCATGAGGTCCTGGGTTCGAATCCCGGGTCGTGCCAAAAAATTAATTATTAAGTTATTCCGTCAAGAAATTCTCAATAGTTGCCCGGAGTCAGGAAATTGACGGTATCTCACCCCCATGCCTCGGAAAGCACGTAAAGTCGTTGGTCCTGCGCCTGATCTCTCTCCGGTCGTGTCGGTTTACCGTCCCACGGATTATGAGAGTGAGGGAATAGAGAGTGCACCTGTGCTTGCGCATACACTTGGGCACTATAATCCTGTCCTGCGCCGAAGGCTAGCCTCCGTTGAGGCTGGCCGCCGTGACCGAAATTCGGTCTGGAGGACATTATTATTATTATTATTATATGTACACAGAACACGGGTTCCACTTACGATCGTAGATGTATTATGTGCCAGTTTATCACCCTTACTTCCACAAAACAAATATTTTCTTTGTATTAGAACAACGGACATTATTTGTCACGTATGACGTATTTTATAAACTAAATAGACTCCTTGTCTCGTATTAATAGACGCCAATAATGCGTGCATTTTTCTTTACTAGGGCGTGGGTCGGAGTGGTAAATATAGCTACATACAACGGATCAATCTCATCTATGTGTGCTGAGTATACATACAATATCATAGTTTCCACGACAATGGAAAATTCATTGTATTTGTCTGGTCGCATGAATAAAGTGCTACTTGAATGTCAAACTAATAATGAAGTCGCCGTTCATAAACCATGCGATGTCTCGAACGGTTTAAAGGACACGCTTAAGTGAGCTTAGCAGGCTTCTAGTTCAAATATAGTCTAAGGTCACGCAATAGAAACGACTACGCACATAAATTAACTTTTTATGTACGCAAAACCTCAATATGAGAGACGTTTGAAAAGTAACGCTCCTACCCTCTTCAATATTAAGCGATCTTCCTTTAGGCGCTGAAAAGATAGCACGATACCTGAGTAGATATATAAATAATTTCCTCTTGCTTTTAAAGTTACGATGATATTTTCTTGTGTGCCGAAAAATATCTATTTAGAGTAATGGGGTGTGGATTTTTAGTAACTATCACGGTTCACATATTATATCATCCAAATCTAGCGATTAGGTATTTCCTAGATACAGATTTAGATATATTAATTAGGCATGCATCCGATACCGATATCGATATATCGGCGATACTCGAAGTTTGCCGATATATCGGCATCGGCGATATTTTTATGGCCGATTAAACGATACTCGTACTTTTAAAATTTCACGCTTTAAAATCTATTTCCTTGCAAACGAGGCACGAACTAACTATGCTGTGCTGTGTCTTGTTTCCTTGTTTCCCCTGTCTACTCTGAGCTGTAATTGTCTCAAAGAAGAAGGTATCTCTACCTAAGGTCTCCTAATATATCGAGAGGCGATATATTAGGATAATATACCAAAACTTGAATAAAATGGCGCAGAAGTACTCTAGTTTCCAAATGAGTTCTGTCGCATCTGCAAATCACTTTTCTCCGCAAAACTTAAGAATACTTTGTTTATTAGACAAAAATTTCATCAATGTTAGTTACACAGAGGGTATGTAGAAACCACGGACATCGATTCAGCACGATCATGACACACTTCTCCGCTTTGCTCACATCCATACATGAAAAACAATTATTAAAAATTAATGTTAATCACGCTTAATTTTATGTCTAACAAAGATTTTCTTAAAATTCACAAATAAAAACTAAAGCTGAACTTAAACCTGGGCTACTGGTTTAAAACTTAAGGTGGCTTTGAAAACCCACGTTTGTATACAGGAAACAAGAAAGTAAAGCAATATCCACATATACCCAAATTTGTAGAAATCTAATTAGAACAGTATGATAAACAAAACATTCCTGAGAGTTACCCCACTTTTGTATATTCACCCTTATTACAATTTTAATAACACAAAACAACATTGTAGGATTTTCTGTTACCAACGATTTTCCGGTCAGATTTGATTTAGGGACTCATGTGCCATCTTCTTTCTTGAAGACGAACACAACGCACTCTTCTTTTTGCGTGTTACGAATGTTCTTTTACGGAGGTGGTTGAGGGAAGTTATCCACCAGGAGTGCCTAATCCTCGTTTGCCCTTTCTTGCAAAATCAAACTAAAGCGAGTTACGTATGCTGATCGCGTTTTCCAATTTTGTATTAACACAACGTATTTAGCAATCCACTGAGCGTGAACGATTTTCCCGTTCGCTAAGCGTGGCAATTATGGCAAATATACCCCTTATGAAGAATTCTATTGAGGGGCTTATGTGATGCGGTGGAATTCGATTGGCTATTACGAATAACGAACTGTCGTATCAGTTGGAAAAAATAAATAGAAAATTAATGGTTTTAGACAAATCAATGTTACTTTCATTTTTAAATCATAAGCAAGATTAGTTGTAAATTGACGGCACACAACACACGGACGGTAAAGACGGACTTGACGGCAAACAAGTTGGCTCTAAAAACAGTGGCTAAGCTTTTGGTTTTCTGGCTGTAAAGGCGATACTACACGGATCAATTTCGGTTCAATACTGCTTTTAATTTAATTGCTTCAATGGCATTGAGATACGTAAATATATTTTAACGCGATTGCGCAATCTCATTGAAAGCTTCAAATCACCGAACGCTTTCAATGCAATTGGCAGCCTTCTGTCACTCTTGCTACCTGTGTGAAACAATTACCTACAATAGCTAGGCACCCAGGGCAACATATGCAGTCGGGGCTAGAGCGTTGTGGGCGATTGAATGTTAAAATTTCTTAACGCTGTTAACGTAAATATTTTTATATTTTTTCCACAAACGTCGAGATTTTCTTCTTTTTTTTTTTATTTAACTCATCTATTAAATTGTCGCCCGTTTCCCGTCCGTACGAGTTGGCGCGACATCGCATTGTGCTGTGAACATTGAATGTCATTTAAATGATTTACGTGTATATTGGTAAAGTTGTTAAATGTGCAATTTTTCAATGCTTTTCAATGGAATTGTTACAATTTGGTTGATTCGTGTAATATCCCCTTAAACTAGGTTCGCGAGTTCAAAAACCGCACGGAACGAACGTCTGATTGACGTACAAATATTTGTTCATAGTGTGGATATTTGATCTGAGTCTGGAAATTTGTTCATGTGCAAATTATGTGTGTACAACGTCTTAACGGTACAGGAGCAAAATTATATTGCACAGTTGCTGAATTAATGCATAAATAATAATAATAACTTGACTCTGAGGGCATAGACTTATCTATGCCCGTCAACTTAAGGACCCTTTTCGAGGCTGAAACATACCGACACCTGGGTATGTCACAGACCATCGGCGTCGATGAGGCTGGTATGAAACAGTCAGTTTGCGATGTGTTTTATGCACGCTTGACCATAGTGCTAAACAGCCTTTTATCCGGTGTGAATAAGAAACAAGCATATATAATGGTTGTGCCAAGCCTGTACTCATGTATACCTTTGGCATACTTAGGTGGACTCAAACTGAACTTAACGCCCTGGAGAGAGAGATCCGCACTACTATGACGTTCCATAGGATGCATCACCCGAGATCTTCGATTATGAGACTGTACTTGCCGCGGAAATATGGTGGGCGTGGTTTTTTAAGCGCGCTTAACGAGCATAATCGCGAAGTGTGCAGCCTCCGTAATTACTTTCTCGACGAGATCAGATGATCCATTCTATAGGGACGTGATTTCTTAAGATAAAGGGCTTACCCCTCTATTCTTAGCCAACGAGCAATGGCAGGAACCGGCAGTACAGAGCACTTCCGATCGGGAGACCGTATGGAAAGAGAAGGAGCTCCACGGGAGGTTCTACAAGGCTCTATTAGGCATGTGATCTCCGGATGTTCGGCGCTTTCTAACTCTGAGTACTTACACAGGCACAACCTGGTAGCCAGAATTCTACACCAGGAGCTTGCTCTGAAATACGGTTTCGTGGACCGGAAACTGCCGTATTACAAGTACTTGCCGGAAGCCGTGCTCGAAAATGACCGCGCCAGACTCTACTGGGACCGGGCTATCATCACAGACAGGACTATTTTTGCGAATAAGCCTGATATTGTGCTGATGGACCGGGCACAGTCAAGGATATTTTGGTCGACATTACCAATCTACATGACGAGAACCTCGTGAAAGCCGAATCAGATAAGCGAACAAAATATCTGGACCAGGCTCACGAAGTGACCGACATGCGGGTTGGGCTGTTAACCTAAATTATACCTGTAGTCGTTTCTGCAAACGGGTTAATCTTAGTCAGCTTCTCGGGTCATCAGAGGCGACTGGGACTCCATGATGGACCGCTCCGGGTTCAAATGCAGAAGGCGGTGCTCCTTGATACCGCTCACATTAGCCGCCGGTTTCTTTCCCTTTCCCCCTAACCCTCGGTCTCTCGGTCGGTCCGTTTGGTCTCTCCTGCCAAGGGCTTCCATCAGGTTGGTTTTTATCTATTTATGTATTTCTTATGTATTTATTTTATTTTATTGACATTTATATACATTTATCATTTTCACTTACAATTATATATTTATAGAACCCAACCAGATGACAAAACTATAGAGATTAGAGATACCCCATAAATAATAATTTTATTATTTCAAGCAAAGAATATCTTAATTTCTAGAATACAAACACTTTAAGATACAGCTTAACACTAAATACAATTCGGTGAACATCTGTGTCTGAACTAGATAACTCAATATCTGTGTTTCAGACAGCAGCGCTCTTCCCTTTAAGATTTTACATTTCACTGTATAAAATACAAAAATATCACAATTCAATAACTTATAGCTGTAGAGTGTAGGTAAGCCTCCTTGTGTGTAGTATAACAGTGTGTGTATGTGTGTAGGAGGTTGAGTATAATATTTAACGAGGTATATTAAGTAATTGTTTAGTGTCGTTATAGTTTAGTTTATGAATATATTTATATATTCATAAATTAAACTAAAATAATAGTTTCCTTTAGCACTCTCTAATATTTAAGCTTCGTACATATGTCAATATTTTTGCTGATTTCAGAATATAGATATGGACCCAAAAAGGGAAAATATTTATATGCGAATAGGTGTTAAAATGTTGGTCTTACTTAAATTGGGAAAGTTATATCTCTGCGACACTTGGGAAAGGCGAACGTATCAGAGCTTGAATGTTGTTACATAATGTGAGCAGGATGAGCAGTTGGCGAACTGAGAGGACTACACAAGATTGATACAGGTACGTAGGAAACAAATAGGGGCGAAAAGTGATTACTTTAAAAATAGCAATTTGTTATTCTTAAAGTAATCATTGATGTTGATCGAGCTACTTGATTATTCGAGAACCTGCCCCGCTCTACCGACCTGTCTATAATTAGTATCCAATTTCGCAATTGAGGGAGCCATCATATTTAGGACATTTTAATATCACTGTTACTCATTAGAAAATCATCAAAAAAACCACTATTTAAAATGTCGTCTAGATGAAATAAGCGATCTCTGGCCGCGCATCCAGTCTTCTGCGCTTGCGTCTCTGTAATAATAATACGGGCAAAAGCGTATCATAACGAATCTTCAACAATAACGAATCTTCTTCTGAATAAATTTTGAAAGATACTAATGATAATCCCAGAACCAAATCTATTAGTTATCAATCGACGTCGATCGATGGTTGAACAATGTTTTTTGGGCGTTTTTCAAAAAAATTGTCGGTGACGTAGTTAGAATTCCACTTATATGAGTTTTAACATTTAGCTTCAAAATGTAATTAAATTGATAAAATATAGTATGAGCAGTATGAAAATAGTATTTTTTTAAGAAAATAATAATGAATTTTGAAAATAATTACAATTTTAATTAAATTATGTTCTCAAGAAATTCCATTACGTTACTAATTTTAAAATAGTTTTCATGAAAACTAAAAGAAGTTCAGTATTTTTAACTTTATTTATGAAAAATAAACACAATCTGTTTTCTAAAAAATATTGATAATTCAGCATATTAGATCTAATCAAAAAATGTTTTAACAAAGATATTCCTTACGCTACTTTTGGGTACTTTGTACTATATTTTTTTCATCCTAGAACGTCAAATATGAGAAATATTCTTTCAAAAGTTTAATTATATCAAATTAAAAATTTATAGTAAGCTATATTGAACAAAAACAGTCAAATTTCTTTGAGATCTATTAATTAGTCTTAGAAAATAAATCACAGTAATAATAGGACAGTGACGTTAATGTAATTCGAAAATAACGTTTAGGAACTATAAGGCAACGTCTATATGACTCTCAATTATGACAACAATTATGGTAACTTGTACTTATCGTATTAAACATAATATTACTAGTATGTCATTTAAGAGCGTTTAAAACGTACGGCATTTCATACAAACTTTCAAGTCCTTGTTTTCGAAATGCATGTACCGATTTTAATGAAACTTCACACGCATAAGCAGGACACATAGTTCTAAAAAGTTAGTAAAGAACATTTTTGAAATGTCTTATTTAAAACAAGATAATTGGAAATATCTGTTTCTATGGAAAATTTAAAATCAGCTGAATCTAGCTGTAACATTATTTTTCGAAATAGTTCTCATTAACTTTTTGGACCTATATATCCTGCTTATGCATAGGAAGTTTCATTAAAATCGGTTCATTTATTTCGAAATATAAAGACTTGAAAGTTTGTATGAAATGCCGTACGTTGTAAACGGTCTTAAACTGTAACAAAAAACTATTCATCAGTCCCAAGACAAATCGAACAAAGGTTGAAAAGGTTGTTCCGCTACATATCAGGCAAACCCAATTTTTACATGCATTACATTTTACCATTCTTTGTATAACAAAAGGCTCATGGCAATTGTTATCTGAAACAGATACGAATGATTGGGATAGATTTTTCCAAAAAATTACATCACAATGTAAAGTGATCGTGTTTTTGGAGGCACCAAAGTGCATTGATTGGACTTCTTCACTATATTTACATTCAAAATTCTCTGAAAAGTCGCATAAAATGAGTATCTCGTCATCTTACATGTTCTTGATACAATTTCTGTATTGACGTTGTTGTTCAATCCAAAAGAAATGAGTTTTAAACGCCGGTAGCTCGTTCTGAAAGTTGGTGATGAAAGTACAGTTCCTTTTACTTGTTGTTTGGTGGTCTTTTTTAGTTGTATATACTTTGCCAGATATTTCATATTCATGGTTTACCCTAGCCCATTTGAACCATGATATAGCAGAATCGAGGTTTTGTTCATCATATGAAATACTCTTACAATCTTTACATTTATTGTACATGCAGTCATAACGCGTAATATCACATGCAACGATGTTCAAGAGCTCCTTTATATTCTTGTAAGTTATGACATCTTTACACTTCAATGCATTAAACATGTACTCAAAGTTACTGTGCTTAATACATAAGCAGGTTTCTCTATTATTGATACTTGGAGACAGTACATAATAAGGCTTGTATCTGTAAAAGGTGGTGAAGCCGCATGACCCACCGTCTTTTTTATAAATTTCGTATACGTTTTTCAGTGTGTCGACTAAGTATCTTATTTGTGCTTTTTGTTTGTCTTTGGACCTGGTTTCCTTCTTACCAGCTGTGCTTTTACTTATGTAGTCTCTCAAATAAAAAAGTTCTATTTCTTCCTGAGTCTTCTTATTTATTGGTCGTTGTAAATTAATCCTTTTCCTGATTCTTTCTTTAAGACCTAAAATCTTACTTTCAGGTGCTTTTTACAATATATGCGCCTGTTTCCTAATCACGTTTTTAACTAATTGTTTTTCTTTATTTTTCTTACAATTCCTGTACGTACTACGAATTGATATTTCCATTATTTCTTGTCTTGCTTTCAATTTATCGTTTTCTGTGTTCAATAAATCAAATTCGGTTTCATGTTTTTTTTTCATTCGGCGTAATTTCTTTCTCAGAGTCTGTGTTGTTGTATTATATTGACGAATCGTCTTGAAAGCCTTTTTGTAGTTATTTAACAATTTTCAGTACCTAATTTTCAATGAATGTGGAGCTGAATTATTGGATGCGTCACGTGATTGCCCTGATTGTGGATTCGGTTGAGTGTTTTTGTTTTCGTTTTTGTTCTCTCCAGAGTTTTCTTTTTTCCATTTTCTCGTCCTCAGTGAGCTTTTTAATCCTCTTTTGGTGCTTTTTTTGTCTTCGTAATTCCTTCTTCTTAAATTCTTCATATTTTTCCGGGTTTTGTTTGATTTTTTCTCGGTACCGTTTTGACTTTTCTGCAGCCGTCAAGGGCATATTTAAACCTAAAATCAATAGTGAGTTATCATAATGTACCCCGTACGAAAAATCTCAAATTTTTTGTGAAAAAATTTATATAGATTTACAAAAAGCGTTGCGTGAAATATTTGTCAAAATAAATGTGATAACTGTTTATCAAATATATTTTCACGCAAAAACAAAAAATTTTCATTCAGGATACCATTAAAATTAAACACTAAATGCAGCCATTTCAACAATATAACGTAATAACTATCGTTATTTCACTGTTATTTTTCTAATGTTATCCTGAATGGAGTGTTTTGAGCTGAAATATCTAGTCGAAAAATCTTGTTTGATTTACACACGAAATTAAGTAATAAGCAATTCATTTAAAAAATTCAAGGCATTTTATTATTATTTTAATCATACTTAATTTATTTAGACTTTAGAACACTAATTAAAACAATGACTTTATGAACCGACCTTTAGGATTCCATTACGTCACTTTTGAGTTCCATTCATGCGATAGTAGCGCTAATGGAGGTAACGTAACCATGCCAATAAAATTTTCAAATGAATTTACTAATTAGTTATCAAACTTTTGTTCAATATAACTTAACATTTCAAATAACAATAAATTAACATGTTTAATAGAAAATAGAATGAAATACACATGAATACGTTACCTGGAGAAAAGCAGTATCGTTTGTGGAATTATTTTTTTTACATGAGTCGAGACGACCACTTCGATTACGTTTTGTTGGCGAACTGGCTGTCAAAAATTAAATACAGCAGCCACCATAGACTAATAATGTTGCTATATTTGGGAAAATGTATTGAATTGGTGGTATTTTTTGTTGGAAGTCGTTGAAAATGCGGTCACGTACGCGGAAATTCCATCATACGCGATTTTGCAGGACAACACAAAATCTGGTATTTTAAAATAATTTTCAACCGTAACATGTACATTTCAGGTTTAAAATTGAAGTTACGTTCATAAATGACCAGTCAAATGCAAAAAGTTTGAATAATAATATAACACGACCGTATTATGTGACTCTGAAGTTGACACAGTAGATGTGGGACATACCAAAAACATCGACCCCATTTTACTTATTTTGATTTTATTTTTGATTTATAACAGATTCAGACCTTATTTTTATTTGATTTATGAGACTATATGTTACTTTATTATTAAAATAAATGATATGTAATAAAAACTTTTATAATATTTGATAATTTATTCTGAAAGTGGCCGGACACTGACTTTTTTCAAGGTACAACTTTTTTTGGAAAACGCCCTTTTATCAACCAGTATCCGGCGATCAGCTAAAGCTACATCAATCGATTAACATTGAGTGCGTTTGGCAGAAAAAAGTGCTAGCAAGCGCTGAAATAGTTTTCGGCCAGGACACGATTGCTACTTCAGTAGCGCTGATTGCTATATTTGTTTGTTTGAAGTAATTTATAATTGTTTTGTGCAATATTAATTTTAAGTAATATAATGACACGAATAAATATTATATATGTTATTAAAAATTCGTGATTGGTAAGTTTTTATTATAAATACTTTACAAAAATATATTTAAATTAGGTTAGGTCCCCCGGTTAAAACTAACATCGTGTCCTGGAGGAAAATAGCTACTTACGATTTGACAGCGCTTACCGTTTACGATCGCCATTTTGCTTACAAGCGCTTGCTAGCGCTTTTTTCTGCCAAACGCACCCATTGATAGTTTGGTGTGGTAACACCCCTAATCCTCAGAGGTGACAACGCATCATAACTTGAGTTCGTTAACTTGAAACTGCAGTGGCGACTTACCATCAAGTGGACTGTAAACTTTGTTTGCCACTTTCAGTTTAACAAAAAATAAATAAAAATAGCAACAAATACTCGTAATTTCGTGGTACCATAATCGCTCACATTATAATTACGTTTCGGACGTTTTAAAATAAATGTATTATTTTAAAAAATCAAATGCACAATTATTATTTCAATTACATATAGTATAAAGTGACAAATCACTTATGCTGACAAATTTTCTCCAAATATTCTGGCATTCCGGAATGTTTTCCGATCGGGCAACCTTAAATATTATATTTGGACGTTACACAAAAAAGGTTAAGCGGATTTTATTGTAATTTGGAAAAGCGGTTGAAAGATTGAAAGTCCTCCTGAAAGGCATTTTGCTGTCAAATTTGATTCTTTACATTTTAGTTCGCATATTTGCCGTGTAACTTCTTTAATGAAAAAGCATACTATAAGCACGGCAATTTAAAAGTGATTACTTTGTTATGTATGTGCAGCAGCGTATCTCCTAAGACATAATATTTATTATAAATATTTAATAAATTTGTTTATTCTTAAATTTCATCCCTAACAATATACAATTTCATCTTACTTTACATGTCTAAAATTAACATTGTAACATTTATTGGCTACAAAATTAAGCTTTAATGTTATATCTATATTATACTTAAGATGGTTGAAAATTATCATATGAAATAAATCATTTGCCATGAAATCTTTTGAAGTGTTATTTTTAGTAAACCCTACGAAATGATATTTTTGACTCATAGATGTAACAAATAAATATATTGAAATGTAAAATTATTTTTAATTCAGGTGAAAATATTATACTAAAAAACCTTTAGATAATAAATACTCCTCATACTCCGCAGTCTGCGTTGTTTATTCGATTCGTCTGTTTAATCATTCGGGATTCGGTCGGTTTTCGGCTCATTCACAATTCACACCAATCCCGAGTTAAAAAGGTTCCTTCAATTGTTTGTGATTGATTGTACCGGTACATTCAAAAACAAACGAATGAACCATCACTAACTACCTTTAAGTGTACCAGCTCAAACGAACGAATCATAAATGATTGACACGTCTATCGTTCACTCACCACCTCACACCCGTCTCTATCATACTACTACAAAATTAAGATTAACACACAGTTTAAATAAATGCTTCGGGTGACTAAAGCAGTTAATCGAATAAACGGCGAACTACAAATACGCATTATTCAAATTGAATATACTTAAGTAAAAAGTTATTTTCATAATCGAATGATGAATACTAGTACTACTAATTACTATATTTCCTAAATCTAAATCGATGTAGAATAAAACTATATTAACGGATTTTATTTCGTTTAATTAAAGTATTTTAACTTATTTTTAAAATTTTAAATCCCCATTGGATTGTGAATGTCTCTCGTACATAGGAAAAACAAAGAGATATATAAAAACCCGCGCGAAAGAACATAAAGCTGATGTGAAGCACCAACGCTCCGGAAAATATGCAATCTGTGAACACGTTCAAGATCGTCCCCACCTATCCACCCACCATCAGATTTGATAAACCACAAGTCCTCGCAAAAGAACACCGGTTACTACCAAGGATGATACGTGAGGCTATTGAAATAAGTTGGTTGTATGGAAGAAATTGCTATCAGCAATAAGACCGCCCATTGCATACTTCTTAAATATAATTTGTAATTTTTTATATGGTGTGCAATAAAGAATATTAAATAAGTTAAAAAAAAACTCGATAAAATTCCGTATATACATATAGTTTTATTCAATGTGTAGTGTTCGCGTAAATTAAAAAAATCTAAAATTACACTTGTTAATAATTTAAACATCTTTTAAATAAAAAAATTTAAAAGATGTTTAAATTTTTAACAAGTGTAAAAACTAACAATTTTTACAAGTGTAGGTGGTGGTTTATTGTTACCGTTATTATTACTATATGTTATCTATACAAATAAATAAAATTGAACTCTCTGTTTGTATTGTCAAAATGACAGCTTTTTACTAAATGTACTTATAGAAACCCATTAAATCCAATTGTAATCATATATGAAGTCATAGGGAACAGCTATTCATAACTAAAGTCGTCGCCTCGTTAGTCGCCGTTCACCACACTCGTGGCAACTAACATCAACTATAAAATATATTAAGCCTATAGCACGTTGCAACTACGAGTTTTAATATAGTTTTCCTACTGTTTAAATTTGAAAAATGAAAAATATTATTGACACAACAAAAAATATTTTTACGGCAAATAAACATAGAGCAACACGTGCCACAAATATTTTTTTATAGAAGAAAGTTTTATTTCAAATTATATATACTTTAAAAAAACGCGATTTTTACTTACACGCTGTTTAATTAAGAACTTCCAAGTCATGCTATCGCCTAGTAATTAAATCTAGCTGTATTAATTCGAATTCAAGAATTATTGTTAGGGAGCCAGATAAGCTTCAGTTTAAGCCAGCTGTGTGACTAAAATAAAATCTCTACCATTGAGTATTACATCATTATGATTTAAAACAATGTAAACAAAGAAATTGCAATTCATTCATCTTAATTTAAATTGTATTTCTTACGGTAACTGAACACTTTAATCACATTTAAAACAGCCTGTAAACAACAAATGTTATAATTAACGTGGAACTAAATCGAATCCAGTAAATTCGCCAAGAACTTTCTGATCGCACACAGCAACAGAAATCTAAATATTTAAATTTCTGTGCGCACAACTAATACTGTGCTTTTCCGCAAGATTCCTATAATTAAATAGATAGATTAAATATATAGATTTAAATTTTTTTATTTTTTAAGAAACGTTACCCCTACACTAGGATTTTCTCCTGACTCGTGGGGGCAGTTTACAAACATAAATTGCACAAGGACAAACATCCAGACCCGAAACAATTATTTGTAGGCCATACAAATACTTGTACCGTGCGGGATTCAAACCCGCGACCCCCAGCGCAGCCACTCATTGCTAAGCCACTACGCCACGGAGTCGTAAAAAAATTATGTGACGGTCAGTCTTATTATATCATTTGATTTTTAAATTTTAATATCTAACTGTTACACTAATTATAAGTTGTTGTTTTTTATAGGATAAGGGTGACAAACGAGCACACAGTACACCTGATGGTAAACGGTTGCTGTCCTCGATTACGAATCAAAACGCAGATGCGTTGACACGCGTAAGGACTAAGATGAAATGACTCGTTTCCAGTATAAAGGATGTCCGGTTTTCTACACTCCCCATATGAAACACAGCAGCATTAAGTTGCTTTTACGCTGGTATTATGTGAGAGCGTGGCCCTTCCCCGATCGAACCGACCCATTCGTGCTACAACTATACCAGTAATATAGCTGCAGCATAGCTCTACTACGTAAGATCAATTCAATTGCGTTACAAGTTGACTTAAACAAAGTAGAATAAATAAATTAATTGTATTTAAATCCTCCCCTTCCCATACACCCTTTTGCTATTGATATTCGAACCAAGCGATTTGCATTTTCGTTCAGTAAGCGAGTGGAATAATTTGCCAGCATCTCCCTTTTCAACCCACTTCAAAAAAAGAAGTAAGTGACCGTATTTTTTATTTCTGTTACCTAAAAAAAGAAGTAAGTTCTTAATTTAACCGTATTTTTTTATTTGTGTTACATAACTTTTTTTCTAAGTGAACCGATTTGTTTTTATTTGAAATCTGGTGCTTCTCATGTGCTCCCATATAAATTTGATCAACATGTTGAATAAAACTATTATTTACGGATTTTATCGCGTTTAATTACTTTAATTTATTTTTATTATTATCCCGACGTTTCGGGTGCTTTACAGCACCCATGGTCACGGGGGAGACTGAGATGTTTTCTTTCGAAACATCGGGATAATAATAAAAGTAAATTAAAGTAATTAAACGCGATAAAATCCGTAAATAATAGTTTTATTCAATGTGTAGTGTTCGCGTAAATTTAAGAAATCATTATTGATCAACATCTGACTAGTTGTTTTTGAATTATCCTTAATAATGCGTATTTAATTGACTTCGTCTACATTTATGATGTTACAATATTATTTACATTGAAGCCGGTTGTACAAAAATTTTTAATTTTACCACTTGTTTGACTTTCCATCCGAATATAATGTGTAATATCCAACTTCGACAGCATTACCACCTGCCATCAGGATAGTAGCACTGGCT
The DNA here is from genome assembly GCA_907164705.1 of Parnassius apollo. Lineage (NCBI taxonomy): Eukaryota > Metazoa > Arthropoda > Insecta > Lepidoptera > Papilionidae > Parnassius > Parnassius apollo. The sequence continues at coordinate 7,453,800 of CAJQZP010000610.1, forward strand.
TATTATAGTAGTAAGAACCTTATATTTGAAAAAGACTAGCAAGTAAAATCCCAAAGGTACACAAACGTATAACTATAAAGTACACAAAACTTGTCAATCGACGTTAGAGGTGTTTTAAACGTAAAGCGTCGCGAGGTGTCCCTGAACATGTTTATTGCCGTCATGTTCGTGAAGTAAGTTCTTGGGACAATTAACTGCTTCATTTCCTGTCGCAAAAAGTAAATTAAACTTTCAGCGTTTTTAATACATTTATTACTCTACTTTAAAATCAACTTAAATAATACAGTAGTAGTAAATTCAAGCCAAGAAAAAAAAATAAGGAAAAAAAAAAAAGAAAAGGAAGGAAAAAAGGTTCCCGGGAAAACTAAGGTGCAATAGATTAACTACCATCATCTATCACCAATCCGCCTGCCAAAACGATCAGTCACCTCTCGCAACTTTAGAGGGTACCTGAGTGGTGATAACGATAGGTAGAATCGAAGTGTCTATAGCATAATCTATTCTCATAAAACGAAAAAGTTTACTAAAGTTCACCCATACACAGGCATTCTTTGAAAAACCGGTTCAGACACTGGGGACCCAAAAACTAGCACTTTTGGAAATCATCGAAAATTAATCGAGAGGACGTCGTCACCATTATTAATTATTAAAAAAATTATTTTTATTATATAAAGAAAAAAATTAAAAGACCTAGTAGTAGGGACACGTTTTGTTCGGCTATCGCACATTTATAAACCGTTTTTTAAGTTATTGTTATTGATTAATAGGCTGTTCCTCGAACTGATAAGTAAATAATTTAAGACTCCTACCAACACAATTATAAATTACATCAATGATTAGAATATCAATAACGTGTGTTTCGGAACTTTATGTGTTTTTATGTATAATTCACGTACGTAAAACTCTTTTACGATAGAAGAGAAAATTCTAGCGTGGAGATAACATTTTGTAAAGAAAAAAAATTACATAAAATACACAAAGCATTTTTAATCACGAGGTAACGCTTGCGTATGTTTTTTGTTATGAAATTAAGGGAAAAAGCGAGCACAAATAATGAGTGTTGTGTCCGATAGACACCTACTTTTATCCTCGATCAAGAATAAAAATGCAAATGCGTTGTCACCGCTCAGAACTAAGATGGAGTGCCCCGTTAAGTAAAAATGGTCTTTGGTATTCGTCACTCACTTTACGAAACATAGCCGTTATGCTGCTAATTAACTAATATTTTTGTAAGCGCGATCCTTCCCTGGTCGAGCCGATCCATTAGTGCTGCAGTCATAATACACGATATGTGACGAGAGATGTCCGCACAGATCAGCTAAGATGCAGTGTCCGAAAAAGCAGACCGACAATTACAGCACGACCTGATCCGAAAACAACTATTTATACCTTTGGACAAATTTTGAATGTGGATTGAATCCAAGCTCAGCACCTGACGAATGACAGTAGTATGTAGCAGCCAGGTACTCTTACTAGCTAATACAGAGATCACAGCGTACATACATATCCAGAAATCACCCCGGCTTCGCATGGGTGATTTCTGGTTTTCAGGATCTCGACAACAGCACGGCACCTATATCGGGTCCAAATGTGAATCTAAACCATTCAGGGACCCATTCAAACAAATACAAAAAATTCATCAAAATCGCTCGAGCCGTTTTTGAGTTTTATAGCGAGAGTAATGGACAGCAATTGATTTTTATATAATATAGAGATTATATTATGTGTAATAGTTTCTTATATTTACGCGAGCACTACACTTTGAATGAAGCTACTTTTACGGATTCTACCGCCTTGAATTTACTAGATTTTAATAGCCGACGTTTCGGGTGATTTCCAACAACCATGGTCACGGGGTACTGTGGTGATTGACGTCAGCCCACGTCAGCTGACGTCAAACGCCAACGTTCTGGTAAGTCTGAAGTTTCGGCCCATCCTAGACGGCCCCTGCTATTACATCAGATAACCATAAATCCTCTAGAAAGAAGATCGATAGCTACCAAGAATGACGTGAGGCTATTGAAATTAAAAAACATCCTAATTTCAATAGAGAAGGAGGCTGGGTACTAACACCTGCTTGTGATGCTGTTATGAAAAAGATTAAAACTAAACCCAATCATACCACTGCAAGACTTAAAGACACCGTAAGTTCATTCTGCCATAATATAATAATTAAAAAGCTGAAGGTTCTTCGGGTTAACAATGACATCGCGACGTCAATCACCTCAGTCCCCCGTAACTGTGAGTGCTAGAAAGCACCCGAAAAGCCGGGTATTAAAATCAAGTAAATTAAACGCGATAAAATCTGTAAAAGTAGTTTTGTTCAATGTATAGAGATAATAAATAAATTTGCTATACATTGCAAAAATAAAAGGGTGTCTATTACTTAGGTACTAAGTGCATGATAACCGAATTACATTCCATAAAATAAAAAGTTAATAAAACTCAGATCACACCGAAGCTCGCTGAAACTGTAAGTACGTATATAAAATAGAGGCAAAGTTGAATCATTGCAATTATACGAATTCACGATGTATTCAGGGACGACTGAAACGATAAAAAGCTTCTGTGCATTCAATAGAGCTTTAGTGCGAAATGGGTAAAGGAAAAGGAATTAAAGAGCACAGTTTCCAGACAACAAATTAACGTTATTCATCTGTTGCTCTTATTTATTTATTATTTGTCTGTCTAATAAATAAACAAATGACAATATCCACCAATAATAAAAGTAAATTGCTTTTAAGTTTAAGAAATGAAATGATATTTTATTTCTTAAACTTAAAAGCAATTATTTTCTATAAACTTAACTGGACTAGATACATATACCAATACCGTTAGTATTAAAACATATTGATGAGTATTAAAAGGAAGTAATATGAGTAATGGGAATATAACGGAAGTTGTAATCGTTTAAAACACTGATACGTTTCATTTGGTTATTAGTGTACATTAAGAACAATGTGTGTGTTACGAGGGTGACACTGAAAATTCTTAGAAAATCAAAAACTGAACAAACTAGCAAGTTATTAGTTTTATTATATCTTTTTTAAAATAGTGTCCATTTACATTAATACATCGCTGCATCCGATGAAACCACTGAGAAAAGCACTTTGCCCACTCGTCCTTAGGGGTCTCTTCGACGGCATTTTGAAACACAGCCACTGCTTCCTCGGCGTCCATAAAACGTTTTCCTCGAAGTTTTTCTTTTATTTTCGGAAATAAATGAAAATCGCAAAGTGCGATTTCGGGACTATAGGGCGGGTGACCCAGTAATTCCACGTCTGACGTCGCCAAGTAGTTGATTGTTTGCTTGTCTGTATGCGACGAAGCGTTGTCGTGGTGAAAGAGGATCCTACTGCGAGGTCGTTTCTCCCGAACCTTACGAAAGGTCGAATTCGGATGACAAAGCTATAATATGATAAAAGACGTGGTATATTTTTTTATAAATTTTTTTTACAAAATTTAAAAAAAAGCACGGGACTGGCGTAAATAAATTCCATCTCAGTCGTCAGGTGTGACAACCCATCTACTTAATTACTATAAAAAAGTTCTGGCATTTCAAAAAAAAATGCAATTGGGTCTAGTGGAGGAAAACATAGTGATTAAACCTACAATCTGACACATATAGTCACATACATACACGGAATAAATTTTATCCATTATAAGAATATGAACCATAATAAAAAATAAAAATATAAATTTCTTTGCAACTTTCCGCTAAACATATAAAATGATGTGTCTTACCTGGATTGAAGCGCACCTCCCGCCCTCCCTCAATTGCATACACTAACTCCGTCACCACTAGACCAAGCACCACTACTCTCAACACCACTATTCCAGACAAGACACACCATCGACGATAATACGACACATGTTTCGCCTCTACACGAGGCAATTGAGGGAGGGCGGGAGGTGCGCTTCAATCCAGGTAAGACACATCATTTTATATGTTTAGCGGAAAGTTGCAAAGAAATTTATATTTTTATTTTTTATTATAATGGATTTCCGCAAAGTAACGCCTGATTCTATCAATTATATGAACCATAATCGACACGGGCGGGAGGACAGGTTCAGCGGCCCCCCCCCCACCGTTCTTTATACTAAAAAGTAAATGTATGATGACCGCTAACAATCTGCATTAGGGGCAAATTGTATGCATTTATAAAATAACATAAAATAAAATAACGTGTAGTGGCGGAGTACGCATTTAATCTATATTCACAGTGAAATTTCGACAGGCTGCAACGGTAACAGTATCGGTAACGGTAGTGACGGATATCCACTACCTCTTATCATAGTCTACTTCACCCGTGGGTGTCGTAAGAGGCGACAGAAGAAATCAAACCCAGGGTTGGGCAGCAACATTTTTCAAATGACAACCGGAAAATATAAAACTGGTATCGCCAACCCGCCTGTCAAGCATGGCAACTATGGCAAACATTGCTCTTATGAAGCAGTCTATGCGTAGTGATGAAGTAATCTATTAAGCAGTTGGCTTAAATAGGTTGTAATTGGTAAAGGGATAGAATGACACAAATGAACTATATAATAAATAACATGAAATAGTACTTTAGCAGTTGTAAAAGTTTATAAACATATTTGATACATGTTACCATTTGGAGAATAGGGGATAAAAATTATAACGCCAACACTGCAACAAACTATTTGCGATACTAGCTGTGCCCGCTAGACTTCGTTCGCGTGGATTCAGTACTTTTACTGTTCTATGTGATGATGATTTATTTGTAAATTAAACTGTCGCGAAGACTTATAAAGACACTAATATGACAAAACATTCAGTTAGTCAGTCAATCAGACAAACAAATAAACGAACCAAGGAATAAATAGGGCAAAATGTTCGCTAGTGTTTGTAAATAAACAACAAAATGATCGCAATAACGCAATCCCTAATTTGCTCCCGAATATCTCTAGCCAATACTTGGTTGCTCTCGATGGTTTCCATACAACAAATAAGATATTGTCCTAAATCAGGGTTGCCAACCGTCCTGTTTTCCCAGAATATGTCCTAGTTTTTGTCGTGTCTTGGAGTGTCCGGGTTAGTTTTTAAGCAGCGTCCTGAGTTTTTAAAGCGCCCTGATAAGGTCATGTATTTCAAAATTCGCGCGCCACTTTTACAGTGCTTACGTTACGAGCGGCCTCACTATCTACACACTATAATATAGATATGAATAGAAGTGTGAACAATTTAATGATTAATTGTTAATTCAACCATAGATACACTAGAAGTAAATTAGCAGAATCGAAAAGTATATTAAAAATAAATAAGTTTGTAATATTAGAATTTATTAGATATTATATCTAACCTAAGTTTAAAGAACCTGTTAGCTTGTTATAAACTAAAGTGTTTGTTTTATATTTTAATAACTCATTTTCAACTACTTTTATTAAAAATATGTTTATTATCATTACCTGAATTTGATTAAACCTATTTTTACTACATATTTATTTAACTATTGCTACTCTATTAAGCTCGAGTCAAATAGACATCGAACCGACAGCGTGGGGAAGCGTTTTTATATTGTGTATGGTATCGTTTGAATCTAGTCACATATAAAAAGCGAAAACGAACCGATACTTGCATACATGGTACATACATTCGCTACGTTTTCGGTTCAGCTCGGTATTGACAAGGCCTTGGTTTTTCCAACTTCAAAACCTAGTTTTTTTTTAATTTGTGGTTGGCAACCTTACCCTAAATAAGAAAGCACCATCACTAATTATTGATATTGATAATTTTTTTTTAATGAAAACAATGCCTACCTAAAACTAAGTACCCACAATAACAAAATAATGAAATTGCGTAAGTATCTATATTCTGTCTCATTCTGCAAACAAATAAAAAATTAAACTAAATTGAGCCTAGGAAAGTTTTTTCATCTTTTTTCATGGGGCTTAAAATCAGTTGGGTTTTCTATCAAGAAATTCTCAGTAACAGCCCGGAGTCAAGAGTTTAGCAGTGTTTCATCCCTATGTCACAGAAAGTACGTAAAGCCGTTTTATCTGTATCTGATCTCACTATATTTTTGTCGGATTACTAACTCTGACTACTAACTGATAAATAGAGAATTCTTATTTTATATAAGTATTATTTATAATTATCATAATTTCGTTTTACGGATTTCCCCACCACCATGTAATTGAAAACCATATTTTCCGCGCAAACCACGTTTTAACACTTTAAGGTACAAACTAATAGCATTATTTTAATCCTAAAGTATTCGTACTAATTTTAAATTTACAATAATCATTTAATAATTTTTCCCTACACCAATATGAAATCACCCTGTAAAAAACATTCTTAAAACCTTTTTTTTTATAGAAGAGGGGGCAAACGAGCATGCGGCTCACCTGATGCTAAGTGACTACCGCCGCCCATGATCAACCTCAAACACACCAGGGGAATTGCAGGTGCGTTGCCGACACTTTAGAAAGTAGTAAGCTCTTTTCTTGAAAGTCCCCAGGTCGTATCGGTCCGGAAAAATCGCCGGTGGTAAACTATTCCACAGAGAGGTTGTACGCGGAAGAAAACTCCTTTTGAAACGTACAGTGGTGGACCGCCAAGCATCCAGATGGTGTGGATGGTATCGGGACGTTTGCCGCGTAGTGCGTTCACGAAATTTGGCGGCTAGGATTAATCCGAACAAGAAAGAAAATGCAAAGAGATGCAGCTTGAAAAATCAAAATCCTTAGCTTATTTTACTATCTAAGGATTTTAATTTTTAACAAAAGGAAATAATTGTTCCAATTTCACGCATCTCCATCCAGCGGTTTGGCTGTAGATTTAATACAATATTTTTATACAAAATTGGATTGTTTTTACCTTGTTTTAAAACACTTTGAGGCAAATTTTATTATTTAATTACTTTAAAGCATTAAATTAGGCAGATATTGTTCAATTTGAAGGGAGAAAAACTCCCTTCAAATTGAACAATATCTACCCCCTTCTCCCTCCCCCGGTAAGAGGTTGTTTTAGGAAATACTAAAATATTTTATTTCCACACAAAATTGCATACCCTCTATCCCTGCGCCTTCTACCGTAATGAAATAATGGAATCGAAAAATACGTATTGATTTATTTTTTAAATACAGTACTCTCAGTAAGTATCAAGTCAATCGCCCTGTAAAATATTTTTGTAATAAAATAACAAAACTATTGCACACTCTCAGGGATCGTTCCAAAATGATTTCATATCGGATTTTTACGTCACAAAAGGTTAGCTGCCTAGTGTCCAAATTTTTGATTCCTACTTCAAGCGGTTTTGGATGAGCTTACACTGAACAGTGACAACTGTCGGTAAATGGCAAAACTAATTTTACGGCAAATTATATTTTATTCTGTTCGTTTTAACTATGTCCAATATAAAAATAAATTTTATAAATGCTATTTGCAAACGAAATTAAAAAAAAACTGATATAAAATAAGAATTTTGTCTAATTTTTAGTACCTATTAAATAAGCAAATTAAAACATAAATTAATAATATGCACCTTATTACTAATTCCAAATTTTCAACTAAAGAGAACAAATGCGTCAGGACGGCACTATGGAATCCTCCCCGTTCCAATAAGTATAAGAACTACAATGATATCTTTTTTATATAAACATTTCATTAAATGCATTATTCAGCCGTGGAGCACACTATATTGGTTGTATATTATAATATATAACCCGTTTCCGTAATTGGGTAAAGGGTGCGTGATAGATCGTGGAAACTATGCCAAACATTGAGTTATATAAATCAATGATGCCAAATATGAGGCAATCAATGGGAAGGCCTATGTTCAGCAGTGGACTTTAAAATGCTGTAACGGTTATTGGATAAAAGGAAGAAACATATTTGCTGGTCCAATACAAACATTGCGTTGAAAGCAGCAAGCAAAATTTGGCGGCACGGCAGTTCCACAACCAAATCAAACAACAAAAAAGCGGTACTTTATACAGGATACGTTAACAAATAAACAGATAGATAAAGACAGACAATTCTAAAAATGATAGAAATGTATTCAGTTACTTATTTTTTGTCCCTCTCAATCAATTTTGTTACAAAAATGTAAAATGTACAGACATCTGCAATTTTATTATATGAATAGATGTCAAGACATTGATGCTTAGGTAATAATCAATGTAGAGGGAGAAGACAACCTCCGAGAAGTGCTCTGTATGACGATTGCGATTACAAAGATCCGAATCAAAAGTTTGAACGAAACGTCTTTGTCGTGTACCGTGTTTTTGTGTGTTCGGTACATGAAAAGATTGGAATGATTTGCCATTTGTCTTCATGAGCTTGGTCGGTTATAGTGAAAACACTGGCTTATAATTTAAACAAAAAAAAAATAAAGTCAAGAAATCCTCACAAGCCGTTATTTCAGAAAGTTGTATATTTTTGATAAATTTATTGTTTAGTGGAAGACGGACAGAAAGTCAGTAAGCAAACGCAAGGACGTGCTTGGAATTGAAAATGTATGATTACTTGAAATAAAGTACAAACAACGAGCGTTACACGTTCCTTGAAAAATGTTAAAATAAAATGGTCTTTTTGACAAGAGTCGACTCAGACAAACATAATCACTTCTACTCACAAATTAGTCGACCCGATAGTGAAGTTTGATTCCCGCACGAGGCTAGGGCCTTTAAATAATGTTTTAGGTGCTTGTATAAATAAAATTAAGGCTTGTAATGACTTAATTACTGTGTAGTGTAAACTTAATTTTATATATTGTTTTTTTTCCAAAAATTATATAACATCTTAACTTCTGACCATAAAGCTTCGTATGAAGCATTGATAATGTCAGCATAAAATTCATCCCGTTAGTCTATATATAATAATATAAGCGCTTATACATGCATAGTTTTTATAAGCCAACAAAAGTACACCAACAAACTTAAAAGATGCAATTTATTATATCTTAGATATACAATTTATTAAAAGCAGTCAAGTGATTTTCTCTATTATTCATTAGTAATTTTGTAAATCAAACATTTACCGTGGATACATATATATACATAAACACTCGTGTTGTCACCAAGATAGACAGAGACTACAGAATAACGTTTGATACGATCCTGACTGAGGTGTGACTGCGGTCAGTGGCGAAGTTTCCATTAAAGCTGAAAAGCCGAGCTTGCCTGATTAAACCTGAGTCAATAAATAATATCAATCAATAATATCAACTAATAAAATAACTCGTAAAATGTTTCAAGCTATTTCAAATTTCCCGCGCACTCCACTGTTCGACACATGTCGACCGATGATCTCATATTGCCTTAGCGATACTACTGCTGTCATAAAAAATGAATTTTAATAGAGCTAATAGCTGTCTCCCTCGCTCGCGTGGGCTTTTTACGGGGCTTTCGAGAAGACAATCGCTCTCTTTCTAACCTATGACAAAATATTCTATAATGACACATAACTACGATTGTATATATAGCAATTAGTATAGAGATTTAAAGCCAGGCTTTTAGGAATAAATTTGTTAAAAGCGGAGGCGCGCGGGCAATACGTTTGCAAGTTAATTTCACGTTTCAATGTTTATTTACTCTGTGTGCTTATCTTAAGCGATTTAATATTACGAGTTCAAAATGTATGCTTTTTTAAAGATTTTTAATGAAAATGGAGGATAATAGTGTTCCTTGTGATGAATTGAAGTATGTTAAAGTGATAATCGGAGAGGAAATCTTTAAACTTTGTTGAGATAATACACAAGTAAGAGTGTATTTCAAACTTATTAATTATCGCAATTAAAAACAGTTATTGGTACAATTAAAACGTTCACCAACATTTTACGTGGACGTAATTAAATCTTTCCATAAGAAAGCGAGACGATTCCACTTATCTGATCTTATCTCTTATTCATTAGAATGTAAATATTTTTTTTTTATTTTGTACATAGTTTGCTTGTACTTTGTTCGTGTTTTACTTTTGTTCATGTATTGTATTGGATGTAAATATTTTTTTTCTTTCGCTTAAACAAACCCAAACGGCTTTCTTCAAAGCCACCGAAGCTATGCAATTGCTGATATGTAATACAATCTATCTAGCAGTAGTATGCCTTCTGTATGCTTTGTTAAACACGTCCTTGACAGCACTGGATATGAAACTGAAGCGTGGAGACGGATCAAGATTGGTGTATTTTTATAAAACTGCTAAAAACAACAATGTATATTTTTATCAATTTATATCTATGGTATATATCCGAAGTTTGGAGCTCTAGCTTCGCCACTGACTGAGGTGTGTCAGGAGTCAGGACTCTCGTGAATATTTCACCTCATTTTTCAACTGATTTTTTGTTCACTTTTAACTGTATTTCTGTTAAAGTTAATAAGTAGCTTATAAGTCAATTTACAACACACAAAAGTTTTCCTATATACGACCAGACTGCTTCTATAAGTGTACAAAATACGCATACGAACTCAATTTGCTCCCGTATCGTGAATGTAAAATGATTTTAACCAATTTTTCCGCTCCTTTTAATGTTTAATCGAGTTGTATATCGATCTAATCCCTTTCAATATGCATATTAGATTATTGTATAATTTACTGATATCCATCCATCCAATCCCTTTTTTATTTTAATATGTATATTAGAATATGATAAAACTGACTGACATCCCCTCCATTAATTACAGCCTATTAAATGCTTACTGCTGAAATTTTTTTATAGAATTAGGGTGACAAACGAACACACGGTCCACCTGATGGTAAGTGAATGCTGTGACCCATAGACGTCTACATTTATCCTCGATTAGGAATCAAAATGCAGATGCGTTTTCACCCGTGAGGACTAAGATGGAATGCCTCGATTTCAGTAAAACGGGTCTCCGGTTCTCTACACTCACTATACGAAACACAGCAGCATCAAGCTGCTATTTTAAGCTGATATTCTGTGAGAGCGTGTTCGAGCCGACTCTTTTGTGCTACAACCATAATATAGCTGCAGCGTGGCTCTACCACGTGTAAAAACTCATAGGTGTCCCGCACAGATAGCCTCATAAGGACATAATTGCCATAGGTGCCACCCTTGGTAAGCTGGGCGGCAACTGCCGTTTTTTTTTTGTTATTTTGGTTGTTATCAAGAATATGATGATGCCCACCTCCTGTTTCATTTCCCCGTCGCCTCTAACGATTCCCACGGGATAGGGTAGCGGATTTCCTTACGCCGGCACTACACGGCGGATTTGAAAACATAAGATATAAATATAGAAGAGAAATTTTAATTACCTACTTAAAATTGTAGGTGCATGTATTTTATAAGTAAAAACAATTATTGTACACCAAGCGATCTCTCTTCTGTATATTGTTTTTACTTCCAAGTCTGTGATTACTTGTTTCAAGAGCAAATAAAGATATTTATTCATTCATTGCAATATATTTATTATTAAATGAAATAGATTATAAAAAAACTTCTTACTTTGGACAAAACTTATTAAGATCATACTTACATACGTAAGTTTTTGCATAAATTACACAAATTTTGTATTAAATAAAAAGATAAATGACAAAATTAGGGATGAGTCGCTCGCGTCCGTAGGCTCCGACCACCTAACCTTAGGCCCACCCTACACGTGTCCCCCGGGTGGTGCTAAACGAGCGACAAAGCCGAAAAAATAGACTCGGCTCCTCGCCGTATGGTAGCGGCGTAAAATCTACCACCACCCCTTGTTCGAATGACTCAGGAAATAAAAGAAATGGCCCCGAGTTCCCGGCGCCCCTTAAATGGGGCAGGGGTGCGAAGAATCTCCGGGAGAAAAACCGGCGACGAGGTTCGCCACCCGTCACGTTCTGTCTCCCGGAGGGGCGAAAAGTGGATTGCGGAAACCCGTCTGGCTACGCTGAATGTATGTGGAGGAATGAATGATAAGATGGATGAAGTATGCGAAATGATGAATGACAGAGGAATAGATGTGTTATGTGTGAATGAGACGAAACGAAAGGGAAAGGATGCCACTGCACATGGCACGTATACCGCGTATTGGTCTGGTGTAGGCGAGACCGAACGGGCGTGCCAGGGAGTCGGTTTCATCCTTTCAGAAAGAATGGGTCAATGTGTGAAAGAGTATGAATGTGTAAGCCCGAGACTGCTATGGATACGAATGAAAGTGGGCTTAAAGAAGCTGTTCCTGCTAGGGGTGTACGCCCCAGACATGTCTAAGCCCGCTTACATTCGAGAGCAGTTTTGGGACATGGTAAGGATGGTGTTGACAAAATGTAAGGAAAATGAAAATATTATTATGTTAGGAGACTTTAATGGAAGGGTTGGGGTGAAGAGGTCTGGTTATGAAGGGATATTGGGAACGTTTGGTGATGAAAGTATAAATGAGAATGGTGAAGACCTCCTCACCGTATGTGCGGAAAAGAATCTTTTTGTGACGAATACTTTTTTTCGTCATAAGAAGATTCACATGTATACATGGGAAAGAGGTGATGATAGAAGCATGATAGATTTCGTAATTGTGGATGAAAGAATGAGGAGCGCAGTCGTAGATACAAGGGTTTACCGGGGGTCCAACGTAGGGACGGATCATTACTTGGTCTTATGTCGAATTAATGGTCTTTTCAAGCGTTGGCGGCATCGGACATCTGTGTCTACCACTGCGTTACAGCGTATAAGAATAGAGAAGTTACAAGATGAAGATGTAAAAGAGAAGTATAAATGTAGACTGAGAGAAAATATTAGATGTTTGAATGAGTTGTGTATGAATGATTTAGACTTGAAGACTGTGTGGGATAATATTAAGAAAGGTTTGGTGGATACCGCCACCGAAGTATGTGGTGTAAGTAAAAGAACAAATGAAAGGAAAAGTAATACGTTGTGGTGGGATGATGAGGTACGGGTGGAAGTTGAATCAAAGAAGAAAGCAAGGTTAGATTTACTAGCAACCAAAGCTGGTAATTCTTCTGGTATGAATGATGAGATTGAAAGAAAAAAGGCAGAATTTAGACGTCTAAATAAGAGAGTAAAAGAAGTTGTTGAAAGGAAAAAGAAAGAAAGAATGGATAAGAATGATAGAAGGATATCTGATAATTTCCAGACTAACATAAAAATGTTCTGGAAACTCGTAAGAACTGCCAGGGGAAATACAAAACAGCCTATAATAAATGCTATAAGAGACGAGAATGGATGTATTCTGAATGATGAAGTTTCGAATTTAAACAGATGGAAGGAATACTTTGAAAGCGTGTTTATGAGTGAAGAGTCGTATGAATTAAATGAACTAGAAATTCCGAAAGAAGTGGAAAGGGGTATGGAGATAAGTGTAGATGAAATAATGAAAGCAATGAAAAGCATGAAAGCAGGTAAGGCAGCTGGATATGATAGAGTATCACTCGAGATACTAAGGGCTGGAGAGGGAGTGGTGGCAGGCCTGCTGTACACCTTGTTTAATTTATGTTGGGAATTAAAACGGGTACCGGATGACTGGTGTAAAGCAGTTATAGTACCAATATATAAAGGAAAAGGCTCACAGCAGGACTGCAAAAACTACCGCGGTATCAGCTAGCTTAGTATTGTGGGTAAACTGTATGCTAAGGTGTTAATTGAAAGAGTTATGAAAGAAACTGATGGAAAAATTTGGGATGTGCAAGCGGGTTTTAGAAAGGGAATGGGGTGCACAGATCAAGTCTTTTCCATGCGCATGATTGCGGAGAAGTTTTTGGCCAAAAACCAGAAAGTTTTTTGTGCGTTCATGGACTTGGAAAAGGCTTATGACAGAGTGGACAGGAATGTGTTATGGCAAACACTGAACTCATATAGGTTGAGCGCTGGTTTGATACAGGCATTAGGGTCTCTTTATAGGGACTCTAGTGCTTGTGTCAGGATCAATGGGGTCTACTCGGACTGGTTTGGCATCCAAAAAGGTGTCAGACAGGGCTGTGTAGCTTCCCCTTGGCTGTTCAACCTATTTATGGACCGGTGTTTGCAAACTTTGAAAGATGAAGAATGTGGTTTAAGAATGGGCGAGTTAACCGTCAAATGCCTTTTGTATACCGATGATCAAGTCATATTTGCGTCATCAGCGGCTGAGTTGCAAATGATGGTTACATTAATGAACTGGGAATTAAAAGAAAGGGGAATGAAAGTGAACGCAAGTAAGACGAAAGTGATGGTTTTTGAAAGAGAAGAAAGCAAAACGGTATGTGAAATAAGAATAGAAGGAGAGTTAATTGAGCAAGTGGATGAGTTTGTGTATTTGGGATGTGTATTTAGCAGTAGATATGATAGGGATATAGAACGACGAGTAAATGCAGGGAATAGAGTGAATGGGGCACTACACTCTATTATGAAGAACCAGAATGTGTCAAAACAGGCACGTATGGTAATTCATAATGCTGTGTTAGTCCCTACGTTAATGTATGGTAGTGAAAGCTGGGTGTGGCAGAAGAAGCACGAAAGTAGAATAAATGCTGTAGAAATGCGTTCTTTAAGAAATATGCTAGGGTTTAATCTGAATGACAGGGTGAGAAATTGCGTGATAAGAGATAAATGTGGTATGCAAGATGATGTTGTGACCAGGATTAAGAAAGGAATGCTTCGGTGGTTTGGTCACGTAGAAAGAATGAATGATGAAAGAGTGACAAAGCAAATTTATATGGCAGATGTGAACGGCCGAGTCGGGAAGGGACGCCCTAGAAAAAAGTTTGTCGACCAAATTGGCGATATTTTGAAAATGGGCCACGTTAGAAGTACCCTTAACCGACGAGCATGTATGCGTAGATATATGGATGTAAAGGAGGCGAAAGAGGTATGTCAGGATCGTGCCAAATGGAAGTCCGTAATCTCTGCCTACCCCTCTGGGTGACAGGCGTGAGTGTTTATGTTATGTATAAATGACAAAAACGCATTTTGTCCGCCTTTAATTCTTAATTGTTTTTTAAATGTTCCATAAAGCGTTCTAAATAAATTACAATTCTGTTTTCTATCTCATTAATAATAAATCCTTACAAAAATTTGACGACTCGGTTGCTCAGTGGCTAAGCACCCGCCCCCGTAGTACCCCTACCGAAAGGGACACTGCGGAGGCGGGGATTCCAATTCCCTACGGATCATGGGTTTGTGTACAAATAATTATTCCGAGTTTGTGCTAGCGAAATTATGTAGTATGTTTTACATAAGACTTCATCAAACACAACGAAACATTTTAAATATGAAAAAAAAATCGATTAAGCCATTCAGGCTACTCATATAGACTACTCAAATTGATGGTACTTGAGCAACCAGAGTTCGGTCTACTTCGGCAAGAATCAAACTGTTTTAATGGCAATTGCAAGTGCTGTCTTACCACGAGCCTGTTTAAGAAAAGTAACATTTTCTGGAAAATTTAAAATACGAGTAAATTATAAAAAGTCGCCAGTTAGTATTGGATTAAAGTAAACTTTTAATATTGTTAGAAAATCCTATACTCAACAGTTAGATGTTTTCAGACTTTAATTCTATGTTTATACTATTTTGGTTAAAATGAGAAATTAAGTAGCTAAAATCCATACACTAATTAATTTTTGATCTTAGAAATCATGAGCCGTGATAGCTCAGATGGTTAACGCTCGCTGTAAATATAACAAAACGCGAGTACCCGGGGTTCGATCCCCGCCGGCACAATGAAATTGTTAATTGCAATTTTAAGTGCTGATTTACCCACGAGCTCGGCGGTGAAGGAAAGCATCGTAAGAAAACCTGCATGTCTCAGGAATAAGAAAAAAAATTATTTCGAAGACATGTGAGGTTCGCCAACACGCATTGGGGCAGCGCGGCGGACACTTCCTTGCCCTAAAACCCTCTCAGAAATGAGGGAAGACCTGTGCCCAGCAGTGGGACGTATATAGGCTGTAACTTTACTTTGAAATCATGAATTAACTTAACTGAAATTAACGAAGAAACGTTTAATAAATTATTTATTGTAGTCGTAATCGTGTCTGTGTTAAACCTCTCAGAAATAAGGTGAGGCCTGTGTCCAGCAGTGGGATATATATCGGCTGTAACTTTACTTTACTGTGTTGACATCTTATTGAATGAAACACTTTTTTAAGGATTTCTTCGAGTTTAATTTACTTATTTACACTTATATACCCGGCGGTTCAAATGTTTTACAGCACTCAAAGCCCCAGTTTTATAAAAGTTTGAAAATAAGTAAAATACACGCGACTAAATTTATAAATATTAGTTTCATTAAATAAATAGTGTCAGTGAATGCGAGAGCGAGAGAGCCGTGATAACTCCGGGGCTAAGCGCTCGTTGTAAAAGACATTATTAAATCTCGCCTAAGAACCAACATAAATTTGACAATTACTAAAATTATTATCCTTAATTATGCATTAGATAACATTCATTAGATAGTAACGGACACTTCTGAATTATGAAGTCAAAATAAAAAGGACTTTTTAGATTTTAAGTTTTGTACGTATTTTTTATTAATTTGCTGCGTCTGGACTCCTGTGATTTGGCCAATCGCACAATACCTCTTACATTTAACAGTATTTCAAAAGTTGTCATAAACTCAAATATATTATGAAAACGATAATAATTTAAAATATACCTAAGATTAGTATATACCACAAGGAACTGGAATACAGTAAAATCATGTGTATTAATTAAAAATAACAATACTATTGTACTCTCATTGGCCGATCAACATTGTGCCACGCAAAAAAAAATGTTACGTTGACAGATGACAAGACGATAAAATAGATAGGCGTCAGACGTGTGACCGGTAATTATGTTGTTGAAGTTTGCATGGAGGTCGGACAGGAGTTGATTACTGATTAGTGAATTACATTTACTACATTCCAATGATTTATAAGACATGACTCTGGATGAGACGATTCTGGTAAACCCCTTTTTGAACGATCCCCCTCCCCCAACCCCCTTTTTTTCGTTGGTCGTCTTATGCCCCCCAGTCTTGCGCGCGATACGGCGGAAAAAAAATAAAATGTATGGCTCTTGAGAGGGAGAGTACATAGTCGCCATATTAGCAGTAAAACTTATTTTGTATACATTTTGGTTGATGAGTCAGAAATTGGGAGGGAGGCAGTAAAAAAATATCGTTGTAATTGTGTTGTTGGGCCCAGAACTATAGGTTGCTACGCCAATGTTATGACCATAATATGGTATTTAAGTTGGGCCCGATACCAAGAAAATATCAACCCCCTGCTCAGTTATTGAATAATATTTTGCTCGAAAGTAATGATGGTTGATAGTATCAATCATTACTTTGGTTGCCAAATGAGTGTATAAATTGTATTAAATTGGTATGAAAAAAACAAATAACTAATCACAACCTGAGTTTTATTTACAGTATAAGTGCTAGACTAAGACTGAACTGCTTACATTAGCAATAACATAGTAATATTTCATAAAAATAAATATAACCTCAAAATCTCTACGATAACTGCTAATATCTCCGTTTTCGGAAGTGTGCGTCAAGAGTTATTGTTCTTACATACAATTATGTATAATTTCAGAATTAAAAAGGTATTTTTTGTTACTGTTGGTTCTTAGGCGAACATTGTATGGATGCAGAACAATGTCTTTTCAGAGTACGCGTGCAACCCGAGTTCGATCCCGGCCGGCATTAATGAAATTGTTAATTGCATTAATAAGCGCTGATTTACCTACATGTCTGAGAAATCAGAAAAAAATATTTCGAAGATCGCCAAGACGCATTGGGGCAGTGCGGCGGGCATTTCCTTGTCCTAAAACCCTCTCATAATTTAGAGAAGTTCTGTGCTCAATAGTGGGACGTATATAGTCTGTAATGTAATAAGTAACTTTGACTATTGGTTTATGCATAACATAGGTAAATAAATCAAATGCAATATACTCTGTAAAAATTAGTTTCATCTAAATTCCTTGTACGAATAGAAATCATTATATTCATCTCTAGGCCGAGTTATGAGCGTATCTACCGGAAGTCATTCAGCCAGACGGGCCGCAGACGCAATAATAAGATCTCATCATCTCATAAACATTTGCCCTCCCACTGCCCACCATATGACGCGATACTCAACCCGTGATTACCAAAGGTTACATTATAAGATTTAAGAGACATAATCTTAATATATATAAATTACGTGTCACGTTGTTTGTCCGCGATGGACTCCTACTACTACCTACTAACTATTTAACCGATTTTAATCAAATTTGCACACCGTGTGTAGTTTGACTCAACTTGAGAGCTCAGACAAAATAAAAAGTTTCTTAAAGACTTTTTATTTTGTCTGAGCTTGAAAGAGGATAGTTTTTTTGCCCATGAGTGACCCACAATTTTTTTTGTGAATTTAAGGATTTTTAATAGGACATGACAAAGGATCATCGAAAAGAGCAGAACAAAGTCTACCCGGCAAGCTAGTATTATGTAAATCTTTAGCCTATTTTTATATATTATAAACATGTGATTAAACACGATCCCAGCTTTTTTACTCATAAATGAGCACATAGTATACATACATCTATCCTCGATAGAGAATCAAAATGCAGACGCGTTATCATGCCCTTGAGGATTAAGATGGAATACCTAGTTTCCAGTAAAAAGAGCTTTCGGTTCCCTTTTAAAAAATATAAATTCTTACTCTTACTGTGTATAGAAAAAAAGACCCATACCAACCGATATTTAAATGGTGAATCTCACCATCATCCTTCACAGTTAGCTACCGTGGGTAAATCTTTGTTTCAGAGAGCACGAGGGATCTGTGACAGAAAACATCTGGCCGCCGAACTTCAGCATGTCAAGCAAGTATTGCAAGACAACAAGCTTCGGGTCCCGCGCCTACGTCACAGTGACCGAGTGAAGCCGGCCACAGTCGAGCGTGTACCTGCTGTGCTACCATATGTCAGAGGAGTCACAGACAAGGTTGGCTACATCTTGAAGTGAGCTTCTAATAAAACATACTACAAGCCGCCGAAGAAGATTAGTCAATTTTTACCATCCGTCAAGTGTAATATCCCTCTACAAGATGCAGGAGTGTACAAGTTAGATTGTGAATGTGGTCTCTCTTACATAGGTCAAACAAAAAGATCCATAAAAACCCGCGTGAAATAACATATAGCTGACGTGAAGCACCGACGCTCCGGGAAGTCTGCAGTCTGCGAACATGTTCAAGATCGTCCCCACCATTACATTCGTTTTGATAAACCACAAATTCTCGCAAAAGAACACCGATTCCTACCAAGGATGATACGCGAGGCTATTGAAATTAAAAAACATCCAAATTTCAATAGAGAAGATGGATGGGTGCTGCTAGCTACTTGGGATCCTATAATTAACAAAATTAAACCCAAACCTAAGCATACCACTGCAAGACTTCATGATACTATAAGCTCGTTTTGCGTAAATCGGACGAAAAATTAATATTCAAAAACTGAAGGTAGCCGGACTAACTATGACATTGGGACGTCAAACATCTCAGTCCCCCCCGTGACCATGGTTGCTGTAAAGCACCCGAAACGTCGGGAATTAAAAATAAGTAAAAATAGTAAAATAAACGCGATAAAATCCGTAAATTTAGTTTTATTCAAAATTCTTACTCTATAGAAACTTAGATACATAATAAGAACTAAATGACTCGAGTCTTGCAGCAGTAAGCCGAATGCATTGTCTAAGGCACAAAGACAAGCAGAATACAACCAAACCCAAAAATAAACAATTTGTGTTTCTGTACAAATGTGACACTTAGTAGCTTGTGTGTACAAGGGTCTGTGAAGTAACAGCTACTTAGACCATGGTTCAAAAAAACATAAGGATTAATAAAAACAATTGTTATGTTTAAAATCAATGAGCAAAGAAGCCTATCGTTTTAAAACATTTGCCTCATGAACCGATGGCGAAGAAAGGTTCTCGAGTGGTAATCTCGAACCGGTAAGCGAAGTGTATGGCAGCCCTCCTAAAGATGGAGTGAGGACCTGATAAGACATGTAGAAGTCGATGGAGGCAAGTGTCTCAGGACCGTGCTTCGTGGCACTCCTTGAGGGAGGTATATGTTCAGCAGTGGACTTGTGAAGGGTTGTGATGATGATAATGATGATGATGATTTGCATTTTGCGGACCGAAATTTAATGTAGCTATGAAAGTAAAAGCAAAATTATTTTATACGGTAAGTTACATTAGACTAAGTATTTATTATCATAGTTTTGATTACCCTTATTACTTCTTACAGTTTTTAAACACCTTAAGAAATATTCATTAGCTTGCAATAACCTGGTTATTATATACATTATATACTTAATTGACAAAAATATAACATACAAACTCAAAAATATAAATTTTACATTATATAATAACTGGATTATATTATATCACAAGAGAATATAGAATGCACCCAAGCACAATATCTCATGGAACAATCTTCGAATTCAATTTCCTTATTCTAGATTTCAGTTCTATACATCCATACATACATATTATATATCTACACTGATCCGTTTACCCTCAGGCTGTATGATAAAAATTCTAAAACAGATAGATAGATAACTGTTACTTAAATTTTTAATATCACAATAATATCACACAATTACAGAAAACCACAATCGTTGACCATATCCTGGAGAAATTTTTCATTTCATAATTTTACTGAATATGTGCAATATTTAGTAGAGTACTAAATACGTAAACTCTCTCACGCCTGTTACACACGGGGCCACGGGTAGGCAGAGACTACGGATTTTGCACGACCCTGACACACCTCTCCTACCATAACGTCCATATACCGACGAGCATATTATATGCGTACATGCTCCTCGGTTAAGGGTACTCTTTATATGACCCATCTTTGATATATATCGCGAATTTAACAATATAAAACAGTCCGCCCTACAAAGAATAAATCATATATATTTAATATAATTTGTTGTATATTACTATATATGAATATAGTAATATACAACAAAAACAGTATAAAGATTTCTTTATGATTAATACTACAAGAAAATAATATAAATTATTGAGTTGAAAAATTCAAATAATAATCTTTAAGCAGTTTTACAGTCTACGAATATTTTACTCGGTGAATATTTAGTGGCAAGGTGATTTTAAGTCTTTTTGCCTGTAATAAGAGAGATTATAAAATGAAATAACGCCGCGCCGAGGGAAGTTGTTAAAGCAAATCAATAAACGAAAATCAAATTGAAATACGTGATACTCTTACCGAAACAGTAATTGTTTCTTGAAGTGTGGAAAATTTCGAGTCACATAGTACACGAAACAGTAACAGGTATATGAACATTCCGCCGACTAACGTATAACGTCAGAGCATCGGATCGCTGGAGTTGTTCAAACCCCCTTATAATTACTGACATTCCAAGCACCTATTGAGGAACCTCACTACAAAGTGGTTTTCTGTAGAGCTTTAATTCAAAATTACATGTACAACACGACAGACCGTTCGAATACGTTCGTATAGTAAGTATGAATATATACGATTTCACTTGAATCTACACTTGTATGATATAAACAGTATTTACCGTAATTAACAATCCAAATATTTTGATATATATGTAGTATAATAACAACTAGCTGTGAAAACCCGATTCGCTGGGTTATTTTTTTTCGAATATTTATTCATGCATGTGTATTTTATTAAATGAGTTTTTTTTTAAATTAAGAATACATGATTTTGCTTGTTAAATTTTTAAATTTTTTTCTTACTTACAAATTTTTTATTCACTATACAAAAATACTTTACAGATAGTCATGTAATGAATACTTATATTACAATACGTTCTTATACACTACATTTACTGTGTTATGTTCTGGTGCATACGCGAATAATTTTTTTTCTGTCTAACGCGCCAAAAAGTTGCATAGAGTTGACCATGTGAAAAACAGGATTCTCTCAAATTCTATCCACAATATTGGAACGTTTGATCTTGTGCCTTATTGATAGTTATACTATAAACCAATCGTAGATGAAACTCTAACCGTTTGAAACAGAATGGTAACTCAATTGAAATTAATGGAATTCTTGGTATAAAAACGGATTTTCCTTTTTCTTTGCCAGTTAAAATTACTGCCTCAATAATGTTGTTGAGAAGTTGTTGTTGTTGTTATATAATCTTTTACCGTTATTGTAATTCGTCTTTTTTTTCAAAACCGTATTACATATAAACGTAATAAATAAATAAATCAAGACTACCGTATTTTCTCACATAAGTCATACTTCCACGCATCTTGTGCTTATTGCGTATGTCTGGGGCTGCATGTAAACGAAGGCAAAAGCTATCGCATTTCGCAGATGAATGTATTCATGCGTTCATAACTTGATCTGATTTAAGCGAATTTGTAACAGTCTTTCTCTCTCTTCTCTGTCTTCTATTTTTGCATGCATATCGACAATAAACTGTAGAAACAATTGCCGACAGTTGTGTAGATGATTATATTTATTCTCTCCCTCCTTTATGTGATATGCATAAAAATTTTTTGACGAAATATTTTTACTAGTTGGTTGATTCGCTTGTGGATCAATTTTCTGAATATTAAAATGGTAACTATCTTCGCCTTGCCAAAATATCAAAAGATATTGCAAAGCATCATACAGGTGAAATAGTTTCCGCAATACGTTATAACTTATTACATCTTCGTGGAACTACAATATCCCATAACTGCCCTCATTGTCCATCATTACTACCGCTACTTCATTCACTTGAGGTGCATTAAGCCGTCGTTCATGCTCAATAATCGGTCTTTTATCTGCTCGAATTATTACTTTGTAATTATCTGAGGTCATTTTTTTCCATTGCAGTCATAAACATTCTTATTAACTTCTAATTTCTAAACGTGGTAGAGCCATGCTGCAGTTATAATATGGTTGTGGCACGAATGGGTCGGCTCGACCGGGGAAGGATCACGCTCTCACAGTATACCAGTGTAAAATAGCAGCTTAATACTGCTGTGTTTCGAATGGTGAGTATAGAGTACCGGAGACCCTTTTTACTGGAAACGAGGCATTCCATCTCAGTCCTCAGGGGTGACAACGCATTTGCATTTTGATTCTTAATCGAGGATAAATGTAGATGTCTATGGGCCGCAGCATCCACTTACCATCAGGTGGTAAATCAAATTCAAAGTAATAAAAAATATGAATATGGATATTACACCGTAATTGCGAGGGACTTCATTGATTAAAAACGTAACAGAATAAAATTTTCTCGAAAAAAAAACTCAAAGTTGTTAACTAATGTTAGCACTGCAGCACACATCTGTCACGGTGCGCTCGTCCCGCGCTTGCAGTAGCTGTAGTCAAGATGTTATAACTCTTGTGTTCATGTGCAATTGAAATCCACGACAGAACATAGGCCGCTTGCATCTCATAGGGTAAATATTTGCCATAGTTGCCACGCTTGGCAAGTGGGTTGGCAACCGTATTTTTTTGTCGTCATTTCGAAGACGCTGCTGCCCATCTTCTGATTTGTTTCCCTCTGTCGCCTATTACGACACCAACGAGATGATATGTATTGGATATTCTTACACCGCCACTACACGGTAACTTTAATTTGCTATAAAATTAAACTTTTATCTTAAATGTCATGCGGCACTTGTGGTTAAAAATTATCATATTAAATAAAACGTTTGCCGTGAAATCTTTTGAAGTGTTATTTCGATTTAACCATACGAATTTTTAGCACAGCTGAGCGTACGAAATTGTATTTTTAACTCATGGGTGTAACGTTATTGGCGTCATTTTAAGAATATTATGGAGTCATCTTAACCGTCTTTAGTAACACTTAGACATTAATCGATTAACTAAAACGACTGTAATAAATTACTTACTTCATCATCATCATTACAGCCCTTCACAAGTCCACTGCAGAACATGGCTTCCCCCAAGGAATGCTACAAAGCAAGGTCCTGAGCCACCTGCATCCATCGACTTCCTGCATGTCTTACCAGGCCATCACTCCCTGTATTGGGGGGTCACCTTACACTACGTACGAGGCTGCCACTCGAGAACCTTTTTTCCCCATCGGTTGTCGGTTCTTCTAGCTATATGGCCGGCCCATTGCCACTTCAGCTTACTATTACTTAATGATTTCTTATATTTACGCGAACACTACACATTGATTAAAACTACTAATGTCCCCCGTGACCATGGGTGCTGGAAAGCGCCAGAAACGTCTGGAATTAAAAATAAAAGTAATTAAAAGTAAAATAAACGCGATAAAATCCGTAAAAGTAGTTTTAATCAATTACTATTACTTACTTAAATTATACAATTTACTGGCTATTAACACCACACTTAAATAATTGTCATGCGAAATTTAAACATCACAACTCAAAGCTAAGCAAAGTTAAACAAAACGAATTCCATTAAAGTTAAAAATGATTTTAAAACATTCCCTAAAAAAAAAAATCATGACAACAACCCCAAACTATACCCTGTATTTCAAGTCTTCCTCCCATTCAGTAACTCTTTGTTTATAATATCTCTATTAAAAAATTGAGCTTTGAAACTTTTCTTTTTCGCTATAGCTATAAATATATTTTTGTTTATTTTTCCCTATGTACTAATTTTATTTGAATATCTATGGCCAAATGACATAATGGAATTGTACCTCTATTGGCTATATATTTTGCAACGCTATTGGCTGAAATATCCTACTCCGGATACTCTACATTTGTCTCATTCTCTCGAAGTTTTCTGAAGATTTCATTTCCTCCAAAAAACATGTGAACTGCACATGTTTTTTTTTTTAATCTTCACGTTTTTCGGGTATAATTCAGCATAGATTATTGTTATTATTTATTACTAACAAGCGTGGCGTATTGATCCAAGTGAGCCTTGGACTCCGAATTATTAATTCAACTTCAAAATATGACGCCAAAAAAACTGAAATTTTATATTTATAACTAGCGACCCGTCCGGCTTCGTCTGGGTTAGAATCTATTAATGTGGCATTATTTAGATTTAAGATAATCAGAGACCATTTATATTATCGATTTTGTTTTTTTCAATAAAATCCTCCCAAGTTTTTCGGAAAAATATAATCTAAATTCGTCCTGGCCTTGCTCTATATGTTTGTACAATTTCAGCACAATCGGTTCACAAATTGTGAAGGTTATCCCGGACAGACAGACAGACAAAACTTTTAAAAATGGTCGTTTACGTCTTAACAGAATACATATAACTAATGAGCTTAATAGAAGCCAGTTTTTTTTATAGGATATGATGACAAACTAGCACACAGTCCACCTGATGGTAAGTGTTTGCTGCAGCCCATAGACATCTACATCTATTATCGATTACGAATAAAAATGCAGATGCGTTGTCATCTGTGAGGACTAAGATGGAATGCCTCGTTTCCAGTAAAAAGGGTCTCCGGGTCTCTACACTCACCATACGAAACACCGCAGCGTTAAGCTACTATTTGACGCTAATATTCATACAGTTACTTCAATATTACAGACAAGCACTTTAATTTTATTTATATGAGGGGAAGGTCAAGAGTATTCTGATACCTAGACGTGCATGTATGAAGAAGATAATGAACCTGAAAGAAGCGAAAGAGGTATGTAAGGATCGTGACACTTGGCGATCTGTTCTCTCTGGCTACCCCGTTAGGGATTGTGTAAATAAAGTAAATAAGTATGTGCATAAAATCTCCAATACGCACTCTTCAATAGATGTTATTTATATATAGATGTGGTGTACAACGAAAATTTAAATGACACGAAACAATTTCTATTGTTCCTGATATGGCTCTGGCTAATGCCGTTTTAGATAAAGGCTTACCTCCCTTCCTGTCTCTGAAAACTGTCAGTTTCACTTGTTATAGCTGGTTTTCAATACCGATGTTACGAAACTCTCAATTCAATTCTAGCGTGCATTCCTCAACAGGCGGAGTTTCAAGGATAATACAAATAATTTCAAATGCACTGTCTATTGAAATAATGTTAATGACACATTTCCTTAAAATTTCTTCTAGTTAACATATTGTACTATATTCAAGGAACGTTGTGTTCTCCGTCACTAGTTGTATTATATACAAAAACCCAATTTAATAAAAAAAAGATACATTGTCACAACAAACTTCGTTTGGCAACTTAATCATCATCATCATTACAGTCCTTCACTAGTCTCCATTATTCATCATAATTCTTCCCCAAGGAATACCAACCACAAAACACGGTCCCGAATCACCTGAATCCATCAACTTCCTGCATACCTTACCGACGTACCTAAATTAGTAATTAGGTCGTCCTTTGTTTACCGGTACAAAGCTGCCAATCGAGAACCTTTTTTCCCTAATGGTTGTCGATTTTTCGGTTATATGGTCAGCCCATTGTCACTTCAGGTTACTAATCTCTTGGACTATGTCGATTGCTCTGATTTTACTGCGAAAATCCTCATTTCGAATTTTATTATAACCCTCCCCATACCTCACTTATCGTATTTTTTTTTATTTAGCCGGCATACATGACATGTCCATATCAGTTTCTATGATTTACAGTCGGTTGCGGAAAGTTAACCATTAGTATCTCATTAAGTAGTGAAACATGCTAACGCTAATGAAAACATTAATTTAATAATGTTGCATAAAACAGCTTAAGGCATAATTAGTAGTCCAATAACTAATGACTATATTAAACTACTGGAGACCAGCCCCACGTCGTCTGGATAGGATCCATTAATGTGGCGTTATTATCGCGATTTAATATTTATCGTTTTTTTTTTTTTTTTGGATAAAACATAACTTAGATCAATCCGGCATTTCTCTCTATCTGTACAGAGTTTCATTAAAATCGGCTCGCCCATAGAATACTATAATACATACTTAAGGCTCGCCATTTCGAAGATCACCCTTAATTAAATTTTAAAAAGTGGTTATTCATGTCATGCAATCATGCATGCAAATAACTCTTTCAGCTGAAAAGAAGGCAGTTCTTATATTACAGACAAACACTTCTATTATATGTATATATATATATATATATATAATATTTTTATAGATACTGCCTACAGAGCAACACGAGCTACCGGACCGAAGGGAAGGAACCATAGCGTGTTCCACATTTTTTGCGGGGGCAATCTGCGCAGACAAATATGATCGTCTGTCATTACGAAACTCACACATCTATCGATATAAAACACAAAAAAATGTTTCTACCTATGTCCGTTGTGGATTTTGAAACCATTCAACCGATATGCTCCAAAGCGGTTTCATTAAATATGCAATAATACGAAGATGGTCTTAGAACACTAAAACAATGCATTAGACACTACTGGTTTTAACGTCTGAAAAAAATTGGGTGTAACAGGTGAACGGAATAGAACCCTATTTATATGGCACTGTTATTTTACAATTTTTTTGCTTTTACTTTAACATTTTATGAAATTTATCTATCAATAAATGTCTACTACTAAGTTCTAATTGGGTTTGTATTATTTGAATTTGTATAGTTTTATATCGATTTATTTATTTAGTTCATAATTTTGGTTTTAATTTTTTAATACCGAAATTTATTTTCAAATTAATGGTATTTATTGATTCTACTACTGCATAGGCTTCTATTCCGTCACCTGTTACACCCTATTTGTCTCAGACAGTAAAAAATCATAAAAAAATTAACAATTTTTTTTTTTCAAATAAATAAACAAAATGTTTTATTTTTAGCGTAGTAGAACAAGCTACTACTACTACGCCAAAAACGCTATCCGCAGTAACAATACTATAAAGTAACAATTTGACACACACAAATCCGAACCAACACGACCGTCAATATTATAATTTTTAAGATTAAAAAGAAGTAATATAGAAGAAGAAATATTCCGATTAAAGACTCCTTAGATACGAAAGGTAAAGTTATCTTTTTGTAAATTTGACGTGGCAGTTCTCTTTTTGCAGCTGAAGACCGAACAATTCGGTACTTTTGTAGGACATCGACGACACAGCTGCGCAACTATATTTATTCAAGTGAGGAGTGTAGCTGCAATTAGTTTTATTGTACACATAGGACCGCGTAGATTTATACTTTGACCTTCGATCAACAATACCAACTAGATGTCGAGTCGGCGCAAGAAATCCATCTCAGTAAATAAAAGCTCACATGAGACGTGAGCTCTTATTTCGTTTAGTTCACTTGAAACACAGCCAATGTAAACACGTTTCACAATGCCGCAATGTGTATTTAAAAGTTGAAAGTATAATGGTCGAAAAAGTAATTTAACGGCCGGAGTGTCTTCTTGAACTTGAGTGGAAGAGGATGCACGGATCAAATGTTTTCTCTCCGCATAATCACGGAGAAGCTTCTGAGTGTTAACCAGAAGATTTTCTGTGCTTTTGTGGATCTGGAGAAAGCATTTGATAAGGTTATAAGGAAGAAAATGTGGGAACTGTTGCCGGAATATGGTGTGGACGGTCGATTGTTAAGGGCTGTGCAGTCACTTTACTATGACTGTAAAGCCTGTGTGCGGGTAGGGGCCATAACCTGTAACCCATGTTTAGCGTCCAAGCGGGCGTAAAACAGGGTTGTGTCATGTGTTCCTGGCTGTTCATACTGTATCTCGACAGCTGTTTACAGAAGCTGAAAAATAGCTGTTTGGGTGTGAAATTGGGTGACATTAAAGTTAATTGTCTGCTGTATGCTGATGATGCAGTGCTTATTGCACCATCAGAAGCAGAACTGCAGGCATTAGTCACGTGTATGAAAGAGGAATGTGAAATTAAAGGTCTCCGTTTGAATGCTAATAAAACTAAGGTTCTGGTATTTGAAAAGGACGAAGAGAGAACGAAATGTGAAATATGGGTAAATCAGGAATGTCTAGAACAGGTAAATGAAATTGTATACTCGGGGAGTGCTTTCAGCCGGGATGGAAGA
The DNA here is from genome assembly GCA_907164705.1 of Parnassius apollo. Lineage (NCBI taxonomy): Eukaryota > Metazoa > Arthropoda > Insecta > Lepidoptera > Papilionidae > Parnassius > Parnassius apollo. Next base: position 7,482,618 of record CAJQZP010000610.1, read on the forward strand.
TGTGATTTAGATGTGGACAGGCGTGTCGCTGCCGGGAACAAAGTCAATGGTGCCCTGAATGCGTTAGTCAAAAGGCAAGGCGTAGTGAAGAGTACACGCCTTGCAATACATAACGCAGTGTTGGTGCCGACTTTGTTATATGGCAGCGAAACCTGGGTATGCCAGAAGAAGCATAAAAGCAAGTTGAATGCAGTGGAGATGCGATCTCTTCGTAAAATGTGCGGCGTTACCATAGCCGACCGAAAGCGAAACGAAGAGATTCGCAATATGGCAGGATTGAAAGATGACCTTATCACAAAAATTGATAGGGGCGTACTCCGATGGTTTGGGCACGTTGAGCGAATGAGGGAAGACCGAATGGTGAAGAATATATATAGCGCGAAAGTAAATATTAAAAGGTGTCGAGGTAGACCGAGACTAGCTTTCGAAGACCATGTGAGCAAATTACTCGAAGAGGGGAAGGTCAAGAGTACTCAGATACCTAGACGTGCATGTATGAAGAAGTTAATGTACATGAAAGAAGCGAGAGGTATGTAAGGATCGTGACACTTGGCGATCTGTTCTCTCTGGCTACCCCGTTAGGGATTGTGCGTGAAGATAAGTAACTAAGTAAGTAAGTGTCTTACTTTCGGTAATTACATGTATAATATGTTATATTTTAAGCTCTAAACTAACAAATAATATCATATTTGAAACAAAATTACCGATCATAACCACCCCTACGTTACGTTTTGCCAATATTGACCAATACACGCGCAAACATTTGTGAAACAGAACATGGACGCATGAAGTGATTTGTATTGTAATAAATTTTAATAATTTGTTACCAAAACTTTAAATAATGGTAATATCTACTTTTGTCTTTGTTTGTGTAATTCCAATAAATACTTGGATTTTTTTAGCTTTCCTAGCTTTCTTCCCCGGTCGAGCCGACCCATTAGTGCTACAACTATACTACTAATATAAAAGCAGCATGGCTCTACTACGTTTTAAAAGTATGCAATGAGCGATCTTATTGCTGACAGCAATTTCTTTCAGACAACCAATAAATGGACAGGATTACATGAAGATGACAGGAGTAGGGCAAATTGGTGTGATAAAAAAGAATACACACACACACACACACAATATATATATATATATATATATATATATATTGAATTAGTTAATTAAATGCAATCAACATACTACAGGCTAGTGTGGAAAGTATGTATATCATCAATCATAAATGCCTAAAACATAAAAATAATTTTAATTAAACTTATGATCATATTATAAATTATTTTAGTGTTCAACGCGACTCAATACTTCCTGGACCAAATTTGAAGAAGAAAACAGAAACATAACAAAATGACGTAGCTCGCAAGGCAATAACGGGAAAAAGAACTTTATTTGTTACACGTTAAGATTGATTTCACACTGAAGGTTATTTAATTTATGCCTTTTCATTTCCAAGTGATAGGAGTACAGCAGAAGTCCATTAATCCGGCATCCAACAGTCCGGAATGTCCGATAGTCCGGCATCGCTCTTTGGTTTTCGGTTTTCACCAAAAGTGGCTATTAAAAAGGCTAACTAGCTACAGTGCTTCAGAAATTATTGATTTCCATATCATTAGAAATAAATTTCTAATGATATGGAAATCATGATGATATGGATATACTAAACGCCAAGAGTCAAGAAAACAAAAAAACATTCGTGACTTTTTTAAATCTAAGTGAAATATGTTTTACAGTACGTGTATGAAATGTAAAATAAACTTTGTTGTTTGTCACATTATGTATATGAAATGAAAAATAAACTTTGTTGTATGTACATACATACATATTTGCATACTGTATTTGTAGTTTAATTATTAACCTAATTGTTCTTATAATTACCGCCCGATAGACCGGAATTTTCGGTAGTCCGGCACCGAGCCGGTTCCGAACGTGCCGGATTATCGGACTTCTACTGTAGTGTATAGCTTTGTTCTTTTTTGTGACAAATTATCTTAAGATTTGTGACTTTATTACTAGATGCGATGGTTGTAATTAGGTTCAACGTAAAACTATTTTAATTTTTTGTCTCATTTCTTTAGTAAACAAATGTAGCTGTTTAAGTTTATATTAACGTGGACAGTATTTAGCTATGATTTTGTACGTGATCTACCGTTACCTAGTTGGTATTGTTGATCGATCGAAGACTTTGACAGAGGCGAACCGGCATATGGCTACTCTCCTCCGATCCGCCGGTTACCCGCATTACTCTATGATGTTGCCATATAATAAAACGTATACAATTGCAACATTGAATTGAAAGAACATCAGTAAAAATTTGTCGTTTTTGAACTGTCTTCTGTAACTGTCACAGAGTAAAGCATATGTTGATGTTTAATAAAACTAATTTTACAGATTTTATCGCGATTAATTTCACTTTATTTATAATTCCCAGCGTTTTGAATATTTTTAATTAATTTGATTCTATGCGTAGAATTCGCTCAAATATAAGAAATCATGTACTATTTGATGCTTTTGTCAGTTTCTTCAATTAAATTGGTTTGTTGGGACAAATACTTATTATTTGGTTACTGTAAACAAAGTTTGTATTAATATGAAGCACAGTTGATGTTTTGTATAAAACAATTTCTCAGTCCAAACATGGACATCGCCTTTTCCAAGCACCAAAGCATCTCCCTATAGAGTTTAGAGCTAAAATGTGGCTTCTGTTGTAATAAGCCTTTTTTGAGAATTTTAGAAAATACAGGAATGGAGCCAGAACCAGAATATTTTTTATTGCAATACCCACTGTCTCCTATTAAGAAATAATTTCTACGTCATCTAATTTCAAAATCTGCGTACAAGTGTAAATTAATATTACGCAATCATGCAGGTAGACTACTGACCCAGGCTAACGACCTATATCACTCATTTTTAGAAATGCTTTACCGAGTACTTGAATATTAATGAAAAGTAACATTTTCTGAGCCTACACATAGGTGTACTGATTTACATAGGTGACTATAGTTCTGATAGTAGAGGAGATGATATGTACTATTATTTAATGTACGTACAGACTAAAGCGCGTGTTATTCTAAATCGTAATTAATCGAAATCCGTCAAATTTGTAAAAGCCTTCTGCTATTCGTCTCCTTTTTTCTCTATTGGACATTTTGTACAAGTAGTACTTTAATTTAGCTATGTCAGGGTTTTACCTTTTGGCAAAAAGTAGATTTGTGTACTTATATTGTTAGGTCACCAACCACCACCTGAAAAGAGCCTTAAATGAGGACCCTCAAGAATATGAAGAGTTGAGTTTCTCCATAAACAGCTTTTTTTACGGTGATTAGCTCTTATCTCACCAATTCAAAATTTAAAGGACAGCTTTTAAAATGCTAATCCGGAAATCCTCGTTACGATATTGGTAAAATAATTAATTCTACCTGAGATGCGAAGATGATGAAGTATTGACCGATGAATATTGTCATTCTGATTTTCCATGTCCAACCAACAATAATGAACAGACCTTTTAATTTACGCTGTTACAGAACAGTATAAACAAAAAATTAATATACCGACAAATGACGTTTTGTGCATACAAAATTCCTTAAATAGCGGTTTACAGAAGAAAGTAACATTTCATTATTAAAATTAAAACATTAAATATTAGATGTTTTGTGCAACAGTTTAATGGAAGATTAGTCCCTATTTTCCGTCTTAAAATTTAAAGACACAATTTCTGCAACCGAGTATTGGTATCTGAAACGTCCGAATACATTATCTTAAATAGGCACTAATTCACTCATAGTTTGTTGTACTTTGAGGAATTTCTTGAATTACCATCACAGGGAAAATTGCGTATCGGAAACGCGAAGGGAAACACAATTTTATCTCTGGCCTCGCTCTGAATCTGAATAGAAAGCCACATAATTTACATAATAATGATTCCCAACGCTTTCATATCATGCAGTTCTAGCCAAATGCTCGATGATATACGAGTACGTAGCATTAGCTTCTAAGTTTCATTAGAAAATTTATAATAACACTCGGGATGTTTGGCAAATATATAAGTTTACAATGTTACTTTGCAACCGAAGAATTAAACAAGTTACCATGTTGCAAAGTAACAAATGAACAGAACTGAGCATTTCCACATTAACTATAAGAAGCATATATATAGATGCATAACAATATTAATTTAGTGCTTAAAATAAAAACTAAGCTTACTGTCTAATTTAATGTTAAAATTATTGGGTTATTAACAAATATACAAACCGACTTTACTTATCATCGGATCTAAATTAAATTTATTTGAGATAACTGTGAAATAAAGAACAGCAAAGCAAAATCTGTTAACTAACTTCAGAGATATCGTGTTACTTTAATTTAAGAAAACGAGCACAGACGATTTGATAATGTTGTACGTTTTTTTTTATAAATCAGTTTAAAATGGGAGAAGTGAAGAGTGCACGCCTTGCAATACATAACGCAGTGTTGGTACCGACTTTGTTATATGGCAGCGAAACCTGGGTATACCAGAAGAAGCATAAAAGCAAGTTGAATGCAGTGGAGATGCGATCTCTTCGTAAAATGTGTGGCGTTACCATAGCCGACCGAAAGCGAAACGAAGAGATTCGCAATACGTCAGGATTGAAAGATGACCTTATCACAAAAATTGATAGGGGCGTACTCCAATGGTTTGGGCACGTTGAACGAATGAGTGAAGACCGAATGGTGAAGAAAATATATAGAGCGAAAGTAAATATTAAAAGGTGTCGAGGTAGACCGAGACTAACTTTCGAAGACCATGTGAGCAAATTGCTCGAAGAGGGGAGGGTCAAGAGTACTCGGATACCTAGACGTGCATGTATGAAGAAGTTAATGAACCTGAAAGAAGCGAAAGAGGTATGTAAGGATCGTGACACTTGGCGATCTGTTCTCTCTGGCTACCCCGTTAGGGATTGTGCGTGAAGATAAGTAAGTAAGTAAGTAAGTTTAAAATGGGCAGTTCTTCTCTTATTAATTGAAAACAATATTTATACCTAACCACCACGGTATAGCAGCACAAGTGAATCCATTACTCCGATACTGTATAACGGAATAAACATCTCAAAACTGACGAGGTCAAAATCTTGTGGTCGGTGTTTGCGGATACCAATAATGTTAATTACCGCAAATCCTGCCAATCTCCTCTAAAATACAAGCTCAAACTAGGAAAACAAAGAAAGAAAGAGAAAAATTAATAAATATTTACAGGCGAGAAGTCTTCCGTAATCACAGGCTGTTGCAAAGCAAGTCAAGACAACTAAAGGCAGTCGAAAGAAACGTCGGGAATTAACGACAATTTAAAATGAAAAGCGATGAAACCGTAAGACTAGTTTGATTAATGTTTTAAATATTATTTGTGTAGTCTAGTCGGTTAATCTTCGAAATGATTACTAACGCAGCTTAGAACATTTGCTAAAACATCAATTGGTGAGCAAGCTCTCGCAAATGTATTAAGACCTTCCTGAAATTTTTGTGAAATTTTATTTATAAAACAATTTTTTTGGTAACACAACATTTTAATAAGTTCAATAAAATCTTTAAATAACAAAAACATGCTGAAAACATTGTTAAAAACAAATCAATTGATAACCGTCGGTTGAGAACTGATATGTTGAATGCCAAATGCATAAAATTATTATTAAACGAAGAAATATAAATAGAACCATACAATTCCTAGATAGAAATCATATTACTGAGAATCGATAGCGAGCGGGTGGCCGGGCTCAGCGCAACTCCAACCGCGTTTTGTACGGAACATGCTCACGGCAATTACAAACATATCGCACGGGATATCAGAACAGCAATTGCGTGCAATCAGTAGTAGTTTAAATTGGAGGTATAGAGACAGCTAGATATTAATATTCGAATAATAAAATCAAACGAATTATTAGGATTTGTCATAATCGCGAATCTGCGATCGTAAAAAGTCTTACGATAGTTGGTGGGAGTATTAAATACGGTTAGCGATATGGCGGTATAAAATTTAACATACAGTAGTAATATATCCAGACCGGCAACTAGTAGCATAATAGATGTGAGACATCTCTTACTGCAATTAATAATCCATCAGGCAGAGAGTCATGTACAGCATTGACCCGTTCTGCCTCACAGAGAAAGAAACGAATACCTTAGTTCAATTTATTTTTCATCATTATTTTCAGCCCACACCAATGCACCCTTTGCTAGCCTCTTCTTGTAAACAAGGTTTGTCATAATCGATAAGTGACAGGTGGGTTATCGATCGCAGTACCTTTCTTACACCTCAGTCCGGGTCATTTACACTTAGCTTACACTGCTGGCCTACAGATGATGACACCTGCAGTCTACTGGGGGCAAGAGAATTCTCTGTTATTTTCCTAATAGCCTCTTATAAACCCGTGATGGAATGATTTAATGGATTTTCTTACTCCACCACCCGACGTAAAAATTTTAAAATGATTAACGTATTACAAATAAAATCACCACAAAAAATGACGAAGATTAATTACTTACTTATTGGAACTTGCGTATCACAAATCTAACCCTAATTTCATAAACAGCTTAGCCCTTAAGCGTAAAGTGGCCAAGCTTTGAGTGTCGTATAAAATAACATTTAGTGTACAAATAAAAACAACACAACAAATGACGGAGATTAATTATTAATATTGGAACTTGTGTATCACATATCTAACCCTAATTTCATAAACAGCTTAGCCCTTAAGCGTAAAGTGGGCAAGCTTTTAGTGTCGTATAAAATAATATTTAGTGTACAAATATAATCAACACAACAAATGACGGAGATTAATTATTAATATTGGAACTTGTGTATCACATATCTAACCCTAATTTCATGAACAGCTTAGCCCTTAAGCGTAAAGTGGCCAAGCTTTGAGTGTCGTATAAAATAATATTTAGTGTACAAATAAAAACAACACAACAAATGACGGAGATTAATTATTAATATTGAAACTTGTGTATCACATATCTAACCCTAATTTCATAAACAGCTTAGCCCTTAAGCGTAAAGTGGCCAAGCTTTGAGTGTCGTATAAAATAATATTTAGTGTACAAATAAAATCAACACAACAAATGACGGAGATTAATTATTAATATTGGAACTTGTGTATCACATATCTAACCCTAATTTCATAAACAGCTTAGCCCTTAAGCGTAAAGTGGGCAAGCTTTGAGTGTCGTATAAAATAATATTTAGTGTACAAATAAAATCAACACAACAAATGACGGAGATTAATTATTAATATTGGAACTTGTGTATCACATATCTAACCCTAATTTCATAAACAGCTTAGCCCTCAAGCGTAAAGTGGCCAAGCTTTTAGTGTCGTATAAAATAATATTTAGTGTACAAATAAAATCAACACAACAAATGACGGAGATTAATTATTAATATTGGAACTTGTGTATCACATATCTAACCCTAATTTCATAAACAGCTTAGCCCTTAAGCGTAAAGTGGCCAAGCTTTTAGTGTCGTATAAAATAATATTTAGTGTACAAATAAAATCAACACAACAAATGACGGAGATTAATTATTAATATTGGAACTTGTGTATCACATATCTAACCCTAATTTCATAAACAGCTTAGCCCTTAAGCGTAAAGTGGCCAAGCTTTGAGTGTCGTATAAAATAATATTTAGTGTACAAATAAAATCAACACAACAAATGACGGAGATTAATTATTAATATTGGAACTTGTGTATCACATATCTAACCCTAATTTCATAAACAGCTTAGCCCTTAAGCGTAAAGTGGCCAAGCTTTGAGTGTCGTATAAAATAATATTTAGTGTACAAATAAAATCAACACAACAAATGACGGAGATTAATTATTAATATTGGAACTTGTGTATCACAAATCTAACCCTAATTTCATAAACAGCTTAGCCCTTAAGCGTAAAGTGGCCAAGCTTTGAGTGTCGTATAAAATAATATTTAGAGTGTAGGCAATCGTTACAGTTACCGCCTGTCGAAGTCTACTACTGACCATAGACAACATAAATTGTCTCGTAGGGGGTACATTTACCATTGTTGCGTTGCCAAGCGCGTTGGAAACCACCGGTTCAGTTTGTCTCCGTCGCATACGACACCCATGGGCAGATATAGAGTAGAGGATATTCTTATTTAGAGGATATTACTACACGGTCAGTGTGGGCAAGAATGGGGGACTAGACTTACATTAAGTTTTAATCTTGTTAATATGTACAATATGTCCTATGATGATAAGTTCTAAAATTCAGACAAAGCCACAGGAAAAATTTCTCATTGTGTGTTTGTTTGATTGTGAATGAATCATCATTGCAGCCCTTCACAAGTCAACTGCTAAACATGGGCCTTTCCAAGGTATGCTACAAAGCACGGGCCTAAGCCACCTGCATCCATCGACTCCCTGCATGTCTTACCAGGTCGTCACTCCATCTAGTGACAGGTCGCCTCACACTTCGCCTACCGGTACAAGGCCACCACTCAAGAACCTTTTTTCCTCAACGGTTTTCGGATCTACGAGCTATACGACCGGCCCATTGCCACTTCAGCTTGCTAATCCATTTGTCGGTCACTCTGGTTCTACTGCGGATATCCTCTTTCTAAGTTTATCATGCAGAGAAAACCAGCTACATAGCTCGCTGAGCGATGAAGGACCACAGATCCATAAGTCATAACTAGCAACACGCACTAGATGTACAATCTCGTTTTCTAGTTTTGAGGTATACCTGTCGAGAAGATGTATCGCAATTTCCCGAACGATGCCCAACCGAGTTGAATCCGTCGATTGACCTCTAGGTCGAAGTCGGACTTAGGTACCTAATCTGACTATTTGTCTCTGTAGTTTAGTGCTCCTAATAACGAACGGCATAGGTTTGACTTGAACGTTACAGATGATTTTTGTTTTGTTCGTTCTAAGACCAATCTATAAACGACAAACTCGTGGAAACTATCCATGCGGTCGGAGGTAAGTTCTGCAAGACCCATCGCAGAAGAACACAAAAACTCACCGACCACACTCTTAATTTCATGGCTGTTAGATTGGAAATGATGCTGCAATCTTCAGCAGATTTGACTGCATACAGGCAACTGAACAGATAGGTCCAAATGCATGCGGCGGAACTTACGCAACTTCAATAGGGCTTGTATTGAAAAAGCGATCGAGGGGACCAGGGCTCCAAAGTCCTTGCCAGAGATCTGTCTGCCAGAAAGAGCCAACTGTTTTTTTTTTTTTTTTTTTTTTTTGTTTTTTTTTTTTTATAGAAGAGGGGGCAAACGAGCATGTGGCTCACCTGATGTTAAGTGACTACCGCCGCCCATGATCAACCGCAACACCAGGGGAATTGCAGGTGCGTTGCCGGCCCTTTAGAAAGGAGTAAGCTCTTTTCTTGAAGGTCCCCAGGTCGTATCGGTCCGGAAAAATCACCGGTGGTAAATTATTCCACAAAGAGGTTGTACGCGGAAGAAAACTCCTTTTGAAACGTACAGTGGTGGACCGCCAAGCATCCAGATTGTGTGGATGGTATCGGGACGTTTGCCGTGTAGTGCGTTCACGAAATTTGGCGGCTGGGATTAATCCGAACAATTCCTCAGAGCACTCCCCGTGATAGATGCGATAAAATACGCAAAGAGATGCAACATCTCTTCGCAGCGCCAGTGAATCGAGCCGATCGGAAAGCACTCGGTCGTCGATGATTCGAGCCGCTCTGCGCTGGACGCGGTCAAGTGGAAGGAGCTGGTACTGGGGAGCCCCAGCCCAGAGATGGGAACAGTATTCCATGAGCGGCCGAACCTGCGCCTTGTAAAGTTGTAGGCGGTGTGCCGGCATGAAATACTGTCCCGCTCTGCTGAGCACGCCAAGCTTTTTAGAGGCCAATTTGGCCTTCCCTTCCAAGTGACCACGAAACTGCACGTCACTCGATATGTCGACGCCGAGAATTCCGATACTGGCTGAGGCAACAAGGGGAGTGCCTTGAAACTGAGGGGATACGACAAAGGGGTTCTTTTTAGCGGTTAACGCGCAAACTTGTGTCTTCTGGGGGTTAAACTGGACTAGATTTAGTCGCCCCCAATCCGAGACTCTGTCCAGCAGAGACTCGACTTCAGACACAAGTTTGTCCCGGCACTCAGAGACGTTTTCCCGAGAAATATTGGCTCGGCCGGTGTAAAGAGAAGTGTCGAAGCTGAAGACCAAATGTGGCAGCATCGTTTCCGGGACCTCTGTGATTTTGAGTGAGATTGAGAGGTTCTATGAGCAGCTGTACACATCATCGTTGGAGCCACACGAGAGTAAGTCTTATCCGACAGTATTCGGTTAATATTCCAAACGTCAGTATGAGCGAGATGAGAATGGCTTTCCACCTTAAAAACCAGTAAGTCCCCAGGCGAAGATGGAATTACAGAGGAGCTACTGAAAGTGGGTGGAAAACCGGTACTTAAATGTCCTTCAGAAGTTCATAATTCCGTCCTCCATGCTGGGACTACTTTGGAGACGTGGAAATGCGGTGGTCTTGTTTGGCAAGATAGGCGACAAAGCTCTCTTGAAGAAGTACACACCGATTTCCCTTCTGAGCCTCATTTACTTGCTGTGTTCGTGAGTTATTACGAATGGTCTACAGGCAGACTCGACGATTCTTAGCCTCCCGAACAGGCCAGTTTCCGAAAAGGCTTTAAGCACCATATACCACATACATACCCTTCGGCAAATTGTACAGAAGGCCCAGGAGTACAATCTGCCACTATGTCTTGCGTACGTGGACTATGAAAAAGCCTTCGATTCCGTCGAAATTTTGACGGTGCTCCCACTACCGCTAAAAAGAACCCCTTTGTCGTATCTTCTCAGTTTGAAGGCACTCCCCTTGCTGCCTCAGCTAGCATCAGAATCCTCGGCGTCGACATATCGAATAGTGTGCAGTTTTGTGGTCACTTGGAGGGCACCCCAGTACAAGCTCCTTCCACTTGACCGCATCCAGCGCAGAGCGATTCTAATCGTCGACGACCTTCTTTCTGATCGGCTCGATTCACTGACGCTGCGTAGGGATGTTACATCCCTTTGCATTTTCTATCGAATCTACCACGGAGTGTTCTGAGGAATTGTACGGATTAGTTCCAGCCGCCAAATTTTACGAACGCACATCGCGTCAAAATTCACGATACCATTCTCACCCTCTGGATGCTTGGCGGTCCACCATTGTGCATTTTACTAGGAGTTTTCTTCCTCGTACAACCTCTCTGTGGAATTGTTTACCACCGGCGACTTTTCAAGAAAAGAGTTTACTCCTTTCTAAAAGGCCGGCAGATACGTTGCCGGCCTTTTAGAAAGAAGGTTTTTTCCCTGGTGTTGCGGTTGTTCATGGGCGGCGGTAGTCACTTACCATCAAATGAGCCGCATGCTCATTTGCCCACCCTTTTATAAAAAAGTCCCTTCAGTGGTGCCAAGTTGGCTGTCGGTATATCAAAGTTCTAGTGTTTGTACAGTAAGGCTACGATTAAACGACTACGATTTATATCCTCACAAAAGAACACCGATTCCTACCAATGCTGATTTGCCAGGCTATTGAAATTTTAAAAAAATCCTAATTTCAATAGACAAGTTGGCTGATCGCTATTATCTGCTTGGGATCCTTAATTAATACAATTCAATAAGCTTCGATAAGCTTGCTGCAAGACTTCAAACTCGTTCAATTCTCTAAGCCTTCAATATTGTAAGCTCGTTCTGCTTAGATAGGACCAAAAATTAATGTTCAAAAGCGGAAGGTAGCCCGGGCTTACTATGACATTGGGACGTCAAATACCTCAGCGGTGACCATAAGTGCTGTAAAGCACCCCGAAGTACCGAATTAAAAATAAGTTAATTTAAACGCGATAATCCCGTGTAGTGGCGGTGTAAGTGTGTAGATTTACTATCGCATATCGTCTGGTGAAAGTCGTTAGATGTGACAGAGGGAAACGGAAACCGGAGATTGGCAGCAGCATCTTTCTGATAATTAATTAAAAAAATACGTTGCCCATCCACCTGCCGTACAATCGCCTGCCGAGCGTGGCAACTATCATTATCCTCCCCCCCCCCCCCATCAGGCATACAGGCATTCTATGGGAGAGGCCTTTGTTCAGCAGTGGACTCTTACAGGCTGTGATGGATGAATGGAAAATCCGTAAAATTAGTTTCATTCAACATCAAGTATCCCTGTAAATATAAGAAATCATTATAAGTACATCACTTATTAACAAAACTTTCCCTACGGCGATATCGCTAATTTTACAAGATCTTAATACATACTGCCTTTTAAAATATTCACAACTGAACATTTTCGTTCAGCAATCAATAATTGTAAGTATATTTAATTTACTTTTATAAAGTACTAGCGATCTAGTAGATCTAGTGATTTCTGGATCTCACTCACCGGGTCCAAATGTGAATATAAACCATCTAGGGGCCCATTTAAACACACAAAAAAAAGGCATCAAAATCGGTTATATTGTTTCAAAGTCTATGGCGGACATAGGCAGAAATATTGTTTGTGTTTTATATAGACAGGATGATAACACATATAAGCAATTAATTAAAAATTATGACAAACCTGCTCATAATATGTTTGGATAAGTGACAGCTTTTAGCGACATTTATCAAGAATGTCAACATAGTTCATGCTACACGTGATCGTTACGTGAGGTCTTGTTCAATAATCCACCCACGCAAGTGATTAACAGATACAGCTGTGCTTTATACTGATACAAAGCATATTAAATATAAATACTTAAGTTTCATAACAGTAACAGGCGTCTAAAAGGTAATAAAATGACAAATGGGATTATTAGAATAATTCTCTTGATGTAATACTTCAAACGAGCTATTCTTATTAATTATAATTGGTTTCACGGAAACGGTTTAGGCGTACATTACACGCTCACGCAGGCATCAATAAATTCCATCAATCATGATTGATAAAAAACGGATGTTGACTTATAGGTGTACATTTCGCGCTCATGCAGGTGTCAATCACTGCATTTCACGGTAGGTTATTCGTCAATCACAACCGCGATTGTTGTAAAACTGACAGCCTGCATGAGCGTGTAATGTACGCCTTAAACGATTTGGATAAAAATATTTTATTTGCTTATTTAGATAGGTGGTGTCATTATTGCCATTTCTTTTCTAACGTCGGACAAAGTTAGGTCGCTTCGTTAGGTACTTAATATTTATATTTCAGTGTTTTAACGTATAACTCAGTTACGCATGAAAGGATGAACATTGATGATTTGACAAAAAGATTCAGGACAGAGAATACCCCTTTATTCCAATGACAAAAAGCTATCCAAATTAAACTTTTCTTAGCAAATTTCAAGGGCGAAGCTTTGTGCTAGCTAATAAAAAATTCCATAAAAGCTAAATTTAATATTAAACTTTGGAAGTACCCAGAATAACTTTTTGCCTTTCAGTACAGTTTCAGTAGTCTTTCGGAGAACCTTATTCATTCAAAAACTTTAATTGTGTTTGAAATAAACTTTGAGTGTCGTTACAAATTACAACACAGTCAATATAAATTTTCTCAGAGTTAAAGATTTTGTAGAATCCAAAAAGTAATTAGAAGCAATAATCTAATATATAAACAAGATTTTAATGCAGACATGTAAAAAATCGTCTAAGGCGCTCCTTTAATAAAAGTCGTAAGCATTAAGAATCGAGATATATAATACAAGTATAAAGATATATTATAAATAAATAAACAAATATCTACGAGTATGTTCATGAGCAAACCACGTTTGCTTTGAATCAAATTTTAAAACAACAAAACAAAATCGTTGGTAAAGAAATTATGTTGTTTTTCAAATAATTAAGGGTTTTTTCTAAAAGTATTTACGTCTCACAATAACTGCAGTATATGTATTAACTGTTCGCAGTTTCTTGTAACTGCTTATTTATTTATTTATTATTTTATATTTAAAACAGGAAAACTAACAGCTATTAATTAACTCTAAACCTATTAAAAGCTTTCACAAATGAGTAATCGGTTTAGGTAAATACATACAATCCATGAGATAAGAAATATAAGTTGCACGTTTATTATATTAATTAATTAGATTTAAAAATTCAAGTGTGTATGGTTACTGAACATAGATGTTATCAATTTACAAATAGTAGTACCACTAGTACAAAAAAGATCATCCTTATCAGTTCTTAAAAAATCTGTTAAATTAATTACATGGTCTTATAAAGAATGAGTCTCACCTGTAATTTGATCTACATAAAGATACATGGGATTGTAATAAAGCAATGAACGGGAGGGTACAGAGACATGCAATCTTTTTTAATAAATGAGGACAGTCTAAACGATTTTGAGCAATTTTACTTAGTAAGACCAGGTCAGCTGGTTCAAATAAACTAAAAACATAGCGCTAGTTTGCAGCGCAAGGTATGGAGACGAGAACACTGCAATTCTTAGCCTTCGTTAGGTATATGAAATATAGAGACTACTTATCAAATGATTTTTTTTAATAGTTTCAATTTTAGTAATGTATATTTTATATTGAGGATTCCATACTTGTCACACATATTCGGGATGGTTACGAACAAGAGAACGGAATTTGTAACGGAAGTCCTAATAATAAAACCAAAAGCCTTATATGCTTTATTAACGATATCTAACAGCGTTACTTATTTTATCACATGTAACATTTGACAGTTGTTACATGTGATAAAATAAGTAACGCCGAGGTTCCTTATTTTATCACATGTAACAACTGTCAAACTTTTGAGTCTATATGAAAAATTTAGTATATCGCGCTTCCGCCTGAAAGATATAGAATAATACTTCAAAAAAGATTAAATCAAACTTGTTAGGGATACAATAATTATATAACTTAACACCATCATTTTGTAGGAGATTAACATCAGAACAATTGTTAACTAAGTACTCTAAAACTTTCTTGTCATCGGCGAAGAGCAAAAAATCCGAGTTCGAAAAGCATTCAGCAATATTGTTGATATGATAAAGAGCAGAGGGCCAAGTAATGTACCTTGAGAAACGCCAGAAAGGACACCTTTCCATCAAAATGTAAATCTGTTTAAAATTTCCGCTTGTGATCTGTTTGAAATATAGGATGTAAACCATCTTAACAGATCGCCCCTGATACCAGCAGCAGCTAATTTTTGCAAGAATATAGAATAAGTCTATGCGATCAAATGCTTTGCTATAGTCCGTGAAAATAGCATCGATTTGGTTTCCTTTACCCATGTCATGAATAATAAAATCCGAAATCCGTGAACAGTAAAAGGTTAGATGTGGTTGATCTTTTCTTAAGAAAACCATGCTGTTGAGGTATAAAGGTGTGTTGGATATAACTGATTATTACAATTATTTCAAATACTTTGGCGATTACATTTAATTTTAAGATAGGTCGATATTGCTTTTAGCACCTTTTTATGAATGGGAGTTATAAATGCAGATTTCCATCTTGCATGCATAGAATCCTCAGAAATGGATCTTTTAAAATTAAAATCTCCATTTCTGATCATCCATTTTTATTATTAAAATAATTGGTAAAAGTTTAGATATAGTTTGGGCACACTTAGGAAAATAGACAGATGCTTGTAAGGACCAGCTGATTTTTTAAATCAAATAATTTCAACCGCCTTTTTAACTAACAAAAATTAATTTCGATTAAAGAGATATCATTAACAGTTATGGGAGCTATATTATTTTATTTTACGGTTGAGTTACTAGATAGAAGGTAGTTAGAATTAAAATATTGAGCAAAGAGATTACTAATATCTTCTCCTATTCGCAGATATTATACCGGAGTACGTACATTAGCGTACATATACATTTAAGAATGACTTTTTAAGCTATCTTCAAGATTACTAATGTAATTGCCATAAAGATCTTATTCTATTCTCTTTACTCTTTCACTCAACATGATGAATGTATTTTTATCACCTATATATATACCATTTTTTACTATAATTAATTTTATAAGCGCACGCTTAAACCATGGTGGATACTTCCTATTGCATTTATAAAGCGATTTTCTTATCCAATTGCTTTTTAAACTTTCCGATTTTTATTTACGTCGACGGATAATCTGCAAGGACCTCGTATTCATAATAATTGGCGATTAAGCGAACTGAGTACTGATTGTTGTTTTTTTATTCTTAGCGTTAGCAACTTGTTAGACAAGGACAGCTGGGTCGATATTTCTACTTTCAAATGTGTCAAACAAAAACAAACATGATGTTTTTCCCTTAGAGTATAAATTTGTAATAAGTAATGATATATCTCAAGTACACAATCCAGTATTTACGAAATATTTAAAATCTATGGTTTTCACAGAAATAAGGGTATAAGAGCTTTCGGTAAGTTTGCTAAAACAACAAGACAAAAATAATAAATATATATTAGATAATGCAAGACACCTAATCTCCCTCCTCTACCATCTTTATCCTTATATACCTTAATTTTACCCTTTGGACCAAGATAAAATTCCTCGCAGATCGTAATTATATCTTTTCCTTTAAATAATATTAGGTGCAACTCTGCTTGACTTGAAAATAAAAATCAGCTAAGAACAGTAAGAAGCTAGTGTGCATACACATTGCCCCCGTAAATATAATTTTTGTAAAATACACGGAGATTTGTACTAAAAACGAGCGCGGTGAAATTCACGAACAGACCTTTGAGACATGGGTTTTATGAACAAAATATACTTAAACTAAATTCTGCACCTTATTTACTAGGTGGTAGGGACACCAGTCTCTCTGTCTAGAAGTTGATCTAGGTAGGTACTACTTTTGTAAATATTTCTGACGCCAGAAGTCTGAAGCGTATAGAGAGACTATATTTATAGGCTGTGTAGCAGTCCATCTTAGTTGTCATAGGTGACAACGCATTCTGTAGCCTTCTTTATTTTAAGTTGGTTACAGGTGTCCATTGGCCGCAGTAGCCACTTACCATCATATGAACGGTAAGTTCGATTATCACATTAGTTTTATTGAAAAAATATCTTTTCAAAATTAAAATACTTGAACCTTTGACTCCGAACATTTGAAATAATCTACGTTTGTATGTAAATTGTTTTCAATTTTTCACATTTCTTATACTTGTCTTACGTATTTACCCATCCCTTTTTTTTGTTTCAAATACAGTATTTGACTCAAAGAAGCGCTGAAATAAGTGTTTAAATACGGACATTGCCAGGCCACTGTCAAATCAAACTTATTTATTTCGTTCTCGACGCATATCGACAAGGAAAAAAGCCTTGAGCTTCAGCGGTGAGCGTTCGCCGAAGAGGCATCCGTGAATGACAAACCAACTCTTATTACTGCAATTACAGTATCCTGAGTGGAGCGGTCGCTCAAAATGTATTTCCGCGCCGCTATATTTCACACCCTCGTCCAACGCTCTTCCATAAGTATATATAAGAACCCTTTTAATAAATTATAACAAAGAACCCACTTTTACGTCATGTTGACACATTTAAAGTTCATATTGTCTTGATTTTTCAGACACCATACTCTTTATAAAGATTATCAATAATTTCACAAAAACGCTAAGCGACAAAACACGTTAATTAATTCGCGTTCCACTGATAGCGATGTACCACATAGTTTCATGATGCGCTCATAAGATAGCAACTTTTATCTGCCCCATACTTAAAATAACAGGTCGACGAGGAAACATATTTTATAATATCATTATATGGGAATGTTATATTTTTATTTCAACATCACTTAATTATTTAAACCGCAAGCGGTTGCAGCGGTTTAAATTGTTATAATAACAATTAACGATAAGGAAAGAATCAGGGTGACGCTCTTATTTTAAATAAGCAATAATTAGCATTTTTTAAACAGTCCTTTCAAATGATCATCACTATACTCTGCAGTAGCGTGCGAATATCTCAAAATCAAACATCCAACAATATTCTGATTTATAAACTTTATTAGGCCAGTTCATACAAGTTTCGTTCAATAAATTTGTATTGTTTTAGAAATGTAAATCACAAAGATAGACAGATATCGAACGAAAAAGCTATTCATTAACTATTCTTGAATCAAATGCACACTTAGTGCTTATTTCTTTTCGTATTACTATTAAATCCATGTAAAGGCTAATGATAACATATAAAAGTGAATTTGTTCTCTCATCTGTTGGTTAGTTGAGCGATTTATCTTGTCCTTGTTATTCAAAATATTTGTCTAGTTTAAAGACAACCCATGAAATGAGAAAGGAGTAATGGAATATTTTGCATGTCTAGTACCAGACTAATGTAACATCCCATCAAAAACATGAAAATATGAAAAGGGGGCCCAAGTACGGTACAAATGACGTCAGAGATTGTCTTGTGGCTTTGCCAATACAAGACTTGAGGTCTGGCAGGATCTATAGGAATGCACACACTTTTAGAACTGCTTGCGAACTTGGCCTTGATTTCACATTTATTTTTGAGTGGAGTATCATTAATTTTTGATCAACTTTATCTTTTTATTAATCCAAATGACATGACCTTCAATGATTTTTCTTACTTTTATGATTGAACTTTACAGTTTTACTTCTTTAATTTAAGCTGTAATGTAGACAATGTTATTGGTGCAGCCAGTTTCAAATACAGTATTTGGTACTAGCCGCACCAATAAATTAGTCGCCTATTTTTTGATGGTTACAATAAATCCTGATGTACTCGTAATTTGCTCATGTCAAGCAGAGGAATATTAAAGCTGATAAAGAAGGGGGAAAAGACGGGCTGAAGATTTAATAAAAATAGCAGGAAAAGGTAACTAAAAACAATGATTAAAAGAGATTGAGGAAGCTTTCACCTAAATGGGGACAGTATAAGTAACTTGAACACATAATCCTACTTATCGTAATTCTATACACTAATAGACTAAAACACATTCGCAGTAAATGTAAATTGGTATGGTCAAATTAAACTTGAAGAATAAAGAAGACGAAGTAGGAGAATAGTGCTTTCATATTACATTTATAGAATGTACCCAGTGTATAATTTTTTACAGCTTCTGGGAGAAGCTGCAGTCTCTGTCCTGGTTAGATTCACTCAGTCACCCCTTACAATATTCATGGAACGATATGGAGTAGTGTATATTTTTACATCGCCATTGCATGGTCAAAGTATTAAAAGAACTTTTATGTTCTCCACAACCAAACATCAGAAGAGTATGGTGAACGTTCTGCATACATCAATATGCCACCAATAAGGTCAAAAGTGCTTCTTATCATAACCCACTAAACGGTTAACTAAACCACACCCATTGTAGGGAGCTATTACCGTAAGGATTAGGAATAACTTTGCATGTAATGTATTCTGCTAAGTATACACTTCAAAATTTTCAGACAATGTGCCCAAAAAGGCACGCAAATCATTCTTCGTCACAACTCTCACTAAGCCATACCATTACCTGGTACCTAATTAGGATATAATATTCTGGTGAATATTGTGTAAAAGAAAATAAAGCATACAACTTTTCAGTAAGAATTTGTTGATTTTTATCATCGTTAGAAGGAGAACTTCAGTCAGATCAATATCAACAGATAACAGAATGATATTACTATCAGTATTGACAATGTGTATTAACACACCTTTTACAAGATTAGTAACTGCAGCGCCAGACATCTCACACCGTTGATGTTGTAGCTGGTCTGGATATTTTATATCAAGTTTTTTTTTTATAGGATAAGGGTGACAAACAAGTACACAGACCACCTGATGATAAATGGTTGCTGTAACCCATACACATCTACATTCATCTTCGATTACAAATCAAAAAGCAGATGCATTTTCACCCATGAAGGACTAAGATGTAATGCCTCATTTCCAGTAAAAAGGGTCTCTGGTTCTCTACACACATCGTACGAAAAACAGCAGCGTTAAGCTGCAATTTTAAGCTGGTATTCTATGAAAGTGTGGTCCTTTGCTGGTCGAGCCGACCCATTCGTACTACAACTATGCTACTAATATAGGTGCAGCAAGGCTCTACTTACACCAGCCATTAAAAACAGATTCTCCTATATCACAACCACATGACAGAGGAATGATTATGGCAAATCAGTTTAAGTCAGAAGAACATTATGTTCAACAGTGGACTCTTGCAGGTTGATCACAATAGTGGTTGTGGGCTAATTATAAAGACACATCAAAATAGTGATTGATCCATCCTAAAGACAATATTGCTTTGTTCACAATGTCTTAACTTACAAACTGATTAGACTACAATATAAATACAGCAATTAAATTTTACCTTAATTAAGGTGTAGATGATTCTAGAGATGAGAGATAATGTCTATCACAAGTTTACCACAACACTCTTACAAGTGGTAAAATTCAAAAATTGGTAGAAATTACTTCAATATAAATAAAATGAGAACATTATCAATGTAGTTGAAATCAATTAAATATACAATAGAAGCATTAGCTTTCAAATAAAAAAATAATCATATTGCTCAACTACAAAAAAGTTCTGAGGTAGTACTCTTAACACTAGAGACACACGCACCCTTAAATACTCCTTGAGCGCACGCGCGGGCTACATGTGTAGACCAGTTACGGATCAATTATTTCTCTAAATAAGACAAAACAATGAGGAAAACACAGCATACAGTTACTAAACATCTTTATTTTTATCAAAATCAACAAAATTTTGATTCCTAAATATAATTTGAAACTTAAACATAAACCTCTTAAAAATCAGCAAATATTTGGAAGGGTTGAGATCTCTTAGTCTTATTTTCATTTAGGAACGTAATATTTATCATTTAAGGCGTTTTTTTGGCCTAATTGAGTTGATAATCAAAGTAAGGGGTAAAAAGTTATTGTTATTATTATTATTATTCAGGACACACAACTGCCTGATGTTCGTTACAACTATGCCTCATACATTTGTTGCATTATTAGCGCATGCTACGGTCACGAGCCCTGCTGTAAAAACACATCAACCCAAAGGCATATTTTGTTGTAGGGGTTGTTCTGCCAATCTTAGAAGTAGTCTGCCTTTCAGTTTAATGCATCTGGGTATATTTTGGTGGGATATGCGACGCTCAATAGAAGGTCTTGCAAGATCAAATTCGACGTCTAGGAGGTATTGATGACGGATCACTTCCATTTGATGGGTATTCATCTGATATATCACCAAACTCTTTATGCCCACCATGTTTACAAAATTGTATAATATCGTAAGAGGCCATCGGTGACTGTTGCGATAAATGTCGTATTGTCTTCACATTTTATCAAAAATGTAGTACTCATGTGATTATAAAATGTGATGATTTCAGGTTTTCTAGCATAACCGGTTGCAGCATAAATTTTGTCATCATTGTGGAGGGTAGACAATAACAATACTCGCTCCAAATGTCGTCGTACTCATTATCCTCCAACAGCCATCTATGTATTTAGTCACACAATCTGGTCGAGTTACGTGCCATCTAAAAAGTGAACAAAACAGTATAAAGCTGCATGGAAAACCTACAAATACCAACAACAAACACTTAAAAATTTAATTAACAGTACGTTTTGTAGTAATACTGCAAGAAATGTGTCATATTTACCTCAATTTCACCACTTGCACACTAAACACTTAATTTCCTCCAATGCACGCGCGGGCTACAGGTGTAGCCCACCAACTTCAAGGAAGATTTTTGCGGACATCCTTGAGCCGTGGGAGTCAGCACGCTGCTGGCGGTAGCGGGGGGTAATACTTGAGGAATACACTAGACGATTACGCTGTAGCACGGCAAGTTAAGATGATATACGACAATATTACACGCTGGGTTACATATGTAGCCCGCGTGTGCACTCTAGTGTTAAAATAATACAGTTGAACACTGCCCACCTTTTTTTGAAGTCGGTTTAAAGGAAGATTATTCATACACAAATGTTAAACTTTTCTGATCTACTAAAACTTCTTATAACATATAAAATACTTCAAATCTTTTATATTAGGTAAAAAAAAGACTTAACACATCACCATAATTTACAGTTAATAAATGAAAGTTAAACCCAAAATCTAATTACACATCTAAGTCTATTTAATTTTCAAGAACTCACCTTAGGTACTCTTGCATGGACTCCTGTTCGTACATCTCTGATGGTAGCTATGTCCAGCATCTCTACTTCCATGTTCTGGTCAGTCCAAAACAAAAAGAAGCCCTTGGGATCAACACGTAGCGTAACAGGAAGACCAGCGCCAGAATCCTAAGGTAAAACACTCATTTTACCAAAATTTCTGATAAAATTAAACTTGAATTTGGTAAAGTTACTCAAGACTAAAATATATAAATCTAAAATATCTATAAACATCCGAAAAGTAAATTTATTAAGCACTTTTTAAACTTTTCAAAGTTACAAAATAAAAGAGATACTCGCCTCATCCCACTTAATAAATTTTTCTCCTTCTTGCAAAGCCTTTGGTACTTCAATTGGCTTCAAACTCACGTTTGCAGATTTTGTTGTGGTAGACATCGCGAATATTAAACACAATTAAATGGAAATAATAACACAGTTGCAGATAAAAACCGTCATCGTCCTTCCCGTGCACAATTTTATATATGAAATCTATGATAGAACGTTTATTAAAAGGCACAGCATCCAAATACAAATTCAATTAAACAATTTTAAATTTATAACACCTTACTGAAAACTGTATTCATAATAAACTCCGCTTATCCCCAGTAACTAACAAATAATAATTTATTCCACATATTCTCAACAAGACGGAACCAGACGGAACTGAAGAAGAAGAACTAGAGATGATCCGATGGTCGATATACATCGATGTATTAGAAAAACTCTCACCGCATCGAATTCTAACGATGTATTTTTAGCGCTGTAAGAGATTCGATGTATCGAAGTATTTCTTTGTTATTTCACGTTGTTATTTCTTTTGTTTGAAATTGTAGTTTTCTACAGTTCTTTAAGCTCGTATGAAGTTTTTCTCTAGGTCTTGTATGGTAACGCTCGCTGACAGAAAGAATTTTTATTTTATTATGAAGGTAGTCTTAATTATTGTCCATTTTAAAATTACTTTTAAATTTCATGGGATTATATGTAACTTCATATCTTATTAGTTTGTGGATAAGTCAAAGAAAGTATTAAGTTAGTTTAGCTAGAACCTCAACCGTTAAGAAAATTAAAAGTGTCATTAAATCATCACCCAGGTAAATAAGAGTAAATAAATAAATACTGCTTAAATATTTTTCACCATAGCGAAACTGAAATCTATTAAAGAGAAAATGAGAAAAATTTATTTTATTTTTGGGAAGGAAATACGAAATATGTTATCATTTCTAATAAGCTTTTTTAATTTAATTCAGCTATTAATCTTATGTTATCAGTATTATCAAAGGTTTTCTACTTAACCCATCTTTTCTTCTCTTTTGCATGTTACCACCATGATTATATTAAACTGTAAAACATTCGATAAGTTGTTAATATGGGTATATTTCATAGGTATTTTTTTAAGTATTTCCTTGTAACATCGATGTCATTGAGCGATATATTACATCGAAACAACATCGATATTTATTTTAAATGTACATCCATATGAAGTACCGAAATACCACCAATTAATAAATGTCAAAACCTATTTATTCGTTCGGAAACATATACCAAAAAGCCAAGTATTAAAATATTTTTTCTTTTATATATTCGATAGGTTCAAAAATTAAGGAATCTACAAATTTTCCCAAACAGTCATAATATTATATGATGAAACAACCGTGTAAGTAATAATTTATGAAACCATGGCATAGTCGGATTCATAATTTATATTTATAATATGTTCTTCTTCTTTTAATTAATGGCAATCTCATAGTAATGAAATCAGCAATTTTTTTAATTATAATTTTTTTCATAACTGGCTTTACGGCTCTGGGTTCTAGCCCTTCTGAGCCTATCATTTCTTTCGGAATCTTCATTTTATATTATTTTTCTTCACAATATGCTGATGCGTCACATTGAGAAGACCTTGGGAGATTTGGACGACAGCTCAACCTAGCGGACAGTTGATGACGACAGCCACTCAAGATCATGAGACGCCCAAATGATCAAAATTACTTGAGGTTTATATCAATATCAAAGCACTTGTTTCGTTGTTTTCTCGTAGTAGTTCACACGCGCAGAAACTTTATTCACAAAATCGCATCACTTTTACGAATCAAAGTCAACTTCAAACCATTATTCAAGCGACTAAACAGGAGCCGAGCAAACGTCTACGCCCATGTTCCCACCAGAACTCCCTATTTCAATTCTTCTTTCACAAACATAGAGTTATAATGGCTATCGACGTACCCTCAGAGTAATTACTAGCATAGAGAGTCTTAAAATAAGAACAAAATTCTTAAAGTCTTTACACAACATATTAGGGAAGGTTGCAAGTACGCCGACCAAGTGCCGATCCAAAATACTCGCAAGATTTCCAAGTATTTGAATATTCTCGCTCTGTCGGCACTCGACGCGATTCTTCTCCTCATTTATATTCTGTTACGGATCAATGTTCTATCAAGGCATATTACTTTAAAGGATTGGAAGTATTATTTTTTGTAATCGCGATTCTGCTTCTTATTTGTATTAATTTACGGATCAATGTTCTATGGAAGTATTTTCTGGCTGTAGGATTGTTGTTAAATACTCTTCTAGATCGTACTAAACTAAAAAAGTTTCTATTCGATCTTGAGAGATTTTATAGGTCGGAAGAAACTTTAATTTTCCTGACTCTACAAAATCGATTGCTGAAAAACCGATGAAACCAACTTTTTTTCGACTCTCTATCAAAGCTTGCTTGTTGTATTTTAAATTTTAAATATATTCACACACTTGATCACATTTAGTAACAACATCTTCAACATTATTTGCATTTAAGGCCTTCTAAAATCCGTAGCTGAGTAAATTTCTGGAGTAGAAATTTCAAACATGCTGTTTAAATGCTTTATAAAATCTGTTAATCCTCCACAATACCAATGCTGCACTTAGGCCTCCCACAAGGAATGCCACAAAGCACGGTCTTGATTTACCTGCATCCATCGACTTCCTGCATGTCTAACGAGGTTGTCACTCCATCTAGTGCGTGATCCCCTACACTTTGCCTACCGGTGTGAGGCTGCCATTCAAGAACCTTTTTCCTCATCGGTTGTCGCTTCTTCGAGCTATATGGCTGACCCATTGCCACTTCCGCTTACTAATCCGTTGAGCTGTGTCGGTTACTTTGATTCAACTACGGATATCTTCGTTTTTAAGTCTATCACGCAGAGAAAGTCCGATCATAGCCCTCTTCATAGCTCGCTGAGCGACTTTGAGGTTCCTCATATGGCCTGCAGTGAAGGATTCATTCTCAGATCCATAGGTGATCGATAGCAACACGCATTGGTTGTACAATCTAGTTTTGAGGTTTTGGGGTACGCCTGACGAGAAAATCTATCGTAATCTCCCGACCTCTGCCCAGCCGATGTAATTCCATTTTCACCCGGGGACTTCCCTTTTTAAGGTGCTGGAGAGTAATTCCAATCACACTCTGACTGACGTCCGGTATAGTATTGTATAAGACTTGCTCTAGCATTGTTAGTCACACTTGCATGTAGATCGAACGGTGATGTGTACAGCTACAGTTTACAGCCCATAGAACCTCTCAATGTTTCTAAAAATCTCAAATGTCCCGGAAAATGCTACCACATTTAATCTTCAGCTTCGATAGTTGGCTCTTTCTGGCAGACAGATCTCTGGCGAAGACTTTGGAGCCCTGGTTCCGCTCGATCGCCTCTTTAATACGAGCTGTATTGAAGTTGCGTAAGTCCCACTGCGTTTGGAGATCTGTCTGTTCAGTTGCCTGTACGCTATCAAATATGCTGAAGACTGCATATTCATCTCCTGTCTGATAGCCATGAGATTAAACGGTGATAGGAGAGTTATTGTGTACTTCTGTGACGGATCTTACAGAATTGAGCTCCGAAAGCGTGGGCAGTTTCCACTATCCTGCCATGCATGTCGTCCACTGTATTATATTCTTCAAGGCAATGAAAACGATTTTGTAACTCGAGCTGAAAGTTTTTGGGGCTTTGAATTAGAGCACAAGGGGTACGCAGCGTTGCCTTCATTAGATGAGACCTCTCCAACTTTACGTATAGATTCAGTGTGCCTCTCACCTTTCTGTGATCGCAGCTAGTTTTCACCCTCGCGATCACTGAGACATCACTGAACAGTTGTCGTCTGGTCGTCATAATGAAGTCAATCTAATATTTTGTCAAACCATCGGGGCTCAACCAGGTCCACTTTCTATGGGGCCGCTTTTGGAAGATAGAGTTCATCTTCATTCTCTTTATCAGATTAAATTAACGTGCATTGATTTATTTATGTATTATTCGAACCGGATTAATCAAAATCCCAAATTTTACTAAAATAATTTATCACTTAATTTTTAGTTCGCTAATGGCACATCAATAGCGGTGTCTATGGAATGATAAAATTGTAACAAACTTGTAAAAGAAAGAAGCTTAGAATAATCTAGCTATTTTATTTTGCATCACGTAAAGTGTTACCATCAGTGTAAAGAGTTCAACAACAAAATTTTTTTTTTAAGATTCTCTCTGTGCTAGTAGTTCATCATCATCATCATTGCAGCCCCTTCACAAGTACACCGCTGAACATTGGCCTCAACCAAAGAATGCCACAAAGCATGGTTCTGAGCCACCTACATTTATCGACTTACTGCATGTCGTACCAAGTCTTCTAATTACTCTGAGGAAAATGAGGGATAATGTGTAATGATGAGTTATAGACGGAACTTAACCGTTGACGTATTGTTGCTACTATTTTATCGTTCAAATAATGGTTTGAAATGGATTATCATACCTAAAATTAAAAGCGATTTTGTATGTTAAGTATGTGTGTACTGTGCACATGAATTATTTGTGAAAACGGTGAAATAAGTGCTTCGATGTTGATATAAACCTTAAATTATTTTAATCATTTAGGTGCCTTATGAACTTGAGGGACTATCATCATCGAATGTCCGCTGTGTTGATAAAAATCTTAATAAAAAAGTGTCATTATCTGCGCTAGTAGAAATGCGTCGTACTTGCAAAATCGAGTACCAGGGCTTCCAAGTACATCAAGCTTCAGATACCAGCGCCAAAAACCAGGGCACGAGATACTTTCAAGTATTTTATTTCTACATAGAAAATTGATTCGTACTTTTATACAAATAAGGAGTACAATCGCATATGCTTAATTAGTAAACTTCCAAGCCTTGTTGTATGAAAAATACTTGCATAGAACGTTGATCTGTAATTATATACAAATAAAGAACACAATCGCGTTTACATAAAAAAATCTTTTAAACCCTAAAACGTTCCGATTTTCAAGCCTTGTTGGAAGAAAAATACTTGCATAGAACCTTGATCCGTAACTTAATACAAATAAGAAGCAGAATCGAGTTTACAAAAAAATACTTCCAATCCTTTAAAGTAAGTATACCTTGATAGAAAATTATAAACATATTATAAATAACACAATTCAAATTAGGAGCAGAATCGCGTTGAGTGTTGATAGAGCAAGAATATTCAAATACTTGGAAGTCTTGCAAGTATTTTGGGTTGGCACTTAAATAAATCTAAGAAATATATTTTAAAGTTTCACATTAATCATTCTCAAGCCCACTCACACGATTTAAAATAACCTTTAACGTAAATCCAAAGAATTATGAAGTTATGTTTATTTTATTACAACATGTATTATTTTTTATTACTATACTCAAACAGATCTAAGATAATTATACGTTTTGACAGCTGTAACATTTATTGTACTTTCCTAGTAACAAATTCAGTTCAGTTCCAACTGAAAAAGCGGTACTTACAATATTCGATTTTTTAAATATATTGATATCGAATCCTTGGAGTCAGTAATCATTTAAAGTTGTATCTAGATTAATACTACAACAAAGTAGAAATAGAGGAAATACAAAGTTTATCAGTGTTTTCATATTGTTGTTATAAAGTTATATAGATTTAAGGAGACACTAGATTTAAAACAAAGTTATTTAATCACGACAACTTGTTAAGCTGTCGTCGTCATCATCCTTGTTTACATTAACTATTATAATTTTAAATAATGCTAGTTTTTACGGAATTTATCGCGTATATTTAACTTTTTAAATACCCGACGTTCCGAACGCTTTACAGCACTCGTGGTCACTGGCGGGACTGAGATGTTCAACGTCCAGATGTCATTGTTAACCGCGGTTACCATAGATTAAAATTTAACCATTTAAATTAATAAATTATAATTTATAAATAAATGATGCCTATGTTCGGCAGTGGACTTATTAGGCTGTATCAGTAACGGTAATTGTATGTAATGATAATGGTAACAGTAACATTCAAAATGAATGACACTTTCATAGTCGTCAATAACATTTTTTTTGTTTTTAAGCTATTACATAGCTTCTATCGCGGGCCTTGAGCACGGGGACCGAATCCAGAAATTCCGTAACGAAAAAAAACCTCACGCTCCCCACTCCGACGGGCACGGAGGTGTGGCTTGAAGGCCGTATAACGTCGTTTCTTTTCGGCAGTCTTCGACACGGTGTTTGTGTGCGTGCAAATAGACGTATTGTACGACTCTACGAAGCTCGCACGAATCGAGACGAGCTGCTACGAAATCGGACGAATACATAAGCAGCTGTTTATGAGAAAGTATATAGGTGTATAGGTATTTATGTACAACAGTGAATAGCTGTACTTGTAAAATTTGTGTATAAAGTGTTTTGAATATGAATGAACAAAGTGCATTTATTATTAATGAAGAAAGTCACGAAAAAATAGTGAAAGAAAATGAGTGAGTACTCTATATACATACATTTTATTATTATCACAAATGCAGTATTAATTTTGAATTGAAAACAATATTAACTTTTTATTTATTTAATAAAAGAAAAAAAAATTGTTTTCTTACCGGTCACCACGCTCAAAAAGTGTAACTTGAATTAATATCAAAGTAAGTAAAGTAAAATAAAATAAATAAAAAATAATTATAATTACATAAGTTGGTACAAAACGCTATGCAATAGCTTTACCGCGGCAGTCCCCGAGTGCCACACGTCTTTTCTTTATCACTTTGGCTCAGTGATCGCTTGTGTAGCAGTTGTATTTTCTACAAATCCTCCTCCAGTGGATCAAATGCAAATTGCTGGTGCAACTTTAGCACCTTTTCCTACGGGAACGTGTCACCTGTCCATTTTTCAATGGTAGTATAGTCATTAAGAACTATTAAAAAAAATTGACTGCCGATACAAAAAATTGACAAACGCAAAATAATTATTTAGAGACATGAATGTAATTAATAACGATTTTGAGGGAAATTAAATATATAACTATAGTCAACAAAAACTAAGAAATACCTTTTGACGTTTAACATTAATCATTCCGAAATAACTTTGCACAAGCGTACTCACACGATTTAAAATAACCTTTTACGTAAATCCGAAGAATTATGAAGTTATCTATATTTCATTACAACGTGTATAGTTTTTTATCAATTATTTATATTTGAATTTTTCAACCAAAACAAAACATTAAAAAATAACCAGTATTAAGGATATTGAACGACAAGTGAATGCAGGAAATAAAGTAAATGGGGCTCTACACTCTATTGTTAAAAGTCAGAATGTGTCAAAAAAGGTACGTATGGCAATTCACAATGCTGTATTGGTCCCTACTCTAACGTTTGGTAGTGAAAGTTGGGTGTGGCAGAAGAAGCACGAGAGTAGAATAAATGCAGTAGAAATGCGGTCGCTAAGGAGTATGTTAGGGCTGAATCTGAGTGACAGGGTGAGAAACTGTGTGATAAAAGAAGAGTGTAGTTTGCAAGATGATGCTGTGACCAGGATTAAGAAAGGAATGCTTCGGTGGTTTGGTCATGTAGAAAGAATGAATGCGGAAAGGCTGACAAAGCAAGTATATGTTGCAGAAGTGAATGGAAGAGTCGGAAAGGGACGTACTAGGCGGAAGTTTGTCGACCAAATTGGCGATATACTAAAAATGGGCCAAATTAAGAGTACCCTTAACCGACGAGCATGTATGCGTAGGTATATGGATGTGGAAGAGGCGAGAAAGGTATGTCAGGATCGTGCTAAATGGAAGTATGTAGTCTCTGCCTACCCCTCTGGGTGACAGGCGTGAGTGTTTATGTAACCACTATTAACTTTTTTACTTGACGTTATTTCAATGACATGTCGCTATGTATCCGTAGTGTTTGGATGATTAAAATTCATTGTTATGCGAATAATCGGAAAAATATTTAAATAATCGGTAAAAATATTCTAATAATCGAATCATTAATTTCTTTAATGTATCATTTGTTTAATTTAATTTTTATTTTGAAAATTCCTTTAATTACATGAATCATGAATAAAACATTTATTCATGATTCATGTAATAGGAAATGAATGTAATTTAATGAATCATGAATAAAACGTTTATTTTTTTCACTTTGTCAAAGTAAATTTAGGCGATGTATACGCGTTTATTACAAAATACCAGAAAATATACAAAATTTGACGTTAGTACACAAAGTTCAAAAACTTTATTAAACTAAGTTTGTATAAAAAGGGTTATTTTATTAATATTGAGGAATTTATGAATGATATGGGTGATCGCTACCAAGCTATTTCTAAATTATTTTGTGTTGTTAATCTTAACACGCATGATTGTAAGTTCTTTTTTTTTAACTAGTCCCGTTGGGTTTCTTGCTGGTTTTTCTCAGGACAAAGGTTTTTTTTTGCGAAATGATTACCAACTCTAAATAATCGATATCAATTTTTTTAAGAATCGAATAGTGTACGTTCCTATTTTTTCGTTGGCATGCTTATATATTATAATTATAGTGCAATAAGTCTGACAGCTGTCAAAATGTATTTCTTAGATTTGGTTGACTATAATTGCGATAAGGTAATATTCGTTGGCTAAACACCAAAAACACTGTACCGCAGACACGTACAGATGACACGTGCCCTTGAGAAAAGGTGGCGCCTCATAATAACTTCTCATTTAAGAACCGCTGGAGGAGAATTTGTAGAATACAACTACTTTACAAGGGATGACTGGTTCAAAGTGGTGGAAAATGCAAATTTTGAGTGATTCTGATATTAATCTACATTTTTTTAAATTCTTTTTTAATTTAGGGACTTACGTTATTTTTAACATGTCAGTCCCATTATACCTTATAACTAAATAACACTATTTCGTATAATAATATTACAATATTTTGTCGGTTATTAAAAAAATTGATATTCCATATATTTTGATTGAGTAGGTAGTAGGTATTGCACTTTTGTAGGAAACAGCAGATTTTTTTTAAATAACTGATAGTAAATTTGACCGCAGGAGGGTCCAGAATTATAAAATAAATATGTGGTTTAAAAGAATGTTAATTGTTTTGTTCCACCTTGTATAACGGACACAAAATAAATAGAGATGTAAAGAATGTGTTTAGATGTGTGCCTTAAGATTAATAAAAAATCATACTAATAAAATCAAGAAACATAAGAAATAATTTTATTATTTGTTTACAACCCTTGATTCAATCAATATCTGGATGTCGTGCTCTTAATATAGTATTTTTTTTTATTTCAAACAGCAGGATCACCCTACTATTTTTGAAGTCATAATTTTTTTTAGTATTTACTTTTCTTTTTTATTAACATTCATGTTAATAATAAAGAGTGGTTTTCAGGTCGAACCTTTTTGTGTGCCTAAGGAATGGCATAGATTTAGCCCCTAGGACATCGGCTACGCTAGATTTAGTCATTTGCTTATCCACAGCACCATATTTGGCTGCTAGCACTTCCGCTGCTCCAGATTTAGCCGCTAGTACCTCCGCTGTACCAGATTTAGCCGCTAGTACCTCCTCTACGCCAGATTTATCGGTATGGCTAGCTTCAGGTTCTATTATCGTTATTATCGTTATTATGATTTCAATTATAACATCTCATCGACTGAATTGAGACATGTCTCTCGCTTGATATTACTTTATACTTATATCTTATTATATTTGATTTCTGGTACACTCATTTGAAATGATAAAGAAATTAAAAGACAAATGTCAAAAACAGTTCATGAAGATAAAGAGACTTAATAAAAAAGTTAAAAGACAGAAGAAAAAAATTGCTCATTTCTGTAATATTATCAAAGATTTAAACCAAAGAAATTTAGAATTCCATAAAGTTATTTTAAGGGGTTTGCTGTACAATTTGTTTATTTTTTATTTTCACTATTTAAAATTTGATAATTTATTTTTCTTTGTTGTTGAGTAAGATTCTTTGAATTTGATTTGTTAGTGTATAATATAGGCTTTTAATTTTGATTGTAAACATATCTGTGTTTGATTTGTTGCGTACAATGATATAGTTTTTTTTTTGTTTTAATATAGATTTTATAATAGATTTAAGTGGGTAATAGTTTGTCTTAGAAGTTTAATTTAGTGTGTATTGTTTTTCGCAATTTTCTTATACTAATTAAGAATCCAAATTTGTGGACTCAGTAACAATAACCCGAAAATCCAGACATTTTCAAAATTCTTCCGATCTGGCATTCCTATCCCGTGTCACTTTCACTAGATCAAAAGCCCAGCTTTGTAAAATATAACAAAATTTTATTTTATTTTCTTGTTTATTTATCCTTTAAATCCCTACACTATAAAAAATTGTTATATTTAATAAGTATTCACACATTTTAACATTTTAACTTATAACAAAATTAAAGTAAAAAACCAATTAAAAATCCTATTAAAACCATTTTATTTTACTTTAATAAAATTATTGATAACTTTTAATTAAAACCCACAATCATCAGAATGTTAAAAAAGCTAGGTGTAGAAAAATAACCATCAAAAATAGTAATTACTAGCTTCTACTTGCGATCAAGCGAGAAATTTATTGTTCCCCCGATTAATATCCCGTCGCATCGCATTACCTGCCCGCGCTATCACTTCGTTTGCGTTCAACATTGTTTCTAACGTTTTTTCTTTTTGCTTAGCTTCTAAGGGTCGTAACGTGATGTTACATAGCTTAGGCTATAGCATTTCTCAAGAATTGGAATTGGGCTTGTGGCGTAACTCGCTTCACTTAGACCTACGCAAATCCGCCACGCTCATGAAGATTAAGCCACACGCTTTTATCACGCCACAACCAGGGAACAATGCAAATCATCGATAAGATAAGACACCGCACCTTCAACGGAACGCGAGAATGTGCGACATTCATTCCGCCTGCAACCGCCATAGTAACAAGACGCGACGCGCTACTTATATCAAATAACTTACATTGTTCTCGTAATTAATTTCATCTTGTAAATTTGTTGTAGTAAAAGTTGTTTGTTACATAGAAATAACATTACTTCATTCGAGTCAGTTAATTCTTATTCCTGCCCTTCATTAGTATTCGATTATTTACAATATAACGTATTCAAACACAATATTTTGTGTGGTCTTCACATCGGCCCCACATTTGAATACAACGTTGGGGCGTGGCCCCACAATTGGTGAGCCGCGTTTAGATTGGTGAACCCCACAATTGGTGACCTGTCGACAAACCCGAAATAACGGTAAATTGAGCTACGCATCGTACGGTATCAACGATTTAGCTTCAAAACAACGTAGTGATAACAAAGGATAGGGTGTGGTCCAAGTCAACAAGGTGAGCGTATCATTATTTTTTTTATTTTGATATTGTGCTATGATGGACGAACCGAGTGTAGTCAACGTCACCGATCAGAAAGATTTAACTCCCGCAGAAATTTTGAGGGTTGGTGTTAGAGTACCCCAATTCCTGGCCGATGAGCCTGCCTTATGGTTCGCACAAATTGAAGGCCAGTTCCTATTGTCCAGGATCACGAATGACGAGACAAAATTCTACTACGTAGCCGCGCAACTAGAACCTCCATACGCTAGGGAAGTTAAGGATATTATTACTAACCCACCTAGAACCGATAAGTACCTAACATTGAAAACGGAACTAATACGTCATCTTTCAGTATCGCAGGAGAAGCGCCTCCAGCAATTGCTCAACCGCGAAGAGCTTGGAGATCGGAAACCATCGCAGTTCTTACGCCACCTGCAGAATCTAGCCGGAGTATCTGCAGCATCAGACGTCATTAAAACATTATGGTCGGGTCGTTTACCCATTAATGTACAAACTGTGATTGCTTCTCAGATAACAGACTTAACGTTAGAGAAAATAGCCGAACTCGCAGACAGTGAGTACGAGATCGCGCCAGTGAGCCCTCAAGTTGCCAGCACATCTACTAGGACGCCGGAAAACCGTGACACTATGGCCAGGCAGATAATTAACCTAACGAGGCAAGTAGCACTTCTCACTACTCAACAGGCAAAAACGTTCCCGCTCACACTCAAGATCGCGATCCAACTCAAAGAAGCACATACAAGGTGGAAAACTTACAGGGGGATCTCAAGAAATGGCCAGCGACTGCCCCTCATCAACAGGCCGTCTATTCATCTCTGATCGGACATCAAAAATGCAGTTCCTCTTGGACACTGGTTCAGACCTGTGTGTTTTTCCCCGGTCAGTAGTCAAGACGGTCGGCTATAAATCAAGGTATGACCTCATAGCTGCTAACAACACAATCATACACACCTATGGACCGATAACGCTACACCTCAATCTAGGATTGAGACGGAATTTCACATGGAATTTCACAATAGCCGATGTGACACGACCGATCATCGGAGTTGACTTCCTCAGCTACTACAATTTACTCGTCGACTGTAGGAATCAACGATTAGTTGACAATGTCACTACTCTCTCGGTTAACGCCGTAGCGCGCACATCAGCGGAGGACATCGCTTCGGTGAAGTCAGTCACCGGAGAAACCGAATTTGACCAAAATACTGCGTGAATTCCCCGAGATAACTCGCCCACTAGGTATGCACTTACCATGCAAACATAACACTCTGCGCCACATCAGGACAACTCCAGGACCAGGTAGCCAGTAAGCCTCGAGGCCTGGATCCACTTCGCATGCAAGCTGCGAAGCAGTTCTCAGACCTGCTCGCCAGCGGCATAGCCAGACCAACGGAAAGCGCTTGTTCTTCTCCTCTGCACATGGTAAAAAAAAAGATGATAGTTGGAGACCTTGTGGAGACTACAGAGCACTGAACAATCGAACTCTACCTGATCGATATCCCATCCGTCATATCCACGACTTCTCACATCAACTTACAGGCTGTTCTATCTTTTCTACCATTGACGTAGTCAAGGCGTACAATCAGATTGCTGTCAATCCAGATGACATCATGAAAACGGCAATCACGACTCCATTTGTATTGTACGAATTCCCGTTCATGAACTATGGCTTAAGAAACTCAGCACAAACCTTCCAAAGGTTCAATGACGCGGTGTTGCAAGGACTCGATTTCTGCTACGGATACATAGATGACGTCTTATTATTTTAGTCATCCATCCAAGAGCACAAGAACCATCTGCGGCAACTCTTCGAATGCCTAAAGCAGTACGGCGTAGTGGTAAACACTGCCAAGTGTACACTTGGCCAACCAGAAATCACGTTCCTGGGTTACCACGTGTCAGCTGCAGGTACTAAACCACTTGAGTCCAAAGTCGAAACTATCAGGCGATACCCCGCTCCAAAAACCATCAAAGAACTAAGACATTTCTTAGGCATGCTAAACTTTTACCGTCGCTTTATTCCCAACGCAGCCCAACTTGAAGCACCGCTGAATGACGTTTTCAGTGGCTCAAAAATCAAGGGGTCTCATTCAATAGACGTGACTCCGCAATTACATCGAGCATTCAAAGACTGTAAGGAATCGCTATCTCAAGCAACTCTTCTTGCTCATCCCGACCCAGCTGCAGAACTAGCAATAGTGACAGACGCATCTGAGACTGCCATAGGCGCCGTCCTTCAACAACGTAAAGGTAAGGATTGGCAACCACTTGCTTTCTACTCTCATAAGCTCAGCGACGCACAGAGGAAGTACAGCCCCTACGACAGAGAGCTGTTGCATGTGTACGAAGCCATCAATTACTTCCGTCACATGGTTGAGGCCAGAATATTTACGATATTCACCGACCATAAGCCTCTCACCTTCGCTTTCTCAAAAAGCAAAGACAAATGCACTCCTAGACAGTTCAGACACCTTGACTACATTGCTCAGTTTACAACAAACCTGAGATACCTACCTGGTAAGGAAAACTTAGTAGCTGACGTACTTTCTAGAGTCGAGGAGATCACTACAGCTGTGGACTACGATGATCTTGCACGAGCTCAGGACAAAGATCCCGAACTGCAAAATCTACGTCTTCGTGGCTCTGCACTGCAACTGAAAAGGATCAACACGTTAAACGGTAATTTACCTGTCTATTGCGACACTTCTATGCAACCGCCACGACCTTAGTACATTACTCCTTCGTTCAGAAAACAAGTTTTTGAGACACTGCACAGCTTACACCATCCAGGAAGATCAGCTACTGTGCGATTGGTCTCCAAAGATACGTATGCCAGATACGCAAAGATTGTAGACAGTGGTCAAGACAATGCTTGTCATACCAAAAGAGCAAAATAACCCCTCATACCATTTCCCACCTTCATCCTTCCTCACTCCTTCGTCGAGATTTTCCCATATCCACCTCGACATCGTAGAGCCCCCTAACTCTGTCTTCTGGTTACAGATATTGCCTTACCGTCCTCGACCGATTCACGCGATGGCCTGAGGCATACCCCATGGTGGACATCACGGCGGAGACCTGCGCAGCCGGTCTAGTGTCCGGCTGGATAGTCCGATTCGGCTGTCCTGCACTGGTGACTACAGACCGCGGACGCCAGTTCGAGAGTCACCTCTTCAAGGCTCTCACGAAGTTGGTTGGTGCGCATCACCTGCGCACAACCGCCTATCATCCAGCTGCAAACGGCATCATCGAGCGACTTCATCGTCAACTCAAGGCGGCAATCATGTGCCACACATCATCACAGTGGACGGAAGCCCTTCCACTGGTTCTATTGGGCATACGCAACTCGCGGAAAGAGGATCTACAAACTTCGCCTGCAGAATTGGTATATGGTCAAACTCTCAGCTTGCCAGGCCAATACCTATCTCAAATAGACGACTACACCACGGCAGACGTCACAGAGTACGTAACACGTCTACGATCCTGCATGGCGAAACTCACTCCCAAGCAAACAGCATAACACACCAGCACTACAACGCCATTCTACATACCATGTGACCTCCGCACATCCTCTCACGTCTTTCTACGCTGAGATCACGCCAGAAGCCCACTCGAACCACCCTACGATGGACCCTTCAAAGTACTAGACAGGCAAACCAAGTACTTCACCATAGAAATAAGGGGTAAGAAAAACACCGTCTCTGTGGACAGACTTAAACCAGCTTACATGGCCAAAGAAACTAAAGAACCGGAACCCAAAGTCTCCGGAACCAGCCATCAACAAGGAGAAAATCACGCGCAGTGGCCGAAAAGTAAGATTTACGGATTACTATCGACCGTAATTACGGTCTGGCCAGGGGGAATATGTGGCGTAACTCGCTTAATTTAGACCTACGCAAATCCGCCACGCTCATGAAGATTAAGCCACACACTTATATCACGCCACAACCAGGGAACAATGCAAATCATCGATAAGATAAGACACCGCACCTTCAACGGAACGCGAGAATGTGCGACATTCATTCCGCCTGCAACCGGCATAGTAACAGGACGCGACGCGCTACTTATATCAATAACTTACATTGTTCTCGTAATTAATTTCATCTTGTAAATTTGTTGTAGTAAAAGTTGTTTGTTACATAGAAATAACATTACTTCATTCGAGTCAGTTAATTCTTATTCCTGCCCTGCATTAGTATTCGATTATTTACAATATAACGTATTCGAACACAACATTGGGTGTGGTCTTCACATCGGTCCCACATTTGAATACAACGTTGGGGCGTGGCCCCACAATTGGTGGCCCCGCGTTTGAATTGGTGAACCTCACAAAAACGAAACGTTCCAAGATTACCCCTTCATACCAAATTTCATCCCGAGATCTGCCAATAATCTTTTTTATAAAATCCTCATAATCAAAAAATTGGGCTGCACCTTATATTCGTAAAGTGTAGGTATACACGTTTTTCTTGTATGATGCCAATTTATAGGTGAGACAAAAATAAATTGACTATAATTTATCATATCTTCATAAAATAGTAACGGTGTGATTTGACAAACTTCACTTTGCTAAACAACTTTGACAGTTCGTAGCGATCTAAGGAGTTTATAAGTCGGTTTAAGTGAGAAAAAAGGTGTTTTATGAGCTTGAGATTGGTGAATCTTGTTCAGTTCAGTTCTTAGAACAATTAAAAATTTTAACTAAATATGTTTAAAACTCATAAAGATTATTGTATAACATAAAACTACGTTATCGTCCTTTCTCACTCGAGGCCACGCTAATATATATATATGATATAAGTACTCCATGGGGTGTCGTAGTATACTCTTAGTAGTCTTTGGGCATTATCTATGGTCAGGAGTTTTGGCGGGAACTTGGCCGACGACGGACTGTCGCTCCTGTTTTGTCGCTTGAATAATGGTTTGAAGTAGATTTTAATTCATAAAAGTGATGTGATTTAGTGAATTAATTGTTTGCGCGTGTGAACTATTAGAGAAAACGACGAAACAAGTGTTTTGATGTTGATATAAACCTCAAGTTAATTTGATCGCTTGGGCGCCTTATGAACTTGATTGGCTGTCGTCATCAACAGTTCGTTGGGTTGAGCTGTCGTCAAAATCTTCCAAAAACTTCGCAATGTGACGCATCAGCATATTGTGATAAAAAATAATTATATAAAATGAAGATTCTGAAAGAAATGATAGGCTAAGAAAGGCACTACCCAGAGCCGTAAAGCCAGTTAAAAAAATGTCTATGGTCAGACGTCAATGCCAACTGTCAGTGTCAGAGTAAGAGTAAGGAATAAGGATGTCATGTATCACTGACTTAAAAATTAAAATAGGGATGCTCGATGTTACAGTAACATCGATGATGACATCGATGCTGATATCGATAGCTTAACATCGATGTTCGATGTTTGTCCTACTCGACGAACGAAAATCGATGTTGGCCATTATCGATGTTATAGCACATTTAATTTTAGTACTATTTAGTAGGTTAAAATTATTAGAATAAAAAATTGGTTGTGTTGTTTATGGTTTATTATTAATGAAATTAAAAAAATAATAAAACATTTAGTGTGAAACAGTAATTCGAAAAATTGGAAATACTTAACAAATATTTAGTGAATTTGTTATATTTTTTGCCGATAATGGTATGCCGATGGTGGTAAATTATAATTTTGATATTTAAATGTTCCTATACAATTATAAATCTGGTATTAAAAAATTTACTATCCTTATTTACGATTTAGACGTAGGTTTTATATTAACTAATCATTATCTCGAAATAAAAAAAATTATTATAGAGGGAAAATTAACAAAGAACTTCACAAAAACAAAATAATAGACTTTCCGTCACCTTTGTTCACACAATGTTTAATCAAGCAACTCAAGCAGTAAGTATCCACAGCCATTTATAAAATGCACTGTAGAATGCAGTGAAATTGTCTACGCTCACGATCGCCCAGTAATTTATTTTCATAAACTCCAAGCAAACAATAAACTTGTTATCCCAAACTTAAAATAACAGCTAAATATAATTAAATTGTGTTGATTGCATAGTTTCAAAATTAATTGGGTATAGACATCAAGGAAAAAACAACTAATTTGAATATCAATTTATGTAGAATAGTTATTAGGCGACAACCGACAACGACACCACAATACCAAAGCGAAAGTAGTAACAACTGTGATATTACAGTTCATACTTAACAGGGAGTTTGACACAACATAATGATATTTCTTTAGGTGATCGATGCATTTAGGAATCCTTAATTATTCAATATTTTAAAGCTTTAATAGGATGAAAGTAGATGAAATATTTAGTTGATATTGATTTCGCGGGTTCGCGTGGTTCACGAGTTCTTATTAATCGATTATTGGTTCATTGACATCGATGTTTGACATGTGGCAATATCGATGTTTCGATGTTTAAGACATGGTAACATCGATGTTTTAATTTCTAACATCGATGATCATCGAAAATCCCTAAATTAAAAATCTATGTCATGGATGCTGCTGCGGTTGGGTTTTGACTTTTGAGGAAGTTGAACAAAATTTTGATTGAATTAGTAAAGTATTCAAAGTATAACAACTTTTGATTGAATCTATATTTAACAAAATTTAACTCTTTTTATCTTATGATATATGCTCTAACCTATGAAGTAAAATGTCTGAATCAGAAACAGTACCAGTAGATCGAGAAACAAAACTTGAAAACATTGCCAAAAAGCGGGTTAGGCATCGAAAGCGCCAATTATACGAAAACATATTAAAACAAATGGAATTTTACTTTAGTGATGCTAACTTGAGCAAAGATAGATATCTTAATGAGTTAATTAAAAATGATCCATACGTATCCGTTACCGAATTCTTGAAATTCAATAAAATACAATCTATGACACAAGATGTCAATGATATTGTAAAGGCTTTAACACATTCCACGTTCTTGAAACTCTCTGAAGACAAATTAAAGGTAAGTTTTTGAAACTGATTATAATAAGAAGCAAATTATCTATCCAGTGGTAATTTCTTATTTAATTTATGTCATTATTATCCGAATGAAGCGACCATCAAGGGTCGCCAGGGTAAAACTATAGCCATTCGGTACTTGCGTACGGGGATGAGAAGGGGCTGGGGGAATGGTTGGGTTCAGGGAAAGCCTTATATTTTATGTATAATGATTTTCATTCATCATTCATCATTACAGCCCTTCACTCATAACAAGGCCCCAACCCCCTAGAACCTTTTACCAACCGAACCCCCCCAACGCACTGGTTGTACAATCTAGTTTTTAGAGATTGAGGTATACCTGACGAAAATGATTTTTATTGTAAATTCTTAATATCATATTTTTACACAGGAATACTGATCCAAAGTTACTTCTGCAATGGCTTTGTTGCTGCGATTAGTGCAGCCCCTTCGCCATTGCATAGCAAATTGCAAGCGCAATCATACTCACCTCCTCAGATTTGGCTTATTGGTCACCTTCGGAGACCAGCCTCAGTTTTTACAACTTGCACAGGTGCCTGCAATTTGCTACAGCGGGCAGGGGCTGCTCTCCCTCTACACCTACGGCTTCATAAAACACTCTAGGCTTAGAGCAGACAAGAGTATGTGGAGGTGGGGTATGCTGATTCAGTTTTAGTACAGATTCAACCTATTTTATCTATAAAGTCAGGTTGCCCTGAACTCTGCTATGATTTAATCATAAACAATGTAATGTAAATTGTTATATTTTTGTTTTCTGAAAAACCTCTTAATTGTAATTGAATTTGTTATTTTTGAGTCCCATCTTAAGCGACAAATTGACTGTCTGGGTCCTAGTAATTAAATTCTTATGGGTATACCTGTGTTAAAAAAAGAAATTGACATATTTGTGTTTTGTCATATGCTATTTTTAGAGAAATTTATTTTTTGTCATAATTCAAAACGCATTTTCAAAAACCAAAAACATTGCAAAAATTTCAAGCTTTACCCTGACAAGCCTCCTAAATTGAAAACATAATTAAAATCAATGTTTATAGTCAATCAGTCAACAGTCCTTTTTCGTCTGTGTCTCACTAAACAGATAGATTATTTGCAATTGTGTTATGTATTAGTTTAGTTTAGTTTACGACGGGCTGTTTTCCGCAACTCCACATCTAAGCGCGTATTTTGCGTGTGGGCAGGAATAATATGCTTATTCGTGCCATGATATCTCCCCGAAGAAGCTCAGCAGTCCCTTGATGTTGCAAGCAACTTCGGGGAGCAATCCCGGCGTGCCGAGATGTTTAGCCCTGTATGAAGCGACTTCTGGGCATGTCAGCAACACGTGAGCCGCCATTTCTTCCTCTCCCATGCATGCCCTGCATAGGGGGCTGTCAGTAACACCTATGGTGAACAAATGTTTGTTAAAAGAGCCATGTCCTGTGATAGCACTTGTCACTATCCTGATCTGTGGCTTGTTCAGTCTCATTAGAACCTTGGTTAGACGACTGTTTATTTCAGGTAGGGCCTCCCTAGCTTGTAGGTGCGTGTAAATTATTGAAGTATCTACATACCAGTGAACAAATGTGGCCAAAGGGGATTGGTATTATTGGTTTCGGCCCTATAGTTGCTAGGGTCGATCCCCTTCTGACAAATTCATCTGCTGCATCGTTGCCTCTAGATCCACTGTGTCCCTTGATCCATTGCAGAGTCACATTATTGTGCTTACATACCTCATTCAATCGTTGATGGCACTCGTATATCAGTCCCGAGTTCGTCACATTGCAACTCAGAGCTTGTAGTACCACCATACTGTCGGTCAGTATTCTGATGGAGAAGTCTTTCACCTTCCTAGCATCTATTGCTATGGCCGCTTTGATGATACCCATGCATTCAGCCTGGAAGACTGTGTTGTGGGTACCCAGCGGTGTGCATATGTGGATATTAAGGTCTTCAGAGAAAGCCCCAGACCCCACACCTTCATTTGTCTTAGAGCCATCCGTGAAAACTTTGAGCTCTCTTGGACCCAATCCTTTCAGATGGTCAGTTTCCTTTCAATTGTATCCTGTAATTCTTATCGAATACAAATTATTTTGGAATCCTATCATACTTGGCTTGTAAGATAGGAATTTTTGAATAAATTCTATCGATTATATCTGTATGGGGGACTCTACTCTTACTTAAAAGATTTAGGGTCTTGAGTATAATGGCAGCTAAAGTTGCTTCTTGTTATATATGTAGATGAAGCAGTGTTAGCTCCAGCATAGCCTCCAAAGCTGCTGTTGGTGTAGTCCTTATGCAGCCCGTGGCAGCTATACAAGCTAATCTCTAGTAACGCTGAAGCTTTTGTATAGTGGTGGCTTCATTGGTTTTGGTCCACCATACCAGAGAGCCGTATGTGATCATGGGCCGAATTACAATTTTGTACAGCCACAGTATAATTTTTGGCGTTAAGCCCCATTGTTTGCAAATCATGTTACTGCATTGCCAGAAAGTTAAACTAGCTTTGCTGATTTTGTTTTCTATGTGTTTGTTCCAATTAAGTTTACTGTCCAAGGTAAGATCTAGGTATTTTACCTCAGAAGAAAGTTGGAGTTTTGTGCTGAAAAGACTTGGAAGATGATAGATGTGTTATGTATTATAATAAATATGATTTTGATTACATAATAAATATACATGTTATGGACAAATCTTGTAACCAAGTAACTTAACTCGCCGTTGGTTGCACCCCTTTCAGCGACATCAATGCTTGCTATGGATGAAAAATACTCAGATACAAAATTACGTATTTATCAAAGTTTATTGCTGTTTTTGTTATAAATATTTGATACAAATACTAAATATATATCCATAATCTTCATTAAACTAAGAAAACATATTTTGATGCATGTGTTATAGAAAAACTTCATATCATAAATTCTTACCAAAATATTATCTTGATTTTTAGTAATTTGCACAAAATCACAGAAAAAGTAACTTGTAATGTCTAAAATTAAAATTTGCTTTTTTTGTCTTAAAAAAATACTTATTTTTTTAACTTGACTACAATCACTAATATATGTCAATATGTTTCAAGTAATAAATGAACATCTAAATAACCTTATAAAAACTAAGAAAAAATTACTACTAGTCAGACTTATGCAAATAGGATTTTGATATTTTGAGTGATAATTACTTAATTTTTGAATACAATGTGTAGTGTATGCTCCCGACATACCATTTTGTTACAATTTTGACAACAATAATTAGCCTTTTGATCCTTTTTGGGAGGACATGCTTGGCATCTAGATATAGCACATGGTTTTTT
This sequence comes from Parnassius apollo, assembly GCA_907164705.1. NCBI lineage: Eukaryota > Metazoa > Arthropoda > Insecta > Lepidoptera > Papilionidae > Parnassius > Parnassius apollo. The sequence goes on from CAJQZP010000610.1 coordinate 7,526,592, forward strand.
TTGATGTCTATACTATTTCTTCGTTGTTTAGCTGCCCTCCATCCCTGTTATCATTCCGAGGCATAAACTTTATCTTTCCTTTCAGATCAGTGGCAAATTAGGTATAGCTAATCGCCTTTTGATCTGGGGGTGATAAGATCCAATCCCAAAGACTTGATGTATTGTCTGAGCACATCCTCAGACTGTTTGTTTGCTTTCGTAATGATATAAGCGTTTGTGCCTCCCATATTTAACAGTCCATAAAATACCATTAATGGTCAACTTTTAGTGATACGAAACACAGAATAAGAGCCACACATTTCATCGACAACCTCATCTCCACAGTTGACATTATAATCAGTGATCATTTCTGGTTTACTTTGGTCACCAGTTTGAGAGTCGGTTTTTGCATCAGAAGAACAACTGCTATCATCCAATTGAAAATATTGTTCTATTTCTTTATCGATCACTCTTTGACGTGACATTATTATTCCTTATAACTAAAATAAAACTCATAAATTACGTAGCACGAATTATCGCTAGGGGTGGAAAATACCCACACACCCTTTTCACGTCTACAACTTCCAAACGCGTCGTGCCAAATGATTGCTGAGCAGCTAACTTGTAGTCCGAAACATAACTCGAAGGTACACGAAAGCGCAAGGCGCTGGGATTTGTGAAAAAGAAATGAGTACAGAAATGTACACGCTTGGGTAAAATTTACCCATAGCAAGCAGCGCCGAGTTAATTAGCCTCTTTAGTTAACAATCTAGCCTTTTTGCTAAACAGCAACATTCAACTAGCGGCCTGAATAATATTCAACTAATACCTCTAATTAGTTTAGTTTACGACGGGCAAGAATGATGTGATTATTCAAATCATGAAATCTCCCCGAAGAGGTTCAACAGTCCTTTGATGTTGCAAGCAACTTCGGGGGGCGATCCCGGTGTGTCGATGTTTAGCCCTGTATGCAGCAACCTCCAGACACATGAGCCGCCGTTTCTTCCTCCTCTGAATAGGGGGCTATCTGTAACAAAGTATCTCTGTCTGTATCTGTAATCTAAGAGCCATGTCCTGTGATAGCACTTATTACTACAGTGGACACCTGGTAATCCTGCCCTGTCTAATCCGGCACCCCCTGCAATCCGACATGGTCAATTATTTATTATTGAATATTTTTTGACAATCTAAGCTAATGCATGATTGAACAAGTTATAACTTGTACGCCCCACCACTATTGTGCTCGACGCGTAGGGTATTGTTTTGATTCTGATTGAAAAATTTGAATCTGAAAATAGTTGAAAGATCATAAATTTCCTCAAAAAGCGTTATTGCTTCTGGATAACGCTCTTAAATTGATTGATTCATAATTTTTGATTATTTTAGTATGTACATTTGTTTGTATACAATTATATCCTAACATAATATTATTACATATTTTCGTAAGTTCTATAGCTTTAATGACGTTAATTTTATAATAAAACAAAAGCTCTCTATTGTGTAATTTAATTTACTAAATTTTACATACATAATAATAATAATAATATCCTCCAGACCGAATTTGTCTGCCTCAACGGAGACTAGCCATCGGCGCAGGACAGGATTATAGTGCCCAAGTGTATGCGCAAGCACAGGTGCACTCTCTATTCCATCACTCTCCTACTCCGATGGGACGGTAAACCAACACGACCGTAGAGAGATCAGGCACTGGACCAACGGCTTTACGTGCCTTCCGAAGCACGGAGGTGATATACCACCAACTTCCTGACTCCGGGCAGCTATTGAGAATTTCTTGACGGAAAAACTCAATAATTAATTTTTTTGCCTGACCCGGGATTTGAACCCAGGACCTCATGATCAGTAGTCGCGCCACTACAACCACTAGACCAACGAGGTCAGTCTTGACATACGTAGTGAAGTATGATTTGTACTTCAGAATACATATACATATATAACATAATATAAAATCTATCATTGCATCTGTAAATTGTTGGATTACAAGGTACTCTTTTGTAAAAAAATCCGGACTATAGGAGTCTTAGGCAGTACTCTATTATCTGACAACTTTGATAGTCCGACACTGCCCTGCAAAATGTTCATCGGATTACCGGGAGTCCACTGTATCCTGATCTCTGACTTGTTCAGTGTCATTAGAACCTTGGTTAGACAACTGTTTATTTCAGGCAGGGCCTTCCTAGCTTGTCTACAGTCTACTAGATTTTTCCAAAGTTGATCATGTAAATTATTGAAGTTCATATGTGAACCAGTGAACGAACAAAACCAAAGACAATGGGTATTATTGGTTCAGACCCTATAGTGGTCAGAGCCAATCCCCTTCTGGCCAGTTCATCTGCTACATCTTTGCCTCTGAATCCACTGTATCTCTTAATCCATTGAAGAGTCACATTGTTGTGCTTACATACCTCATTTAATTGTTGATGGCATTCATATATTAGTCCCGAGTGCAACACATTAAAACTCAGAGCTTGTAGTACTGCCATACTGTCGGTCAGTATTCTGTTGGAGAAGTCTTTTACCTTCCTAGCATCTATTGCTATGAGCGGTTAGATGATATCCTTACATTCCGCCTTAAAGACAGTGTTATGGGTACCCAGCAGTGTACATATGTGGATATTAAGGTCTTCAGAGAAAGTTCCAGATCCTACACCTTCATTTGATTTAGAACCATCCATGAAAACTATAATCTCTTTTGGGCTTAATCGCTCCGGCTGGTCGGTTTCATTTAATTATATCTTATACTTCTTATCAAATACAAATTGTTTTGGGATCTTATCGTAGTTCGCTTGTAAGATAGGAATTTTTGAGTAAATTCTATCAATTATACCTGTATGAGGGACTCTATTCTTACTTAAAGGTCTTAGTCTTAGGGTCTTGAGTCTAATGGCAGCTAAAGTTGATTCTATTTGTATGTGTAGATGAAGAGGGATTAGCTCCAGTATAGCCTCTAAAGCTGCTGTTGGTGTAGTTCTTATGCAACCTGTGGCAGCCATACATGCCAATCTCTGGTAACGCTGAAACTTTTTTTATAGTGGGGGCTTCATTAGTTTTGGTCCACCATACCAGAGAGCCATATGTGATCATGGGCCGAATTACAGTTTTGTACAGTTATAGTATAATTTTTGGCGTCAAACTCCATCGTTTGCCAATCAGTTGAGTTTACTGTCCAAGGTAAGACCTAAGTATTCTATCTCAGAGGATGGCTGGAGTTTTGTGCTGAAAAGACTTGGGAGCCGTTTTGTTTGGATTAACAGTTAGATCATATTTCCTGCACCATCTCTCTACTATATGGAGAGCCAGATGGAGCCATTGCTCTTATTAATAGATGGTAAAAACTGACTGACACCTGAGATTTTTAGTGAGATTGAGAGGTTCTACAGGCAGCTGTACACGCCATAGTTGGAGCCACTCGCAAGTGTGAGTAACGATCCAAGAGCAAGTCTTATCCGACACTATTCCGATGATATCCCAGACGTCACGTCTGAGCGAGATTAGAATGGCTCTTCAGCACCTTAAAAACGCAGGGCCCCAGGCGAGGATGGAATTACAGCGGAGCTTCTGAAAGCGGGTGGAACACCAGTACTTAAAGTCCTTCAGAAGCTCTTTAATTCCGTCTTCCATGGTGGCACTACTCCGGAGGCGTGTAGCAGAAGTGCGGTGGTCTTGTTCTTCAAGAAAGGTGACAACGCTCTCTTTCGCGTCTACGTGCTGTTTCCGAGAGTAATTACGAATCGACTCGCACGTAGACTCGACGACTTCCAGCCTCCCGAACAAGCCGGCTTCCGAAAAGGCATCAATACCATAGATCACATACATACCCTGCGGCAGATTGTACTGAAGACCGAAGAGTACAATCTGTCACTTTGCCTGGCGTATGTGGACTATGAGAAAGCCTTTGATTCCGTCGAAATTTGGGCGGTCGGTATATCGAAGTGCTGAAGTATTTGTACAGTAGGGCTACGATGGCCACATCCGAGTACAGAACCAGAGTTCGAAACCTATCCAACTGCAGAGAGGTGTAGGACAGGGTGACGTTATATCCCCGAATCGCTTCACCGCTGCATTGGAAGACGTTTTCAAGCTACTAGAGTGGAAAGGATACAGTATTAACATCAATGGCGAGTACATCACTCACCTTCGATTTGCCGACGATATAGTCCTTATGGCAGAATCGCTGGAGGCCTTAAGCACTATGCTCAATGACCACAATGGTGTCTCCCAACGGATAGGTCTTAAGATGAACATGGACAAAACAAAGATCATGTTTAATGTCTATGTCACACCTATGCCGGTAGTTGTTGGGAGCACTATGCTCGAAGTTGTTGACGAATATGTTTACCTCAGACAAATAGTCCGACTAGGTAAGTCCAACTTCGACCGAGAGATCAATCGACGGATTTAACTCATGTGGACAGCGTTCGGAAAATTACGACACATCTTCTCGTCAGGTATACCTCAAACTCTGAAAACTAATCTGGTTTTCAGAGTTTGAGGTATACCTGACAACCAGTGTACAACCAGTGTGTGTTGCCAGTGATGACTTACGGATCTGAGACGTGGTCCTTCACTGCTGGCCGTTTGTGGACGCTCAAGGTCGCTCAACAAGCTATGGAAAGGGCTATGCTCGTGGTTTCTCTGCGTGATAAGCTCAGAAAGAAAATATCCGCAGTCGCACAATGCACACGGGCGGCATGGTATCCGGCAGCGGCCTAAACTTTTCACTAAACTGTTTATTTTTACCGCCACTTTTTTATTTAGCGATAGCGATACTGAATGAAATAAATATTATTGCACATCAGTTAAAAAATTATTAGAATCCTAAATTTTTAAATTTACAAAGTGTCCGCCATGTTGTTGAATACACAAATTACATCGCCGCGCAATGTTGTCTCGAAGTCTGCTTAACAAATTTCGTTCATTACACAATAAAATCATGTCTATACTCTACCGCACTGTTAAAATGCTGTTGTCTTGGTATTTTGTTAAAAAAACACACGCGTACACACAAGAGTCAAGAAGTGTCAATATCACGCTAAAAATAATAAAAATAAACTCAAAACTCATTACACACACACACACACACACACACACACACACACACACACACACACACACACACACACACACAAAGTCAATTGGCTAATAAGTGTCCATTTCACCGTAAGAAAATTGTTGAACTATTTGTATTTATCTTATTTAAAATAAATCACTTGAAACAATGCGCACACACACTATCCCGGAAGATTCGTGGTGAACTGAAAGCGAAACTTCCAACTTCCAAAATCGGGAAAGTAATAATACCCTACGACATAGCCGTGCGCGCAAGTGCGCCGTCGCCTTTGAAGGGCGCCGCCAAAAGACATCGCTGTCGACGAACATAGTCTCACATCGTGATAGTTTGCACTGTGTGGCAACGTCGCTTTTTAATGTTCAATTATTCAAGTTCATTGAAACATTGACCAGTGACCTAATTCTACAGAGAGTTCAAATTAGCTCAAATTTAAAACGCTGCTTTTTGACCTAATTACTGGATCGATTTCGTTTATTTTTTGTATATCGTCAGCAAAGACGATAACAGGTATGTGGTTTCATTTATTGCTTATGTGGTACCCATTCCGTATATTTTTTAAATGTGGTGTCATCCGACCATAAAATTAATTTACAACTGGAGTTCTTTAAAAAAATCCATAATTTAACAACAATCTTGCAAGTGATATACTGGAATCCCTATTAAATGCGCCAACTTTTAAAGTTACAGTCATTCACATACTGGGCAAAGTATCAATTTTAAATACTTAGTTCGGAAAAATATTACATGTCCTTCTGGACTGGAGCAGTTGGCTGTAAATTTTAAGCAACAGTTTTCAGAAGCATTATTCAGGATTACATAATAAAAAGAAAATTTTAAAAAAGTTGAAATTTGTAGCAACAGGAGTTAAAAGTCCGTCACAGGATTGTAGATTTTAAAATATATAGAAAATATTTTTTTTATATTTTTCTGTTAACTATTATGACTTGAACTATCGCCTGATTCCGGCTTGACGTCGACTTCTGGGACAGCCTGTATATGAACACTTTAATTCTTAAAATATTGCGTCTTTCATGGACAGGAAATTTTGAGTTGTTATCGGTGAGAAACTGTTACCCATCTGTTATTTTATTTCCCGTAGCCTCTTACGAAAAATATGGGTTGGCGGCACATGACATGTAAATGTATCGCATATTGGGTTTTGTTATGAGGCCACCATATGGTAATCATCATATAAACCATACAAATCAAAGAGTGTTATGAAAATAGATATACTGTTTACTATTTTAAAAACTAAGTTTGTAAATTAGTAATCAGGTCCATTCTATACTTGTATATTCTTTTCTACATTAACTTTTGTTCTAATATCATATTCTTTAATTTTCAGGTTAAGAGAAAAACACCAATGGTACCTTATGATGCTGATGCAAGGACTGTCTATGTGGAATCTATACCAGTGAAAGCAACACAAGAATGGTTAGAAAGGGTTTTCTCTGACTATGGCCGTGTTGCATACATTTCATTGCCAAAATTCAAAAATTCACAACAAATAAAAGTAAATAGTTTATTATGTCTCACATGTAAATATAATTGAATAATATCGAAATAGCTGCTTAATATTGAGCCGAGGAGATTATTTGCATGCCATTAAGCCATAAATAACTAATTTAAAAAAAATTGTCTGTCCATGCTAATCTTTGGAATGGCTGAACCAATTGTAATGAAATTTCACAAACAGATAGGGTGCAATACCAGGAGAGGAGTTGACATTCTCACAAAAACTGCATTTTAATTATCTTAAATCTAAAAAACGCCAGATTATTAAATCTAACCCAGAGGAAACTGGGGTGTTTTGTTTAGAATAGGGTGACAAACAAGCACACAGTCCACCTGGCGGTAAGTGGTTGTTGCGGCCCATAGACATCTACATCTATCTTCGATTACGAATCAAAATGCAGATGCGTTGTCACCCGTGAGGACTAAGACGGTATGCCTCTATGTACCCATTTTTCGAACTTTTCCAATTTGTTTCAAGTGAATTAAAATTGTTTTATCCTGCCTCTAACTTTAACGTAGTTTGCGATAGATCCGCTTCCAAGATCAGTTTTAACTCTTCATTGTGAATTAGGGTTTCCGAACATCCACGAGGTTTGTTTTGTAATTAAAAATTTCCAGAACGAAAACCAAAAACGTACCGTGTTTTCTTTTACAGTAGCTTCCACATAGACATAATTAATCCTTCGAGCTGTTTCTGCAGCGCTGGTGCCACGGTGGTCCATTTAATATGTAAGGACCTAATGTTATTATTGACGTATTATAACGAAGATGCTAGCCCGTTTCCTGTTTCAGTTTTCCTCTGCCACCTCTTACGACACCCAACACCAACACCAAATGACTACCCTACCAACCTTGTTGGTATGGGGTTGTACCAACCTTGTTGGTATGGGAGTCAATTGTTTTTTGCCCCCACTACATAACACATTATATCCTTAAAAACTTTAAATTTTATTTAAAATGTATGTTATTTTGTTATGAGGATATTATAGTTATTCTATTATACGTGGTTTTCTATGATACGTGTTAATCTATGATACATTGTAGAGCCAGGCTACAGCTATATTATTGTTGTAGCGCGTATAGGTTGGGTCGACCGGGGAAGGACCACGCTCGCACAGAATACCAGCGTAAAATAGTAGCTTAATACTGCTGTGTTTCGTTTATTGAGTCTATAGATCCGATGACGATAAGGCATTCTATCCTTAGTTCTCAGGGGTGACAACGCATCTGCGTTTTGATTCTTAATCGTGGATAAATATAGATGTCTATGGGCAACGGCATCCACTTACCATCAGGTGGACTGTGTGCTCGTTTGTCACCCTTATTCTATAAAAAATATTTTCAGATAGAAAAAAAAGAAAATACCTCCTCACATTTTACAATCTCACTTTAAAAAGAGAGAAAGAGAAGAGTTGAAGTAGATTTAAGATTTTTTTAACTAACATGAAATCTGAGGCGATTTGCGTTGTACTGTTTTTTATATTTATATTTAGTTTAATTAAAAAAAAAACATATGTAGCAGTATAACTTGCGATGATAGTTACAAAAACGTGTTCCACTTAATTATATAGTGTAGTGGCAGAGTAAGAATATCCACTACCTGATATCGTCCTGTGGGCGTCGTAAGAGAGACAGAGGGTAACAAACCAGGAGATGGGCAGCAGCATCTTTCTAATAACAACTAAAAAAATAATAAAATGTGTTCGCTAACCCGCCTGCCAACATGGCGTCTGTGGCAAATATCCCCCTATGAAGTAATGTATGGGGAGGGCTATGTTCAGCAGTGGATCTTAAAATAAAAAAGTAAAGTTACAGCCTATATACGTCCCACTGCTGGGCACAGGCCTCCCCTCATTTCTGAGAGGGTTTTCGGGCAAGGAAGTGTCCGCCGCGCTGCCACAATGCGTGTTGGCGAACTTTACACATCTTCGAAATATTTTTTTCTTATTCTTCAGACATGCAGGTTTCCTCACGATGTTTTCCCTCACCGCCGAGCACGTGGTATATAAGCACTTAAAATTGCAATTAACGATTTCATTGGTGCCGGCGGGGACCGAACCCGGGTTACTCGCGTTCTGTTATATTTACAGCGAGCGATAACCATCTGAGCTACCACGGCTCTCATCAGTGCTCTCAGCAGTGGATCTTGATAGGCTGTAACTTAATTATATTTTCTTAAAATAATCAAAATAGAAAACTACAAAACTGGCATGTTATGAGCCCAATCCACATTTAATTTTACCCTAAATTAATGTTACTTATATACTTTTACTTGATTAATAATTTTAATAAAGTATCTAATAATATATATTATGTACGATTTTTTTATAAAAGCGATATAAGCACTTATCTCTCGAAATGTTGTGTCAGGAAGTAGCTGAATAACGAATTATACATAATTTTTGACTTATAACATTTTGTAGTGATTTGAACAAACTGTTAAAGAAAATAACTCATTTTTATAATTAATATGCATAGAAGAATAACACAATACCATTTAATTTGCAGGGCTTTGGTTTTATAGAATTTGAAAAACCACAAGAAGCCCAGAAATGCATTAATGCATTTACAAAAATGGGCTGTAAGTTGCCCACATGCATGCCTCCCGAAGAACTTTCCTCCATAAAAATGTTCTCTGTGGACAATCCGCCGGAAGACACCAATGAAATCAAGGAAGAATATGAACCACCAAAAAAGAGAAACAAGAAGGCAAAAGATAAAAAGAAGAATTTAGAACTCAAACTTGATCATGACTCTGATACTGAGAAAATAGTGGAGACACCTACACCTAGTGTGAGTTTCTCACTCATATATTACTTTCATTATGTTTTATCTTAAATGAATCTTGTATTATAATATATTAATCCTAAGGAAACTATTGATGGCGGGGTGCGGATGAGGATATGCTCTTCCTCAAATTAATGCATCTGGCATCAATTTAAATCACAACTATATCACCACAGGCAATCATTACAGTCCACACATTGGATAAATAATAAAGAAACGTTCACTAAATCAAACATTATTTCGAATAGCCTACCTTTATTAGACCATTGATTGTGGACCTATTGCTCCACCTTCTCCCTCAGCCATTCTCATATAAGCTATAGCTATAGCCTATGTTAATATTAATTATAGTTTTTCTTTTCCGATATAACTTATACAAGTCACTAAAAAAACTAATGCCTCCTTTGCTTCCGTTATACGGTCACCTTCTATTCCGCTACCATTCTCAACATGCCCGTGCAGTTTTACTCCGTCCCATTCTATACGACGTCTTATTGCCATTTCATCTATCACTAGACCAGCTATGATTGGATATTTTATTGAATTTGACTTTGTGTTACGGGCTTTGAAGGATTCATCTGTGAAGCCTGGTTCTCCTTTTACACTTGTGTACCATCTTCGTAAAGTACGTACATGAGGCAAGCATGTTTTAAATGTATCTCTTACGTAATTATACGCTTTGGGCGAATAGTAATGTAAGGTAAGTGCAAATGTTCGGAGAGCTGGGAAACGCTGTTTTGTAATTCCACCGGACTTTTCTTTTGATATGTACCGACCAATCAATTCTTCCACCTACAAAATAAAATAAAAATTGTTTACCAAATTCATTCAAAAAATATATTGAGATGTAAAAACCGAAGGAATCCCTTAACATACATACAAAAAATTAAATAATAATAAAAATTCGGTTTAAAGAGTTACCTGTAAATTTGTGCCTCTCAATTACTTAACTGTTCTTCTTTCAGTGAAAACTTTTTTCTAAGTCATTTATTATATCTGCCATTTATGTATTTTTTTCTTTAATCGCCGATTTTGTGCTTGTATTCTTTTAATTTGATTTCTTTGGTGTTTTATGATATTTTCTTTAGAAGATACTATTCGTGTTAATCTTCTTTTTCTCGGCGTTGACGCATTGAAGTCAATGAAGGAAGGAACACTGGACTGAATTTTTTTTACATAGTCCGTTGTTACCTGTATTGCTATACTAGAACACTCCTCCATTAATACTGAAGAATTAGTCGGTACTGGGTCCATATCCTTAATTGGTTGATTAACACTCTCTTCCATTAATACTGTTGAAGAGTTTAACGGTACTGGATCTACATCCCTTATTGTTTGACTAGCACTCTCTTCCATTACCGTTACCGTTGAAGAAGTTGTCAGTATTGGATCTACAATTTCCTAAAATAAAACAAGATAATAAGATCTACAGTGCTATATATTAAACTAAAATAATAGTTTAACTACGAAAGATAAACGAAGTTTGTTGATTGGTAATAAAAGTGAAACTCAGCAAAATAATGTGTTAGTTAGGTACCATCTATAACTAACCTGAACTTTGGCACGTTTGTTTATTATTTCATTGTGTGTGTTCTTCTGAGTACGTTTTCGTGGTGACAAAGTAGAATCTTTTGTATCATTAACCTAAAAAATATTGTCAACAATATGTGAACATATTTACAGTTATGAACAAAATATAACTTTATAAAATAGTATAAACATACAATGTACACAACTTGTACATGTGGTACTGCACCGTTATAAATATCTCTTCTTAGAATTTTTGACCTCGAAGTCATCTTCATTAAAGTGTTGTGAACAAATGGTACTTGATTTAGTCGGAATCCAGTCTTTACGAGCAGTAACTTCGATCCACTGTTTCCGTATACCTGGCTTTTTAGGAAAACTGAAATGTTATAGGAAACAAATGCCTTATATGTATATGCTTTAGTATATACTTTAGTCTTTTTTTTAATCCAAAATGAATCCAAAATCCAAGTAACAAGGTTTGATTGATGGCCGCGCGAAGTAAAAAAGGCGCCACTTTCCGGCATTCCCTTTTACCTAAGAATCCGAATCTATAAAGATATCGATAAAATGCTTAGCGTAATGATCAATGCCATTAATAATTATTTTTATAAAAAAAGATAATGAAGATTACTACCCAAAAGAAATTGAAACTTATCGATATGTCCCAGAACACGAATATAAAAATGTATGCTACTTTGCCTGCAAGAATTTTTTATTAATAACATTTAAGTACTAAAAACCGTAAATTTCAGAAGTTTTTTCACTTACCGATGAAAAGAAATTCCTCCTTTGGCTACACTCGACACTTCACTTCTTGCTTTACAACTAATAACAGCACAAGTAGGCATTTTTCGTCAAAATTAGTCGCCGCGTTTCACTTGCGCACGGTGAGAGCGTTCGTGAGTGACTTATGAGCGCGATCACGTGTCTCGGGATTTATATGACCGTTCGGGCAAATCAGTGGCATGCGTGCCCCGCCCACAATGCCATTCTATGTTTTTCTGTTTTCTATGATATTGAACATAAGATGTTAGTTCAATTCTGAAAGTTAAGATTTTATTTTAAGATATGCATTGTGAGGGCCAAATTCTATGATATCCATAATGGTATTCAATTTACTAAAATTGATTTAATAATCACTATATCAATAAAATATAATTTAAAACAGGTTGATAATTAAAAAAAATCCTTTGCAAAGTATTAATTTACCATCATATGGCAAGAATTTTGCATTTTTTAAATCAAACTACAGTAGGTACGGTATGTGTTTAATACTGAAATGACTTGTCAATATATTAATTATGTTAGTACTTGGATGACCAAGCTTTGCTCGGTATTTTTTTTGTTTTTTTTTTTGGAAATTATATTTAGATACAAATTACATACTGATAAAGTATGAATAATATTTTTCGATCTTACCGACATAATGAAAAAAACTGAACTGGTTATTTAAATAAAAAATCATGAGAGCAATTAGTTTAATTTAATTATTTGTGTCTTTAAAAAATACTAAAGAAGGCTCAAAATAAAAAGGGAAAGGGAACTTGAAAAAATCTTACCAATGACATCATGGCTCAAACCGAGGGTACCACGACTTCGGGACCACTCGATATCCCATTTGAGCTATTATTACTAAAGATGGGCGAAACTGTTATATTTTTCTAATTCGTTATGTTGTTGTAATATATTTTTCTAACTGTTGTTTTAAACTGTTATAATATATTATAACAGTTTCAAATATTACATTGTACACGCGGTTAGTTCAGTTCAGTCGTCGGCTGTGTTCGCGTTTTGTTGTATGTTGTTATAACGATTATAAATATTACGATGAAAGATTATTAACGATTATAAATATTAGACGATTATAAGTATTATATGAAGACAAAAAATATTTTTAAGTTGTATCAGCATCAATTGAGTGTTTCGTGTTTTAAAGAGAATCATTTAAAATATTTATGTTAAGTTCAATGAACTTCCCTTCCTACTTTTTATAGGCTTAGGGATGTCTGAATGTATGCTAAGCTGTGTAATTATTGTATCTGTTATAATTATTTACTCATATTTTCAAAAAAATACTTTTTAAATAAATAATTAATTTTTAAAAGAAATAAATAACTCATTCAGGCGTAGTTAGCTCATTGATGTTATGTCATTTTGATTGAATTTTTACATTATTTACACTGTGGTCAAAGTTTTAGTTATCTACAATTATTTACATTTTTTTCAGTTACTATTCAAAAATATTATTTGGTTTACTTTTGACGACGTACGCAAAACCTTTTGCGTCTATCCGATATTAAATCCGAACGACAAAACTCTTCATACACTCCTACGTGTCTTTGCTTAAGGTGAAGCCTTTAAATTTGTAATTGTACTTTAAAAAAAAATTGTTTTGCAATAATTGCACACTGGTTTTTTTTCGTCCACACTTTGGACTATAAAATAGATCCAAATGGCTGCGCTACGCTGGCGTGACATTATTATGCACTTTTACATACAACACGCTAAATCCTATCTATATTACACTAAATATTTAAAATTACTTTAGGAATAAAACTTAACGAAAAATAAACAAAAACAACAATAGCTTTTTCACGTAATATGGGGACCTGCTATCAAAACATTACGTATATAATTTAACAGATAACAGTGTCATTGTCATCTCAGCTAGACAGCTAACGGAACACTAAACTGATATATTATATATTACAACAGCCGAATTAAATAACAGGCACAACAGGCAACTAATGAAGGAAATAATATATTTTTGTTTACCGTTATAATTTGGTGTTAGTAAAATAAGCTCTTATTAAGTTAGCTTAGAGTTTAAATTAGTGTAAGCTATACGCAATCCTTGTGGCCCAATGAATGTAGGTAGTATTTTATTGACTCCTATTGTCTCGGCCGACGGTTGGACCGTAAACGTAAACAGATGACGCTTTCTAACGATAATGAATATAATATTATAACAGTCAATGGGTCATTATTCTAATGTGTTGTAAGATTAGAAATATATAATGAAATATATTATCTGTTGTATGTTATAACGCCCAACTTTAACCAAAATTTATCTTCGTATTCTAATGATATTGTAGCAGTTTTTATTGCCTGAAAACACGGATAAAACGACATTTTCTAAGAACGAATCCTAGCTAGATCGATTTATTGCCCCCGAAACCCCCGCAGACTAAATTGTTGGAGCCGTTTCCGAGATTCCGATTATATATTTACAAGAATTGCTCGTTTAGAGGTATTATATTTCAACATAGTATACTTTTATAACAAATACTATTATCAATGAAGACGTTAGAATTTAATAATATGTAGAATGATTGATAATAACAGGAGTGGCTAATTTCTTACGTTGTATTTATTTGCAGGAAGAAAAGAAAAGTATAACAACACCTACAGAGGTAAATATAATATTTTCATTGGATTTTTTTGTAGGTAAAATATATGAACATGCAGCTCACCTGATGGTAAGTGAACACAAATCAAATCCGCAGCACCAGAAGAATTACAGGTGTGTTGCTGGCCTTTTAGAATGAATAAAGCTATTGTCTTAAACATCCATGTCCAACGGCCTGAAAAATTGTTGGCGAAATTGCTATAAAAACGCTTGTTAGTGTATTAACTAATCATGTCCTAAATTTCTGTTAATTTTAGTGTTGAATATCTGTTGGCTTTACATATTTGCTTCTCATTAGGAATGTAAGATAACAGATGCTGAATCCAAAGATGAAATGACTAGTCAAGATGAATCTAAGAATGAACAAGAGTCACCTCGAAAGAAGAAGAAGGCAAAGAAGCGAAAGAAAAAGGAAGGTTCCAAAGATAAAAACAAGTTGAATAAAAGTGAGGTTCAGAATGGTGCTTTATGTGGCTTGCAAGTCCTGCCCAAGACGGAATGGAAAGCACTCAGAAACAAATACCTAAACTTACAAAGGAAAAATATGAAAGAAATAAAAGCGAGGCTTTATAATAAGACGCATGTGTATTCAGCTATACCAGCCACAGCCGCTCCATCCCTGGAGCCTGAACCAGGTATTTATTGTTACTGATGTATATCTTAATATATAACGTGCTTGTTTTAATAATGACGGGAAAATACACTGCTTAAAACAAATATTAACTAAGTGACAAATAATAGGGACCACTTCATTTTTAGCAAGCTCGAGGAATTTCGTTGGAATATTATCATATCCGGGTGCACTGTCTTATTTGAGGCTCATAAGTATATCATGTACCTCTGTTGTATCAGTGTCTAAAAGCACAAACTATTTGGACTGTGTACGATTAGTGTCTAAATGATTATTTGTTTTTGTATTAATTTTTAAAAGATTATCCGCTAGAGACTTGCCCGTGTTAGCAAAAAAGTTATTGATATAATTAACTGATTCCTTACGGGATGGCTTTATATTTAACATAATTGTATTATCGATATTTGAGCTATTTAAATGGGCTATACTTTTTATGTTGTTCCAAAGATTCTTTGAGTTTTTAGATGAAATTGCTAGTTGTTGTGTTTCATATTTGCGTTTTAATTTTTAAGTAAATTATTACAATAATTTCGATATCTTTATTTTTAATTTTTAGAACTTCATTATTATTATATATCACGAGGATTGTTTTGCATTTTATTTCTATTCCTAATACAGCGTAAAATTCCAGGAATGATCCAAGGTTTCATGACACATTTGCTTTTGGGTACTTGAATTTCAATAGTGTTATCTTGTAATGACTCGGTTATTTAGTTTATGATCATTTCTATCACGAAATTTGGGTTATCACAAAACAATATTTCTGAGAGGTTTTTATCAATTAAACTATTAAGTACCTTTTAAAAATTAGTCCGTAATTTGATATTTACAAATTTTTTTTTGAGCTTTATATTTGACAAGGTTAGCAATATAATAGAATGTTCAGTGACAGTGGTATTTAAAACGGCATTTTGAGCATTTTTTTAAATTCTTTCTAATTTAAGCATAAAATGATCTAAGCAATTAACACCTCTTTTTGGCAAGTAGTGACCAACGAGTAAGTCATGCATGTTCATCATATTAAGATATTGAAACCTATTGTTGCGCTCATAATTCTGCTCTATACTTTTAGGAATTATATTTATATTTAAATCACCAGTTACTACAATACGTTTATGTGATTTAATAATTTCTAAGTGTAGCTTTAGAGAGTTAATAAAGTTGTCAGCATTATTATTAGAGGGTGAGCGATATATACCTAAAATGGTAGTATCGTGAGTATCAATCTGTAAACATGAAGCGTGCTCAAGTCTTATTTCTTTGACATTTCCTTTAACACCTTTTCTCACATAAACGACCACTCCATCACTTTGATTGTGATGAAAATTTGTAGCGAAATATGAATAGTTTGCCATATTTGGGATTATTTTGTTGTCCGTAAGCCAACATTCTGTTAATACAATAATATCTAGATCAAAATTTAAGCGTGTGAGGGTCCAGTGTAGATCTTCAATATTACTGTAAACACTTGTAATATTTTGAGAAATAATTGTTAAATCACTATTTTTTATGCAAATATTTTTGGTATATCCTATACATCACAGTGAACACTCGCATCATCTACATTCTCGTAAAAGATATATATGCGAGTGTAACTTAGATCGAGTTTGAGAGGTCTGTCACAGTTTTTAAGTTGCCAATGGACAATCAGTTCACAATTTATGATAAGTGAAAAAAAAAAAGATTTCGGAGCTACTAATTTACGAGGATTAAAGTTTGCAAAATGAAATAAGTTATCAATTACGTTAGGTTGTATGTAAGTGTATATGAATTTTAGATAAGTAGTTAACAATAACATATAAGTATCGTGTGTTATTTGTATGCAAATTATGAAAATAAGTGTGTATAGTATAACTGAAGTTTGTGTGACAATGAAATTGTTTTAATAGAGAAAAAAATAAAAAAATAATTAAACATTTCATGAAAATAAAGTATACAGAGAACATAATGAACATTTGTAGATACAAGAAAAAATTATTAATAGTATGTTTTTATATAATTCTTCCTTTTCTGTCCGAAGTCCTAGAGTGTCTTGTTCAACAACAATTAAATTCATTTTGCACAAGAAGTGACATCCTTAATTCACATCAATCTGGATTTAGGCCGGGACACAGTAGGACTACAGCATTATTAAAAATCACTGACGACATACGTTTCAAAATGGATAATCGCCAAGTCACAGTGACAGTGTTGCTGGAATTCAGCAATGCTTTCAATGATGTAAATGCACTCTACCTTATTTAATTAACTTTTCACTTATTTTTATTTCCTATTTAGGTTGTCTGGAATAAATTGCTGCATAGTAATAGGACCGCCTTTTGTTTAAAGGGTATTGTATATATACAAGGTGTAAGTGTAAACACCGTTGTCACTAAAACCATAGATAGTTGGCTTTAATATAAAAATATTAATCCGAAATTTAAAAAAACGCTATTTTCTTTCATAAAATATAAAAAGTTTCTGTCCGACACCGTCCGTAAATTCATGGATACCCTATGCGCCCGAGTGACGTAATTACTGTAAAGATCACCGCCCGCCTTAGCTATCTACACAACATTCCAATAAAAACACAATAGGTACACATAAACTGTGATGTAACTTTTCCTTCACATCCTGGCTTAGGACAGGCGAAAATTGAGGAATTAAGGTAAAATTGAGATTTTACTAAATAAATAAAATGTAAATTTTTCATTGAATTATATAACCAAAACCTGTGTACGTTTTACCATCTTACCTATGGCTGCTGTCAAAGTAGCAGCATAATAACGTTACTTGCCGTGACATGCAGGAGAGGTACTTGTTTGTGCTTCCAATTTATAGAGTAACAGAGTGCTCCATTCTGTCGAACGCCTTCTCTATGTCGAGAAAGACGCCCAGCGATGTGCGGCCGGGCATAAACGCAATTATTTATGGGCAAATTAAACCACTTATGATCAGGAGCTATGTGTGCTCATTTATCGCCTTTACTTGTTCAAAAAAGACCATGGGCACCAAACCCAGTCACAGCGTTCAACAGCACGATTAGCATTTCTTTCAACACTAAAATGGATGGAGATCTAAACATTTTTGTTCCTTTTATTTTCACTTAACTTATTTTTCCATTCATACCCACTTGAATCTGAAATAGTTTTTGCACTAACTAGTAATAAATAATTAATTACAGCAATAAAAGCTCAAGAGATGGAAAGCAGTAAATCGGTAATACCATTGGAGAGAATACCAGGAGTGTTTGTAGAGGAAGTATTGCCTGAACCGTGTCTTGATGTGAGGCTCACTAAAAGAACTGTAAGTCATCATAGCTCTTGTCAGATTATATATCTCTTGTATGTTTATAGCTATAACATAGACGGTTCCGAGTTCAAAGGTTGACCAAAACTGGTTAAAAATATAGTTTTCAATTCATAAATAAACAAGTAGTATCGAGTTTTTTTAATACTGCATTTTTCTTATTTGGCGTAGACATAGAATAGTCTTTTTTGGGCCTTTTATTTTCAAATATACGACGACTCGGTAGTGAGGTAGACAAAATTTTGAAATTATATTTTGTAGTAATGATCATATTGTGTCTAAAATGATTATATTATTATTCATACATTTTGTTTTGCTATATTGCCGCCTGCTGTATTTATGTCTTATTCTTTACAGATTAAAAGTAACATTCATGTCCAACATGTGGAAGTTAAAGAGGGACAATCAGAGGTCATCATTCGCTTTGACTCAGCTAAAGCTGCAGAAGAAGTAAGTTTGTTTTAAATGTATTCGTTTATTTATTTATTTCTAAAACTTTATAGTATACTTTATAGTTCACAAAAGGTCAATGGCGAAAAAATTATTGGTGGAATTATTAAGTGTCTAGTTATGTCACCGTTACAGAAATCAAAAAAATTATTTATTATGTTTTATCGAATCAAGTTTATATGTCCTATCGAATTCTGAAAAAAATACCTAATTTAAAACTAAATTGACTAGTTGTTGTGGCAAACTGTTGACGGAATTATTAGGCGTATTGATATCTTGATGGTACTTGTCACATCACGATATCAATAAAATTATTTACTATGTATTATTTAATCAAGCTTATGGCCTATCGAAGTCTGGAAAAAATCATTATACATAACTTAGTTTTAAATTAACTAGTTGTTGTAGATGTTACGATTCGCCAATTAAGGCGGGCAAAGGTCCATATACTATACAGTTTAGTCTGATGTGTATTTTATTCACAAAACTCTTTTCAATATACTATTGCGTTATTTTAGGATTTCCTGTATGCTAGTAATTACTCTATATAAACATACTTGAAAGTTTTATTGACTAGTTGTTGTTGTTGTAACAATTTGCTAATTAAGGCAGGCAAAATTCTTATACCATACAGCTTAGTGTGATGTGAATTATGTTCTTACTGGGATATCTTTAATTCCTGACTTTTTACAGTAGTATGACAGAAGACAAAAATTGTTCTGGATTTCAAACTTTTTATTGTTACATATTTTTCATTTGTAGAGTGTAGATGAAAAAATAATGAATGATTCAACAAATAATTGCCTGGAAGTTCGCCATTGTCCTTTATTCAGTTGTAATGATCAATAGTGATTTATTAATAGAAGAATTAAAGTTATGTAAGTCACTTAATTTATAAAACAAAACAGAAATAAACTTAATTAATTCAACCATAATAAAAATAAATATTGCAATGTATAATTTTGTCCCCAAAGGTCAATTTATTTGTAAAAGTCGATTTTGAATAAAGTGAGAAAAACCCTGTAGCAGATACCCATTTATGGAAAATATTTTAAAACTCTCAAAATTTTTTAAAACTCTCAGACATTAAGGTTAATGTTTTCCTTCGCCGCCGAGTACATGGTAAATGTAATCCTAATTTAGTTGAACTAAAAATATTTAGCTTGGTATCTAATACCCAAGCTGTGAGAATCGACTAAGGTACCAAAAATGCTACTATATGTGTTAATTACGGCTGATCTCTCAACTTTAAAGGTGTGCTACTTCATGTACAAGGGTGGCAATCGTGAGGAAAACCTATCTGATGATAAGTTGAGTTGATTGATAGACATCTACATCTAGATCAAAATGCAAATATCTCCCCTGAGGAGTATGATGGAATGCCCTGTTAACATTTAAAAGTGTTTCAAATTCTTGGTTCTTACAATTTGAAATAAGTATAATTATAGATCGGGTATGTAATGCTTCTCCTTAGGAACTAAGGACTATAATATCTTTCACTTTTTCATTAGCCTGTAAACTGTCCACTACTGAACATTGGTCCCATTTATAGAGAGAATTTTCCATTTTAACCATACTTGGCTGGAGGGTTGGTGATTAAAACAGCTGAAATTTTACAAAAGACTTCTAATGGAATGTGCCATGCGGCAGCTTTTGCTGTTGCACGTATGGGCTGACTCAAACCGGGGTAATACCACGACCTCACAGAAGACTAGCGTGAAGTAATAACGGAGTTAAATAGAATACTGCTTCAGAAGAGTACCAGCACCCCTGATGATGGAGAATCCCTTACTGAGCATCCTCGCTCAAGCTACCCTAGTCTTCCTGAACGTGGGTGCTCAGGCTGCCCCGCGTATTCTACCTGCTTGGGGCAAACGGAGCAATAAGTCAAAAGCGCCCCCTGCCACGCTATTCGTTAATTTTTGCAACTGTCCACTACCATCTGTAACGGCGAAGCTAAAGGCCTGGGCTGACGCTTCGACGTTTCGGGATGCAAATACCAGCGCTGTTAAAAAGAAGTATAATTCATCAATCATCCAGCGCACAGCCGTTCGAATCGTCGACGATCAAGCTCTTTCCGATCGGCTTGACTCACTGGCACTGCGAAGAGATGTTGCATGTCTTTGCGCATTTTATCGCATTTACCACGGGGAGTGCTCTGAGGACTAATTGTTCGGAATAATTCCAGCCGCGCAATTTCACAGTCGCGATATGCTAAAACTCGCGCTACACTCCATACCATCTGGGTGACTGGCGGTCCACCACTGCGATTTAAAAGAAGTTTTCTTCCTCGCACCTTGTGGAATCGACTACCACCAGAGATTTTACCGGAACCGATACGACATAGGAACCTTCAAGAAAAGTGCTTACTCCGTTTTAAAAGGCCGGCAACGCATCTGCATTTCCCCTGGTGTAGTAGTTGTTCATAGGCGACGGTGGTTACTTACCGTCAGGTGAGCCCCATACTCGTTTGCCCACTCTCCCATAAAAAAGACGATTTTTCTGACAAAGCGATATCGGTTGATCGATTTTTCTACTACAGCAGCTTATTATGTAATAAGCTAAATTGAATTTTATATACTCTGCAGTACTGCACAAATTCGAACAATCGAGCGCGGGTGCTTTGCGGCACGGAGGAACAGGAGCAATGGGCGCGTGCTGAGGCGAGCCGAGCCGCGGGGCGGGCGCGCGGAGCGGGAGGGAGGGGAAAAGGGGGAGGGGGAGGCCAGGCGGAAGCTGAAGTCGCCAGCTCGCCCGCACTCGCGCCCGCCTCCCCGCAGCCCACGCACACGCACATACGCTTCGACGACTGATACAGCTCGCACTGACATTTCGCTTCGCATTGCGCACTAACTTCAAGTGTTTTGTGCAGGACGTCGATGAGAAATGAAACTAAAATACGTTTATATAAATAGTTTTTATTATTATTCAGATTTCATTAATTTTGTGTTGCGATTGCATTTTGTTGTATTTTCCTCACAATAAAATTATAATTTCAAATTGTGGTGTGTCATGAAAATTGACATTTAGAAAGCAAGATTGTCGGTAAACCCAATTCTATTCTGGTCCTGCGCGAATTTTATCAAATGAACCTAACAAAAATCCACCGCTGCCCAGAGACCTCTCTTTAGATTGCTTCATAAGAGGTATATTTGCTATAATTGGCACGCTTGGCAGGTCGGTAGGAAACCGCAGTTTTTTTTTGAAGTGATAACTGATCTTTAAAATCATTGTGATTAGTGAAACTTTATGAAACAAAAAAGCGACACTAAGAATAGACAAACATATACATCTATAGGATTTAGCGTCTCATTCTCACGTAGTTTTTTCTGAAGGTTATTATCGCTATTACCTATTAAGGCTATTACCGCGTGTGAAATGCACATGTTTTTTTTTTACTTAAGTTGTTATCAGAAAGATGCTGCTGCCCACATTCTATTTCGTTTTTTCTCTGTCGCCTCTTACGACAGCTATGGGATGACTTGTGTTAGTGGATCCTCCTGCGCCTCCACTACGCGTGTGTGTTAGTTATTAAGTACAATTGCCAAACTATTAAATTCTAAGCAGATTGGATATTCCATTATTTCAAATAAAGAAAATGTTGCATAGTTTCAGTCAACTGCTTTTTAGAATGGTTTTAATAATATGTATTTAGCTGTTTAACTATTAAGAAGGTATATTTGACTAAATGTTTTAAGATAAGTTCGTGCTGTATCGACAGAAATAAATATATCTCTTTCACAAAGTTATGTGCAGTTTTTTTTTATGTAAACCCATTCACATTATTATCTCTCCATCACAGCCTATCAAAAGTCAACTGCTGAACACAGGTCTAGATTGCCTCTTAGGGGTGGATCATGAAGGTTAGAGAACAGGAGAACGATCGCTGTAGAAAATAGTGTCCCAGATATGGACACCATAAGTGAGGCGCTGCGATCGCTAAGTTCGGTCAATAAAAGTCATTTTCAGTCAATTTTTCCGATCAGATGCTAAACCTCTTTCACATCCACGCACAATAAAATATTTCTCCATTTTTTAATGTTTCTTTTTGTCAAAAATCACGGAGCGTGAAAATTTTCTCACCAATCATTTTTCATTGGAGAAAATTTGAACATTATTCATCTAACTTCATCTACTTGTACTCATAAACAGCTAACTTCGCAGTCACTACTCACCGACGTCGCGCTGCATCAAATTCTACAATTTTCAAAGACAGGCGGGCTATGCTGTAGTACGTAATGATCGTTCTCCTGTTCTCTAACCTTCATGGGGTGACATAGTGACAACTATGTCAAACCATTGCCACTGGCAACCAACAGTTTTCTAATTTAGGTTTTTTTATTCTATGAATTTACATATCAGTTGCAGACGTAACAAAATATTTCCGTTATTATGCATAATCTTATAAATTATTATGTAATTTATACCTAAAATTGCCTTGTAAAAAAATATAGAAAATTAATGAGTTTGTAGCCCTTATTTCCTTCGAAACACCTGTTGGTGTATGAAGTATCGCAGCTGTAAACAACGCTTGCTACTTTTTACTAGGGAGATATTTCTGCCCATCTACTAGTTTGTTTCCCTCTGTCGCCTCTTGCGACGCCCACGGGACGATATAGGCCGTGATGAAGCTAAGGCTCCAAACTAGGGCACGCCCAAGATATGGTTTTGTTGTTTTTAATAGTTTTATAAAAATACACCAATCCTGATCTGTCTCCACTCTTCAGTTTCGTGTTCAGTGCTGTCGAAGACGTGTTTAACAAAGCACACAGAAGGCATACTACTGCTAGATAGATTGTATGACATATCAGCAATTGCATACCTTCGGTGGCTTTGAAAAAAGCCGTTTGGGTTTGCTTGAGCGACAGAAAAAGTTATTTACATACAATACTGTACATAAACAAAGTACAAGCAAACTATGTACAAAATTAAAAAAACAAATTATTTATATTCTAAATTGAATGGTCTCTCTTAATGAAAGATTTGATTACGTCCGCGTAAAATGTGAGTGAACGATTTAATTGTACCAATCTGTTTTTCAATTGCGATAATTAATAAGTCCGGAAGACTCTCTTGACCTTGTGTATTTTCTCAGTTTAAAGATTTTACCTTTTCCTCGCCGATTAACACTTCAAAACACTTCAATTCATCACAAGGAACACTATTATCCTCCATTTTCACTAAAAATCTTTAAAAAAGCATAAATTTTCAACTCGCAATATTCATTCGCTCAAGTAAACACACAGAGTAAACATTGAAATGTGAAGAGAACTTGCAAACGTATCGCCCACGCGCACGCGCACTCGAAACAACTTCAGAGTCCCAAAGTAACATTTTGCCACAGGTTAGAAAGGTAGCCATGACTAATTGCTCAAATCAACTCTTTGCTTTCATCAATTTTGACAGTCCATTGCGTGTTCGCTTTGAGACAGAGAGAACACGAATCAGTGTATTTCGAACTGAAAACAAACTGACAAGTGTTGAAGTTACATAATAAGGCTACAAGGTCAAGACCTGTGTAGAACAGAGGAGCGCGCGGGAAATTTGAAATAGTTTGAAACAGTTTACAAGTCATTTTACTAGTTGATATTATTGATTGAGCAGTTTGAAAGGGCAAGCCTGGCTTTTTGGCTTCTATGGGGGCTTCGTTACTTGGTATAGGGTAGTGGATATTCTTACCCGCCACTACACTGTACTTTATGGAAACTGAACGGATTTTTTTTTTCAAAAAAAAAAATAAAGGTAATGATTAGGCATCTGACACATGTGAGGCTAATATTTATATCATAGATTACTGTATATATACTAGAGAATTTATATTAATATACACTTAGTACCTACAGAGCGGTTTTATCGCTAATAGCGATTTATGCCGTACAGCATCTGGGTGCACCATTAGTACAGGCTGCAGAAGAGAAAAAAAACACAATTTAAACACCGCCGAGTTTAAAACTTAATGAAAGTACTCGGGAAATAATTCTACCCTTCAGAACGAATTACGGCCGTTGTTGCCTCTGACCAGTCTTAACGGAGACAGTGTATAGGCGCAAGACGAAGAGTGAGTTCACACGGCGCGTTGCGTTGCGCCCTAACCTAACATGTGGACATGACTTGCCGAGTGCAGGCGAGCGATTTTGTTTTGTGCAGAAAAACCGATACTGTTACGAAGTGAGACGACTAGTCGTGGCGAGCGATCCCGAGTGGTTTCTAGGCACGCCAAACGAACCGCATACACCTTGGCGCTTGCCTGCACTCAGCCAGCTAGGGGAGTGACGACGAGAGTATTGTCACATTTCTATACGCTGGTACTCGCTCGCCTTCGATCGGCCAACATGTATTACTTAAGAGGTCAGCCACCGCGGAGTCTACTTCACCTGAGGACGTCTCGTATAGGGGTGAAAAACGTGTCGTATTATCAACGGTGATGTGTCTTTCCTATTGTAGTGGTATTGGAGGTAGGGGTGCTAGGATTCGCAGTAACGGGTATAGTGCACGCAATTTAGGCAGGGCGGGAGGTACTCTTCAAACTAGATAAAACACATCATTTTATTTTATTACGAGGATCTCAGCTGATTTTTTTTACATCGTTAATGTACCTAATGGATTTTTTGCAAAGTAACACCTGGTTTTCCTATTACGTACCACGCGGAGCAATCCGCGTTCGTTCCCCGATGGCATCAATGAAAATTTTAATTATCACATGCTCGTCGGTAAAGGAAAACGTCGTGAGGATACCTGCATGTTTGAGAAGCATAAAAGGGTATCGCGGATAATTTTTCCTTGCACTAAAACCTCAAGAATATGAAGAGGCATGTGCCTCGAATTGGGACGTCTATAGGTTGTAGTTGTATATAATACGAAGTTGTAAAAAGATAAATAAAGAGTATTTTAATTCTAATATATTGGGCGATTTTTTTTATTGGTTAGCGGTTTTTCCGTAAGGTCGTGCGGTTTCCTTTAGAACATTTCTGGCAACCCTGACTGCGGTGGAGTCCCACGTTCAGCATGCTAGCTTTGAGCTGGTCACGCGTTAAAAAGGATTGTTGTTTTCTATAAAGCAAATAGATGCAATTATATTCAGAAGTGAAACTGGTCGAGTTCAGAAATATGTTGTTTAAATTTTGTTTTCGCAATTTTAGTAACAAAGTGTAGTAGTTAAAGTGTTTATCTAGATATTCTAAAGTTAAACTAAATTAGGGTCTTAATTAAAAGTAATTTTATAAAATAGCATTTATTGTACAAAGTAAAATGTAACATTAAATTCAGTCTTAAGAATACGCACAATTATAACTTATTAGTACACAGGAGGCACTGGCACAGTAAATATAAAAAAGAAGTCATAAGTAAAACCTTATTCATCAAAAAATTTACGTGTAAAAGTCATAAATATAGCTTACTGATAAACCTGTAATACATTATCCTGCTCAATACTTTCTCTTACATTGATTTTTTCAATATGACTAAAAGTATACACAGTTTCAACCTTAAGTACATCTTAAGTTCTAAAAATAGTCATAGAGTACCTGAAGTACAATAAGACCTGACATGGAACATTAATACCATAAAATTAATAATGTAAAAGGAGCACCAAATACTCAAAATCATTGCAATGATATTATCAAACCTATATATAAATCTTACTATTAGGTTTTTTAAACTGTTGGAAAACAAATATATCACAATAATAATAATGGCTGATTATCAGTATTATATACAAGAGAGGTAGATTCGCTTATGTTTACTATGATGCTTCCATATGTCTATGTACAGTAACAGGGGCAATAACACTGTTTTTACCACATGGTACAACAGTCATGAAATCAGGTTTTAATCTTGGTTTAATCTTAGCCGGGATGGGACAACTGACATCAGACTTTGTGTCATCTGATAAAATAATTGGATCATTAACAGAGAACCCTGTGGCTTCTGAATCTTCATGAGGAGTCATGGTAGAATAACCATGATCCGAACCCCCTGTTGTATGAGGCCGTCTATAACCAGTGACTACTCGATAAGGCGATATTGGAGCTTCTATCTCCATGGCTGGCAGTAATTTATCTTGCCCTGACTGATCATGCATATCATCCGATTGCAAGTGACTCATTTGTACATCAGCATCATGCCATGTTTCAGCTGGACCGTCAACATATAAATTGTGACAACTTGCTGTAGTTACATTTTGTCTATAACAATATATTGCAACAGCTATAACTAAGCTTATGGTTATAATACAACCTGCTATTGGCCCTATCGCTGAGTAGCTTCCTAAAGCATCTCTATTGGCATGACCATATGCACTTTCACCATATGGGGTGACAGCTCCTAATACTCCATTAAAACACGTTGATTGAGAAGTACAAAAAGGAGAAGATAGTGGTGTCCGACCATCAGCATCTACCTGACACCACTCACAACCCAAAACGCCTAAGCAAGTTAAGTGAGTTAAATAAGTCTCACACTGAAAATCGAAGCACATCTTCAAATTCTCTGCAAAATTATGAAAGTAATGGGATTTATGATTGTTATTTTCAGGTACCATACCACAAAGAGGTATGTTTTCATTGATCCTTGTTGCATTGGCATCGGGGCATTCATATATCTCTGAGCTACATTCACATGGACATTCGCATTCAGTTTGCTCCATACGATTGCAATTCAAACATAGACGGTCAACCATGCTGCAAGGGCAAAATGCTCCTACATTACAAGATGCATTCACAAGACCAATGAAAGCATTTGTACCTGGAATTGCTGCTATATAGTAATGAATGCAGTGATCACCAGAAACAACGTTAGAGAGCACATTAGGCAAAGAAGTGTTAAATTCATAAAACCTTTGTATGGTTTTATCAAAAAAATTGTTGCACAGCCTTTTAGTGACAAAACCCTTGTGGTTTAACATATCAATAGCAATCATTGATTCCTTATGAGTTATATGCTGTTGCTCTATAGGTCCAGAACTATTTGGATCCATCAATCCAGGGTGTAATACTAAGTAGCCGCGATTATTCATTATTAAACATTTTACATACGACATGGCACATAGAGGCAAGCTATCAATAAGGAGTTTATATAAAAATCCCATAGTGACATCCATTGAAACAACCATAGTTGGGTATACTAAGCTATGTATTGCATAAGAAATTGATACAACATATCCTGCACCACCTACGTCCAGATTCGGTGGAGTTAAGATTATCTTACCAGGATTTTCCATGGCAAATGTGTACCAGGGTCTTCTAACCGGTTCATAGTCATATTCGAGAACTGTTCCAGGGTACATAACTAAAACACCACTTTCTGTGACTGCATATCTTCTTACAACATATTTAGAGTAAGGTCCATGCAAATGTTGCCTTTTAAAAAATGACAAAATAGAGTTAAGAAAACCAACATCCTGTTGAATCTCATTCTTTAATCCCGGATTAGAGAGCAAGCCATGTGCTACACTCCTTAAATAAGCTAAATAGTTTTGCATATAGGTCATTGCTTCTTGTCCATCACCCATATCATACAGGTAAGTAAACGGAGATTGAAAACTAGAGGGACTAAGGTAAACAGTACCCTGATCAATAGTGGCTATTTGTTTAAAATGACGGCAAATTGTGCCAGACTTTGGTGGAAATAAATCGAGTCTGTGAAACAGAATTTCTTTACTACTTTTTGTAAAGAATATATTAGATTTATTAATCATATTATTACTTGTAGACTCAGAAATTAAACAAACTATATACAATTGTTGCACCCATTTCCAAGTGTATGTTATTGACTTAGTACTATTGTGATCATGATGTGTACTGTTTCCTATTGCATTGAATAACATTTCTTTTTTAACAATATTCACAAAATCAAAAGGTTCAATAGCTTCTAAATTAGTGAACTTAATTTTTTCTGAGGCTGCCTCTGGTCTTGGAAAGTATGTATGCATGAGAACTTTACCATAAAAATCCATAATGAAAGCTCTTTTCCACTGATTTGTTCCTTTAAAATAAATAATGTCCTCTGCAAGATCCGACCAATAAAGATCTAAACCAAGTACTCCATTTGTTATTGGATGTACTAGAGACATAATAAAGTCTCTTTCTGTCGCCTCCCATACTGGTCCTTCAATTTTTATTTCCCTGGCGTATTTACTAGGTAATAATGAGAGAAACGCTGAAGCCATTTGCCCTATTATTCCACTATCATTTATATGTAGCCTCATTACTGTATGATTGTTAGCTTGATTATGCCCTTTATCAATATGCAATATTTCTAGCGTGCCATTCTTATCAGCGTCACTCTGATTTATTAATCCAATGGCAAATTTTGAATTATTACCTTCATGTTCTGTGTATGGAAATATTTTAAGCCATGTATCATTTTTCAAAATTTTCGAGTCAGTCAAGAAAATGAATAATTTGTTCTCTGGTATTTTTTTCTCAAGTAATAATTTTTTAATTTCTAAATTGATTGAATATGGTGAAATATTAGATGCTGCAGTGTCAACTGTAGTGAGATATTCTCTCAGTAGTAGCTTGTTATTCTCTGTTGCATTGCCTAAATTTGTCATTCCATAGCTGCAAGCATCCTCAAATTTGAAAAAATCCGTCATATTTGTTATCTTTAATGCCATCATATCAATATTCTGTAATGCATATGCAGTCTCTTTTATAATTGCTAAGGCATGCAGTAGTGAAACTGATACCATACTATTATCAATAATAAAAACAATAAGTTTCGGATCAGGATGAATTATCTTATGATACAAATACCTCAAATTTGAATGAGGCACAGTTGTACAATCTTTATCAGTTGCATAATCCATATGAGAAAGAAAATATCGTCTTTTGATTTTTAAGTCTTTGAATCTGTCCAACATTTTTGATTTGGAATCTATGTAAGGTAAATTGTCATAAATGTTAGCATTCTTTATGAAAAATGATTTACGTATAGAATTAAATGGGCAAGGATGAGTAAAGGACGGACTAGAGCTGTGGTTCATTGCATTTTTCATATCCACTAGTATATTAGTAGCTGCAGAGAGTTTGTAATTCAATTTATCAGCTATACTGTCCAATATATTAGTGTCAGTGTATTGATAGCGGCTTACTTTGTAAGCATTTCGCAATTCGAAGTGGGTTGTGTACTCACTGCCAAGTTCTTGGATCACTATTTCTCTAAACTTACTAGCCAGAGTATCGGACAATTTGCGCACATTCGATTTATAGTCACAACGGCTACTGCTTATCGTGCCTGTGCAGTTTTCATTTTGAGCTTTAATTATTTGTATCATGAAACAACTGAGGATAGAAAAAATCAGTAATGCGAACTTCATCTTGTAAACATTATTTTTAGTTGCTTTTAAACCTCGATATTTATTCAATACATTTGGCACTACATGATATTAAATATGTCATGATACCGGCAAAAGCATTATCGTGATATTATTGAAACATAAAAAAGACTGTAAAAAGTAAACCAAACAAGGTTATTTGTATTATAAATCCACAGACATCAGACCATAGATACAATAATCAGACAACAGCAGTGTTGCCAACTGCCTGTAGCTTTACCCAGTAGCTAGACATTTTCAAAATGTTGCTAGATTTCCAGTTTTTTAACCTAAAAATATGCTAGAACTTGCTAAATGTTACAGTAGATAAGTAGGTTATAATAAAATGCCAGTTTCTGATAATCATTTTTATTCATTAATTCCAACGAGTAGTTAAATTAAGTCCTGTGTACGCAATTACGAATAAAAAATAAAAAGTAAAATTAATCAATTAAAGAAAAAGATGTCGATGGCTGTGGTTCGGTATCTTACATTGATTTCGAATATTTTTCAACGGTGCCCATTTTATACAGTACGTCTTTAGGCAAAACACAGTTATAGCAGCATTTACCACTTTTCCTGAGGGAGTCTCTAATGCAGAGGATTGAGTTCAGAATTTTCAAACTCATACGCAATGTGGCAGTGAAAGGCAAGTTAAAGCAAGAGTACTTATATCTTGATAAATTATATGTTTTCACCGGAAGAATTTCTAATTTTTTTTACTTCGACCCAAAACTGAACTATTTCTTCAGAATGCCACTTATTATATATGTAGAATGTACCACTGTTGCATTATCTTGTCTATTATTTCTGGTGTAAATCCCAAAATTTCGGCAACGTTGATTGCCTCCTCTGGACTTAACAACGCCATTGATTCTAGCTGCTTGTAGTTGTCTGAAAGCCTTTGTTGCAATTCCTTAAATAATTGCAGTAAGAAGGTGGAGCAGCGTTGTCGTATTGCATTTAAAATTTCGGAGTCTAAATGGTGTTGAGCAGTTTCAAACATGTAGCCAAGATAAGGCCTAGGGTTAATATCCCTGTCAGTTATTGGATCTAATAAAATTCTGTTTACAGGTCTTGGCATTAAAATTCTCTGGCTCACTGATTCTATCAATGTTGTAAGTGTACTGAGAAGTTTTAATGGATTAGAGTTTTCATTTTCAAATTATTTAATTGCTGTTTGAACATCATTTAAAACGCTTCTCAGAAACACAAAATATAAATAATTTCTTTTATCTTCGAGCATGTTGTAAATAAGCTCAGCCGAGTAGCAATTGTCTTTCACTCTTGCTAAATTAAAATGTATTTCCAATTCTTCCCATTGTGTCACAATTTTTGTTATTGCTGTCTCTGTTGAAAGCCAACGTATATCGCACACCTTGGTGATTTTCAACGGACTTTCGCCACAGTTTATAAGTTCGTATATTTTTGGAGACACAGAAAATCATTTATAAATTTCTCTAACCAAAAACTCTAAATTTCTTGGCAGAGTATTTTTGGAGGCATGGGTTACTGCTAACTGCAACGAGTGGCAGACACATCGTATCAGTATCAAATTTTCTATACCATATTCTCTTTTTAGGATTGCATGAACCCCGTTATTAATGCCTGTCATAACAGATGCATTATCAGTTCCAATTCCAATCATTTGTTTGATATCTATTTGTGACTCTCTAAGCATGATACCAAGCCATTAACGATTCCCCTAGTATCTGCACTCTCAATAGAAACTAGGTCCAGGAATCAGCTTACTATCCTTTCCTGTGCGGCACTATAATACCTAATTACAAGACCAAGGTGTTTACTGACACTGACGTCTGTGGACTCATCCATTATAATGCTGAACTTTTGGTATCCAATATCATCTAAGCGCTCCTTGAGAAAGTGCGGCATCAGCACATTTTTCATTATTTCTGTACATTTAGTGCAATGCAATTTAAGCTCATGTATAGCTTTGGAGTCTTTGAAACATATTTTGCATAGTTCACCTAATTGGTCAACACTTAATATAGAAGAGTGCTCGGCAATAAATAAGGTCAATGCGCCTTCAGATTCATCGCAAGGTCTAAATAAATGCTCTTTTGGTACAACTTTGAAAGGAATTTCTTTATTGTCTGTAAAGACAAAATTAATATACATAAGGACTCTAGACGCAAAATATTATTTGACCCTAAAAATTGGTAAAATGAAAATATCAAACTCATTGTTCCCATCGATAGAGTCTGATATCAACAAAACGAATTTTAAATTCATTCACGTACCTGTTTTGAACTCTACTTTCTGTTTATGCTTTTTGGTCTCAGCACGCTTCTTTATATCAAACAGTTTAGCAAGAATCTCCGTAGAACAATATGTACAAAATGCTTTGCTTGAGTCTCCACAGATATTTTCCCACTCCGGTCTGTATTTTTGTGCGTAGGTTTTTTTTTCAAAGGTAAATCCATTTCTAAATTAAATTAAATTAGTTTTATATGGATAAAACAAAACAACACAAGGTAGAATACGAATAGCGCGTACTATTTTAGTTTACGAAGTATTCTGCCGCAGAGGAAACGGGGAATCCCGGCCAGCGTCGACCTATACTTACCATAGCATCTATGACCATAGATTTTTTTTCTTTCGACTCGGCACACTACTCGACGAATTTCGATAGACTCACGTCTCATGATGAAATGAAAAGTTGCTAGAAAAAAGTAGCTAAAAAGTTTAGCAACAAGTTTTATTAAATTGTAGCTGTCTGTCACCAAATAATAGCTAGATCTAGCCGATCTAGCTATAAAGTTGCTAAGTTGGCATCACTGGACAACAGACACATTTTTTTATTAACTGGCTATACGGTTCTGGATTCTAGCCCTTCTGAGCCTTCCACAGACAGCACAAACTAACCTCCATGGACTAACTATAATCCTAGTCCTAAAATAGGAACAAAATTATTATAGCTTAAGTCTTTATACATATGACGTTTAATACAGTACAAAATAACACAGATATATTATTCTCACCTTCTTTCTTTTACAAGATGGTTGCCGTTTTTCCATTCCATAGACACATCTATAGATGTGCAGTTAGCGAAACAAAAATTATGTAGTGTAGAGGTAAGGAGAACAATCTATCATAGGCTTTGAGTATTAAACCAACTGGAGAGGCCATGCGCGTTAATTCCTAAACAAAAAATCTGTCAACATCAGGGGGGCGCAAGAAAACACACAACTGTAAACTTAACTACAAATGCAAAATTAAATCGTGTCACTATAAACGCACACTACAACATTTGTGTTTGTGTTCATCGCGTTTACGCATACCATCAAATTGTACACGTGTCGATACACTGGTGGCGCTGTCTAAATGCGTAAACAACGTAAGGCGTGGATTATTTCGATGTTTTTTTATCGATAAAGAAATCACCATAGTCCGCATAAGTTTTTATTTGATTATAAGTAATACATAGATAAATAATACCAAGGTGTTATTTTAAATTCTTTTTTTAAAGTAATTAGAAATTTTCTTCGGAAAAAACTTAGAAATTATTGAAAATAAGCTTATTATTTTGCTACAGGTTGATTTTACATTATGCAGGATAAAATTTTAAACATTTAACAAATCGAAATAGATTTAGTTAACTTATTTTAAAAATCAGATTGTTTGAAAAGAAAAGTCCAATCAGTTTATCGTCTTAGATGGTGTTAACCAAGTTTTTGTTTTTATTATAAAGCTTCGTTATCACAAAACCGCTAATTAAAAATAGTTGTTGATTTTGAAGAGTTATTAAACGAACTGTCTGGATAATATTTAATAAATTAGGAAAACAAAAAAAGTTTTACACTATATAATAGTTTAACAAAGTGAACTTTAAGCAGACAGCTGCTTAAAAATAAAACATGACATCTACCTAGGGCTAAGTATTCCTCAGAAAGATGTTTTGCTTTAACTTTACATTATTATTCACCGAAAGCTTAACAATATGTGCAAAATATCAAAAGTTTTGAAATTGGTCTGCCTTCATCACATACGATAACAAAGTGGTACAGTACAATTTATGGCCGACTTGGCTACACAAAAAAAAGCGTTAACTGTTTTAAAACTTAGACTAGAGAGTAACCCTGATAAGAAATTATATTGTATATTAGTGATAGATGAAATGAAAATAAAACAATTGACGGAGTACCATGCAAGTTCTAAAAGACATTTTGTTTATATACATAATGCCTTTGGCTACTAGCATGGTATTCTGTCAATTGCTTAATTTTCATTTCATCCATTACTAAGGTACAATAAAAAAATTATCAGGGTTACTCTCCTCTCTCAATATTAAAGCCGTCAGCGCTTCTTGAGTAAACCCTGGTCGGCGATCGATGGTAGTGTACCACTTAGTCAATACAGGACGGGTGCAGGCAAACATGTTCCAAAAGTTTTACGTACATAGCGACAGGCTTTTGGTGAGTAATAGTTAAGTGTTAGGGCATAGTATTTCTTGCAAACTTGTGAAGCCTGTTTATGCAATTGTTTTTTTATGTCAAGGCATTTTTTCATTCTATTTTTCCAGTGTTGGCTCGTACTCGCAGTGGGAGTAGGACTAGTTCGAGCTATTTAAGGAGATAACTTATGGAATTTTGCCGGAACATCCAGCTTTCTTTTTTCGATGTAGACGATATTGTGCAATCACCACGATCACCCTAAAATAAATAATTTTATTTTAGTCAGAAGATTCAAGATATATATATATATATATATATATATATATATATATATATATATATATATATATATTTATATATTAGACAAAGATATTTATTTTGTAAAACATGAGTAAATAAAATACAAGTGTTAAAAAACTTAAAACGAGCTACATGTTTTGCCATTTATGGCGTACAAAAATTATACTATACTAACTTTACAATTACAATAGTAAGTATATAAATATATGAATTAAATTTGATAGGTTAGTGCTTTTGTAAACTTAATAAAATATTTTCAAGTAGAATAATATTGGTATCAAAGGTAATAATAAAAATATTTAATCTAAATATAATTACAGCCCAACATATTCAATAAATAAATTTATTATTATTATTATTACCTCCCACAAGTTCAAGGTAGGTACTGCAGTGTCAGATTCATGGTTTCTACAAGCTACAATCCAAGTGTGCCGCCTAAGAGGATCTCTTGGAAATCGGTAATAACAAACCAATAATAGAAAAATTTACTACTTTTTGTAATACTTTATTATAAACTCTAAATAAAAACTACAAACCGGTTCGGCAGACAAACCCGCATGGTTAATTAACTTATCGATAACTAAAGTTGCGGCATGCATCACTATAGTGCAATACTTTCGGTTGCAGTGATACCAGTTTATTTTTATAAAAATTGCACACTTTTGCTGCGAGGTAGCAAGTTTCGATTTGACTTATTTGGCCTGTATTTTGTATAATATTTTAATAAATACTAGTTATCGATTATATTTA
The DNA here is from genome assembly GCA_907164705.1 of Parnassius apollo. Taxonomy (NCBI): domain Eukaryota; kingdom Metazoa; phylum Arthropoda; class Insecta; order Lepidoptera; family Papilionidae; genus Parnassius; species Parnassius apollo. Next base: position 7,562,049 of record CAJQZP010000610.1, read on the forward strand.
ATTATATAATATTCAGTATCGTGTTAAAATTGAGCTGAATATATAAATCCTTTAACAAAATCCACTACACATCTATATGTAATGATTATCATTCATTCATCACAAACTGATTTAGTTATTAGAAAATATATTTTCGTTAATATATATAACTTGTGTAGTAAATTATATTTTTTTTAAATAGATTATTTTTCACTTTATGAACTATGATGGCCACACTCGGTATTGGACGATAATATTCACAAAGTACGAGTTTTAATGATAAAATTACTTTAATATTATGTTAAAAATACTCACAGATGAAAAGTCACATTGTCCTTTTGTATACTTGACGTTTTTGATTGTTTTTTTCATGTAAATACACTGCAATTCGGCATTTTGTCGGAGCTCGATTTACTGGCACGATCACTTCTAATTGACGCACAACGCGGAGCAACTAGTTTTATATAACGAGTATGAGTCGGACTCTCGTACCTTTTACAGAGGGGTATGCCTTGCGATGCCGTCTCCTTTGGTTTAATACTCAAAGCTCATCGGAGAATAGTTGAAAAAGTGTCCATCTGTATGCAACAAATAACAGTTCAAAAACTCTCCACAACAGCGCTGGAGTAGCGACAGGAAACAGCTACATGAAATGAACTTAGCAGTTGTCGATGATGTGAAGTGTGCTGCTAAACTGCTCAGTAGCTCTAAAATCTAAAATAATTTTATTTAGTAAATATAACCTCGAAAAAATTGTTTATTCCCCATAATTTACCCCGTAGTTATAGTGGCGCCATCCTTATTTAACGGTTTTCTACAGACGCTTTTTAATACACAGTCTGTACTCCTTACCTGTACACTTCACAACAAAAATGTTGTCGATGAATTCATTTAGTTTATGACTTAGTAAAATTAAGGATTTTTCGTAATACTTATCTATACTACTTAATCCGTTTCGTAATACTTATTTATATCAACGAAAGTTTATGGAAGCTTCATCTGACATCTTACAACAAAAGTTAGATACGTTTTGTTGTAAGATGTGTAAGTACGTCGAATAATGCAGAATTTCGTAGTATCGTTGTATTTAAAATATAGGGTGAAAAGTTCTCTATAAAATCTATTTCAATTCAGCCGGTATATTTTTGCCTAACTATACTTAGTATGGGTTTTAGAAAGAATAATAACTGTGTTTGTTTAATCGACACTGGGTTTATGTCACGCAACGTACACAGAAGGCTCATATACGATAGTTTTTTTTTATAGAATAATAAAAAAAATATTTTCATTTATCCTCGATTAAGAATCAAAATGCAGATGCGTTGTCACCCCTGAGGACGAAAATAGAATGCCTCGTTTCCAGTAAAAAAGGTCATTGGTTCTCTACACTCTATGCGAAACACAGCAGCCATAAGTTGCCATTTTACGCTGGTATTCTGTGAGAACGTGGTCCTACCCCGGTCGAGCCAACCCATTCGTGCTACAGCTGTTATAGCTACAGCACGTAAAGTAGTATAGTGATATAGTGATATAACATTGGCACGACCGCCTTTTCTTTTGTCACTAGATCACAACTACCTTATAGTATATGTAGTATAATAAATCGGCTAGGAACGTATTTCCCGTTTTTCGCTCTGCCCCCTCAAGATGTTATCCATCATTAATTTAGTAAATATGTGTAGCCAATCACATGTCCACTGCTGAACGATGGGGGAACATTTGCCACAGTTGCCTCTCTTAGCAAGTGGTATAGCAATAGCATTTTTATATTATTGTGATTGATTTTTTTATTGTTTTGTCTTAAAGATATTGTTGTCTATCTCACGTTATATTTCTGTCGTTTTTTTACAGTACTCACTGGATTGTATGGGGTCTTAGAGCTTCTGAGTAATAATATATCATATTATTTGGTAGGAGGTAGTGAATTATTTTTAGCCGCCGCTATACAGCATTATTTAGGTCCTGCCTTACCTTCGCGATTTAGAAATATTTTCTACCAAGTAGATAAAACTTTTTTAAAAAAAATATAATCGATGGTATATATTTTCCGCTAAACAAGTGGTAAATCTAAATAAATAAAAATCGATTACCACATGTATGAAAGATCATCTCTCACTTATAATTGGACCCTGTATGTGGCATTTTTGTCAAGATAGAAAACAGTCGTGAAAAGTCTGGGCGGGTCGTTAGGCAGCATATAAAATTATGATTACAAATGAGATCCAACGCTCATGTAACGTGTCTGTGAAGACTTAGTATTGATATTATTAGTTTATTATAATTATTAGTTTTTAAAGTTTGTTAAAAGAATATTTGAAATTATTAATAAAAAAGGCCTAACAATCTACAAAAATACAAGACAATAAGGGGATCCCCGACCAAATCCATAGGGTTGGATAGATAGTTATTTTGCAATTCTATATTAGGACGATTAACGCTACAAACTTTGCAATTTCAAAAATGTACAAGCATGGGAGTGGTAGTATTTTTAGAGATACAAATAACGGCCTGCAAGGTTCATCAGGTGCAGTGCCACATATTGCTCTGATACATTTTTTTTGGGCAATGAATGCCTTTTTTTGCGTCTGTGCTATTGCCCCATATAATAAGCCCGTATCGCAGTACGGATTCCACATACGCAAAGTACGCAGTACGTGCTGTATTTTTTGTGGATACTTTGCTTAGTTTATAAAGTGCGTACGAAAATCTATTTACTTTTTTACATACATGTTCAATTTGATATTTCCAATTTAGTTTTTGATCAATCCATATACCTAGGAATTTTGTCATATTTGTACTTTTTAGTGTTTGTCCTTCAAAATTAATGTTCATTGTCTGGTATAATATGTCATTGAAATTTATAAAATAAGTTTTGTCAAGATTTACAAGTAGGTTGTTATTTTTAAGCCATTCTATTATTGTTTTTACTGTACTGTTAATATCATTAATGTGATCTTTAAGTGATTGTTTACCATCTGTTTTTACTATTACAGATATTTCGTCAGCAAATAAAATGCATTTGTGTTTAGTTACATCCGGAAGATTATTAATATAACTAAGAACAACAGTGGTCCCAAAACGCTACCCTGTGGAACTCCATATTTGTTTTCTTTAAAATCTGATTTGTGATTTAAGGTGAAAGTACGTACAAAATTTCTTTTCATAAATCTTGTACGTACTTTCTCTTTTTTTAATTAATATTTTGACTTTTAGCTAGCTTTATTTCTCTCTGTATTTATTTGTTAAATATTGGGAGCCGGAGTTTCAATTCACTTCAATTATATTTTATTTCATGATATTTATCATGCGGGTACTTTATACACATACATATGGGCCCCCCCATTTACTTGGGTATTATAATCATTTTATTTTATTGGTACATAATTTTTTTCATACTGTATCAAGGTAATAGTGTACCTTGGGTTGTGCGCACAACCTTGAGGTCTACGTTTTTTAAGTCACTTTTAAAGGACTCCAACAATTGTCACAGAGGAAAACTATGTTCGCACCATGATCCAACGAAGGATGTGACCTCAATGTACCATTATTAAGGGTAACAAATTTAAGACTTCTCTGGTCCCTAACAGTACTCATATGAGTAAACTCATGTACATCACTTGTACTGAAGGCGTTGTTGCCTAGTACCCGTAACTCCTCATTTTATCATCCTATCACGGAATCATACCCTGCTTGAGGACTATATGTTTTATCAGTGATGGACGTTCCCGTATCTCTCCATTACTTATTGGTCAATGTCATATTTTCTTTTATTTTTATTATTGACATAAATATTTATTCCTTCTTTATTTCTTCATTACCTTGTTCTTTATTTATATACTTTCGTGCTCCACTTCTATATACTAACTTGCACCATTCTCACTCATTTCAAGTCGCACAGTTTAAACATCATCAATATTTGGGATCACCCAAGTCCAATATTGACAAAACTTAGTAACTAAATCATTCGTATTTACACGTTCGAACATTCCTTTCTTCCGTTCCTCATACCAATTACATGCTTTCTAATTTTTGTACAAATGATAACATTCTTATCAATAAATTTTCTTTGTCGGTATTTAACTTTTTTTTGAAACATTAATATTAAAAGCTCTCTTAATTACTTTATTCCTGTTTACACTGTTATTTATTTATTATTTTCATCCATATAACAATACTATTATCATTTACTCATTTATTTTCCTATACTTATTATTTTTATCGCTATTACAATGTTGTTGTGATTTATCCTACACCTGTTCATGTGTTGCATGTTGCTGTGTTCAGTTTAAATTTATCATTTTATGTTACTATGTTTTTATAAGATACGCTCATTGCATAACATTTTATAATATCATATTTTTAGAAAAATCAGTATCATTCGTAAGAAATGGTTAGCAAACCTTTTATATTCAATGTGTAAAGATTGACTCTTGTTATATTTACCTACCTGCTCATTGCATAACATTTTATAATATCATATTTTTAGAAACATCAGTATCATTCGTAAGAAATGGTTAGCAAACCTTTTATATTCACTGTGTAAAGATTGACTCTTGTTATATTTACCTACCTAACTAGTTTCTTGTCTTTCAAAAGAAATAAAAAGTGTTATTTTAGCCAGAAAATATGAAAAATATAGTTGATAATAAACGTTAAAAATAATCGCATCGTATGATCGTGCCTAATGTCAACTTAACGTGTACAATTTGTTACTACATAAGTAGTAGTACTCATATAAATGAGTGCGAGTAAAAAAAATGTACTTACCTACCTTAAACTGATATTTTTAATTTCTTATCTATTCAGAAGTCCACATGGTTACATCGTTAAAAGCTATATCACTTTTATGTAGATCGAAAAATATTACTGAATGTATGTTATTTATTATGTCGTGTATACAGAATAATTGAAAATCACATTATAAGAGTTTTCAACTTCACACAACGATACATTAATTTATTTAAACATTTAAAAGAAAATTTTTTATATTTTATATAAGTTATTATATTAATTTAAGATTTAATGCTTTAAAAAAATTAAAACTTATAATTATAGTGAAATGTTTCTAACCCTTTAAAATTTGGATACGAAAAATAAATCAACGAAATGTATCACAGTGTTATTTTAAATCAAGTACGTTAAATTGGAATCTATTAATTTATTATTTCATTAATTGTTTGGCAGGACACAGTAAAAAAAATACAAGACTATAACCGCATAAAAGGGGGATATAAACTGGTCTTGCGCCTTAACAGAAGTGCCACATAAGTGCTTAAAATTCAACTTAATTTTTAATATTGTATTATAATTGTTTTTTTTATTATAGGTAATAAAATATAATGAATGAATAATGAAGTATATTGTGAATAATCTGATAAATAATTTCAACTTAATTATATGTAAAATACAAAATATTTAATATTTAACTTTAAAAACATAATAGAAAAAAAACCCAATCTCAAATTGTTAAATAAAGTTTGAAATAGAATTAAAATCACATAGGTGCGAAGTTACCTCATAATTTGTTCTTTTCGACTCAATTTTTCTATCTTCTTATCGGCTAAGGCTTGCGGACTTAAGTCTCTTCAATTTTTTTAAATTTGTGGTCTCACCATCTAATTCGTTTAATCTTCATGTAATATTTGAAGTTGTCATAATATTTGTTTCTGAAGTTGATCTTTCCCGCTTTTTCCGTAACATTTTTGTTCTTTTTCTAATAGATTTTATTAGCATATCTCCTTAAAGACCTTGTCGCCTCTTCTTATGTCTCAGTTTCCGAAACGTATAAAACGTTTTCACCCCTCACGAAACCTTTACAAAATTAGACAATTTTGGTTTCATTAGATTCAGTACACCTTCATTTAGGTCCGTACGTTTTACTACTTTAGTAATTCAGTTTAGTTTAAGTAAAAAAGTCATAAAGACATATATTTAAATGCTAATAACATATTATGTCGCATGCAGTTCTCTTTAAAATAAAAACGTATGGACCTAGTTTTCTTTATAGCTACAAGATTTCCAAAAAATTATGAAAATTGGACTATGTTTACGCGTAAGTATTAACTTTTTTTGTATTTCGACGTTTCAAGCACTTTACAGCACCCATGATCACGGGGGGTGTTATTGTAAACCACGGCTACCTTTTATAGGATATGGGTGAGGAACTAGCACACAGTCCACCTGATGGTAAGTGGTTACTGTAGCCCATAGACATCTATATCTATCCTCGATATTACGAATCAAAGTGAAGATGCTTTGTCACCCATGAAAACTAAAACGGATGGCCTCGTTTTCAGTAAAATGGTTCTCCGGTTCTCTACACTCATTACACGAAACACAGCGACATTGAGCTGCTATTTTACGTTGGTATTGTGTGAGAACGTGGTCTTTCCCCGGTCGAGCCGACCCATTCGTGCCACAACTATACTACTAACATAGCTGTAGCATGACCCTACCATGTATGTGTGTGCTCTACCACGTAAAAAAGTATAAGTATCTTGAAGTCTTGCATTTGTATGTTTGGGTTGGAATTTCATTTTACTAATTATAAATTTCCAAGCAGATGGTAGCACCCAAACATCTTCTCTATTAAAATAAGAATGTTATTTGATTTTAATAGCCTCGCGAATCATCCTTAAAAGGAATCGGTGAGGATTTGTGGTTTATGAAATTTGATGTAATGGCGGGGCGATCTTGTACGTTTTATTAAACTGTAGACTTCCCGGAGCGTCGATTCTTCACATCTGTTCTAAATCTTATGTCTTACACTCTTAGCTCTGTTTTTGTTATTACGAGTGACTAGTGAGGTATCTCGCATCTTGATTCTGAAAATATCTCTATTTGCGATATGAGAAATAAGTAATAAAATTAAAAATTGAAATTTTGTATTAAAGAAGTCTTATCACCTTATCCTTTAACACTCTTAGGGTTATTGTAAAATAGTTTTGCATCAAAACATTTAAAGAGAGAAAATAAAGTGCCTAAACCTTTTTTGTTAAAATTGCAAATCATATACAATTTTTAACTACCCGCTTTCATAATCGGGAAGTTATTTTTTTCACCCCAATTTTTCAAAATCGAGTTCTCATCAGATCTCGATGTTTCTAGGTCCTAGGAAGCTATTCTGGTTATTTTTGCGATGATGTCCGTATTTCTGTATGTATGTATTTGTGTGTGTCTGTGATTGTGTGTTTTCTATAGGATAGGATAACAAACGAGCACACAGTCCACCTGATGGTAAGTGGTTGTTGTTGTGGTGATGAGGCCCATAGACATCTACATCTATCGTCGATTACGAATCAAAATGCAGATGCGTTATCACCCGTGAAGACTGAGATGGAATGCCTTGTTTCCAGTAAAAAGGGTCTCCGGTTCTCAACTCTCACCATGCGAAACAGGAGCTTTAAAATACTATTTTACGCTCGTATTTGTGAGAGCGTGGTCTCGTGGACCCGTTCGTGTTACACTAATATAACTGCAGCATGTTTATACCACGTGTGTGTGTGTGTGTGTGTGTGTGTGTGTGTGTGTGTGTGTGTGTGTGTGTGTGTGCGTGCGTGCGTGCGTGCGTGCGTGCGTGCGTGCGTGCGTGCGTGCGTGCGTGCGTGCGTGCGTGCGTGCGTGCGTGCGTGCGTGCGTGCGTGCGTGCGTGCGTGCGTGCGTGCGTGCGTGCGTGCGTGCGTGCGTGCGTGCGTGCGTGCGTGCGTGCGTGCGTGCGTGCGTGCGTGCGTGCGTGCGTGCGTGCGTGCGTGCGTGCGTGCGTGCGTGCGTGCGTGCGTGCGTGCGTGCGTGCGTGCGTGCGTGCGTGCGTGCGTGCGTGCGTGCGTGCGTGCGTGCGTGCGTGCGTGCGTGCGTGCGTGCGTGCGTGCGTGCGTGCGTGCGTGCGTGCGTGCGTGTGTGCGTGCGTGCGTGCGTGCGTGCGTGCGTGCGTGCGTGCGTGCGTGCGTGCGTGCGTGCGTGCGTGCGTGCGTGCGTGCGTGCGTGCGTGCGTGCGTGCGTGCGTGCGTGCGTGCGTGCGTGCGTGCGTGCGTGCGTGCGTGCGTGCGTGCGTGCGTGCGTGCGTGCGTGCGTGCGTGCGTGCGTGCGTGCGTGCGTGCGTGCGTGCGTGCGTGCGTGCGTGCGTGCGTGCGTGCGTGCGTGCGTGCGTGCGTGCGTGCGTGCGTGCGTGCGTGCGTGCGTGCGTGCGTGCGTGCGTGCGTGCGTGCGTGCGTGCGTGCGTGCGTGCGTGCGTGCGTGCGTGCGTGCGTGCGTGCGTGCGTGCGTGCGTGCGTGCGTGCGTGCGTGCGTGTGTAAACCTCTCATAACTTTGTAACAGAGTGTCCGATCGAAAAGCGGTTTGCGGCATCTGAAAGGGCCTCGCTGAATTTAGATTTTCTGTGAATTAAAACCGAATCTGCAGGGTAGATTAATAAAATACCTCAAAAATTCGAGTTATTTTAATTTTCATAAAGTGCTTGTTTTTGGAATTTCTTTGACATCCTTGTTTTGATAAATTCTATAATCTAATATTCTACTCAAAATCCGACGTCGATTGCCGTGAATCGCATCAAAATCGGTTGATTCGTTCGAAATTTATCGTTGTCGAAAGAAATATCGAAAAAGCGTTTTTACAACTGCTTAAAAGTCAAAAAATCTCGAAAAATCTTGTATAGCTCAAAAACGTCATAACAGGTGAAATTTGAAGCATTGATTGCATTTGAAATTAAAAGGAAGTTGCAGGATGGCCTGTAGGGTTAATCGTATGTTATATATGTAAGTTCGTTATAAAAGAATGCAGTTATATTACAAACAGACACTTCAATTTTATTTTAAAATAAATAGAGATTATAAGATAAAGGCTCTTGACAATTTTTAGGACTACAGACATTAGGAGACGGCGATGTGAATTCTTCCCAACAAAATACTCGTTCTAAAATACCCTTTTACTTTATAAATATATTTTTTTAACTTCCCGCTAAGAAAATTGAGAATTTTCAGAAATAGAGAAGTTATTGGTTTTACCCTGATTTTCGAAAATCGAGTTTTCATCAGATCTCGACGTTTTGAGATCCCAGGAAGCTATTCTGACTAATTTCACGTGGACGTCCGTACGGATGTTTGTATGTATGTGTGTGTGTGTATGTAAACCTTTCATAACTTTCGAATATCTTGATCGATTGAGTTTGCGGCGTTCTAAAGATCTCAATGTGGAATAGATTTGGTGATAATATGAACTGATTCGGACGAGTATATTTTAAGAAACTTAAAAAATAAAATTTTGAAAAACTGTTTTTATGGAATAATTTTAAATGGCTTTACTGATCAATTTCAAAGACTAAACAGCTCTTAACCTCAAAAAATGACGTCGAATGCCGTTTGGAAAATAAAAATCGGTTCATTCGTTTGTTAGATATTGAAGGAAAATAATTTGCAAAAAGGTTTTTTTGGTTTTGCAGGGTCAAACAATTTTTTTCTATAAATGTAGTAGTAGTTTACTTCTTTTCAGCCCCGTGGTAGATTTCTTAGAACGTTGTCATCTCTGAGAATCTCTCTCGGAGATGACAACGCATCTTCGCTCGCCAACCGAAACTGGAACGACGTACTCAAAAACGGGAGGTATCCTGCGCTCTGACGTGGGAAGTAAGTAATAGTAGAATATACTTAGAAAATGCTTTAACTTCTTTTCGCTTTCACACTAAAAAAGTAATAGTAAGTTATATTTTTTTAATAAAAAATTTTACTTTGAAAGTTGAAGTCATCTGAACTACCACGACTCTCCAAAAGTAAAAGTAAAACTACAGTATATATACTTGTGCGTCTTCTAGCTGGGCACAAGCTTCCTCTAATTTCTAAGAGGCTTATAGGACGATAAAATGTTAGCCACGCTGTCCCAATTGGAGAGCATATGATTTACTTGTTTAGGTGGTAAAGCCATGCCGCAGCTATATAAGTAGGACCCCGTTCTCACAGAATACCAGCGTAATATAGCAGCGTAACGCTGCTGTGTTTCCTATGGTGAGTGTAGAGAACCGGAGACCCTTTTAACTGGAAACGAGGTGATCCATCTAGTCCTCGAGAGTGGCAACGCATCTGCATTTTGATTCGTAATCGTGGATGGATGTAGATGTCTATAGACCATAGCAACCACTTACCATGAGGTGACTGTGTGCTCGTTTGTCACCTATATCCTATAAAAAAAGTTTTCGATATTCTAACATGCAGATTTCTTAACAATGTTTTCCTTCACCAACGAGCACGTAGTAGAGTAAATATTTATGTTAATATATAATATTATGTAATCAAAAATTTTTAGTGATTTGGTCACAGTCAACAACCAATTTTTATTTAATAGATATATACGTAGGTGAGAGAAAGAGACAACGATCTACATCCACATGCCAAAGTTTTTTATCCTCTCTCACCCTGCCATGCCATGTAAACATCGGCGACCATCTTCCTCACCCTCACAGCGTTGTTATCTGATTTTCGAAATCACCCCTATAATCATCATTAACATGATTCTAAGTACTGCCCTGTCAATTAAAGTTGTAACTAGTCTCTGTGTACGTCGTACATAATGAATACAACATAATTTAATGAATACTCATGATCAATAAAATTCTAGATGACCTTGAATTCGCACTAATTTCTACAAACAACCAACGCGACTAAGAGCGTTTATTAAGAAAGCTTTTTTTCATCGTAAAGAAGTAATTCGTTATGTTCTTGTTATATGACCCGGCATCGATTGGTCAGAGCCGGTGTGGCTTACCGTCCGATCATTAACCCAGTTGTGCGGCGCGTCGCGGCGCGGGCGGGCACGTGAGCCAGCAGTCCCGCGCCATGCAACTTTCCGAAACACCGCCACCGCCGCTCGCTCCGCTTTGGGATCGAATACTGAGAGCGCGAGCTTTGCCACCAGATATCGACGTCGAAATCCTCTACGTCGCCATCAGAGACCGCCTCTCACATCCAGAATGGGAAGTGCGCCTTCACGCGCTTCGAGTTCTCGCCGATCTCTTACCTCTATCAGGAAATGCCCTCTCGTTTCCATTCGATCAAGTCATCGACAACTTAGGACACGGTTCCCCAAACGTTAGGAAAGCGGCACTAGATGCTCTTAAAGTTTTCTGTACACACTGCGAGGATACGGAATGCGCGGCAAATGCTTTACTGGATAAATGTTCATATGATAACATCAGGCCACATTCCGCGAGTATTGATACAAAAGTGAATGTTATAACCGGTTTAGTGCTTTCGATCCCATCCGTGATAGCGATTTTAAAACGAAGAGATCCCAACTTGGATATGTTTCCAGTTTTTAACACGTTGGGGGATAAACTTTTTGATCCAGTGCATAGAGATGTCGCTCTACGCTCTCTTATGAAACTTCGGAGAGTTTGTAGACCACGTGAGTTCATGTTGTCCTTTTCGAGACTAGATCCCAAAGTGCAAGATAAATTCCGTTTACTCTGTGAAAAGTTCGATGAAGATTCTCTTGATGTGTACTACGCTCCTAGAAGAACAAATTACAATAGTAAAGATACTCAACATTTAATGAAAATTAATCATATTTTTAATAATAACTTAACTCCCATTCGAATTTCCTCTGATTCGTCTTCAGAAAATTCGTTTACAGTGCCGTATTATACAAATAATTATGGCAAAGTAATAATTGAAACTGAAATTAAGTTTGATTCTGATACAGCAATAACAATGACTGTTTTAGAACAGAACGAAACTGAGTCCGAGAAAAACACGGGAAGCGATGAAGATGATAGCATTGATAGGAATATGTTAAAATATAGCGATGATGAATCAGAAGATTCTGACGTAGTAGTGAAGAAAGTGAGATTTGGCGGTGAGAGTGTTAAGATTCGAACGCCGGATAGCGATAATATAATCACTAGTGAAGAAGATAACAACCAAAATCCTTCCGCTTTGCAAGAAAACCATAATATTGAAGAAGTTTTACCAACGACGCCAAGTACAGTCAATAAAATAAACGACATAAAGCGAGAGGCAAATGAAAGAGAAACTCGGATAGGTCATACAAAAAAGAGTGCCATACCACTTCCTGTCATAAGTAATCAGACACGTAAACAGAATATTTTAGTTAATAATAACAATATTAAATCAAAATCAAAATCATTGAGTGAATTATACGATTATTTTTATAAAAAAATGGAGGGTGAAGAAAGAAGGGCAAGAGAGAAGTCGAAATTCGCTTTAACGTTAACTGAAGTGCGATCGCCGGAAAAAATTCCTAGTCCGGTAGAGACGCACAAGGAGATAGAGGTATTCCATAATCTTCAGAGAAGCCCAACTCTATCTCCAAGGAGACAGCAAACAAGAGTGCATATAGAAAAGGATGGGTTAGTAGTGTTTGTTATAAATGTTACCGTTATAGACTATTAAAGTCCACTGCTGAACATATCTCCCTACCCCCATAGATTGCCTTACAAGGAGGATACTTGCCATAGTTGCCATGCTTGGCAAGCGGTTTGGCAACCGCAGTTTTTCATTTTAAGTTGTTATAAGGAAGACGCTGCTGCCCATCTCCTGATATGTTTACCTCTGTCACCTCTGACGACACTGATATGAGGTAGTGGACATTCTTATATCACCACTACACGGTTATAAATGTAACCTTGGTGTAAATACAAAGCCTAAGTTAGCATGTAGCAACACCATTAATTTTATAAGAAAATCTCGCTGGAAATACTGTATTACCTACTAAAAATATAAAAGATTAAAGTGAAAAATAATAAAGGACATGCAACGTAATGACAACAAAATTTAAAAAAGGAAAACATAATCCCTTTTTTTTACTCTACAAAATTTCACGGAAATCCGTCTAGTAGTTTTTCCGTGAATCGTGAACACACAATTTTTCTACAGATTAATTACGTGCATTTAAATAAAACTAGTTTTAATGGGTTTCATCGCGTATATTAACTTATTTTGTATTTCCGACGTTTCAAGGACTTTGCAGCACCTATGGTCACAGGGGGGAGGAGGTACTGAGGTGTTCGACGTCCCAATGTCCACAGCTCCCTCCGTATTAAAATTATTAATATTTGTTCCAACCTAAATATAATAGATAATATAAAATCTAGTCCGTAAGCATATAAAGAAATCGTTGCAAATTTAAACTACTTCGTAGCTATAAACGCGTGATAAGTTAAAAAAGTTCCACTTCTTCTTTTGATTCCATTATATTTTATTATTATTTATACTATATTTACGTAAGAACGTTGCACGTTCCTATAGATCATATGACTTATCAACTGCTATGGAGCTTGACGCTCCGTTCAGATCTCAACTCTACGAAGAAGTCAACGGCGTTTGTACTGAACTTGTTGCCCTTGTGACCTTTATGTTTTTGGTGGTGTATCATAAATTTTTGAAAACATCATAAAATTGAAATAAAAAAGAAAAAATATAATTATACCGGCAATGCACCATCACGTTAAAGGCAATCAAAATAGATGCGTTTATGTAATTTGCTAGTCAAATCTGTACTCGTATAATATACATATTGTGCCCGTTGACCCAATAAAATGATGTAATCTAGACGAGCGTGGGTTGATAGAATTGGGGTACGAGGTCTTTTCGGTTTCTAAGGATAATAATTCAATTGTATTTGACATTGAGTACCTATTAGTATTTCTTTTCATAGGAAAATGCCTACGCATATCCACCTCGCGAGGCTAAAGATGGATTATGCCGGACTCGCACATGTAGGACATACGCCCTATGTAGGCAGGGCCATGGGAAGCTTTCGCAGAGCCCCTCTCAAGAAGAGGAAATCTCCTCGCCCTATTCTTATCTTCAGGCAAGACTTGCCAGAATACAAGCGCGCCTTACTACCTCTGGTCAGCCATGTGGGTTCCTCTGCAGTCACCGTGGGTCACCATATCACGGCTACTAAGCCGCGACATTACTGTACTACTGTACCGTACTGTATAGACCCGTACATCAGTTTCATAAGTAAAACTAAATGAAGAACAATTTTGGTTATAGCCATATAATATCGTGCTTTTTAGCGCTAAATTAAGTAAAACCTTTAAATTTAAATGTCAATGTTTTATCCTTTTTTCTAAAGTAATCATTATCGTCTATAATAAACATTAAAAGTAGAAAAATTCTTTCTCAGGTTTTTACTGAACTTAGTGGCTTCATCTCCGCCCGAATCACTTATGCTTTCGCCGCGACCGCCATCGCCGCTGCATAGGCACTACGACTGGGAGGACTTGGAGATCATGCCACCTCACGTATGCGATCAGCTTCACAATACGGTATGTTTTTTTTAAATAATTTTCTTATAGAAGTAAGGTGACATATGAGCACACAATCCACCTGATGGTGAGTGAATACTGTTGCCCATAGACGTAGTAAAGCTACGTTGTGTATTTAATGGATTCCGCAGAACACAAAACACCATCGAAAAATAGGAGTATATCTCTTCCGTGTTCCGTATGATGAGTATAGAGAACCGGAGACCCTTTTTAAAGGTAACGAGGCATTTCATTTGTATTCACAAGCATGGCAACGTTTCAAAATATCAATACAGGATTGATCTCCTAATTCTAAAGAAACAATGTTACCGATGATGATTATCCTAATATTATACCCGCAGTTTCCCGCATGGAAGAAGTATTTGTATAACCTACAAATTCTGGTTCTGGATCTAGATGTTTGAATAATTAACATTTATTTGTGTAGTCTTCTTTAATCTACGCGTACAATCCTTTAAACTGCTCTAGAAATAAATAACCTTAAAGGCTAATTGATTTTAAGTCAAAGCATTTTAAGAAAAAAAAATATCTTTAACGTATTCGACGTGAGGTTAAGGCTAATTTGCGTTAAATTTTCGGTAATTTGAATTAAGCTAGACTTGGCAAGACTGACTTAGGGGAGGGATAATGATTTTTTCAATGAGATTTATATATGCATATTGATATTATTTATTTGACTTAAATGTTATTATTTTAACACAATTTTTTATAAAAATGTCTCTATTACTAGGAGAACTGGATTGCTGCAGTGAAGGCCGCGGATCAGCTCCACAGCACGCTGTTGGAGGCCGACAATGTGCGGAGAGTGGAGCCTGCAGCCTTGTCGCTCGTTGAACACATGTGGGCGCTGAGTGAAGCGGTAAGCTTACTTTCTACTGAATTACACTAATGAGTCTATATTTATTTATTTTATGGATCCACAGTAGCCCGCAGATGCCTAAAGCTCTCTTTCATTGTGAATAAAAACGACGTGAATGATAACAGCTAAACCGAAACCTGAAAAATTTGTGGGTTTCTATGTTAAATGTTGAGGATTTGCGCCCAAGACCTGTGTCTTAATACTTTGGCCACAGAAACTCGCGGCAGTCGAGAAGTATCACATGAATAACGTGCATTGCCAGGTGTGGCGGCAGATCACCCCATTTTTGAGCTTCGTGAGAGGCGACTATGAGTGAATTTGCTTTTGTTACGCTCGGACATTATTAGGCAAGATTTAGTATATTGGACTTCATCACAACTTATACCTACTATATCATGGAATGTCGTCAAGCACTAATAAGTAAAAAAAAAACAATTATAATAAAAGTCAATTATCGTAAACACGTGTTACTTAAAAGCTTTTCAGTACTATAACAGCACTTGACGCACATCATACGTATTGATCTATTGATTTAACACTTGTTGCGGTATTTCCAGGTTAAACTACGAAGTTTTAGGGATTTACCATCAATACCTAGTAAAGCAATCGTGACCGAGTAGTGATGGTGTAAGAATATCCACTATACTATCGTACCTTGAGAGTCGTAAAAGACGTCAGAGGTAAACAAACCAGATGGTCAGCGGCGTCTTCTTGGAACAACTAAAAATAAAATCTGAAATTTACAAAACACCTGACAAACGTGGCAACTATGGCAGATATCCTCCCTGTGACACAATCTAGCGCTGTGGCCGTGGCAATACTGTTTTAGCATCATGCTGAGTCGGATGCCTTTTTCGTTGCTGCAACAAATACATTGGGTGCGTTTGGCAGAAAAAAGCGCTAGCAAGCGCTTGTAAGCAAAATGGCGATCGTAAGCGCTAACCGCTGTCAAATCGTAAGTAGCTATTTTCCTCCAGGACACGATGTTAGTTTTAACCGGGGAATCTAACCTAATTTAAATATATGTTTGTAAAGTATTCATATTAAAAACTTACCAATCATGAGTTTTTAATAGCATGTATATGTTTATTCATGTCATTATATTACTTAAAACTAATATTGCACAAAACAACTTATAAACTCTACTTCAAAACAAACAAATTAAATAAGCAAAATGGCGGATTGTGTCAGCGCTACTGAAGTAGCAATCGTGTCCTGGCCGAAAACTATTTTAGCGCTTATAAGCGCTTGCTAGCGCTTTTTT
Organism: Parnassius apollo; assembly: GCA_907164705.1. Classification (NCBI taxonomy): domain Eukaryota; kingdom Metazoa; phylum Arthropoda; class Insecta; order Lepidoptera; family Papilionidae; genus Parnassius; species Parnassius apollo. The sequence continues at coordinate 7,578,430 of CAJQZP010000610.1, forward strand.
CTGCCAAACGCACCCATTATTTGTGTATTTTATATTGTTATTTTTTATTTGGTTTGTAGTTGCAATTTCTTTATATTATACATTAGTACTCGGTTGACCGAGCTTTGCTCGGTATTTTTCGCTCGATTTTTTTTTAATTCGTGTGTTTTGGAAATTATATTTAGATACAAATTACATACTGATGAAATATAAATAATATTTTTTGATCTTAGCGACATAACAGAAAAAACGGAACTGGTTATTTGAATAAAAAATCATGAGTGCAATTATTTTAATTTAAATTTTCGTGTTTTGAAAAAGTACTAAAAAAAAGGGCTCGAAAAAATAGATTTTCTTAAAAAAGAAAGGAACATGAAAAAAAAGTTAAAAAAAGTCGGTTGGTCGGTACGGGCTCGAACCGGGGTTTTACGGTTCTGTGACCGACCATTATACCAATTAAGCTATTTATAATCAATAACAATTCGTCAAAATTTACCTTCTTATTCTAACGATATTGTAGCAGTTTTTCATTGCCTAAAAACACGGACAAAAAGACATTTTCTAAAAATAAATCCTAGCTAGATCGATTTATTATCCCCGAAACTCCCTGGACTACTGAATTTTATGAAAATCGTTGGAGCCGTTTCCGAGATCCCGATTATATTATATATATATATATATATATATATATATATATATATATATATATATATATATATATATATAATTATATATATATACAAGAATTGCTCGTTTAATAGTATAGGATTCATTCATTCACTCATGTATGGGGGGGGGGGGTATGTTCAGTCGTGGAATTTTGATAGTAAAGGTAACCTAATAGAGCAAGCGTACAGTGTATTTTAACGAACTGAAAGGCACGACCGGGAAAGAACCACGGTTGCACGAATACCTGCCTAAAGTATCAACGTATTACTGCTATGATTCATATAGTAAGTGATGAGGAATGGAGCCCTGTTTTTACTGCTAAGGTAGCGTTCCATCTTAGTTCTATAGGGACCACTCATTTGAATTTCGATTCTTAATCGAGCATATGTAGTTATTTAATATGGGCCATAGAATACATTTATCATCAGGTGGACTGTGTACTTGTTTGTCACCCTTACTCCTGTGAAAAAGATTTCTGATCTATTTTAAATTCTATTGGGTATCATCATGAGATTGTAAACAGGTCACTGCTAGACCTGGGCTTTTTCGCAGTGGGGAAGATTTGATATAATCGTCTGGCTTTACAGTTAGGTTAGTTTAGTATAAGGTGATCTATTTTTACAGGACCTTCGTTTTACGGAAGGGGCAAACGGACATGAAGCTAACTTAATCACCTTATCACCGCTGCCAATGAAACGCTGCTACAGCTACACCAGGGGAATCGCAGAAGCGTTTTCGACTTTGCTTTGCGACTTTTCTTGATGGTTGTTTTAATAGTCGTCGAACTGTATTAAACTTCGCATGTGCGGAAGACGCTCTAGTAAATTGTAATACAGAAGAGATAGAAGCGGACCATCTGCCAGTGAACTTCTTTTCTTTCTTCATCAACCTTTAACAATCCAATGCTGAATATAGACCTCCACCAGCGTTTAAAGCTTTTCAAGTATCACACGTCTTGCTTTTATGACGCTGTTCTTGTCGTCGACTTGGTATTTTTCACCTGTCAGTGGGCAACGCATTTAAAAGGGTAAGCTTATGCCTTTAAGGTTATAATTATGCCACAAGTCATCAGAGAACTCAGAAAAAATAAACTTCTAAAAACAACCCACTAAAAAATGCGTAGTAGCAGACTTTATACGTTCTTAATTTTTTACCACGTCATTTGTGTAAAAAGTACTCCTTATTGGTATAATAACACCGTCTCATAAAGACTACAAAATATTACGACCATTTCATAAAACGAAAATTATTAATTGGGACATATATATAATATATATATATATATATATATATATATATATATATATATATATATGATTTTATTTATTTCGTCGTCCAAGTGGATGATTCTCGTACCTAACCACCACAGAATAAATATACTATAAAAATGAATAATCATAAAAAAAAAGATTTTTTTTTAAATGTTTACGAACTAGCGATCCGCCCTGGCTTTGTTTGGGTAGGGTCGGTGGTGTTATTTAAATTTAAGATAATCAAATAGCATTTATTTTATAAATTTTTCTTGTTTTTTTTTTTCAAAAAAGGCTTTAAATTTTTTCGTATAAAATATAGCTAAGGTCCCTTCTGGTATTGCCTTCTATCTGTTTATAAAGTTATATCACAACAGAAATTTTTAAATGTCGTAACAACATGCAAATAATTCCATGAGGTTAATATTGACTTTGACCCTTCATTTATATATATATATATATATATATATATATATATATATATATATATATATATATATATATATACAAAATAACACAGGGTTATTTTGCAATAACCAGCCAAATTTACAGAGAAGGTTTAGAATAAGTAATTAATAAAATAAATTTCAAACATTCTGCCCTTTTTTCTTTTAAACTCAAAACGCGTTGTAATGCATTATTTTAACTGATTTTACTGCTCAATACATTCGTAAGGGTCGATCGGTAGGCAAAAACGATCTTTCCCATAAATCACATTTAATTTGGGATAATTTCAAATCAAAAGTAGGAGCCTTATTTACTCGTATTTTCAAAAACTGCGATATCGATATATCATTAGTTATATATTTGAATTTAAGTTTAAATTTTCAGTACTCTGTGAAAAATAACCCTGTATAGATAAATTGTTCAAACCAGGTACCCGCAAGCAGAGCTCCGGCAGAAGGTGCGGTGTGTGCATTAGTGCGGGGCGCTAGTAGTTCATGCACTCGCTTACTTCTACCCTCGCTGGTGGCGCGCATGGGTCGGGAGCCGCCGCCAGCCGCGTTACCGCACGCGCTACTGCAGCGACTCGCTCTACATCACCTCATAGATCTTATTTTCGATCCTGACATGATTGGAGTGAGTGGAATTATTTAATACTACAAAAACAAATTATATATCTCGACCTCAATGGAACCAGGAATGATAACAACCATCGAATTAAACATGTTTTTAAGGATTTTTTACGCGTTAATTAACTTATTTTAATATTAAAAACATGATGGGATAAAAAAATATGGGAAGACGCTGCTCCCCACATTCTGTTTCATTTCTATTTGTCGCCTCTTATCTTGTTATATATATTATAACAAGAAATAATATATATTACTATATTATACCGGCCATATAGCTCGAAGAACCGACAACCGATGTGGAAAAAAGGTTCTTGAGTGGCAACCTCGTACCGGTAGGCGTAGTATGAGGCAACCCCCCACTAGAGTGGAGTGACGACCTGGTAAGAACCGTGCTTTGTGGCATTCCTTGGGGAAAGCCTGTGTTCAACAGTGGACTTGTGAAATTGAGAAAAACTCAATAACTGATTTTGGCCCGACCCTAAATTACATTATTATTCGTGGTATAAGGTATTATTTATATATAGTGAAGACACTAAGATAGTGTCGGTACAAACGGAGGCGCACTTATTATTTGGTTTTATTTTATTAATTTTTATTGTGTTCGTTAAATAAGTGTTTTTTTTTTTGTATAGAATACTATATTTTATTCCTATGGTTATTGTAATAAAATACGAATATAAATGATAAACACAAGTTAGGTAGCAAAGAACCTTTCACTGCGGCGTTTCATTTTAAAATGCCAAATTTTCCTGAGATGACCTTTTACAACGCGGCGGTGCCTTTGACAAGAGGCGGCACGTGCCAAGGCGGCGCGTACACAAGGGCGACCGTATCTAATGGCCCGGCCACACTAAGGAGAAATGCCGTTAATTATCACGTTGATGGACGTTGAATGTAGGTGTGGCCACGAATTAACGCGATAATTTGACAACGGCATTAACAATGCCGTTTCTCGTTTGCCGATAACTCGAGTGGCGGTACATCAAAGGATTAACGCGCGAATTATCGCGTTGAAGCGGCCACACTACGTTTGTCTCATTGTGCACGGTAGGGGTATATGTGTTCTGTGGTGCACGGTGAGTGCCACTTGGTTCACTCATGAGTGGAGTAATGAAAAAGCTTTTCGAGAATGAATTAAAAAAAATATTTCAAAAGTACTTTAATTTACGGTATGAAACTAAGAAAAATAAGCAGGAGAAAAAAAAACAATTTTTGCAGGTCAAAATTCATAGTGTACAGTGGTACGAAACCCTGGGTACGTGTATCTAATTCGCACTTGACCAGTATTTATGATTGGCTTATTAGTTATTATTTCATTAAAATATATTTACATTTGTCTTATTATTTAGATTAAACCATCGGACGTCTTTCAAGTGCAATTCGGGTGCGGGAAAACAAAATAAAACATAAATAGATTTACAGTGTACGTTTCCTGTGCATTTGTAGCATCCACCATCTTCTTTTTCTTTGTATTCTTTTTTCTTTGTTTATCTTTTTTATTTTATAGGATAGAGTGACCAACAAGCACACAGTCCACCTGATGGTATGTGGATGCTGTAGCCCATAAACATCTACATATCTATCCTCGATTACGAATCAAAATGCAGATGCGTTGTCACCCGTGAGGACTAGAATGGAATGCCTCGTTTCCAGTAAAAAGAGTCTCCGGTTCTCTACACTCACCATACGAAACACAGCAGCATTAAGCTACTATTTTACCCTGGTATTCTGTGAGAGCGTGGGCCTTCCCCGAGTTCAACGGCAAATTTAACGCCGTTCAACGGAAAATTTAATGCCGTTCAACGGGAAACGACGTTGACCGTTCAAGTGTAGCCACTCATTTTATCGCGTTAAATTAAAGGCAATAATTGTTGCGTTTATGGGCATTGACGTTGCTCGTTAGTGTAGCCGCAGCATAAGTGAACAGACTATACGTGGTAGAGTAATGCCGCAGATATATTGTGGATCACAGTGTTGTGGATGTTGCACGAATGGGTCGATTCAAACGGGGAAGGACCACGCTCTTACGGAATACCAGCTTGAAGTACTGGAAACGAGGCATTTCATCTTATCATAGAATCCGCTTATCATTAAATTGACTTTGTGCTCGTTTGTCACACTTATTCTATAAAAAAATCACGGTGTGGCGGTGTCGTGGATACTGCTGTATATTTAACGTGAATACGTGTACGCATTGAGTTATACAAAACCGTGTAGGTAACAAAAGGACTTTAAAATGGCGGCGCTCGCCCCTGCGTTGCGGGTGATGCGTCACAGTCACTCAACGTAACGAATTCTTTGTTCCTTTATCTATCGTGTGGTGTAATTAAATTTGGTATGAGGAAATGATAGATACATATGTAGTTGCAACATCAAACTGTACCCATTATGAAAGCAAATTTAAAGACGCATTATTCACGTTAAAACTAGATCAGTAGTCGCGTTTATGAGCACTAGAGCAACGAGGCAGTGAAACACTGTTTTTAAGGGTGAAAAACGAGCACATAGTCCACCTCATGGTATGTAAATGCCGTGGCCCAAGACCATATATATCAATCCTCGATTAAGACTTAAAATGCAAATGCTTTGTCACCCCTGAGGACTAAGATTTAATACCTCGTTTCCAGTAAAAAGTTTCTCCGGTTCTCTACACTCACTATACGAAACACAGCAACAGTAATTGAATACAACTTTACGGATATTATCGCGTTTAATTAACTACTTCAACTTATTTTTAAATTCCTCACGCTTCGGATGCTTTACAGCACCCATGGTCACTTAATATTAAAAAACTGAAGGTAGCCGGGCTAACCATGACATTGAGACGTCAAACATCTGTCACCCTCCTGACCATGGGTGCTATAAAGCACCCGAAACGTCGGGAATTTAAAAATAAGTTTAAGTAGTTAATTAAACGTGATAAAAGCCGTAAATAAAGGTTTATTCAATGTGTAGTGTTTGCGTAAATTTAAGAAATCATTACAGTTACAGTAAGTTACTAATTCACGTTAGTAGTTTGTGAGAGCGTGGTTCTTCTCCGGTCGAGCCGACCCATTCGTGCTACAACCATAATATATCTGCAGGATGACTTTAGCACGTAGAGGACGGTAGATGTAATAATAATAATGTCCTCCAGACCGAATTTCAGCCACGGCGGCCTGCCTCAACGGAGACTAGCCATCGGCGCAGGACAGGATTATAGTGCCCAAGTGTATGCGCAAGCACAGGTGCACTCTCTATTCCCTCACTCTCATAATCCGATGGGACGGTAAACTGACACGACCGGAGAGAGATCAGGCGCAGGACCAACGGCTTTACGTGCTTTCCGAGGCACGGGGGTGAGACACCGCCAACTTCCTGACTCCGGGTAGCTACTGAATTTCTTGACAGAAAAACTCAATAATTTATTTTTGGCCCGACCCGGGATTCGAACCCAGGACCTCATCCTGATCAACAGTCGCACTACATTAGTAAGTTACAGTAGGTGTAGTGTACTGTGAAATGAGCGTAAGCAGCGGTGCCGCAGGTTTCGGACGCCGAGCATGTGGAGGCGGCTCAGCTCCGCGCGGCGCTGTGCCTGGCGCGTGCGGCGGGCCCGGCCGCCGTGCTGGCAGGCGTGCGCCGCCGCCTGGCCGCCACGCCCCGAGCCGATGCTTTCTGTGCACAGGTCAGTTGTAATCTAAATTAGAGCCATCCTGCAGGTATATTAATAGTATAGTTGCAGCACGAATGGGTCGGCTCAACCGGGGAAGGACCACGCTCTCACAGAATACCAGCGTCAAACAGTAGCTTAATGCTGCTGTGTTTCGTATGGTAAGTGTAGAGAACCGAAGACCCTTTTTACTGGAAACGAGGCATTCCATCTTAGTCCTCAAGGCTGACAACGCATATGCCTTTTGATTCGCAAACGAGGATAGAAATGTAGATGTCTATGGGCCACAGCAACCACGTACTATCAGGTGGACTGTGTGCTCGCTTGACACCCTTTTCCTATAAAAAATAAATAAAAGAAAATTAAGATGACACATCGATAAAGTAGAGAACTGGAGACCCTTTCTACTGGAAACGAGGCATTCCATCTTAGTCCTCACGGGTAACAACGCATCTGCCTTTTGATTCGCAAACGAGGATAGAAATGTAGATGTCTATGGGCCACAGCAACCACTTACCATCAGGTGGACTGTGTGCTCGTTTGTAATCCTATCCTATAAAAAAAACCTTTATATAGACACTTCTAACATTAATACTACAAAGCCTTTACATTGTTAATTGTAATCCAAATATTACGCAGCCTTTATACTGTTAGTTCTAATCTTAATACTATGATACCTTTATATTGTCAATTGTGATCTAAATGTTATGTTTGTCACCCTATCCTATAAAAAAAATACCAATCTACGGATTTGGAAAAATTCGAGTTAGTGACACTGCTTGTATTCTCAGCGTATCCCCTACATGCTCTTTGGGGCGTAAATTGAGAGAGCGCGCTGGCGGAGGTAGGAATTGATATAATTTGTTGATATCATCTATCAAGCTTCTTCATTCCAATTTTTGTAATTACGAGGATAATAATTAACTCGAGCTACTCGATGGCATGTGGCAAGAAGGGGCCTCTGGCATGCAAGTGTGAATTTATTCCGGCCAATTTTAGTCTTTTTCACAGTTTTTGTGCATACTGTTAACCCTCGAACTTCTTGGAGCTTCATTCTCACCCCAGAAGAATTTCAGGATTTTTTATGCATACTGTTAACCCTCGAACTTCTTGGAGCTTTGTTCTCACCTCAGAAGAATTTAAGATCCGGTTTCTAAGCACGCTGGTAACGATGAACCGGTCATTTCTGGCCACAGCTTTCCGTTTACGCCCTAGTCCTGTGAGTCTCATATACTGTCCGGTCTGCCGATACATCTTAACAACTCGGTGTACTACAGATTTTGTTACTCCTATAGTCGTAATGTTTAGACCACACGTTTGTAGGTGTGCCCAGAACCCAGATTCAATTAAATTAACAGGCCTGGAAACTTGAGTGACGCTCAGATCCGACAAATTTAAGCTTATTTATAGGAAAATTTCACAATTAACACGATAAACAAGGCAGTCAAAGCAAAAATTTAAACAAAACCTAAATTTAAACTCAAATTCAAAAGTTAGAAAAATTTTTCACATTAAGAAAGAACGGAATATTACGCAATAATTTTTTTTTAAATATGGCAACCTAACAATTACTGCCAACCTCCAGTCAATAAAAATACTTGTAACTTGAAATGAAACGACGGACAATCTAAAGAGAAACTACGATTCTGATTAAAAACCGAAATCATAATGTTAAGAACCATAGAATACTATAATAATGAATCATGAAATGACTTATACTGAAGTATATTAAATAAATGATGGATGTTAGGTTGAATTAAAATAATACTAAACTCAATGCCACATTTAAAATATTAAGTATTACTAAATAAAGACGGTTGATTGCTAAATAATGAATAAAATTTTATAAACTAATATTATTTAAATCTAAAAATTCCATAAGACAATTGAAAACATTTTTACTTTTTTTAGAAAAAATTAAAAGAGAACAAATTTCTGTAGGAAGAGGAATTTTAAGATTTACCAAAGTGTTAAATAATGAAGTATGATCATATAAAGGACACGAGAAGAAAATATGGTTGAGGTCACCAATATCCAAACCACATTCACATATTGAAGAATTTTTAATATGAAGCCTAGCAAGGTGAACCGAATTACAGCAGTGACCCAACCGCATTATATATATATATATATATATATATATATATATATATATATATATATATATATATATATATATAAATTAGATCATCATCAATTTTAATATGTATATATCGATCTAGAAATAAATTGATAATGAAAAATGTAAGTTTTTGGATATATTAAGGGGAAATATAATGTCAAATGGCTTAGCAAGATCCTTCGTTACGCCGAAAATATTGCAGCATTAATTTTTAAATAAATATATGGTAAAGTTGTGGATTAATGTTAATGATTATGTTAGACGAAAACACGATTTCGTAAAATTTTCTCGATAAAAAAAAAATCCAAAGTTACCTCCAAAAACAATAAACCGCTGTTATTCATAAAATACTTTAAATAAGATCATGAAACTTTGCATACTAACTGAACTAACTATAAAGCAGTGCTTATGTTATTTACTTTTTTTAAAATACCATTATTTTCACTGTAAAAAAGAAATTACCTAAACTATCGGCGTCTTGAGCTTGATTCCAGTCGCCCCGTTAGTATCACAGAGTACCTTTGTATGTTAGTATCGCTTAGCCTTTTGAAGGGAGAAGTTGTGTCGCTTACGATCAGAATATACATTACGCAACAGTACGACGTAAAATTAAAATGGGAAATAACCGTGATAAAAATAAGAAGCGGGCTGGCTTGGCGTTAAGAAACAGGCATAAATATGATAAACCTAATGAAATAAGTGTCTAACGACCTTTCTACTTACAGTATTAGTGATTAGAAACATATCGGTACATAGCATACGACGCGCGGGGAAGTGGGGGCGAAATTAGAATTTGAGCTGACTTACTCTATCCTCTTAAGCTTAAACATCTTTTCTCTAAGGATGTTGAGTCTGACATTATCGTAAGCAGAAGAAATGTCAAGGAAAGCAGCAAGGACCGATTCATTTCTCGAAAATGCTAGTCTAATATCTGTGGTGAAGATAGAAAGACTGTCATATGTGCTTTTACCTTTTCTGAATCCATATTGGGTATTTGATAACAATCCATGACTTTCTACATACCAATCAAGACGGTTCTTGATCATATGTTCAAAGGTTTTAATTAGAGTTGAGGATAGTGCGATCGGTCTATAAGAAGAGCCGTCGTTAGAATTTTTGTCAGGTTTCAAGATAGGAATAATTACTTGAGTCCGCCAACAGTCAGGAACAAAGCCTATGTCAAATAAAACGTTAATGATATTTAAATAGTAGGATAAAATTTGATCATTACATTTGGCAAGTAGTGAATATGGAATACCGTCTAAACCAGGAGCTGAATCTTGAACATGAGAAAGGACAAGCTTTAATTCATATAAAGAAAATGGACGTTCTAAGGGATCAAAAAAAAGAATCACATGGAATACTTTGAGGTAGCTCCTCTCTCAAAGGAGCAGAAGAGGGGGCAAGTTTATCCAGAAAAGTGTTTATAGATTGAGAGGCAATGGCACCACTGTAAGAACAAGATGAAAAACAACAGCGAAATTTTTTAATATTACGCCAAACAACTGATGAAGGTATTGAAGGAGAAATTGAGGAACATAAGGCATGCCAACGTGTTTGTTTTTTTGTGCGAAGAGTATTTTTAGTCACTTCTTGTACACGTTGAAGGTATGAATAGTTTTCCGAACTCATGTCTAAGTTATATTGTTTTTCGGCTTTTTTCCTATTACGAATGGCCTCAGTACATTCAGAATCCCACCATGGAGGGGAGGGCCTACATTTATTATTTAGAGTTTTAAAAGGAATTGTTTGATCTGCTGCATTTATAACTGCGTTTGTAAATGCTTCAACAACAGAAGTTATATTATTTTCAGAAATAGGAGCGATTTTTGGAATTTCATTGTAAAGAAAAATATTGTACAGTTTCCAGTCTGCTCTGTCTAATTTGTATTTAATACATGGTTTTTTGTTAATTTCTGCCAATTCTTTATTCGGAAAGGAAATCAGAATGGGAAAATGGTCACTGCCGTGAGAGCTATCTAGAACTGACCAATTTAGAAGAGTGGTTAAATCATGAGTACAAATTGATAAATCTACAGCACTTCTAGACTCATTAGGACGAGCGCGTTTGGTAATTTTACCAGTATTAAGGACACCAATGTTAAGTTCGTCAATTATTTCAACTAATAAACTACCATATTTATCAGTATTATCACCCCATAAATAATGATGACAATTAAAGTCACCAAGAATTATAAATGGTTTGGGTGGGGAGGCTATTAAAGATTTTATTCAGCGAAACGTATGGACAGAAGGGGAGGGAACATAAATAGAAACACCTGATACCTGAGCAAAATAAGCAACGAAAAGATCCATTATCTTTGTCGCAAGAAGAAGAGCAGTGATCACCTCCACATTTTGAGCATCTTGGCTTGGAACGACATAAATCTTTAGTATGTCCAAATCTGTAGCACTGAAAGCATTGGATCGTTGGAAGCTTATAAATTTCAACAGGAATGGAAGAATAGCATAAATAAACCCTCGAGGGAAGAATTTGACCGTCAAATGTGATTACGACACTTTCAGAGCTTTCATATCTGACTTTGTCCTCGTTGCGAACTCGGTAATTTAATCTTCTTACTTTTAATACAGGAATGGTGTTTGGATACGTAGATAATTCGGAAATAATCTCTTCTGGTGTCCAATATTTTGGTACACCTTTTATAACTCCCATACGAGATACGTGAAAGGATGGAATAAAGGTTTTATATTTATCATTTACGGATGGATTTTCTAAAAATAGATTTGCATCAATAAATTTAGAGAATTCAACCGTTATTCTATTTCTCCCGATACGTTTTAGGCCTCCATTAACTATATTTTGTACATTTAATTTTTTCAAAAAGTGACCAAATGAAATGGCATTTAAAGTTTTACCAGAATTAGGAGAATCTTCTTTTACTTGAACATGAACGATAAAAGGACCTGAATCTGTAGAATTATAAGAACGAAGAGATTGAAATCTTTGTGACTCTATTTTTTTTATTATCGCTATCAATATGCGTGTTAAGAGATTTAGAGGAGATATAACAATTGGCAGAATTTAATGTTTGTGATAGAGTAATGCCAGATGATTGTGAAAGAGGGATTTCAGATGATTGTGTACAAGCAATATTGGATAATAAAGACATGGGAGATTCATAAGCACGTTGTCCTGACATATTGCTTTTGATAGAGTTAGAGCCTACAATTTTAATTTTAGATGATGAAGTATTACCAGTATCGCAGTCCGATTCTGAGATCATTCTCATGAGGAATTGGTGGAAAAAGCTGAAATTCTTCTATTTACGTCAACCCGATTAGCACGCTCTTCTTTCTTCCTTTCTTTCGTTTTATGTTTTCTTTTCTTTTTGTATGAAATAATTTTGAGTTGTCATCAAAAATTTCTTGCGTTATCGCAAATGAAACTAAAACGTCATATTGACTGCCGTGGTTTTTTAAATGAACCTTCTAAATCATTTTCAATTTCATCATAAGCAGCGGGTGAGGAAATAATGTTAGTGTCAGAATAATTCGGATCCGGTGGCTTAGGCGGAATTGGATTAGACATGGCGACCGAGAGACTAAAGCTACGTTATACTGTTTTTTGATAGTATGAAATTGTCGCTAAATGAGATACAATATGAAAATGCAGATAAATATTATTAATATATACTAAAATATATAAGGAATGTAATCAGAATATTACAAGAAAACTTAAAATAATTAAAATGACACCAAAAACGCGTAAAACCGTTATTGACGTTCAGTTGACCTTACGCAATAATTACTAAAAACCAAAACACATGAAATTAGAAAAAGAAACTTTTTTTTTCCAATAGCATTTACTAATTGTTTACGGCCAGTACGCACGATAATTACAACAGGAGAAAATAAACCTTTTTTTGCGTTCTTTTCAATTTGTCCATGAGTATATTAAATAAATATAAGTGAAGTCTCTGCAATATCGAAATAACTGCCTTTTATTGAGCTGAGGGGGTTATTTGCGTGCCTTTAAGATATGAATAACCATATTAAAATGTTTTGTTCGTCTGTCTGTCTGTTCGGGCTAGTCTTCGGATTAGCTGAACCCATTGTAATGTTACTTCAAGAACCGGTAGAGAGTAATGCCAGGAGTAATCTAGGCTATATTTTATCCAAAAAATTTGAAGATATTTTTGAAATAAAGAAGTCACAAAAATAAAAAACTTATAAAATAAATGGTTTTTGACGATTAACTCATGAACCATAAGAGATATAAAAAAGTTTCGAACAAACCTTTTTGGTTATCAATATTATACAAAAAAGGTTTTTAACACCATCGGTTTTTTTTTCAAAACCATGTTTGAGAAAACTATGGTTGATAAAGTATAAGGTGATAAGACGCTTTCAAACATTTTTCCAGAACGCTTATTAATTTTAATTTACGAGTAATAGTATAGCACGGAGCTTAAAGTGATTCTTCGATAATTGAACTACTTGCCCAAAGACTACTATTATAGGTCTGCAAATATCTATTATTGTTTATGTTCTATGCAAGTGAAGTCGCGAGTAAAAGTATACAGGAACTTTTATCATAATAAAAGTGTTATAATAAGTAATATAATATAATACAGAATTTGTGGCTTCGCTTCTCACAAATTCTGTTTGCCCAATTCTCTACATCAACGTGATTGTGCTAATACGTAGGTATTTAGTGTAACTAAATTCACTCTTTCTATCCACAGGTTGTACGACAGTTATCCAAGAATACAAATTAACATTACCATAATACATGTAAGAGCTGCGATGCAACTTTATTATAGTAAAGTTGTAGCACGAATGGATCGGCTCGACCGCGGAAGCACCACGTTCTTATAGAACTGCTACCATATATGGACTGGTGTTGCAAAATACCACCTAGCAGCTTTGGACTCAATGGAAAGACGTCCTAAGAGGCTTATTATTGACCCAAATCTGGTTAAAACCATCTTACCAGCCTCGAACATAGGCGCAAAATAGCAAACCTTTCGTTTTTTTACAGGATGCGTTTCGGAGAGTGTGCGCAAGCCTTACATTATTTAATTCTTCCTCTCCCTTCCGCCATCGAACAACCAGACGTTCCGCCACACACCCTTTCGTTGTTGACTTACCGCGCATTCGAATCAAACGGTTAGCTACATCGTTCGTCATGCGTACAGCAAAAGAGTGGAAAAAGTTACCAGCATCTGTCTTTCCATCCAATTACAATGTGGATGTCTTCAAGGCAAAAGTTTGTCAAGTCAGTGCGCTTCACCATCTTAGGCTACATCACCGCTTACCATCAGGTGGGATTGTAGTTAAGCGCTGGATTAGAGTAGTAAAAAAAGAATACCAGCGTCAAATAGCAACTTACAGCTGCTGTGTTTCGTAAGGCATGCATCTTAGTCCTCAGGGGTGACAAAGCATCTGCATTTGATTCTTAATCGAGGATAGATTAAGATGTCTATAAGACACAGTATCCACTTACCATCTGAACTGTGTGCTTGTGCTCACATTTATTCTATAATGAAAACCTACATTATAATAAGGTACGTGAGGGTAATACGGTCGCCTTAAACTTTGCCGCCCTACAAAACGTAAACTAGGAGGAGTACAGAGACAAAAACGCAAAGTCAAGAACTATAACTAAACTAAAAACTCTACAAAAATATTATAACTAATATAATAAGAAAAGCTAGCAAACAAGCTTTGGCAATAATTACGAACACTTCGAAAAATCTACTTAAAAAAACTAACTACATTATACCATGCTAAAATCGACTAAAACTATTTACTATAATATCAACCGTCAAAATGGCGACGATAAAGCATCGCCCTTTTCACCCTTTATTATTTGACTGACTGATGAAGAACTACCGTATCACATAGCCATCTATTCAAATAAGGCTGTAGTTTTTGAGCTATAAGAAAGTGACCATATTACCCGGATGACTATATTACCCTCACGTAATATATTAATAACGTAAGAAAAGAGAACTACTATTTTCACATTTCTTTTCTAGCTGCGCGAACGCCTGAACAAACCCCTCGAGAACATTCGACCCAGTCATTTCAGCAGGTACGAAATGTCAGTCATTTTTATCACTGTTAAGTCCGCTACTGGAGCATAATTCTTTCAAGGTTAATATGAGGCTTACGCTCATATAACGTTGGTATATCATATTTTACTTTTATTAAATTTTAATTACACCTCCATTATAAAGCTAACAAAAATTAAACACTATTCTGCGCAAACCCTACTCTTTTGAGACGTAAACGGTTAAAGATAGTTTTCACTTTTAGGCCCGCCACACATTACATACGGAATTCCGTTTCAAGACTCCGTTTCGGAATTTCGATTCAGGATTCCAAATGCAAAAAGTCCATATAAAATCAATGACAAGTCACACCTACGGCAGTTTTCCGTATGGAATTTTACAGACAAAACGGAATTCCGTATGTGTGTGACTAACCCGTTCGTTCCGTTTCGGAATTCGTTATGTAGTGTGTGGCGGACCTAAGAGGATTGTGAATGTGAAGTGAAGATACGCGGCGCAAGCAGGTATTTTTAAAAATGCTATCTGTTTCGTATATCGCCTTCATGTTATTGTATGTGTTGAATAAAAATGGTTTACAGCCATTTTTATCCAGAAACCTTTTATCTAAGCTATTGAATTTTGTGTATCTTTTGAGGAAATTTATATATTGCATATTGGCAGGAGTTCTCAGTTACCAATTCCAGCAAGACGTGCTAGGTCTACTCCGCCAGCGGCGCCCCCAACCAAACCACGGCGTTTGCGACCTCTGCCTGATTCCGCTCCACTGCCAAGTTCGTAACATTATATCTTTCAATAATTTAAAAAATGCACTTTATTTCATTTTTTATATATCACGAGCCAGAACATTGAATTTAAGATCAAAGCCAACATAATCTAAATAATGTGTTTTTACCAACTGCCCCAGTAAGAGGTATATGTATGTGTAAATCTATGTACTTATGTATATATATGTATGTGTGTGTGTATGTGTGTGTACGCATGTATGTATTTGATGATACAGGGCAAAGCTCATTTATTGCTTGTTTATCATATTTGATATCGATTGAAAATTGCCAGCTTCCCGACTTTATAACAACACATCCTTAGGCTATTTGAGGAGATTCTGTCAGGCCCACTCTACTTGTGGATGACCAGGGAGAGGAAAACGTTGCGTACTAAGTCGTAAGCGTTGCTAAGTCTGCCTTGCCTCCGCAGCAAAGAACAGGTCTACAAAACTTTGTTGCTAAATCACGGACATTCATGCACCAATTGAAATTAAAAATTATAACTCTTAATTCACAAATCGGACTAATTTCAACATGGCATTTTGTATCATCTTTTATAATTTTTATGCTTTTCTCAGGTACAACTCAACCCGGAAGAGATTTGATACTGAAACCCTTATCCCCGATTGCATTAAGTGATAGGTAAGTGTTAATTATTCACTTTATTCCACGTACGAAAACATTTAAATGTATATCGGGTCCAAATAAGTTTTTTAACCATTCAGAGACCCACTCAAATACACACATTTTACATAAGAGATAGTACGGCGAATGACATTGCTGGCATTACTCAACTGGAAACGAAAGTTACTAAAATTAATACGTACTAGAATAGTTTTAATGCTTTTAAAATCGCAGTGCCACTTCACAAGGCTGACCTCTTTTTGAATTATGAGGGGAATCAATTTTGGCCCGCAGGAATTCTTTTTAGAGAGTTTAGAGAGCGTGGGTATCGCCCCGTACAAAGAGAATCGAAGAATGAGAACAAAATTTCTAATAAATAATATGGATAAGTCCGATTTATCATTTATTTCCTTCAACTGTAAATCAGTTAAAAGATGTCTTGTTCAAATAATAAACCAAAAAAATAAATCTATCGAAAAAATTTGGACAATTTCGGAAGGTGGTCAAGAATTTAAATCCTAAAGCGGGTCATCCATTAGTATCCAGGGTGAGGTGAATCACACAATGATAGCCAACCGTTTTAAGAATAATTTTAATGTTGACATAAAAAATTAAATAAAAGATTCATAACTTGTTGAGTACAGAAACATCTTGTGCTCAGCTGAATTTCGAGAACTGCCTAGTTACGGAGTAGGGTGCTGTATCCGTCTTACGTAACATGAAAAGAGGAAAGTCTCCGGGATGTGACTACCTGAGTATAGATCATCTGTTGCATGCCGGTCAGTATATTCGTGTAGTCCTCTCTGCATTATTTAACTTATGCATGCGCCGCTCATACCTGCCGAACAATCTATTACGTAACATTGCGTGTGCCGATTCCGAAGTTTAAGGCTGGAGATCTCGCGACCTATATCTCTCGCCACTGTTGTGGCCAAGGTATTTAAACTTTTGATTCAAGCCAAAATTACACCCTACATGTCTATTGACGATGGTCAGTTTGGTTTCAGCTGGTCGACCAGAGCTATCTACTGATAAGGCTATTTTTGCTTTAAAACAAGTAATAAATTACTATGTTATGTATAAGCCTGCTTTCTTGATTTGAATCGCGCTTTCGATACGTTGAATCATGATCTACTATGGGAGAAGCTAAGATCTAATAACGTTCCTGCTGGTATAGTTGACCCGCTCACTTATTGGTATAAGAAACAGATCAATAATGTTAAATGGGGTGACTCTCCGTCCGATGACTACTCGCTGACTTGCGGAGTAAGGCAGGGGGGGGGCTTACCTCGACCGATAACATCTATGTGAATGACTTGATCGTGGAACTGAGCAAAACCCCAGTCGGACTTCGGCTTAGTAACCGTTATGTTAACAACCTAAGTTACGCTGACGATATGGTTCTACTCAGCCCTACAATAAAAGATATGCGGAAATTAATATCTATATGCGAAAAATTTGCTAACAATCATAATTTAATTTATAACGCAAAAAAGACGGAGATGGTGTTAATGTACCTGAAGCGCACGTGGCGGGTCAACCCGTTAAAATAGTTCAAACGTTCAAATACTTCGGTCACATAGTGACAGCGAACAAAAAAGACGATTGCGATATAGAACGACAGAGAAGAGCTTTGTCTGTCTGTGGTAATATGATTTCCAGAAAGTTCTTTAAAGCCTCCAAGGAGGTTAAGACTATGCTCTTCGAAACGTACGAGAGATGCGAGTCTCAGATTAGCCTTGGCAGGGGCGACAGACGACGTCGGAAAAATTAAAGATTTATTTTTCAACGTCGTTCAAATATTTATTTGTTGCTTACAAGAGAAACCGTACGCTCTTCGCGAAATAGCAGGAGCAATCGACTGGAGCAACTATTACTAACCTGAAATATCCCACTGCAGGGCAAAGTCCTCCTTACTTTCTTTCTACTTTTCTCCCTTTAGAGCTGTCATAGACCAGTCCTTCATGAAGGAGTCCAGTCCATCCCGCCATCTCTCCACGCGTTTTCGATGCGTCTTGCAACTTCTTTGACTTGCCTTGCCTGGAAGAGACTATTTAGCCCAAATGGAGATACTCATCGACGTATGCAATCTTTACACCCTCGACAGTAATCTTGTGATGTGTGCTAACTGTCATCAACTTTGTCTTTGACATGTTCATTCGAAGTCCAACTTCAAGGCTTGGCTTGTTATATCTGAATAAGCTCGTCGGCTGCAGACTTAAAGAGAACAATATAATCGACGAAATGAAGATTGGGTAATCTCACATGTGCAACTTGTATTCCCCTATCCACCCAGCTAGCTGCCAGCGTTCTATAGAACTCTTTTAATACGGCCGTAAACAGTTTTGGAGATAGCGGGTCTTACTTCGCACCTTCACTATTGCGAAAAATGGGCCTCTCATAGAACTGATCTTAATGGATGCAATGCTATTCTTGTAGATGTTTCTTAAGAGTTGGATGTATGTAGTGTCTATATCTTGAAATTGAGTTGTCTCTGCAGTGATAACTAAACTAAATACCATATCTACCGGGATTTCTGTTACCGCAATTTCCAATCCGGGAGTCCCATATCTAGCAGTGGAATTTTTTGTACTGATGAAAAAGAAATTAAATTTTTATAATAATGATTAAAGGTTGCAGGTTCAAACCTATTTCTAATATAGTCATGTGGAGCAACAGGCCTTGGTTCAATGAGAATTAATGCACCTGACGTAGTAAAGCGATGAGTGGGTGTTGGTCATAGCCGGTGAACGCCGTTTAAATAATTGTTGTATTTTTCCCTCGTGTCTGAGTGAAAATAATACCTGATCACAAATTCAAAGGTGTGGGATTTGAAACCTTGCCACATAAGCTCTCAGACAAATAAAAAATATATTATGTTCAGACATAGGCTTTTGCGTGTATTTGTATCATTTTTATGTAGTAGTTTGTACTTATTACTTTACATAAAAAGTTGATTAATCAAATATTTTGTGTTTTTTAGAAAAAACTTAAAGAAAGTTATTTTATAGTCGTATTTTTAATTAGACGAAGCCAACTGACAGTAGCTAATGTCACTTTGTAAAATAATGTTGCCATATTTAAAGTAATAGTGATGCGTTCAGTTCTCGTTCAATCAGATGAATGAACAATGAGTGTGAATAGTTAATCATTTCAAACTATAAAAGAATATTATTTCTATTTTACAATAAAATTGTATAAAAGTGCTCTGATATAAGTTACTAGTAGTATGTAACTACAATCAGTTTTTTGAGGTTTTATTACAAAGCGCGGCGCGGCGACTAGTGCCAACACCGATCAACGCCGCGCGCGTCGGTCGCCATTTTGTTTGTTATTCGGCTTCTAACCTCTGGTCTGATAGCACGAATGTTTTTTCTGCGCTCACGCTGTTTAGTTATTGTTTTTGTTAAGTTTTTCGTTAGGTTGTGTTTGTGGTAATTGTTGTGTTTATTTGTTGCTATATTGTTTCGTACAAACGATATGGATCCTCAACCAAGCACGTCAAGCCAAAGCTTGTCTCCAAGAAAGAAGAGACCACGGATTGCTTTAAGCGTTACCGAAAAACTTATGATACAAAACGTCTACAAACACGTATTTGAGGAAAAAGCTGCTTCACTATTACCTATTGAGGCCCCCGAAAAAAAAGAATGTGTTTCGAAAACAGCTGACATTTTGGGAATTGGTGTGACCTCAGTTTACAGTGTGTTAAAAGAATGCAAAGAAAATGAACAATTTAAGTCTCCCGAGAAACGTGGACCGAAACACAGTTTCAAAGATAAATTAGACGATTTTACTTTTGCCGCTATAAGGCGAAAAGTACATAATTTTTTTTATGCAATGAGTCACCCACCATTATAAAGGTAACTTAAACTTTATTCCTTCTACTGCATTATATTCTGTGTCCACCATAATGTTCTTTGCGTAGACTTCCTTACTCAAAACATATTTTATTACTTTACAGATTCTTAAGGTTGTCAATGAAGACCCAGACTTACCCAATTTTTCTTGGAGTACATTAAGAAATGTTATGAAACATTTAAATTTCAAATATGTCACAAAATCAAGACACAGCATTTTAATTGACAGACAGGACATTATTCTATGGCGCCAGCGATACCTTCGAAAAAATTAAAGAGTATCGAAGGGAAGGAAGGTATATTTATTACCAAGATGAAACCTGGATCAACGAAGGTAATTACAATTTTCTGTTTTCTTTACATTAAATTGTACTTTCAAATAATTAATTGATATTTTTCACTATCTTGAAGGTCATGCACCGAAGAAGGCATGGATTGACCAGACAGTGTTATCGTCCCGCCAGGCCTTCCTAGATGGCTTGACCACTGGCTTAAAACAGCCTTCAGGAAAGGGCAAACGATTAATTATCGGCCATATAGGCGGGGAAGAAGGATTCGTAGAAGACAGCTTATTAATATTTGAAGCCAAAAAAAAAAAGAAGATTATCATCAAGAGATGAATGCCGATTCCTTTGAGAAGTGGTTTTGGGGTGTCTTGCCAAAACTAAAACCAAATTCCGTAGTAGTGATGGATAATGCCCCCTACCACTCCAGGAAACTAGAATCGCTGCCTAAAATGTCTTGGACTAAACCTAGAATACTAGAGTGGCTAACGAGCAAAAATATTTCATTCGAAGCAACAATGGTTAAAGCTACTCTTATAGACATTGTACGGCAGCACAAGCAAGAACATTGCGATAAGTATGTTGTGGACGAGATGGCAGCGCAGCATGGGAAAATTGTTTTACGTCTGCCCCCATACCACTGTGAGCTCAATCCCATTGAGTTGGTATGGGCGCAGGCTAAAGGATATGTTGCAAGAAATAACAAAACCTTCAAAATGACAGAAGTAAAAAAACTTTTTGAAGAAGGACTTCAACATATCACACCTGAAAAATGGAATAGCTGCGTGTCTCATATAATTAAAAAAGAAGACAAAATGTATGGTCTCGACCACATGATTGACAATGTTACTGACAGATTTTTAATTAATGTCACCGAAAGCGATAGTGATGATTTTTTATCTGATAATGAATAAAAACAAATTATGTAATAAGCGATTTTTTTTATTCTGATTACCTACCTATAATTGTTATATTTTATACATCTATAGTTTCAACTACATGATGTATTGAAAATAGGACAGTCTTACAAGTTTCCTCGCAATATTTTCCTTAATGTTTAAAACACTCGGTATTCAGTATAGGTAGATATTATAGGAACATAGTCGTCGAAAACTCGTTGGTATGTAAAAAGCACGACTAAAATTCGAACCCCGTACCCGATATCGGCAGTTCAGCACACTAACTATTCACTAGACAATCGAGGCAATTTCATTAATTCAGGAGTTTTTCAATCATTCACTTTGTCACAACACTATTTTTATTTCATCAAAAACTGACAACACAGTAAACGTCAGTTGACTTCGTCTAATTAAAAATACGACTATAGGTTTTTATTTTTTGAAAACCTTTGAATCGGCTCGACCAATTAACTTGAAAATCCAACAATATATCTAATTGACGGGTAAAAAAAAATCAAGTGTATGTACCCAAAATAAAAATGTTTTTCAAGATTTTATTTCACAACTTTGTTGGCGTGATTAATATCTATTACTATGCCAAATTACAGCTTTGGGATCTCTGAGTAAAATCGCAGACGTGACGTGAGCTTATTCTCCTATTTTACGTTAGTGTTTAGGGAGATCGTGTTCTTTTCCCGAAATCGCTACATCATCGAAAACGCTATCGCCGTACTGATCCGAGTGAATACATAATTTCTATAAAAACTTGAAGAAACGCAGTCATAAGGTCTAAAATTGCGTAGCGCCCGCGACGATTAAAAGCGCTTAGAAATTGTCAGAATCTTAAAATAATTTTTTTAAAAATTATTGATTTAAGTTATCAAAATAATGAGCAAGTAAATTATGAATATTGATGTTATGAATATATTTGAGTGATTCCCAAGCATATAGATCAAATGATTTCGTTGTAATTTCAACTATAGTGATCTTTTAGAGGTGTTTTCGCAAATAATTATGATCGAGTCAAAATTATACAATCGTGTTTTTGAGCAATCAAATTCAAGATAAAGACATGAATTTACCTATATCAAAATCCCACTTTCGTTAGTGGTGTCATAGTCCTATACCATTCGATGAAAGGAGGTGCATTTTTTCACGGTGTCGCCTTAACATATTCGGGGCAGCTGCATTAAGACTGTGCCGCAGCTTTATCATTATCACTTAAAAAACCATACTGGGTGTTCTATCTTTACTACGTACGTTTGCGAGTACTGTGGTTAAAAACTCTTTTTGTGTTAAATTCAAGTCCCTCAAGTAATTGCAATTCTCTGCTGTAAATTGTACTGGAGCCATTTGTTATGTCTGTAATGACTTACTATTAATAGTCTATTAAGTATTATTTTAATCAAATATTCATTTATGGAGACGTGGTAACTTATAGGAGAAACGTTCTTATTAAATTTTCGCGTTACAAGAGGAAAGCGAGTTCGATGCTCGCCGGCAGGTTTATTGCAATTTTAAGCGTTGGTAAACAATACGTTAGTCGGTGAGGGAATACATCATAAGGAAACCTGCATTTAAAAAAATACCAAAAAAAAAAGACGTGTGGCACTCGGGGAGTGCCGCGGTAAAGCTATTGCATAGCATTTTGTATCAACTTATGCAATTATAATTATTTATTTATTTTATTTATGCAGTATTTCTTTTTCTTTGATATTAATTCAAGTTACTTAGGTTAATCCAATCAAATTCAACCAGATTTAACCGAACCCGCGTTATAACGAACTCACTATTTGTGAAAAATACTGTATCACCGGACCGCGTCGCAAAAAACTCAGGTTCGCGCAGTACATACGTCAGGGCGGCCGTACGGCAATTATATTAACAAGACGCGCAACTACTCAGTTCCACGCTCCACGGCAAGATTTGTCACTTATTATTTATTGTCCAATTAATTGTCTTTAAGTTCAAATGGCACGCTCTATTAACATAAGTCTAAGACAAAACAAGGAGACTTTCAATATATGAACAACCCGGCTTCGCGTTTGTGTTAGTAAAATAAGCTCTTATTAAGTTAGCTTAGAGTTTAAATTAGTGTAAGCTATACGCAATCCTTGTGGCATAATGAATGTAGGTAGTATTTTATTGACTCCCATTGTCTCGGCCGACGCGACGGTTGGACCGTAAACGTAAACAGATGACGCTTTCTAACGATAATGAATATAATATTATAACAGTCAATGGTTCATTATTCTAATGTGTTGTAAGATTAAAAATATATAATGAAATATATTATCTGTTGTATGTTATAACGCCCAACTTTAGGGGTGACCGACCGCGCGCACAAATGCAGCTAGCCTCCCCCTCCCGCACCTCACTAATCGTCGCTTCACACCGCTTGAGATAAGACGATCTACTATCAGGCGCTAACAAACCCCCGTCCCGGACATAAGGACCTATGTCCGCGAGTAAATTGGCAATTAGAAGACGCTTTGTATTGTTGGTTTTTACAAAAACGATCAACTGGGCAAATGATATCTGGCCCTTTGCTTTGTGAAAAAGCATTACAGTTAAATAAAAAATTAGGTGACGGCGGCTCGTTTGTCGCAAGTAACGGATGGTTATATAGATTTATATCTCTTCATGGAATTTAATCAATGTTTATTAAAAAATAATAATTTCTTAATAAACATTGATTTTCGTTGAAATTGTTGTTTTTAATAAACACATAACATTATGTATGTACATATGTACTACAAATGCACAAAACCCGCTTTTCTTCATACATTCGATCATCCGGATTTTCGATTATCCGAATCCCTAACGGCAACAATTAGTCCGGTTAATCGAGTATATATATACATATTGAGAATCTAAATTGAGAATTTAAACTATACGCGTGTGTGTGTTTGTGTGTATATAAAGAGGGCTACTTTTAATATCGCTCATTTTAATATCAAAAATTTAGGTTATCTTTATAGCAGTATTATATTTTCAATTCAAAATTAGTACTGCATTTGTGATAATAATAAAATGTAGGTATGTATATAGAGTACTCACTCATTTTCTTTCACTATTTTTTCGTGACTTTCTTCATTAATAATAAATGCACTTTGTTCATTCATATTCAAAATTTCAAAACACTTTATACACAAACACCGTGTCGAAGACTGAGGAAAAGAAACGACGTTAGACCATCGTTAGACAATGCACGGCCTTCAAGCCACACCTCCGTGCCCGTCGGAGAGCGTGAGGTTTTTTTCGTTACGAAATTTCTGGATTTTCCCGCACTCAAGGCCCGCGATAGAAGCTATGCAATAGCTTAAAAAACATATTCCACCTGATGGTAAGTGCCTATAGAAGTCCATGGACACCTGCAGTCAATTTTAAACAGAACAAACAAAAGCGCTGTTAAGTCGATGAAATACCTCACAGCCATCATTCGTAAAATTATACGAGCTCTTTTATACCTACCTTTTAGACTGGAACCCACACAGTAATGCAGTCACTGCTATTTCGCATCATGAATAGGCAAGAGGGTGCTACTTACTCAGACGTACTCATCTAAAGGAATCCTACCTCAATGCATGTCTCAAAAATTTTTTTAAGGACACGTGAAATTCGCCAACTCGCATTAAGTCTAGATAGAGCCTAGTCTAGTAGGTAGCAAAATGCTTAAAAAATTTGAGTAGGCCTTTGTACACAAAGCAGAGTATATTTTTGTCTGTTTATCACTATTATCTAAACAACCTACATGAAAAATAAAGAGTAAGATCGAAAACCTGCATATAATTAGTGAAAAAATTTGGAATTAACATTTGTAATCTTTTGAATTTATACAGTGTGGAAAAGCCTAGGTGTCTTTAAATGTTTTATTTATTTTTATAATTATCGTTTAATGCAATGACATTAATTAGAAAAGATAAAAAGGACAAACTTAATGCCTTATGGCCATTCCCTCTATGTTAATGTTCGACAAATTATAGTTAAAAGCATGGAAACATACTAACACATTTTGTTTGGCGAATAATTTTACATATTTATAAATATTTCTTACCGCCAGACGCCAGTACTTTTCGAATGCCAATTACCTTACCTATGGGTTGACTACCCCAATACAGTAGTCTAATAATCGATAGCTACATGTGACTAACCGTAACAGCGTAATTAACATAAGCTTAGAATATACATAAGCAAGCTAGACATAAGTAATTATTTACTATATATACGTATGTTATGCTTATGAGTAAGTAATATCGACCTTGTTTCTAAAGCATTTCCAACAATCGTTGCTAATAAAAGCGATAGTTATTGTAAAAGGTTGAAGGTTAAGAAAGGGCCAAAGTTTGAATGGATCGTTTCGTAGCAACGCAATTAAAGATATACGAATACGTGCGGTTCTTCTGATTCATAAAATCAGGTTAGTAGGACGCCTATCCAGACTAATATAACTGGGTTTTTTTTTCAGTTTATTTCATATTAATAAATTTGATCATTATCACGCCGGAGCCCGAAACAGAGAGAACGTGTTGGCAGAGCTTATAGGTTATAATGGCACTTGGCACGAACGCACATTAAAAAAGTAATAGACGTGTGTATAATTGCGTGACACCACTAACCTACATTTATAAGCTAAAGTAGCAGCTCGGCTTCCATTCAGAGCGTTTATACACGACCTATTTAAACTATCGTCAGATCGCTCTACTTTGTTATAGGTAAACACTCTATAATAGGTCTCAAATTGAGGTAGTAAAAGGTTATAGACAATTTAATGTACCAAGACGTAGTTTCAGTACCTATTTACAATAGATTGTAACCAAAGAATATATAGGTATTTTAGAATCACAACGTTTTACAGTAATAGTTTATTTTTATTTAAGACATGGTTATGTTAATACGCAGATAGAGCGTTATTTTTGCAAGTTTTAAACTTGACATTAGCTTTTATATCTAACAACTTGATCTGGCGTTATTTACATAATATGCAGGTAGTGTTTGTTGTGAGTTCATCAACACGCCTACACATACAGCAGTAGATTGCGGAAAGTCATGTGCTACGCTAGGGTGTAGCGAGGTCGAGGCGTTACACACAGAGTACTTTATAGCGTCGCGTCAGTCGCGGAGACGTCTCGGCAGCGGACATGCGATTGTGTTGTCTATGCTGCCGCGCTCGCAGCGCTTCCGTGCACCCCGCGCCCGATCTCGTCGCCGACCTGCCCCCCCCACACACGGTACTCTACCACCCCATATTACCAACCCTGGGATGAAAGTACAGAGTAGTAAAGTACAGAGTTATTTAATTACCTATTTCTTTACAGAGATTCCAGTGCTTTTACAAGCAACGCTGACGAGAATAAATCGAAAACATCTATTGAAAATGAGCATAAAATTCCGGGAAGTGTAGATAATGAAAAAGAAGAAATACAAGTGGAAGATGTAAATTGTATACCTACACCGCCACGGTCCCCTTCTCTTCGTGTAGAAGAATACTCAGAAAAATCGAACCAATCGCTACAAAGCATCGACATTAAAAATAATGAGTCAACAACAGAAATAAACAACACGACGGTTGAGCCGCAAAAATCTGCAGAAGCAACTGAATCATTGGAACTTGAACATGTCAGTGGAAAATCGTCCGTCGCTTCTAAAAGTAGAAGTGAACCTTCAAGCCCAATTCGAAGCGGGCGGATATCGCCTGAACTTTTCAATGCAGAAAATAGTGGTAGACGATCGCTCAGCGAGCGGGATGTACGGTCGGCACTCGCGGAATGCATTATGCCGGCGAGGCACGAAGATTGGGAGGCGATCGTAACCGGATTAATGGAAACAGAGCGAATGGCAATGGATATTACGGCACGCGCCCCCGCTAGTAGTTGGAGGGCTGCGGCACGATCAGCTTCGGTTCATATTCGCTCTTTACGGTCCAAAGTGGCAAGAGCGGCGTGCTCTACATTAGGAACGCTATTTGAAAACCGCGGACGAGTGCTCGACCCAGAGCTAGACGAAGCTGCGGGTGCTTTGTTAGAACGTTGCGCTGATGTAAATAGATTCTTACGAGCGGACGCTACCAGTGCTTTAAGGCGACTCGCTTGCGGCAGCAGCGAAGCACGAGCAGCTGTCGCCTTAGCTCGTAGGGGTGCGACACACCGAGCGGGACCGGTTCGAGCGGCTGCCGCACAAGCGCTATCAGCTTTGGTACGTCATAACGGCGCTTCAAGGACTCTAGACATGGCGCCTGAACCACGGACGATGCTGCTACGCGCCGCGGGTGAACTCTTAGGCGACGCGAGTCCAGAAGCGCGGGCACACGCTAGGCATCTTTGGCTCGCGCTCTCGGAGGATGCGCGCTTTCCACAAATGCTTAAAGACGCAATGCCACCAACTCGGTACAGAGCTATAGAAAAATATGTTGACAAACTCCGTTGTCGGTAATATTGTCCGTATGCTTTGTTGTGTAGTAGGTATTCAATATTTTTGTACGACTACTAAATTTAATATCTTCTACAAAGCAATATTTTTATTGAAATTATATCTCTTTAAGTATTTCTTCAACGTAAGAAATGTAAATAACATTTTAAATTTTTATTTATTTCAATATTTTATAATCTAATTTTAAAAATACCATTTCAAATTGTGGTTCAACTGACACTCAGAGAAATGAATACTTCTGTGCTCTGTGACCCGACTGGAGAAACAGCGAAAGAAACTTCACATGTCGCGGGAAACCTTTTTTTAATTTTTATTTATCAGTGAATGGCAAAACCGAAGAAACCAGCTCCTATATACTTTTTTATTTTGTACGTCAAAGTAAAAAATATTAAGTTTATTAGTATACATGGCGCAAGAAATTATTACTCATAAGTAAAAATATTAGATATAAAGAATCTCTCCGAACCGCATAATATTTTATGTTTACCCCTATTAAAATGTTTACCCCTAGTGATTTGTTCATGTTTCTTTCTATCTATCCAGGCTATGTAAATAATAATATAATTATTCGGAAATGTTAAATAGGAGCGGGGGTTGTTATTATACTGTTAAATACTGACTGAACTGTGCGAAAGATATTTTATAGCCACAGAATTAATAAAATAGGAAATTATGAAACGATATGTAATTTACCTTATATTTTAATAACTAACGTAAGGGAAAAAATAATTTATTGATTTCATTATTAGTTCAATTCTTACTTTTATTCCTGCTTGATGACATAATTGAAGTCAATTTTTTATATTTCGTTAAAAGAATTGTCTGAAAAGAGGATAATTATTTCATAGTTATTTCCATTTTCCTTTACGTACTAGCTGCCAATATTGTATGGGTTACCCATAAACCATTGTGGATATTATTTAATGAGATATTGTAATGTTTATAAAATATATTGTATAAATAAGATGAATGTTTTATTATTTATCTTCTTTTTCTTTGTCATATACTCGTTTTTATCCTCTGCTGGAAGGGGCTTACTGTTCTCTC
Organism: Parnassius apollo; assembly: GCA_907164705.1. Classification (NCBI taxonomy): domain Eukaryota; kingdom Metazoa; phylum Arthropoda; class Insecta; order Lepidoptera; family Papilionidae; genus Parnassius; species Parnassius apollo. The sequence goes on from CAJQZP010000610.1 coordinate 7,607,120, forward strand.
TTATTGTAAATAATGACCTCCAGACCGAATTTCGGTTATCTGCACAGGAAAGGATTATAGTGCCAAAGTATATCCGTAAGCAGAGTTGAACTCTCTCTGCTCTCACTTTCATAATCTGGTGGGACAGTTATCCGACACGAGCGGAAAGAGATCAGGCGCAGGACCAATGCAACGGTTTTATTTGTTTTCCGAGGAACGGGGGCCACCGCCAACACCGCCAACTTCCTGACTTCGGGCTGTTACTGAGAATTTCTTCTGCCAAATAACTGATTTTGGCCTGACCCGGGATCGGAACCCGGAACCTCATAATCGGAAATCGTGTTTACTACCACTAGATCAACGAGGCAGTCTCTCATTGTAGGAAGAATTGTCCTAATCACAATATTATAACGCTTGGCATTTTATTTGGCGATCTCAGCACCAGATGTTTTGCACCTTAGACTTCGTTCCTGGCCTGTTAGAAGAGCCAGCAAGAATCTTGACTTTTGATAAGTAGGGGCATAACCACATTATATTAAATGACCAAAACTGAATACGCAATACCAAGAACAAGGCAACAAGTATTTGACCAAGACCAAGGCCGGAAAAGAAAGACCGAGACTGATACTAAGACTGTCTTGGTCTTGGTCTCGCTTCGCTCATCACTAAAACAAATGGGCTTATATCTGCATAGACGACCACTTTTAACATTCTACTGGTATTTTTATTCATCTTCCGTTACTCTTGTGGATAAAGACCCGTTTATTTATAGGAGGAAGCCCGATAAATTTTCGTATACCTTCAATATTATGATATATTTATCATTATATACATAACATCGGGAGTTAAAGTATCTTTTTAAATTTTTATTTGGATTTAAAGTAACTGAACCCTGGCGACGGACAGCTGCTACAAAAACGCAAGACATGGACGTAGTCAGGGGCGAGCAAGAGTGGGTGAGTGGGCACCACCCACCCTATAAAACTTATTGCCCACCCTAGAGAATCATTGAGAAGAGTGAATTAAATCCATGATTAAAAAGCATGATTATACGGTATGTGCCGCTCATTAAATTTTGCTACTTCCATTTGTCAATTTTTCTAAAAAGTTGGTTGATATTTCTAAGGCCGGCAACGCTTATTACACGTTGTAGAGCCATGCTGCAGTAATATTAGTAGTATACTTGTAGCACGAATGTGTCGGCTCCAGTACCAAGTACCACGCTCTCACAGAATATCAGCGTAAAATAGTAGCTTAATGCTGCTGTGTTTCGTATGGTTAGTGTAGAGAACCGGAGACGGTTTTTACTGGAAACGAGGCACTCCGTCTTAGTCCTTACGGGTGACAACGTATCTGCATTTTGATTTGCAATCGAGGATAGATGTAGATGTCTATGGGCCGCAGCAACCACTTACCATCATTGTGTGCTCGTTTGTCACCCTATCCTATAAAAAACGCACCTGCAATTCCCCTGGTGTTTAAGTTGTTCACGGGCGGCGGTAGTCACTTACCAACAGGTGAGCCGCATGTTCGTTTACCCCTTCTACTATTAAAAAAAATGTAATCAGATAAGCGATATAATACGAAAATATTTTGACAATACCTATAGTTCTTCTTGATGTTTTAATTATTGTCGATAGATGTCGCTGCTTTAAATTAATATCGCGATAGTAAGAGTCTGCCGTTAAATTAATAAGATTTTTTTCTGTAATCTACTAATCTACTTAAATATTCGATTTCGATGAAAGCGTAATATTATAATTTTTTTTTTGAAGATTTGAAAGATTTGAAGCGCTACTCAGTGCATCTTTTAATGTGTTGAGATTGAATAATCAATTAATAATAAATATTACTAGTTTTATGGCTAAACGATTAAACTTAAAGATTAGTTATGTAATCACTATGTTTAATACTTACAATTGATTATTAATTAAAGTGTTCCTGTATGATGTTTATTATTATTTTTGGTTAATGCCGCAGACATTATATATATATATATATATATATATATATATATATATATATATACAAGGTGTAAGTGTAAACACCGTTGTCAGTAAAATTAATATAAAAATATTTATCCGAATTTAAAAATAAATACGCTATTTTCTTTCATAAAATTTCAAAAGTTTCTATCCGACACCATCCGTATATTCATGGATATCCATGCGCCCGAGTAACGCAATCACTGTAAAGATCACCGCCCGCGCTAGCTACCTACAGAACATTCAAATAAAAACACAATAGGTACACATAACCTGTAATGTAACTTTTCCTTCATACTTTCATCCTGGCTTAGGACAGGCAAAAATTGAGGAATTAAGGAAAAATTGAGATTTTACTAAAAAAATTTTTATTTTTCATTGAATTTACGTTCTATAAGTGAAACCAAACTACTGGTATCATTGGTAAGTTTGATAACGGTGTTTACACTAACACCCTATATATATATATATATATATATATATATATATATATATATATATATATATATATATATATCTCTTATTTTAGAATACAAATTATTATAATAGTGAAAAATTTATCGCAGATACAAATTTAAACCCTGAAAGCTGATAAGGCAGTTGAGTATCAATACAAGTATAAAAAGGGCTGGAGAAGGCGTAGTGTGAGCCCTTTTTTTAATCGTGGAAAAAACCTCATGGATTACTTTTGATGCGGAGGAAACAGAGAGATTACGCCGGACTCTTACCGGCCAAAACCTCACGGTGGTCACCATCAGCGTATATATGTGGGGTACGGGGATCTCCGTTCGGAACGTAACCGGGACCCCTCTCTTGCTTTGCTATATTTGAAGCACGTCCCGAGGGCAGTTCTTACTGCCCCCAGCACCCCCGCAGTGTTATCAAGATGTTTCGGGACCAATTCCAGGACATCGTCCTCCTCGGGGGTTACATCTCCAGGCATTCAGGGCCCCGCACCGAGCGTCTGCAATCCCAGAAGCTCCGTTTCTGGTAGGGGACACCATTACAGAACAGGTAGGGGACACACTTAATTAAAGTGTTTAGTAGGCCTCACACTATTAATCCATTATGGTCCTCTTATGTTTATAAGAGGAGGGCCGTGACGAACGCCTTGGCGACGTCGTCTCCAAACAGGATCCACCCTCTCCCGATCCCGCTCAGCAGTCTCCTTCTGGACCATAACGGATTAATAGTGTGAGGCCTACTAAACACTTTCTTTAATTTACGCTAAGAACTCAATATAGTACAGCGAGAATAGTACAAAGCTACAAAGGCTGATAGGCATATAGTAGTGTAGTCTAACTGTATATGGGAAAAGGGTCACTAGAGGACTGTAAAAGTTGTCATGGATAAGAATGCTTAGCATTATTGGAAAACTTTAGGTATGCTAAGGTTTTGATTGAAAGAGTTATAAAGTAAACTTATGGAAAACTATGGGATATGCAAGCTGAATTTATTTAGGGGATGGGGTGAACAATTAGTTTAGTAGGCATTCTTGACCATGTCACTTCGCAGGGTCACAGGCTAGGGTGGATATGATTTGAATTTCGATAGATTTTAATTAACTTATTTATTTTATTCAATCAATTTTTTTTTGTAAAATATGAGTGCCATAGGCTTCTACTCCGTTCACATGATTAAAATGTAAAAATTTTGTTATGTAGAAAAGGTCATTCAGTATCATTGTTTCGTTAACGTCCTTCCGCGAGGGCTGCCGGCAGCGACTGTCAAAAAAAAATCGGGCCGATGCGCCTACACACACGCAGTATGGAGGGGGCGGGGCCCCGATCTAGGAAGCATCGGCTGCGTTTTTGCTTCTGCCAGCCGATTAAGGAGGCGATATCGGGCACGACTTAGGATGGCCCTACATACGACACGATTTAGAGGCAATCTAGGAGGCATCCCCACTACTCCACCCTAGATCGCCACCGATATCGTGTCGTATGTAGCCCGCTTAAAAGAAAACGATTGACCTCGTTCATTCCACCATTAACTGCTAAAGTTCAAGCTGCGAAAAAACTTGGTCTCAAACCAAAAAATATCAAAGATATATTTTCAAATTAAATATGTCTTTCCTTCATAATCACTCTTGCGAGTGCGTTAAGTCAGAATTGGATTTGTTTGCACTACCGCCTACACAAACTAGCATTGAAAATGGATTGTGGATTCATTATAAACCAATTTCATCTCTTGGTGATGATGGAGCTATCGAGTTTCAAGTTCCCGGGACAGGCGATGGCTACATAGATTTGTCTCATACATTACTCCACATAAAGGCAAAAATATTAAATCATGATTCAACTAACTTGATATCAACTACAATAGTAGCACCTGTAAATAATTAGCTGCATTCACTTTTTAGTCAACTTGATGTTTATTTAAACCAAAAACTTGTATCACCACCTAGTAATACCTATGCATATCGAGCATACATGGAAACTCTTTTAAACTATGCTCCTGCTGCTAAACAATCTCATCTTACTTGTAGTCTTTGGTATGATGATACAGCAGGAAAAATGGATTCTACGAATGGTAAAAACATAGGATTTGTTAAAAGACAGGAATTGATTAGTGAAAGTAAGGAAATAGAAATGATTGGTCATCTTCACGGTGACATTTTCAACCAAGATAAATTTTTAATTAATGATGTTGAAATGAGTGTTAAATTGGTTCGATCAAGAGAGAGTTTTAATTTTATTGCTGGGTCAAACGATGTAAAGTTTAAAGTTTGCATTACGGATGCAACTCTTATTGTTCGACGAGCACGAATTAATCCAAGTGTATTACTCGCACATCAAAAAGTTTTAGCTTCTACCACTGCTAAATATCCTATTACTCGAGCTGAAGTAAAAGTTTTAACAATTCTATTGGGTGTTCAAGGAAAAATTCTTAATAATATATTTTTAGGGCATGTACCCAAAAGATTTATAATTTGATTTGTGAACAATTCTGCATTTAATGTTTCCCTTACTAAAAATCCATTTAACTTTGAAAACTATGGTATTAATTCTTTCAGCTTATATATTGATTGTCAACAAATACCTTCAAAAGCTTTGCAACCATCTTTTAATAATAGTGCACTTACATCAGCATATCATACTCTATTCTCGGGAACTGGTATTCACTTTCTTAATGAAGGAAATGGAATCTCTTGTGAACAGTATGCCAAAGGTTACTGTCTTAACTTAACTCCTGATTTATCAGCCAACTCATCAGCTCATTGGAATCTCATAAAGCATGGTAGTGTAAGATTAGAAGTACAGTTTATGCTGAGTTTGATAATATTATTGAGATAGATAAAAAACAGAAATGTTACTGTAGACTATAGTAGTTAGGGTTATAATATGTGTTGTGTGTTAGATTTTATGAGTTATGTGTAATGCATTTTGTGTGTATGTAACTATGTGAAACGTTATAAAATTAAATAAAACAAATTGTATGCAATATATTATTTTTTTATTTCTTTATAAATCTTCTATTTAATCTAATACAAAACACTGTTCGAGTTTAAAGTTACATCGGACTCTCTCATTAGATCATCAATAATAACGAGACGTGGGTTTTCATCATCAAACATATTAAGATTTGGAATTCCTTGATGATAGTTAACATTTGGTAAATTATATAAAGGTTGCATTTCATCAAAGCACCATGTGATCTGTTTAAAATCACAATTACATATTTCTGTAACTGATTTTATGAAATTTGTTACAAAATTTGACTTCCCACATCCACTTGGTCCTGCCACAATAGCAGCAATGATGTATAAAGTGATGGATGTATAAAGTGAAACATTACACACGTCCAAAGTTCTAAGGGGTGAAATAAAAAATGAAAGTGTTGGTGTAAACAATTAATATATATTGTGTACTATAACTAATGTTTTTGGGAAATCAAACAAAATTTATGATTAATTTAAAATTTTATTTTCAAGCAATAACCACTTGTAAAAAACCCACACTTCGTCACAAGAACAACGTAAAATTTTGTGATTATTTTTTTGCAAATATATGATTATTACACACATAACTTTTGTTTAAATTTATGAAATTTACCAAATCATGGTATTTTGGACATTTGTATTCTTCAATATTAAAAATTCTATCATTCGTCGTTAAGAGGTTGGAAGGTCCCGGAGTGATGCGACAGCCTTAAGAATGAACAAAGTGCTTTCGAGAACCAATGACGTCCTCTCAGAAAAACCGGGCGTCATGCAGCGATGGAGTGAATTTTATAGAGAAATGTATGCGTGTCACGATCTAAGTGAAGGATCCGGGGGTGACGCCGTGACTGGCACGCCAGACACGGACCTCGATGTCACTGAGGTCATCAGCATGAAAGAGATTGAACGTACGATTCGAAGTTTGAAAAGTGGTAAGGCTGCGGGACTAGACAGAGCTATTGCTGAAATGGTCAAGTACGGTGGGCTTCGCGTCTGGGACAGCTTTCATCTGTTGTGCAATTTGTGCTGGCGGACGGGAGATGTCCTGGATCATTGGCGATCCGCGGTCATTGTGCCTTTATATAAAGGTAAAGGTTCACATTTTGACTGCGGGTTTTATCGGGCGATCAGCTTGACCAGTTTAGCAAGTAAAGTTTACTCGAAGGTTTTGACACGTAGGATGCAAGAGAAATCGGAAAAATTCTTATGGGAGGCACAATGCGGATTTAGACCTGGAAGAGGATGCACGGATCAAATGTTTTCTCTCCGCATGATCACGGAAAAGCTTCTGAGTGTTAACCAGAGGATTTTCTGTGCTTTTGTGGATCTGGAGAAAGCATTTGATAAGGTTATAAGGAAGAAAATGTGGGAACTGTTGCCGGGATACGGTGTGGATGGTCAATTGTTAAGTCACTTTACTATGACTGCAAAGCCTGTGTGCGGGTAGAGCATGACCTGTCACCCATGTTTAGTATCCAAGCGGGCGTAAAACAGGGTTGTGTCATGTCTTCCTGGCTGTTCATACTGTATCTCGACAGCTGTTTACAGAAGCTGAAAAATAGCTGTTTGGGTGTGAAATTGGGTGACATTAAAGTTAATTGTCTGCTGTATGCTGATGATGCAGTGCTTATTGCACCATCAGAAGCAGAACTGCAGGCATTAGTCACGTGTATGAAAGAGGAATGCGAAATTAAAGGTCTCCGTTTGAATGCTAATAAAACTAAGGTTCTGGTATTTGAAAAGGACGAAGAGAGAACGAGGAATGTGAAATATGGGTAAATCAGGAATGTCTAGAACAGGTAAATCAAATTGTATACTTGGGGAGGGCTTTCAGCCGGGATGGAAGATGTGATTTAGATGTGGATAGGCGTGTCGCTGCCGGAAACAAAGTCAATGGTGCCCTGAATGCATTAGTCAAAAAGGCAAGGCGTTGTGAAGAGTGCACGCCTTGCAATACATAACGCAGTGTTGGTACCGACTTTGTTATATGGCAGCGAAACCTGGGTATGCCAGAAGAAGCATAAAAGCAAGTTGAATGCAGTGGAGACGCGATCTCTTCGTAAAATGTGTGGCGTTACCATAGCAGACCGAAAGCTAAACGAAGAGATTCGCAATATGGCAGGATTGAAAGATGACCTTATCATAAAAATTGATAGGGGCGTACTCCAATGGTTTGGGCACGTTGAGCAAATGAGTGAAGACCGAATGGTGAAGAAAATATATAGAGCGAAGGTAAATATTAAAAGGTGTCGAGGTAGACCGAGACTAACTTTCGAAGACCATGTGAGCAAATTGCTCGAAGAGGGGAGGGTCAAGAGTACTCGGATACGTAGACGTGCATGTATGAAGAAGTTAATGAACCTGAAAGAAGCGAAAGAGGTATGTAAGGATCGTGACACTTGGCGATCTGTTCTCTCTGGCTACCCCGTTAGGGATTGTGCGTGAAGATAAGTAAGTAAGTAAGTAAGTATCATTCGTCGTCAACATTTTTAAAAATTGTTTTTCTGTTGAACCACCTTTGTATGCGATCACTTCGTCTTTGCACAAATTTCTAATATACCAATTTAATATGGGTATGATGTTCTCTTGTTTAGTAGGCACATTTTTACAATATGGAATGCCGTGCACGTGTGTTTCACAATAACGAACAGTTTTTTGTCTTTTGGCAACAAATAATTAAAGGATAACTTGGCCGAAACAAATAATGATCGATAAACGCATCATTTTTATTAGATAGTTTTACGTCTAGAATAGCCATTTCTCTACATTGAAAATGTTTATGAGGATATATAATGTAAAATCCGTCCATGTCGATGATGTATCTAATATTTTTTAGATTTTGTGTCATTTAGAACCAAAATGTTAAAAGTATTTACACGTGACTAAAAATATGTTTGTTCCAACAAACTTCACATAACAATGCTTCATTACTTCCCATCATCCCATTTCTTCCTTCTGCTCTTGTCTTCCTATAATTTAAGTAAACAGAATCACATTCACTAATGATCAACTAATGACTGTCATTGTTAAAAAAAGTACGGTGAAACCTTACATCTTTGCCCACATATTTCGGTTTTTATTACTTTTTTCAAAAAAATATCCACTTTATTTTGATGGTTGCTAAAGCTTTAAACGACACTATATGCAACAAATAAACTGTTAAAACCAGGTGAATTAATTCCTAACAGATGCTGAGAAAAAAACAAAAACAGACGCGGGCAAAGTTATCTCCACTTTCTTACATCTTTGCTCAACCTAAATTTCTCAGCAACTATAAGCTCTATGATTTTGATTTTAAGATATAATTGTTAGCAAACCGACAATATTGAATACCAATACATTTTCAAATAAATAGAAGTCCATTTTAAGTTTTAATGGCGGTGGGCAATGTTATCACCACATTTAGTCACACTTTCATACTAAGAAATTTGAGGTGCTAGGGCTGTGCCTCAGATGAAAGGAAAATAATAAATTGATTTTGAGGCATTGCATTTTTTATTTTTAAAATTTAAAACAACAACTAACTAAACAACAACAAAAATCAAGAAAATCAATGTTTATAAGTAGTTGGTAGGTAGCGTACCTATTAAATATTTATAAAAAATAAAAAGGTCTCTGCTAACGTAAGCGTTAGTTACCTGCGTGAGTATTAGTTATAAAAAAAAAGTAAGCAGCGCAGAAATTTTTTATCACACGCACCCAAGGCAGATTATCACTCCTAATACAAAAAAAATAACAAGATATCTCTTCTAGAACAAAAAATACCAAAATTAACATATAACAGCCTACAACATTATCCTTATAGTGCTTAGTTCAAGAATTACCTTCTGAAATTGACAAATTAACTAACTTCTTGAAATTGAAAAAACTACTTACTAACAGTCTTTGATGTTACCCTTACGATTCTAGCTCATAATTATAGGTATAAGTATATACACTTCTCATCAGAAAAATCGATACACCTCACGAGTTTACTTATTTAATATAATACGAGGCCAGCTTATACCGACTTTGTTACCACTGATGTACGTAGTTCACCTATTATGCGTACCAATCCATTTTGTCAGCCATTTTTGTCTGCGATCGTTAATGACTAAAATCGTAATTCTCTTTTAGACTTATTTTTTTTTTTGCAATCGAAATGACGCATAAATCTTATTAAAAAACTTTAGCCTGAAACTGAGAATATTTAAGCTTTCTCTTTTGGGAAACTAGCGGTTTCTGACAAAAATTCCAGACAAATATATATACCTATTTATTATATTTAAAATATATATAAAACAGCATCTAGTTACCTATATAGTTATCAGAACAGTAGTTTAGTTCTCAGTGAACAGTAGTTATATTATATAGGTAGTATTATAGTATAGTATTATATTGTTTTTTTTTTTTTGATGTATATTATTGTATGTTATTTATTATGCCTAGGTACATGTTTCCTTATTTTATTTCAATAGTGTCAACCCTATTAAAATTTTTGAGCTGGGCAATGTTGTCGACATAAGTCTATAAAATTGCTTACAACATTGCCCACAGAAATTTCTCGCTAACTAAGACAGTTGTAAGAAAGAGACCATGATTAAAAGCAGCAACAATTGATGCCCTAAACGTAAATAATAATGAGTCTTCCCTGCGCAGCGTTTCTTGGCAATGCGGGATGCAAAACTGCAACAATGTTTTTGCACCACCTTCGACACTGTCCCTTTGAAGGTTGCTGACAGATGACTGAATGTAGTTAGCTGCGGTTGTAGTAGTCAGTGTTGCCAAACATATGTTCTAGTTTTCTCTAGGTGCCATACAAAGTTGCCCCGTGTTAAAATTAAATTTCTATCGGTAGTTTTAGTTAATTTTCGTGTTTGGGCAAAGTTGTCCCCCAAGGGCAAAGTTGTAAGGTTTCACGGTATTTTAACTACTCTAGTATTCGTAGATGCGGTACACACACAATATTTAAATATAATTTGTTAACACTAAATCATACACACGTAAGAAAATAACAGAAAGAAAAGTAAGTTTGTCAATAGAATAAACACTTAAAATTGCAATTAACAATTTAATTGGTGCCGGCGGGGATCAAACCCGGGTCGCGTACTGTGAAATTTACAGCTTGCGCTAACCATCTGAGCTACCACGGCTTAATCATATACACACACACAATATTTAAATATAATTCGTTAACACTAAATCATACACACGTAAGAAAATAACAGAAAGAAAAGTAAGTTTGTCAATAGAATAAACACTTACATCCATGGCCTTTGATGCGTTGAAGTAACACAAATGTAGTATTGATAGATCCACTGCGGTCAAACAACCATACACTAACTCCATGACTGCAGTTGATTGGTGCTTAATAGTACCAGTAAGTAATAATTCTAATCTAAAGAATTTCTGCAATGGAATTGATAGTAACTTTATGCGTCAACAAGCTTATCTCACATTCTGTAACTTATCTCAGCATTACTTCGTGTTGCGTCTTATCCAGTGTATTGATGACTCAAATACGTTTTGTATAACACAAAATAATGCAATTTAATGTTTAGAAATCACTATAATTGATCATTCCTATGTCAGTCATTGAGTAGATTGTACTGTAATAATCTACTAATAGCAGTAATATCATGGATACACTAGATGTACAACAACATCTGAAAAAGATTCACCCCAGTCTAGAAAATAATGTTTATGCTGCTAATAGACTGCCCATGTACACCCACGTACCAACGTATATAATATGCAATTTGGATACAGATGGTAAACCAGGGTCACATTGGGTAGCTTTATATATCGATACGAATGACGTCGGTCAATATTTTGATTCATACGGACGAGCACCTGTACGATATCATCTAGAGTTTTTAAAAAGGAATTGTAAAAGATGGAACTGGAATGTTGATAGGATTCAGAATGAGTGGACTTCAGTTTGTGGCGAATATTGCTTAATGTATTTGCTATATAAGTTTCAGGGATGTTCAATGCATAGTTTTACGAGTATATTTACAGGGAACACATTGTACAACGATATTTTAGTGGATGAGATATTTCGCTCCTATTTTATAGAAAATAAGTAATAAAATTTTGTATCAGTTTGTGGCGAATATTGCTTAATGTATTTGCTATATAAGTTTCAGGGATGTTCAATGCATAGTTTTACGAGTATATTTACAGGGAACACATTGTAAAACGATATTTTAGTGGATGAGATATTTCGCTCCTATTTTATAGAAAATAAGTAATAAGATTTTGTATGTCGTAAATAAAAATTGTAACAAAATTAGGTAATGTATTTTATTGATGATTCAGATTACCGTTGCAGTTAGGAACAAAGGAGTATAATATAACAGCACTGATAATCCGACGCACGAATAGATAATGACGGTATTCAATGAACAATAGATAAGAACAATGGGGCGCTAATGACGGTGGAGGCCCTCACCGGATATCAATCAGATAAGAGTTAATTGATCTGCACATCTCCGGAACCGTGCATCCTACGCTAAAATGGACCGCAGATTCGTGATCAGAGCACGCCAAAACCTTTTTTTATTTTAGAATCGTGAGTCGACGAACGTCGTACTTGTACCACTTCTGAATCAGTGAGCCAGAACTGGTACTAACTAACTACTAATGCCTCCTTGTTAGACTCTACTGCCTCCGCCCATCTATGAGTAAGGTAGATCAGAAGATCACCAGCTGATCGACCACTATGGAAACCGTATTGGCGGTCACTGATCGGCCGGTGATCCTCAAGGTACCTTATGAGTTGGCAGTTTACAATAGACTTCATTATTTTCGAGAACAAGGAGGTGATGGCGATAGGCCTGTAGTTGGACGGGTCTGAGCGGTCGCCTTTATTAAGGATTGGGTGGACCAAAGCTGTCTTCCGAAAATTCGGGACTACGCCTTGGGAGTAGGAGTACCGGAAAAGACGCATAAAAACCGGTGTCAACTCCGGAGCACACGTCTTCAGCACACTGGGAGGGACTCGATCAGGCCCACTCGACTTACTGGCGTCCAGGGAGAAGAGTGCTTTGCGAACCGAGCGCTATGTAAACCGAACTTCCGGCATGGATAACTCACACTGTGGGATGGTCGGCGATGTGCACCCCATGTCATCGAGAGTTGAGTTGGACGCAAAGAGAGAGCCTAACAGATCGGCTTTCTCCTTTGTGGCATGGGCCAGTGAGTTGTCCTCTCTGTGCAGAGATGGAAGAGATGACTGACAGAAATTCCCTAGAACAGCCTTGGCGAGAGACCAGAATGTATGGGTTCCCGAAGGAAGACGAACTAGCTTCTCGCCAATTTCTGCCGATGGGACCTGGAGGCGTAATTATACTTCTTTTTAAGAGCGCTGGTGTTTACATCCGAGACGTTGATGCTTCAGCCCAGGCCCTGTAGCCCTCCTGCCTATAGCGTGGTGCTATTTTACATGAGCGACTACACCATGGTTGGGTTCTGCCTCCGATGGGCACCACAGAGGATGGAATAAAAAGTTCCATACCCTGAAGTACCACATCAGCTACAGAATCAGCAACAACGCTAGGATCGTCCGGCGAGAAGCAAACCCGCCCAAGGGTAGGATGCAAAAAAAGACTGCATCCCATTCCAATCGGCCAACGTATAGTGCCAAACACGGCGGCAGCCTGTGACTGGCACCACACTCCGGACAAAAAAATGGTCCGACAACCCTAAAGGGCGTTGACGGAAACCTTATATCCGTCCGAATGAGAGGTCAGCAGAAGATCCAACAGGGAAGGTGTATGATCTTCCACATCTGGAATCCGCGTAGGCGCAGTAACCAGTTTTGTCAGACCATATGCCAAAGCAAAGTCATAAACAGGTCTCCCCTCAAGATCGGTTAAACGTGAACCGAGCCATTTGGCATGGTAGGCTTTAAAATCGCCGGGGATCACGATCTCTGTGGATGGGATTTGCTGTAGCACGGAATCTGTAGCCATTTGGACGAGTCGGTCTGTTTCGGTATTACCGCTATGGGACCTACAGAGGCACCCGTAGACGCGGCGATGTTCATCGCTGTCTACACGCAGCCATAAGATGGACAGGTCCGTCAAGACTGCCGAGGCGTCGAAAACAGACGTCCTCTCTGACGTATACGCAAACTCGAGCCCGAAGCACAAAGGAATGTTCTAATTTGTATCCCAGGTAGGAGAGATATGAAGTATCAGCTGGAGAGGGCACCTGAGTCTCGGTTAAAAAGAGCAAGGCCGGCTTCACCGTCTACAGATAGTAGTGGACAGCGTTAAGGTTGGATTGAAGTCCCCTGATGTTGCAAAAATTCACGGATAGCGTGGCAGGGGTCACCTTGGTGTTGTTCATACTTGCGTCGTCGTATAGCGACACAAATATAGCTCGACCAAACGGTGATATATTGAAGATAGGTCAAATTACGAGTACTTTTGAGGAAATTGAACAGAAAGGGTACATAAAAATGCCCTTGAATACTAGTATTGTTCGGGTATTGGACGTATGTTTAATAATAATTTAAATTTAATGTAAAAACAGTTTAAAAAAGAAGTAAAAAATATAAGATTAAAATATGTTAAATGTTAATGTTATGTTAATGAGTTCGCGTCCATCGCGGTTACGGTGATTACGTGAACTAACTTACAGCTGTCGAACTAGAGCGATTGCTTCACGTAAAATTGTTAACGCCAGTAGAAACGTACGGTTGGACCGTATAAGTATAATTATTTTACTCTTCAGCTTTACAACACGAATAGAGAGCGAAAATAATATTGTAACGGTTTAAATAGTATTGTACAACTAACTGTTCCTCGCGGCTTCACCGAGTGTAATTTTTTTTTACACGGACCGCTAATTATTTATTTTCAACAAAAGTAGCCTAAGTTAATCCTTATAACATCAATGAAAGTCTGGTCAAAATCGGTCCAACCATTTCGGAGATTAGCCGGAACAAACAGATAGACAGACATAACGACAGATTTTTAATACCTAATTTTTTTTATAAGTACCGTATATACCATAGAATACTATAATACACAATAGAATGGCTGTCAACTTTATTCCGTACGAGGATAGGTGTCCCAGGGAGCACACATACAAGCAGTAAATACTTTTATACGCATTAAGTAAAAAAACTGCTAATTTGACATTACGAACAGACACTTCAATTATGGAGTGTAGAAGTAAGGAGTATAGACTGTATTGTGTATTAAAAAGTGTCCATAGAAAACCGTTAAATAAGGGTGGCGCCTCTTTATCTACGTGCTAAATTTTAAAGAACGTGCAGAAAATCGAAAATATTAATGGGATAGACGACTTTTCCGAGGTTATATTTACTAAATAAAATTATTTTAGATTTTAGAACTACTGAGCCGTTTAGCAGCACACTTCAAAACGTCGACAACTGCTAGTTCATTTCATAGCAGTAGTTACTCCAGCGCTGTTGTGGAGAGACTTTTTCAACTATTCTACTATGGGAGTTGGTACTCCTTACTTCTACACTCCATAACTCAATTTTATACGCCAGTATATTCTAAGTCTATGGTAAAGATGTACAGATAATGAATGACTGCAGCCTATTTTCTAGTATCTACCTTTCAAAATTAAACTTCGAATAAAAGGATTTAACTTTTAATCAAAAACTTAAATAAAACGAATTGTTTTAAAGTGGTACAAAATTATCACGAGTTCACGCTTTAAAGTCACCTTATTAGTTATAATAGAAACTTCATTCCCTATATTGTATCCAAATCGTGCCAAATGGAAGATCGTAGCTTCTGTCTACCCCTCAGCCCTCTGTGTGACAGGCGTGAGAGTTTACGTATATTATATGCATGTATTATATATTATCATCTTACTGAGTAATAGTTTGTGAAAATAGGAAATTGCTTTATAGAGTTTTAAGTAAATACCTAATATTTACGATACTATAGTTTAATATGCTCCTGTACCTTAGCCCACTGCAGTCCATAGCATTTGTTATACTCGCTCTGCAGGCTGCTTAGTGAGCACAGAACCAATATTCTTGTTGTTGCTCTGTCAGGTACTATACATACAATAAATACAGACTATAAAAAATAACAAATCTGAAATCCAGATCCCCAAAAAATCCAAAGAGTATAATAACTGTGCTATACAAGACCAATACTAATGCTCACCAATCCAACATGTGAATGCGTCGCGTTTGTCACAAGCGCCCTTGATTCGTATTCAAAAACCGTCACTCGACCGGAACGGCGACAAGCTTCTCCAAGTTTACGCAAAACAAGCTAAACACCTCCCTTTACATGTTGGACTTAACAAGCGTGTAAACCCGGCATAAGATAATTCAGATTTCCTTGGGATGTTTTCCTTAACGGACAAGTATCACAAATACGCATCAGGACTCACATTCTAGTCAGGAACAGCTTCTGAGCTATTAAGATCATATTCAACGACAATCTGTGCAACCTCATTTAAAATTATTTTTACTGACAACGTCAAAAAATAGTCCCACGTTGCATTGATAACTAACTGTCAAAAGAAATAAAATGTAAACTATAAACAATGAATACGCCTATAATTAATTTATCAGCCATATTTTTCTATTGAATGGAATTAAAACACGAATTATCTACATTATCCTTACTCAAATTGATTTCATTTCTGTTTTGGAGTGGACTATACTTACAGTGGGCGGTAGATTCGGAGCACAGTCCTGAATATTCTTCAAGAGTGGTGACGCTACTCCACGGATTAGTAGCGTCATGCGTAGGCCTAGCACAATGTGGTGTAAAAACGTTTTCGCCGAGCTGCCTAACACGTAAGCGTAATTAATATACTTAGGTAACAACAAATTATATTTAAAAAAAAAAAACAAAAAAAGCTGGTGATCTTTAAACGGCTGAACCGATTTTGATAAAACATGTCTAAGAACCACCGCTAGAAAAATGCTTTTGAATTAAAAAAAAACCGCACCCAAATCGGTAGTACATCCAAGAGGTTCGGTGCCACATACAGACACACACATAGCGGCCAAGTCAAGCTAATAATACCCCTCTTTTTCGTCGGGGTTAACAAAAATATTACAAGTGTACCTTTAGTGTAACTTGAGTTGCTCCTTTTGCCTAGCATTGGGACACAAAGTATCCATTACGTGATAACGACTTCACGCCAATGATATTATAGGAAAAAGAGGGCTTTTTGCTTATAATATCATTGCTTCACACATAATCTTCGGAGCGCGCTTCGTGACGATCCGAACCGCACATGTGAGCACGCTCTAAAGTGGCGGCTTAGCACGTGCTCCAATACCTCCCAATTTTTTGTACAAAAAGGGCTTCCAGTCGGCACACTCATCAAAACACCGGCAATGCGACGTGCTTATCAAACTGCACGTACTGTTTTAACAGTTTTGCGGTGCGCACATTTCGGTGTGGCTCGTAGAGTTTTTTTTATAGCATTGGGTGACAAACGAGCACACAGATAAGCGGATGCTTTGGCATACAGACATCCACATTTATCCTCAACTAATGATCAAAATGCAAATGCGTTGTCCCCCTGAGGACTAAGATGGAATGCCTCGATTCCAGTAAAAAGAGTCTCTGGTTCTCCACACTCACTATACGAAACACAGCAGCATTACGCTGCTATTTTACTCTAGTATTATGTGAGAGCGTAGTCCTGCCCCAGTCGGGCCGACCCATTCGTACTACAACTAGGTAATATAGCTGCAGTGTGGCTCTACCACGTAAACGTGTACGTGTTAAGACCGATACGCCGATATCCAAATGGGCTTAGACGTCGCACCGCACGAGTGCTGAGCGATTAATAGTCACATTGTTTAGAGACTCCTGGTTCTCGGAGCTCCACAGTGAGCATATCTTTGTCGTGTGTCTCTGGGTTATAAAAGTTCTGCCTTGCGTAGACGCTTCCACGGCTGCCGTATTTGGCATGTATCGTATGTATATATAGGTAAGAGCAATAATTTTTTACTACCCGTGACTTAGTTGTATCCATGCTTACGAAGTGAGGAGTCCCGCGTTAGATCTTAAACTTCATCCACATGAACGTTCTCCACGGCGGCAGTGCGCTCCAAAACGTGTGTGCATGCGCGACTTATTTCCTTTGCTCCTATTCTGCCTTGGAGTGCCTCTGGGTAGGTTTACACTCTTACTTATATCTGCCGCCAAATAGCATTGATGTGTTCCGATCTGAAGGATATAGAGAATCGGTATAATTAGAAGCCGTGAGGCATTCCGTTTTAGCTCTCAGAGTCGATCGCCCATCTGTCTGTAAACCTTTTTGTTTGAAGCTGGTGGCAATTCCGCATAGACTACAGTAGCCACTTATCATCAAGGTGAACTGTAAGATATTTGTCACTTCAGTATTTTTAAAAAACACCTTGGAGTACGCGTCAGTAATGAGTGATATTTTCTACCGTTTTCTACGCTCCGGAACTTGCGTGTTAAAGCCGCTACTAGGGCGACACTGAAAGTTTTTGGAACTGGCCACTTGTAAACGACATAATAAAAAAATAGATTTCTTATATTTACGCGAACACTACAGTACCAGCTTCTTCTACTTGACCGCATCCAGCGCAGAGCGGCTCGAATCGTCGATGACCGAGTGCTTTCCGATCGGTTCGATTCACTGGCGTTGCGAATATGGTCTATTATATATTAGATAATAATATTGGCAAAGAATTCCATTTTCAAATTTTTTTTAATGTCTTGAAATAATACTAGTTTTTACGGAATTTATCGCGTATATTTAACTTTTTAAATACCCGACGTTTCGAACGCTTTACAGCACTCATTGTCACGGGCAGGACTGAGATGTTCAACGTCCATATGTCATAGTTAACCGTCTATCGACGCTCCGGGAAGTCTGCAGTCTGTGAACACGTACAGGATCGCCCCCGTCACTACATCAGATTTGATAGACCGCAGATCCTCGCTAAAGAACACCGATTCCTTCCAAGGATGATTCGTGAGGCTATTGAAATCAAAAAACATCCTAATTTCAATAGAGAAGATGGCTGGGTGCTACCATCTGCTTGGGATCCTATAATAAATAAAATTAAATCCCAACCCAAGCATACAACTGCAAGACTTCAAGATACCATAAGTTCATACTGCATAGATCGGAACAAAAGTTAAATTTTATTCTATGGTAACCGCGGTTAACTATGACATATGGACGTTGAACATCTCAGTCCTGCCCATGACCATGAGTGCTGTAAAGTGTTCGAAACGTCGGGTATTTAAAAAGTTAAATATACGCGATAAATTCCGTAAAAACTAGTATTATTTCAAGACATAAAAAAAATTTGAAAATGGAATTCTTTGCCAATATTATTATCTAATTATATAATAGACCATATTCACAACGCCAGTGAATCGAGCCGATCGGAAAGCACTCGGTCATCGACGATTCGAACCGCTCTGCGCTGGATGCGGTCAAGTAGAAGAAGCTGGTAGAGTTCAGCCCAGAGATGGGAACAGTATTCCATGTGTGGCCGAACCTGCACCTTGTAAAGTAGCAGGCGGTGTGCCGGCATGAAATACTTTCCCGCTCTGCTGAGCACGCCAAGCTTTTTAGAAGCGAATTTTGCCTTCTCTTCCAAGTGACCACGAAACTGCACTTCACTCGATATGTCGACGCCTAGAATTCCGATGCTAGCTGAGACAGCAAGGGAAGTGCCTTCAAACTGAGGAGATACGACAAAGGGGTTCTTTTTAGCGGTTAAGGCGCAAACTTATGTCTTCTGGGGATTGAATTGGACTAGATTTAGTCGCCCCAATCCGAGACTTTGTCAAGCAAAGACTCGACTTCAGACACAAGTTTGTCCCGGTACTCGGAGACGTTTTCCCGAGAAATATTGGCACGGCCGGTGTACAGTGTCACCAGTGCTGTCATCTGCATAGCAATGAATGTTACGGGTTTGCAACATACATTGATATGCAGAAGAAACAGCGTTGGCGATAGCACGCAGCTTTGTGGAACACCAGCATTAATAAGGCTTGTAATCGGAGATTGCACCATCTACAATGACCTTGATGCTCCGATTTGCAAGAAAGCTGGTGATCCAATTGCATAATTTCTCGGGAAGCCCATAGGAAGGGAGCTTCGAAAGAAGCGCTTTTTGCCAAACCCGATCGAAGGCCTTCGCAACGTCCAAACTAACGGCCAATGCCTCCCCCTTGGACTCTAATGCCTGCTCTATGAGTTAGGTAGTTCAGAAGATCACCAGCTGATCGACCACGGCGAAAATTTTTGAAAATTTGCGATCACTAATCAGCTGGTGATCCACAAGGTACCTCATGAGCTGGCAGTTTACAATGGACTCCATTGTTTTGGAGAACAAGGCGGTGATGGCGATAGGCCGGTAGACGGACGGGTCTGAACGGTCGCCTTTTTTAGGGATCGGATGGACGAAAGCCGTCTTCCATGATTTTGTGACTACGCCTAGGGAGTAGGAGTACCGGAAAAGACGCGTTAAAAACGGTGCCAACTCTGGAGCACACGTCCTCAGCACAATTGGGGGGATCCCGTCAGGCCCACTCGACTTGTGGATATCCAGGGAGAGGAGTGCTTTGCGAACCGAGCCCTGTGTGAACTGCACTTCCGGCATGGAGCACTCACACCGCGGGATGGTCGGCGGCGTACTCCCCCCGTCATCGAGAGTCGAGTTGGACGCAAAGAAAGAACCTGTCAAAACGGCTTTCTCCTTTGCGTATGGGCCAGTGAGTCGTCCTCCCTGTGCAAAGATGGAAGAGATGGCTGGCAGAAATTCCCCTAGGCAGCCTTGGCGAGAGACCAGAATGCACGAGTTTCAGAAGGAAGGCGAACTAGTTTCTCGCCAATTCTGCCTATGTGCTCTGACTTTGCCTTGGCAATGACTCATTTGAAGGACCTGGACGAATTATACTTTTAGCGCTGGTGTTTACATTCCGGGACGTTGATGCGTCAGCCCAGGCTTGGTAGCACTCCTGCTTATAGCACGATGCTATTTTACAACACCAAACCATGGCTGAGATTTGCCTCCTATGGGCACCACAGAGGAAGGAATGAAAAGTTTCATACCCTGAAGTACCACATCAGCGACAGAATCCGCAACAACGTTGGGATCATCCGGCAAAAAAGCAAACCCGCCCCCAAGGGTAGGATGCAAAGAAAGACCGCATCCAATCCAAATCGGCTGACCTATAGTGCCAAACACGGCGGCAGCCTGCAAAATGCAACTGCGATTTCAGCGTGAGTGGCACCACGCTCCGGACAAGACAATGGTCCGAGGAGCCTATATATATAAAGGGGCGTCGACGGAAATCTGACATCCATCCGGGTGAGAGGTCAGCAGAAGGTCCACCAGGGAAGGTGCATGCCTCCCATCTGGAATCCGCGTAGGCGAAGTAACCAGTTGTGTCAGACCATATGCCAAGGCAAAATCATGAACGGATCTCCCCGCATGATCGGGTAAACGTAAACCAAGCCATTTGGCGTGATAGGCGTTAAAGTCGCCGAGGATCACGATCTCTGCGGAGGGGATCTGCTGTAGCAACGAATCTGTAGCCATTTGGACGTGGTCGAAGAGTAGGTCTGTTTCGGCATTACCGCTACGGGACCTATTGAGGCACCTGTAGACGCGTGGATGGTCGTCGCTGTCTACGCGTAGCCAAAGGATGTACAGGTCCGAATCTTCAAGACTGCCGAGGCGTCGAGAACAGATGTCCTCTCTGACGTAAACGCAAACTCCAGCCCGAGACACAAAGGAGTGTTCCAGTTTGTACCCCGGGTAGGAGAGATACGAGACATCAGCCGGAGGGCCATCTGCGTCTCGGTCAGAAAGAGCAGAGCCGGCCTCGCCGTCTCGAGATGGTAGTGGACGGCGTTTAGGTTAGAGTGAAGTCCCCTGATATTGCGGAAATTCACGGATAGCGTGGCAGGGGTCGCCTTGCTCTTGTTGCTCCGTTTGCCCCGTGCAGTTGTAGTCTTGAGCTGAATTTTGCCCCCCCCCCCCCAGAATACGCGGGGCAGCCTGAGCACCCACGCTCAGGAGTGGAGAAACATGGTCGTGGATGCTCAGCGAGGGATGCTGAGCGGAAATGATGTAAATGGACACAATTTTAAAAAGATATAATAAAACTAATAACTTGGTAGTACCTATGTTCAGTTTTCTAAGAACTTTCAGTGTTACCCACGTGCCTCTTAGCCAAGTTGCCATTCAATTTGCCCGGCTCTTTTTGCGTGCTCGAGTGACGAACATGCAAACATACCAACTTTTACATTTATATAAACAAATGATAATATCAGAGTTTTTATACTTAAGTAATTTATGAAAAGGCAACATATGGTTTTTTTTGTTGAACAATCTTTGCAGTGACCTTAACATGGAGCCAATATGCACTTATGACGTGGTCTTGGGGCTATTTCGCGTTCGACCTCCTGTGGTGTCTAATCTACTGGACCAAGAATTACACCATGATGTGCCATCATTTCAGCGCACTTGCAGCGATTAATTTATACATTAGTAAACAAAACGGTGGATGCATTTTCGCGTGCACAATTGCTCTATTGGAAATCACGAATCCACTTCTGCAAACCCGGTGGTTCGTATAAATTTGTGAATAGTTTTCTTTTACACCAATAGTGTATGTGAAATAATAGCCAATTACATATAGGTAATAACGCTTTATACGCGAAAAAAAAGCCCCGGGAGCCCTTAGCAGAGCACTTATTTGCAAAATTTATCCAAAACGGCACAACTTCTTTAATTATTTTTTACACAAAAAATGGTTTTAAAAATATGAATACCTACTATTAATTGAGTTTTTTTTATTCCGCGTTTTGCTCGTAAAAATATTGTTTTTACCCAAAATTGAATATAATATACAGATACACGAGCGTGCCTGCTCCCTCGCCTCGCCCTGTACTGTAGTCTCTATGACTTTGCGGTCTCCGTCTCGTCAAGGTCATTCAGGCTTCGTAACGATGAATATGACAAAACAAAGGTCATGTGTAGGTAACATCTATGTCACACCTATGCCATTCGTTGTTGGGATCACTATACTCTGAAGTTGTTAACGAGTATCTCTACCTATAATAGGAATAATTGTCAGACTATGAAACTCAAACTTCGACCAAGAGGCCAATCGAAGGATCAAACTCGGCTGGGTAACGTTTGGAAGATTACGACACATCTTTTCGTTACTTTTTTTATAGAATTACGGTGACAAACGAGCAAACAGTCTACCTGATGTTAAGTGGATGCTGTGGCCCAGACATCTACATTTATATTCAATTATGAATCAAAATGCAGATGCGTTATTACCGTTGAGAACTGAGATGGAATGCCTCTTTTCCAGTAAAAACGGTTTCCGGTCTCTCTACACTCACCTTACGAAACACTGCAGCATTAATGTGCTCGACCCCTCTCTCACCCCTGTCGAGCCGATCCATTCGTGCTGCAACCACAATATAGCTACAGCATGACTCTTAAGACTAACAGGTAAAGAACTAATACACACTAGTAAGTACCATACACGGACTTTCTTTGCTTGATAGACTTCATAATGAAGATATCTGCAGTAGAACCAGAGAAACCGGCAAAGTCCAACGGATCAGTAGCGTAAGTGGCAAAGGAGCGACCAAATATTTCGAAGAACTGAAAACCGATGGGAAAAAATGGTCTTGAGTGGCACTCCCGTAACCGTAACGAAGTGTGGCGCAATCCCCAGCCAGCAGGAACGTGATGGATTCAGATGGCTCAGTACCATGCTTTGTGACATTCCTTGGGGAAGGCCTATGTTCAGCAATGGACTTGTGATGGGCTGTAAGCATGATGCAGCCATCGTGCATTTTATTTGTATGGATCACTTTGTTTGAATATCTTCTATTCTAATTCAAAACCGCTTTCAACTGACTTTTATCAATTCACACGCCATACTCAATAGACCATACCTCGACAGACTGACCTCTCTATCATCCCAGAATCTTTATTTCCTATTGGTTATAGTGTCTAGCTCTGGTTTTACTGCTGATATCTTTTTTATGATTATCAAACACACAAATTATGAGCATAGCCTTAAATGCCATCTAACAACCTTTATTTTGCTCACATGGCTAGCAGTGAAGGACCATGTTTCTGCGATTGTACACCCATTGGTAATGTACTTTGTTTTAAGAATTCATTACATTCATAATAAAGCAGTTGATATTTCAGTAATTCTTTTTACAGGTTTCTCCGCGATGCAGGGCACAGTAATACCATACTGTACTATGTGGTGGAGTTTACATATTTAATCATGTTTATATCGCTCAGAGGATTCCTTGGTACATATTTAGTGTACAAAATAATAAAATCTGAAACATTTGGTGTTTATGAGAAGCTAATAACTTTTGCACTATATTTCGTTTCACTCATTTTTATATACGAAATTTTTGGATATGTGCTACATAAATATAGATACAAAATTGTAAGTTAAACAGTGGGGACAGACTGGTGGCACATATGCAACATATTACGAGTGTATTCCTAGCATTTATTTTTATAAGATTTTAGAAATTTTTGGATAAGCTCCACATATGGGACCGGTTTGCCCCTTACTTTTAAAATGCATTAATTACAATAATCCAAATGGAGACTTAACATTGTAACCTTTTTCTTTTCAGGAAGAATTCAGGGGTTTCGGAAACGAACCAGTGTTTACATTACAGGAACAAGAATAAGACAACTTATGTTTATTTAAAATATTTCACTTTTTTTCAGTGCACTAAAATCACATTGTCATTTTTAAATCTGTTTTTCAAAAATATTCAATGCTTTAATAAACATTTGGAAGATTTGTTTTAAAAACTCATTAAAAATAATTCAATTAATAAACATTATATTAAGTAACTTATCTGTTACATAAACAATAAATTTAAAATAATATGCCTTGTTCATAATATACATAGGTATATATACTTAATTAAACAAATTTGTTATTTTTGAAATAATTAACATAAATAATTGGTTGGCTATAATATAAATAACATTGGTTGGCTATAGACATCCAGTACTTGATTTTATTACGTTTTTACTTTAGAAGGCTTGTTAGAGTTAAGCTTAACCTATTACACTGTTTTAGATGTCAGAAATGTGTTTTGAATTAATTAAAATAAAAATAATTTTCAGTAAAATTGCTTATAAGCTTATAACGAACACAAATATTATATCAATTTAGTCTAGTATTATAAAGTATACGTCCGGTACTTGATTTTTTAATTCCGTTTTCAATTTAAGTTTGTCAAGATTAAGCTTGCTGTTTTTGAATTTCGAAAATGCCTTTTGAATGGTTGACACAAAAAAAGTTCAATCACTCATACTCAGACGGGACGCATATACAACAAATTGAGTTGCAGTGGAGAGCAGTCAAGAGGATTTTCAGATAACAAAATTATCATAATTCACATTACATTGTTTCATTTACCACTACAATAGCAGAGTTTAGGGCAACCGACTTTATAGATAAGATTGGTTGAACCTGTTCTAAAACTGAATCATCATGCCTCAATAAGTTTTTGTAAAGCGGTAGGCACAGAGGGAGAGCAGCTTTGGCTTAATAGTCGCCTTCGGTGACCAGATTCAGCCTCTACGGCTTGCGCAGGTGCCTGCGATTTGCTATGGAAGGGCGAAGGGGTTGCACTTCCAGCAGCACCAAAGCTGTTGTAGAAGTAACTTTCAGTCAATATTCCTGGGTAAAATGCGAGGTTGATTTTACAAAAAGAAAAATCATTACTCATAAACTATACATTTCCGCAAGGGGGCTTTTGCTGCACCCACCCTCTCCCTCCACCCCCATTACACAAGTACCGAATGTCTATAGTTTTACTTAAAAAATTCCTCAACACTAACCATAACTGATATTTAGAATAATAAAATGCTTGCTAGAATATTCTAGTATGCAACTATACTAAGTGAACACAGTGCTAACAATAATTGTCAATTCCGTCTATGATAGCCACTGTTCTTTTTATGATTTCTTCTATCACGCCAATGACTCGTAGGTTGTTTACCTCTGCCCTTATAATTTTCATTATAATTGTCTCTATGTTGAAAGTCATCTCTATTATGACCTTTGTCCTTAGAATGGTAGGGGTGATGTCTGTGTGACCAATTACCTTGTAAACTGGCAATAGTTAATTTGTCATTATAATCACTTCTTTGCATAGGATACTGAATTGCAGTTTGAGCTTCATCTTTTAATTTTTCAGTCATGTTTGCAAACTGTTGAGTAATATTTGCTTGGTAAGCAAAGTCTATACATGGTTCTGTACCATAACTTCTTATAGGAGGTGGTAAAACCGCCATACAACCTCTGCTTTGTAGAACTAGCGTTCTGTGAAATAGAGCTGTGCCTCTAAATAATTGAATTGCATATGGAACAGATACTTCGTGACAATATGTAATAAAAGCAAAATTCTTTTGCCGACCATCCCTGTCTCGTGCTATTCGGACTTTCTCTAATGGCCCCGCCTGCAAAAAAAAAGTTAGTTGAGTGTTACAAGTTTTATTTAAATCATAATGATGTCATGATTTAGTAAGTATTTAAGAAATGATGCTTTGTAACCTGTAAGAAGAGTTCGTAAAGTAATTCCTCGGTAACTTGTTCTGGAAGGTTTCCACACCATAATGTTTTATTATCTTCCTCAATCATTGTTTATATAGTTCTTGTTTAACTTCACGTACCTTAAAAAATTAAGAAAATCAGGCCGTATAGACTACAGCTCTATCATAATAACAATTGGATACAGTTATGCAAACTAGAACCAACCCACAAAACTGGTGAATTGAGTTATTGGAATCAACAGAATTTACGAATTAACTTTCATATACTCAAAAGAGATCCAAGCTGCTTGAGACAGTTTTTACTCACATTAATGAAAGCTGCCAAGGATACCAACCCTAGATAGTCACTTTTTAAAAGCTAAACGGACCTATGTCGCATAGTACCTGTAGAACTTCAGCTTTTTCATTATGCAAAATAGAATCAAACCATAATGTGGTTTTCTTAAAAAAATAAACAGACAAAATTATGTTTGAATTTTTCTTGCTAAAACGAACCATGATGTATAGTTCAATTTTGCATAACAAATAAAGCAGATTATAAAATAACCTAGATACTTAGTTCCTTATAGGTAATTACATTACGTAAAATCAGTAGTAAAACAATGAACTTGGGTTTATTTTTTAATACAGTGTTTGTATTTTTAATACAGTATTTCTAATTATTGAAATTGAAGTATCAAAACAATTTTATACATGAAATAATCACTCAATCCCTGATGCTAAAAGCATCTTGTCCGCTGCGGCTCTCAGTGAACATTTGTTATTATGATGACACTGTTAGGCTAATGTTATTTAAACGAAAAGACTAATCTAATCGAAATCTCCGTAACAGAATCGGAATCTGAACTTGTTGTTAGTTCAGTAGGTTTCAAAATCATATGGTGGTGAGGTGGTTAGAATGCTTTTGTTAACCCATAGCTTTTTTATAAAATATCACATCGGTGGGTAGTTTTTTATTCAGGTTTAATGTGATTGTTTCTGTGGATGGATCTCCTAGAGCTAATTGCAGGTCACTTACAAAAACGAAAGTAGAATAAATGCTGTAGAAATGCGTTCTTTAAGAAATATGCTAGGGTTTAATCTGAATGACAGGGTGAGAAATTGCGTGATAAAGAGATAAATGTGGTATGCAAGATGATGTTGTGACCAGGATTAAGAAAGGAATGCTTCGGTGGTTTGGTCACGTAGAAAGAATGAATGATGAAAGAGTGACAAAGCAAATTTATATGGCAGATGTGAACGGCCGAGTCGGGAAGGGACGCCCTAGAAAAAAGTTTGACGACCAAATTGGCGATATTTTGAAAATGGGCCACGTTAGAAGTACCCTTAACCGACGAGCATGTATGCGTAGATATATGGATGTAAAGGAGGCGAAAGAGGTATGTCAGGATCGTGCCAAATGGAAGTCCATAATCTCTGCCTACCCCTCTGGGTGACAGGCGTGAGTGTTTATGTTATGTTATGTTACTTACAAAAACCAAAATTATTGCAAAAGAAACTTAAAAGTTACATGCAATAAGCTCAAGAAGATCCATCTACGGAAACTATCACATTCGACCTGCAAAAGACTTTACCCCTTCCGCGTACCCACCAATGTGTTATTTTATAAAAGACAGCTATTGGTTTACAACTTAGGAATCCACTTAGGGAGCAATTACCGGGGCCATTGCAATGTGTGGGTCGAAAGAGAAGCGTGTAGAGGATCTCAGGAAGTGGGCTCCTACCTAATTAAGCAAGTAATGGAGAGACTTGGTAACGGCGGTGTGAAGTACCTTATAATTTGAAGTGACTTGACGGGGTCAAAACCGAAATATGAAGCTAGCGTTGATGCTGAAAGCTTTATTACATGAGCAGCCAATACTCCAATCAGGCTACGCTTCTTGGAATACGGCCACAGTTTCTGGCCTAATGATACCGATTTTAACCAAAACAAATGTGGTCTAAAATTGTAGCAAAGAATATACACGCCAGAAGAGTACATGCGAATAATACAGACATGCAAAAAGAATAAACCAATGCAAATGCATAGAATTAGAAAAGAAGACTTTTCTCAAGTGCTAATCTAGAAAAGAGAATAACTAAGATAAAAAAGACACTGATGGATCAAAATTATCTTGGCTTAAAACAAAAGAGATAATGGTCAGGAGAGAAGATTAGTTTCCGAGATCTCATCTAGATGCTGAGTATCTAGAAGTAAATTTAAAGAAAAATTTACAAGGAAATACAGTCCCATTAACCAAGGAACTAATGGATCCGCTTTGCCCTAATGGTATGCCAGTCCCCGAAGCAAAGTTAAATGACTCGAAAAGCTTGTTGCATCTTATTCCAGAAGATGCCCAAGACTTTTACAAAAAATTAAAGGGAGATGTAACTATTGAAGATGACATAGACAGTTTTCTGGTGAAATAGATTTTGAGGTAAAAGTGGATGATGACGATTAGGCAATTTAGGATGAAGATCAATAACAGTGCTTTGCTAAAGTAAGTGGTTACAGGTACAATTTTAATGTGTAAAACTAGTATGTATGTTCAATTCAAAAAAAAATGTGATAAAAACAAAGTATTATAAATTATTTTAAGCAATCTACCTACTTGGAAAACCTAAACATATTGCAATAAAGAACAACCCAAAAAACAGTAATTTTGCAAGGAACCATCAGGATTTTGATCAAAAACAGATAGTAAAATCTAACTAAAATCCAAATAATTTAATTGTCCAATATCGTCATAAATACTAACCTTAATATTGTAAAACTGTTTATTTCAAATAACTTACCTATTTATTTCTACATACTTTAGAAACAAAAATATAATTATCTATCTCTTTTTGTGGGTTGGTTCTAGTATGCATAACTATGTTCTATTATAGTTCAATTTCAGGTGAAAATGTAAATATTGTAATACTTTCTCTGTAATTGACAATTATGTGGTTACTGGTTTCTTATTAAAGATATTATAAATAACAAAAATAAGTATCTTTGTTTCTATCAAAGATATCTCACCATACGCAAATACAAACAAATATCATAAGCTAAAAATAAACTATCAATATCATAAACTATATAATAAGAGTTTTTTTTATTAACTGGCTTTACGGCTCTGGGTACTAGCTTTTCTTTTTCTTCACAATATGCTGATGCGTCACATTGCGAAGCCCTTGGGAGATTTTAACCACAGCTCAACCTAGCGGACAATTGATGACGACAGCCACTCAATAAGGCGCTAAAGCGATCAAAATAACTTGAGGCTTATATCGACATCAAAGAACTTGTTTCGTCGTTTTCTCTAATAGTTCACACGCGCGAACACATAATTCACAAAATTACATCACTTTTACGAATCAAAATCCACTTCAAACTATTATTTAAGCGACAAAACAGGAGCGACAATCCGTCTACGCCTAAGTTCCCGCAAAAACTCCACAAGAGTACTAACGTACTGGATATGGAGTATAGAGGTAAGGAGGACAATCTTCCATAGGAGAATAGTTGAAAATGTGCAGCAGTAAATAACAGTTTAAAAACTGTCCAAAACAGCGTTTGAGTAACTACAGGGTATGATAAATCGCCGTAAAATACGTTGAGAGTGATTTTGAAAATAAAAATTTTAAAAGCAATAAAATAATTATTGTAAAACGAATTATGGTCAAAATCTATGCAATAATTTTTTTTAAAAAAAGTTCTTTGAAATGCAAAATGTGGCTACAGTGGCGCTACCCTTATTTACCGCTTTCCTACGGACACTTTTTTATAAGGAATCTGTACTCCTTACCTTTACACTTCATAGTACTATGAGAATAAATATCACATTATAGAGAATCAATATCACAGACTATTAAGACTTAGGCATGCCACATACATACGGTATTTAGCAAGTCCATATAAAATCAATGACCCGTCACACACCTACAGCAGTTTTCCGTTCGAAATTTTGCGGGCTAAATGGGATTTCGTATGTGTGTGGCTGACCCGTTCTGTCCGTTTCGGAATTTCGAAACATAATTCCGAAACAGAATACCGTACTACGTTCTTTTTCTTCATCTTTAGTTTTATTTCTTATGGTGTAGAGCGTTACTTCTTTATGGTAGTTCCATATGTCATCTTCAGTATTATCGCATTTTCTGAATACGTCTACTAAACTATACCGAAATGCAAACAGCTGAATAACCACCGTTCATCCATCAAAATCAATATTTCAGAAAAGTGATTGTAATGAAATACGTAGTACCGTAAGCCAATAAAATAATTTCCATTACAAAATAATCATTACCTTACAGACTACTCAACAAAAAAAAAAGCAATCCAATCAATTTTAAATATTTGTAAACTTATGTTTATTCATTATCACAATAAAAATTAATCACAATTTTACATTGAAAATGAAATTACTGATTGAAGACAATTCATCATCATCATCATCATCATCATTACAGCCCTTCACAAGTCCACTACTGAACATAGACCTCCCCCAAGGTATGCCACAAAGCATGGTCCTGAGCTACCTGCATTCATCGACTTCCTACATGTCTTACCAGGTCGTCACTCCATCTAGTGGGGGGTTGCCCAACACTTCGCCTACCGGTACGAGGCTGACACTCGAGAACATTTTTTCCCAACGGTTGTCAGTTCTTAGAGCTATATGGCCGGCCCATTGCCACTTCAGCTTACTGATCCGTTGGGCTATGTCGGTCACTCTGGTTCTACTGCGGATGTCCTCATTTCTAAGTTTATCAAACAGAGAAACTCCGAGCATAGCCCTATCCATAGCTCGCTGAGCGACTTTGAGCGTCCTCATACGGCCAGCAGTGAAGGACCACGTCTCGGTTCCGTAGGTCATCACTGGCAACACGCACTTGTTGTACAACTTAGTTTTCAGGCATTGAGGTATACCTGACGAGAAGATGTGTCGTAATTTCCCGAATGCTGCCCAGCCGAATTGAATCCATCGATTGACGTCTCGGTCGAAGTTGGACTTACCTAGTCGGACTATTTGTCCCAGGTAAACATACTCGTCAACAACTTCGAGCTTAGTGCTCCCAACAACTACCGGCATAGGTGTGACATGGACATTAAACATGATCTTTGTTTTGTCCATGTTCATCTTAAGACCTATCCGTTGGGAGGCACTATTGAGATCATTGAACATAGTGCTTAAGTCCTCCAGCGATTCTGCCATAAAGACTATATCGTCGGCAAATCGAAGGTGAGTGATGTACTGGCCATTGATGTTAATATTGTATCCTTTCCAGTCCAGTAGCTTGAAAACGTCTTCCAATGCAGCGGTGATGAGTTTCGGGGAAATAACTTCATCCTGTCTTACACCTCTCTGCAGTTGGATAGGTTTGGTACTCTGGTTCTGTACTCGGATTGCCATCGTAGCCCTACTGTACAAACACTTCAGCACTTCGATATACCGACAGTCAACTTGGCACCGCTGAAGAGACTGTAGCACCACCAACAATTTCAACGGAATCAAAGGCTTTCTCATAGTCCACATACGCCAGGCAAAGTGGCAGATTATACTCTTCGGACTTCTGTACAATTTGCCGAAGGGTTGATGTGGTCAATGGTACTAAAGCCTTTTCGGAAACCGGCTTGTTCGGGAGGCTGGAAGTCGTCGAGACTGCGTGCGAGACGATTCGTAATGACTCTCGAAAACAGCACGTAGAAGCGGCTCAGAAGGGATATTGGTCTGTAGTTCTTCAAAAGGGCATTGTCACCTTTCTTGAAGAACTAGACCACCGCACTTCTGATCCACGCCTTCGGAGTAGTGCCACCATGGAGAACGGAATTAAAGAGCCTCTGAAGGACTTCAAGTACCGGTTTTCCAGCCGTTTTCAGAAACTCCGCTGTAATTCCATCCTCGCACGGGACTTGCCGTTTTTGAGATGCTGGAGAGCTATGCTTATCTCGCTCAGACTGACGTCCGGGATATCATCGGAATAGTATCGGATAAGACTTGCTCTTGGATCCTTACTCACACTTGCGTGTGGCTCCAACGATGATGTATACACATCATCATCACAAACTCTCCATCAAACTCAGAATTTTTTTATTCGAATATTTATTTTTGGGCGACATAAAATTCGTGATAATCATCATCCGCTACTTTTAACTTACGGAATTTCATATCTTCGCATAGTTTTAATTGCTTATTTAATAATATTATATCACAATTCAATTTTAATGATATTTTTTTCTGAATAACTATGTCAAATATAAAAAAACACGTACTAATTGTATGTTTAACAAAACTTATTAATATAACATTTAAATTACAAATATATTTATTTAAATTGGAATAAGAGTAGTTCATAAATGCTGGGCACGTGGGAGTTAAAAATGGACGTATTTAATCCACTTCGACTTTGATGTGGAAACCTAAAACTAAAATGAAATAATAATAAACAGATTTAAATATAAAAATTTTAGCCTAGTTATGATAACTTATAAACTAAAAAAAAAATTACAAAAAAATGATACGAAGTTGATTTTAATACGTGAGGGAGATGCGATTTTGTGTATTAAGTCTGTAGACACATGTCAACTATTAGAGAAAACGACTCGATGTGGATATAAGCCGTTAGTTATTATAGTTAGGCGCGTTATGAATTTTAGTGACTGATGACAGTCATCATCAACTTTCTACTGGGTTGAACTGTCTTTAAAATCTCCCAAAAACTTCGCAATGTGCCACGTCATATATTGTGAAGAAAAATTTAGAAAAACGAAGATTTTGAATAAGTGGAAGACATGGCTTAAAAGACAAGCATCCAACCCAAAAATCAATAAAAATATTGTCATTTTTTAATCTTCATTCTTCAGAAATACAGATTCAGAGTTTCAGAGACATTCAGAGAATCAGAAATCAGAATTTAGAATAGATTTAGAGATTAGAGAATAACTAAGAATATCTTACTTCATATTTGAAATCTAGTTTTCCTCTCATTTAGTATCATTTTTAGAGATTCAAGTTTCATCAACGGTAAAATTTTCATTGGGAACATGCTTAATTTCAAAATGGATCAATGTGTACGTATTGGAGGACCTCAAAAATATTAAAAATCTTAACAGATTGTTCTCGTTACTTGTAATTTTTGGGCTTCTTTTAAAGGTCAAACATCGGGGTGAACTATGGATGACTGTAACAAATTTCAACAAATGCAGGATGAGATGTCTAGGTAAGTAATTTCAACAAACAAGTACTATTCTATCATAACATAACCTTAGAAAGTTCGTACTGAAGGAATGAGAATAAATTTAACTTTTTACAATTGTTCATCAAACGCGGTTATTACGGTCAGTTGAGAAAATGAACTAGCATGTGATTTTATTTTTCGGTAGTTGTTGGCAGTCAAATTGGTCGATTTATAATCCAAAACAAAAAAATACTAAAGCAGTATATTAAACAAATAGCCATTATAATGGAAGAATCGGCATTTAAGTAAATACTTAGTTCTTGGCTTGTAGTTCTGTTAAATTTGTTAAAAATATATACACATCAAGTATTATCAGAGGCAGTAGGTGCTGTGCCTGTGTGGCTGGGGTGGTTCATTAGCAACACCAATTTGTGGACATTTATATTATAATCAACTATTATTTATTAATTTAAAACTTTTTATACACACAAGCTGACAAGGGCAGACTGAATGCTTGAGGCTTCTATACCATTCTACTCAGTAATATTAATAATGAGATTTCATACCAACTAAAATTCTGTGATAACAGTCTACATATAACTGAAAACTCAGACATTTTACTGATTAAGTTAAGCAAGAATTATTTGTTTGAATATTTGTTACTTTTTTTTTATTGATTAAATTTTACCACCCGGCTTGTTAATTTATATGCATTTTCTATTTTCCTTTCTGACCAAAAGTACAATATGCATCTGCTGTTTTAAACTACTTCCTATAGAGATGCTATTATATTTGTATGTAATGCCTTTGTACATCACATATTTATATGGCTGCCTCGTTGGTCTATTGGTTGTAGTAGTGCAACTGCTGATCATGAGGTCTTGGGTTGAAATCCCGGGTCGGGCCAAAAAAATAAATTATTGAGTTTTTCCGTCAAGAAATTATCAGCAGCTGCCAGAAGTCAGGTAGTTGGCGGTGTCTCACCCCCGTGCTTCAGAAAGCACGTAAAGCCGTTGGTCCTGCGCCTGAGATCTCTACGGTCGTGTTGGCTTTACTGTCCCATCGGATTATGAGAGTGAGAGAATAGAGAGTGCACCTCTGCTCTCTCTGCTCCACTTGCGCGCGTACACTTGGGCACTATGATCCTGTCCTGCCTCAATGGCTAGCCTCTATTGAGGCAGGTCGCTGTGGCCGAAATTCAGTCTGGAGGACATTATTATGATTAACGTGGTAGAGCTACGCTGCAACTATGTTATGGTTGTACCACAAATGGGTTGGCTTGACTGGTGTGGGACACACTCACAGATTACAGCTTAAAATAGCAGCTTAATGCTGCTGTGTTTTGTATGGCGAGTGTAGGGAACCAGAGACCCCTTTTACTGGAAACGAGGCATTTCATCAGTCTTCGGGGGTAACAATGTATCTGCATTATTATTATACATTGCAAGCAAGCATTTGAGACAACTGATAATGCTTGTATCCTGTTTGTGCCTACTAGTTACTCCTATGCAGTTCAGCTTGCAGTTGGTTCTTAACCCTTTCAACACACAATGATACTATAGTGTGTTCAACTTTGAAAAATTCTTGTAAATAATCGATGGTGCATTTCATTATATTTGATATCATAAAAATAAAGTCCTTCCATTGGTGCTTAGTCGGTGTTGTGTCAAGTGACAAGTATGGATGTGTACTTAAAGAAGGGAGGCATGCAAAGTAAGTATTTATTTAAATAACTTAATTGATATATTATGATATGTTTTATTTGCCTTTATTTCAAATGTATCTTAAAAATGTAGAATTAGTTTTAATTTTCAATCAAAATTTGTAAAAGCTGGGTTCTATAAGTACCTGAAGGTATAAAACATGATTGTGCGTGTCAGGACGGTGTTTGTTTTTTGATTATTCTTAAGTAACGTAAATTTTTTGTTTCTTTTAAAGCCTTTGACAGAATTGGATAATGAACTTATCAGGAATAGTTGTAACTCGGAGCTCGAAGATTAAGATGGCGAAATCTTCTCATCAGAGCAGCCGCGGCAGAACAGACTAGCACACAAGATGAAATGGATGCAGATATTGAGTACACCATAAAACCTTACATGGAAGCCGATGTTCCTGTGCAAAATCCAGAGTTTTCAATGCCAAAGGGTGAGCCACCATCTAAGCGTCAACTTTCGCATCGCACTATTGATGTACAGCCGTCATCCTCGTGATGCAGTTCATCGGCGTCGTCAAAAAATTTACGACAACCTATTGCCACTCCAAATTGCAGTCAGACACCTATTCAACTTAACCATTCCTCTGCATCTAGTACTCGAACACCAACTACACAGACGAACTAGCGCCATAGGAACTGGAGAAAAAGGCCCTTTGAAGATAAAGATCGAATTTTTCGATATTTACCCAGCAACTACTCCTCTTACACCTTTGGAGTGTGTTTCTTTATATTTTGACGATCAGTTTTTTGAGCTGCAAATGGTTCTAATATTTATTATATGACCAAAACTGACAATATGCTTTTAGTACAACAGCAGCAGAGATCAAAAAATTCTATGGAGTTATGGACGGAGTGGATGTTTTAGATCAGATCATAGAATATCGCACATTCCAAAAAACCAAGAAATGGACCGTGAAGGTATTAATACAATAAATTTACTAGATTTGTCAGTTGCCAACGCTTAGCATCAATACGAAATTGCCAGCTCTGAAGCTGGCAGATCTCAGTAACAAAAATATCAAAGATTTTTCTTTGGTTCAAGTTGGCTATTGCAGGTTAATTATTGAATATCCCTGACGGAAATAGATCTGAAGAAGCCAATGTTTAAAACCCTGATGAAAGACATGGTGCTGGTTGCTACAAGCCGCCCCCTCCTCCATCCATTGATAAGAGGTATGACAGATATGATCATCTACCAATATGTACGATATTTGACACAAATAAAGTCCCAAGAAGCTGTCGGGTGAAAGATTGTAAATCATGATCGAAGGTGCTCTGTTCAAAATGCAACATTTACCTGTGCCTTTCTTGAGCTTACTTACTTATCTTCACGCACAATCCCTAACGGGGTAGTACTGTCACGATCCTTACATACCTCTTTCGCTTCTTTCAGGTTCATTATCTTCTTCATACATGCATGTCTAGGTATCCGAGTACTCTTGACCTTCCCCTCTTCGAGTAATTTGCTCACATGGTCTTCGAAATTTAGTCTCGGTCTACCTCGACACCTTTTAATATTTACTTTCGCGCTATATATTTTCTTCACCATTCGGTCTTCACTCATTCGCTCAACGTGCCCAAACCATCGGAGTACGCCCCTATCAATTTTTGTGATAAGGTCATCTTTCAATCCTGCTATATTGCGAATCTCTTCGTTTCGCTTTCGGTCGGCTATGGTAACGCCGCACATTTTACGAAGAGATCACATCTCCACTGCATTCAACTTGCTTTTATGCTTCTTCTGGCATACCCAGGTTTCGCTGCCATATAACAAAGTCAGTACCAACACTGCGTTATGTATTGCAAGGCGTGCACTCTTCACAACGCCTTGCCTTTTGACTAACGCATTCAGGGCACCATTGACTTTGTTCCTGGCAGTGACACGCCTGTCCACATCTAAATCACATCTTCCATCCCGGCTGAAAGCACTCCCCATGTATACAATTTCATTTACCTGTTCTAGACATTCCTGATTTACCCATATTTCACATTTCGTTCTCTCTTCGTCCTTTTCAAATACCAGAACCTTAGTTTTATTAGCATTCAAACGGAGACCTTTAATTTCACATTCCTCTTTCATACACGTGCCTGCAGTTCTGCTTCTGATGGTGCAATAAGCACTGCATCATCAGCATACAGCAGACAATTTACTTTAATGTCACTCAATTTCACACCCAAACAACTATTTTTCAGCTTCTGTAAACAGCTGTCGAGATACAGTATGAACAGCCAGGAAGACATGACACAACCCTGTTTTACGCCCGCTTGGGCACTAAACATGGGTGACAGGTCATGCCCTACCCGCACACAGGCTTTACAGTCATAGTAAGGTGACTGCACAGCCCTTAACAATCGGCCATCCACACCATATTCCAGCAACAGTTCCCACATTTTCTTCCTTATAACCTTATCAAATGCTTTCTCCAGATCCACAAAAGCACAGAAAATCCTCTGGTTAACACTCAGAAGCTTTTCTGTGATCATGCGGAGAGAAAACATTTGATCCGTGCATCCTCTTCCAGGTCTAAATTCGCATTGTGCCTCCCATAATAATCTTTCCGATTTCTCTTGCATCCTACGTGTCAAAACCTTCGAGTAAACTTTACTTGCCAAACTGGTCAAGCTGATCGCCCGATAGCTCCCGCAGTCAAAATGTGAACCTTTATCTTTATATAAATGCACAATGACCGCGGATCGCCAATCATCCGGGACATCTCCCGTTCGCCAGCACAAATTGCACAGCAGATGAAAGCTGTCCCAGACGCGAGGCCCACCGTACTTGACCATTTCAGCAGTAACTCTGTCTAGTACCGCAGCCTTACCACATTTCAAACTTCGAATCGCACGTTCAATCTCTTTCATGCTGATGACCTCAGTGTCATCGAGGTCCGTGTTTGGCGTGCCAGTCACGGCGTCACCCCCGGATCCTTCACTAAGATCATGACACGCATACATTTCTCTATAAAATTCGCTCCACCGCTGCGTGACGTCCGATTTTTCTCGAGCTAATAATTGTTTTTGTGACTATCGTAAAAAATAAGTCTTATTTATAATAATAACTCAATGCTTGATGAATAATTTTTATATAACAGAAAAAACAAGAAAGTTAATCTTCGTCTTCAAAAAACTACGATACGTGGCTGATGCTACTACATTAAAAATGGTTTATAGCGACTTAGTTGAGTCTATAATAACGTACTGTATCACATCATGGGGTGGAGCTTGCAAGACTTATCTGCTAAATCTAGAAAGAGCCCAACGAGCGATATTAAAAGTCATGACATCTAAACCTTTTAGCTATCCCAGAGTAGATTTATATTCTGAATACGATGTCCTCTCTGTCAGGCAGCTATTCATAAGGAATACAGTAATCGATCAACATCTGAAACTTGAATATGACCATAGCCTCACAATAAATAGACTGAACCATAAAGTATGTAAAATATACCAGTACACAACATTTTTCATTCATAATTATAACTGTTATTTGGGTCCTATGCTTTACAATAAATTAAATTAAATTCTCAACATATACCCGCATAACACTTACCAATGTAAAGTGGTTAAAAAAACAAACTTATGCTGATACAGAAAAATTATTTGCAATAGTTAAGTAAACAAATCATAAATGACACATACATACGAGTACCCATCACACAAATACACACACACACACACACACACCAAATAAATTTTATATAAAGTCACAAGTGCCAATAGACCAATATAATAATATTCAATCAATACGTACGAATAAATAAACAATGTGGTAAAATTGACCACATAAAACTCATAACATTGTTTAAAACTACTGTATTAAAAATTTATATAACATTAATAATATTTGTAATAATTTTAAAGTTCATTGTATTAAGTGGTCTAACCTTACCTTTCCTAAAAATGTTAACTTTTATGGTGGTACTTACAAAAAAATAAATAATAATTGAATATCAATGTTAACTTTAGTATAAAACTAACTTTTGTTGTCGTTATTGTTATTGTGTTTTGTCTTTGGTGAATATAAGTTAAATTTAGTGATATAATATATTCTGTGTCATGGAGGAAGGAACTGTCGTCTGTGATACAGGCTCGGCCTAGTACAGCCGGCAGTAACAAACCGAAGTAAGCAACTTAAAAAAAATTATACATAGCTTATTTTAAACATATTGTAAAAAAGCTTATTGTAAAGGAAAGAAATGTAATCATGCTAATAAAGTTTATTATTATTATTATGTGGGGTATCTATATAGTTTTCTCATCTGGTTGGGATGTATAAATATATAATTATAAATGAAAATGAAAAGATAAATATACATAAATATTAATAAAATAAAATAAATACAAAAATACATAAATAAATAAAAGCCCAACTAAATGGAAGCCCTCGCCAGGGGAGACCAAACGGCCGCGGGTTAGGGGGGAAAGGGAAAGAAACCGGCGGACAATGCGGGCGGTATCGAGGAGCACCGCCTTCTGCATTTGAGCCCAGAGCGGTCCGTCACGGAGTCCCAGTCGCCTCAGATGACCAGAGAGGCTAACTGGGATTAGCCCATTTGCAGAGACGACTAGAGGAATAATTTCGGTCGGCATACCACCCCACATGTCGGTCACCTCGTGAGCCAGGTCCAGATACTTTGATTGCTTATCTGTTTCGGCTTTCCCGAGGTTCTCGTCATACGGGATGGTAATATCGACCAAAAATATCCTTGACTGTGCCCGGTCCATCAGCACAATATCAGGCTTATTCGCAAGAATAGTCCTGTCTGTGATGATGGCCCGGTCCCAGTAGAGCCTGGCGCGGTCATTTTCGAGCATGGCTTCCGGCAAGTACTTGTAATACGGCAATTTCCGGTCTACGAGACCGTAATTCAGAGCGAGCTCCTGGTGTAGAATTCTGGCTACTAGGTTGTGCCTGTGCAAGTACTCAGAGTTAGAAAGCGCCGAACAACCGGAGATGACATGCCTAAGTGACTCCCCGGGGTGGCGTCAAGCTCGACAGACGTCGACGGTGCCATCCTTTAGGATGTATCTCCGATAGTTGTTGGTCTTAATATTATTATTATTATTAATTCCTGACTGAATGAATACTGATTACAAATTTTAAAAATGACACTAAGAAATGTAAAATGTGTTAAAAGTATTTTTTAATAAAATTCTTACTGACGTTAAGAAGTTATGTTAATTATGTTAAGTAAAAGAAGAAATGTTGGTAACATATAGAAAAATACAGTTCCTAATATTGAAAATGCCTTTTATTTTACATTCACAACTGTACCCTCCATCAAACTACTATTTACAGGGTAGTGACGTAATGATATGATCGTGTGGGTAGTATGAGGGATACCACCCCCAGATTATTAAACTATTTTTCTCTGTTTACTAAGACCCCTAAAGTCTCAGAAAATTAACCAGACTTTTCGGATATCAATATTCTTTTTTCTCGCGCTGAAAGGGTTAATTGAGGATAAATGTAGATGTGTATGGGCCACAGCATCCACTTACTATCAGGTGGACTGTGCATTTGTTTGTCAACCTTATTGTATAAACAAAATCCTCTAACACTAACGATACTATTAATTTTAGACATGCATAAATCATGTTGTCCTGAAACTGTTCATTTCCCTCCTCACACTTTCACCCTTATTCTATAATAAAAAACCATTGTATCTTATGGTTATAACTGTGTTATAAGTTATAACAGTGTAAAGTGATACCCTTTGTGTCCTGTGGATGAGGTAAGATATGACTATATCAGTTTTAGTTATAAATGACTATAGAAGAGTGATCCACCTAATTTTAAGTAGATGCTGCATAGACACTTGGCATCTATCCTTGATTAAGAATTTCTCTCTCCAGTTCTAATGAAATGATACATAGTAATTTTAAGCTGTAACTTGACACTTGTGTTCTGTGAGAAAGTAGTCCTCTAGTCAAGCAGAAATATTCATATTGTAACCATAATATAGCTAGTGTGGCTCTACCATATTAAATTTTTGTTAATGTGGATCTCACTTTTTTCAATCTATTTACTCCAAGCTTTAAAAATGTAAATAACTACATCTGTTAAAGCCTAAATATGAACAAGTTTAACTTAAGCTATGATAGCTTAGGATTTAAGCATAACTTCTGTGTTCTAAAGGTTTGAAAAATTTGACGTGGTAAATTATGTGTGGTAAATTATACATGTTAGAGCCACATTGTAGCTATATCATATATATATTGTAAATTGAGTGGGTTGGCTCAACCGGCGTATGACTATGCTCTCACAGAATGCCAGTGTAAAATAGCAGCTTAATGCTGCTGTGTTTTATGTGGTGAGTGTAAAAAACTGTAGACCCTTTATACTGGAAACAAGGCATTCCAACTTAGTCCTTAGGCGTGACAACTCATCTGTCTTTTGATTCTCAATTGAATGTAAATGTAGATGTCTATGGGCCAAAGCATTAACTTACCATCAGGTGGACTGTGTGCTCGTTTGTCGACATTATTCTAGAAAAAATCCTCTAGCACCCATGATAATATTAATTTTAGACATGCATAAATCATGTTGACCTGAAACTGTTCATTTCCCTGTGGGAGCTAGTATCAATTTCTTAAATACTTATTATATTTTACTCAGGTTTTTATGTTTAACCCTAGAAAGATAATCATATTGAGTTATACGTAAAAGATAATCATACGTAAAAATTGACTCCTTAGTTTTAAGTGGCTGTTAAATGAAGAGTTTTTTACTGATTCGAGTAAAACAAAAAGTATTAGTTGTCTACTACCGTAGGTAATCAATTAAAAATACTAACATTTACTTATTTGTATTTATTCATTTTATAACAAAAATTACAAACTTCTCAATAATCAACAAAATTTAGGAACTTCTTTTTTCTTTTAAAGCTTTTTCATAATCTTATCATAAATCAGTATTTTTATATTATATTCTAAGTAATAAAAAACCAAAGTCAAAAAATAACATGAAAATTGTATAAAAAAATCAGTCAAAACAGTTTAGGCACATATCAACCTGTTATTTGCCGACACTATAAGTGACAAATAACAGATTTACATTTTTTACATATGGCATTTGCTTTTCTCTTTATTTTAGAGGGGCAATATTTACAGCAGCCACGTTTTTTGGCTATTGGCTCAGTTTTATCCTCTTCTTGGCCACTTATTTGTAACAAATTATTTTTAATAGTGATAGATCACGACTCATCACGGAGACATATAATGTTGCAGAAGATCGGTCGAAAAACTCACCTGTTGTTGTCTTTTCTCATTGCAGTCATTACCAAGATACCGATCAAAGCACGGATTTCATTCTCACTTGTGTCTTTGAATGTAGCACTAGTCATAGTTTCCCGTCTTATGAAGGATATTTCAGCATTGGTCCGTCTTACGATTTCAGAAATTATTTTATCAGTAAAGAAGATGTTGAAGCACAAAACAGAGTCATAAGGATTGCGGCACATGCGTTTTAGACCCCTTTGAGACCTGAAGATATTCTGTGCTGAGACTCCACCACTTCTTGAAGACTGAGGTCGACCAGCAATGTCTATTCTTACCTCTGTTAGTTCTTCGTGACAGAGTTATTATTCGACGAGAATCCGTTGAGGGAGTTGCTTGTTCAGAATTTTCTTCCTCCATGGGGTAAATTTAGAAAGGAGTTACTACTTCTTCTTCCCTCACTTCGTCCACAAAACCATCTTCCTCATTGCACTGGATGTCATCCTCGCTCTCGTGGTCTTCAACTTCTCTGTCGGTGTCAACACAGGGCGGCTCCTCATCACTATCTA
Organism: Parnassius apollo; assembly: GCA_907164705.1. Classification (NCBI taxonomy): domain Eukaryota; kingdom Metazoa; phylum Arthropoda; class Insecta; order Lepidoptera; family Papilionidae; genus Parnassius; species Parnassius apollo. Next base: position 7,649,736 of record CAJQZP010000610.1, read on the forward strand.
AAACAGCAGCCAGGATGTCGTCTTCATCCAAATCTCTAGTCCCCATTTTGGCTTAGCAGTATCACGATAGCTAAAAAATAAAAACAATATCAGAAATAAATAAAAATAACGAATACAATAAAAAACAACACGAATAATCATTTCACCAAATATCGTAAAAGTCACGTAAAAGACAATCATACGTAATTTTGACTCCTGTGACTATCGTATCTCAAAATGGCGGGCACTTACCTCAATGACGCGGTTGCCCCACGCTAGGTCCCAGCGGTGAATGAGATGTCTGAAAAGCAAGACGCCGGATTCGCAATAATTAAAAAGAGGCGGCATTATTTCGTTCGCGTGGGAGTCATTTTGACGTAGATTATCTTTCTAGGGTTAACATCAAATTCTGAAACAACAAATCAGTAAATTTGGGTTTAGGAGTTAGGACCAATTAGTACTAAATATTATTTTTGGAGATGTGTATATCCTGGTGACAGAGGCTCATTGATTTATCTTAACTCACTGGTATAAGTGAAATTCTGAATTATATTTAACCAAAAGTTATCAACTAAATTTCCAGTGTATTTGTGTGAGAATTAAGATTATAAGTTAACTAACTAAATCGCAGACCATATCAATAGGTATAGTGACATATGCTAGCCCACACATCTTGTCCAACTAAATCGTCCAACTAATTAATTGGACACCGATCGTATCAGAATCAAGATTCCCTTCCGATTACGCACAACAAAAAAGTTGTCCAACTATCGGCCAACTGCTTGTTAGCACGGTTACCTTATGCAAGCTCGCGGACTATCCAACTTTGTTGGTTAGTCGCACGGCAAGATGCAAGACGAACCGTTGCGCGCGTATGATTTCCCTACGCTCGGATTTAGACCTTCGCCGACGGGTTCCACATCAGCCCCCCGATTTTTTTAATTTTTTTTATTTATTTATTCTTAATTGTAACACCTTACAAATAAGGTAACAATGGGCGTACTAAATGATTCTCGGCATTCTCTGCCAGTCAACCCGTAGTGTGGTGAGCTATTATGGCAGGTGTAAAATCGCTTTATAATCTTTGGATTTTTTATATAGGTACCACTGTATGACAATTCAATCTGTGTTACTGCCAAACACATCATTTGATATCAGTCAACCTAGTACTTCACAATTTCCAAGAGCTTCCAGGCGCATTAACTTCCGTTCATATTATCTCTGATCAATTTATCCAGCTAAACCATACTCACTCAGTCCGTTCCACACGACAAACAAATTTAACACAGTATGTAACAGAATCACATCAGCAGTCTATCACAGGGCCACAGGATAAAATACCATCTAATCTGCAAGTTTCAAGTCCATCTCCAGAAAGTCAAACACCGCCCCCTCCACATGATCATGATGGTATTATTTCATACTGGTCAAATTTCTCAGAGACGGAATCAGAACTAAATGAATTATAAAAATGTAACAGATTTTTGCACTAAACTGTCTCAAATTTGATTATAGGTGTAGAAAACCAATAAAAAAATGAGTTTTATTAACCTAACAGAACTTAACGGAGAGTTAATTCAAGCCTCTCTTCAACGGTGATAGCAAGTCGTAAAGTTGTATCCCGTTTGACTATCGCTAGCCCGATTAGATATACGAGCCCATCAAAAGACGAAATTCTCATTCTGTAGAATGAAAAAAATATATCTGGGTAACATCCGAGTTTAGACTGCAAGATATGATGTTTCCCATATTCTAATCTGTCACTTTAGAATGCACCCAAAATGTTCTCTTTTATTTTCGTCTCCTTTTTATTATTATAGCAAATTTTTTGTACGTGGTAGAGCCACGCTGCAGCTATATTATGGTTGTAGCACGAATGGGTCGGCTCGACCGGGGAAGGACCCTCACAGTATACCAGTGTAAAATAGCAGCTAAATGCTGCTGTTTTACGTATGGTGAGTGTAGAGATCCGGAGGCCCTTTTTACTGGAATGGAGGCATTCTATCTTAGTCCTTACGGGTGACAACGCATCTGTATTTTGATTCGTAATCGAGGATAAATGTAGATGTCTATGGGCCAGAGCAACCACTTACCATCAGGTGGATTGTGTGCTCGTTTGTAACCCTATCCTTTAAAACATTAGAGAGTTTTTCCCGCATTATCACGCACATGCACCGCGCTGGCAACACTGACAAGGACTAAATACATTAAGTCTGCGGCTAGCAACCAATAAAAAAAGTTGATCGATTAAATTATAAAAGTACGCAATTTAGTCGTTCGATAGTTGGCCAACTTACAATTGTATGTCTGCGAGAGCTCTAATATAATATGTACTGCTCCACTTTTATTAATGATGATTTATTGATAACATTCAACTGTTGTGTTTTGTGGCCCATAAATTTTAGTGAATTATGTAGCTTGCATTATGGTATAATAACACAAGAACAAAGTAAGTTTAAATGCAGTGTCAGTCACATTCACCACACAAATAAACTGATCTAGCAATTTGTGACTTAGCACATATTATGATGGCTCCTTCTGAGATTTAAATCCAGGAGCTGCGGTGTACTATCAATGTCAATAAGTTATGTAACAATATATATTTTTAGGTTTGAAGCGGAGATCTCAGGGTCGGAGTTGGCAGCAGGGCCACGGGCCATCATCAGCGCCAGTACATTCGGAGCGGCTCAGCAGCGCTTAGAACGAGTGCCCCCACCACCACCACCGCCTTCTTTGTTGCCACCTTTTGATCCAAGTATGATGGGGGCACGGTTAATGTATCCTGGTGTACCGCCTCCACCGCCGCCACCTTCATTGATGGTTCCTGCCTCGGTATAAAGTGCATTAGCTTTATATTTATGATTTGCAAACTTGAATTTTAGTGTATGGGGTATGAAACATACATATATACAGGGTTATTTTGCATTAACCAGCCAAATTTGCAGAGAAGGTTCAGAATTAGTAGTATAGGCAAATGGTGAAGAAAAATTAAAAAATAAATTAAACATTCTGATCTTTTAATCTTTTAAATTCAAAATGTGTGGCAATGCATTATTTTAACTGATTTTACTGCGCACACTTTCGTAAGGGTCGATATGTAGGCAAAAACATTGTTTTGACAATTACACAATTTGGAATAATAATTTTAAATAAATCTAGAAGCCTTATTTACTCGTATTTTCAAAAACTCCAATAAGGTTATATCATTATTTATATAGTTGAACTTAAGTTTAAAATTTAGCTACTCTTTGAAAAATAACCCTGTATACCACGAGGGGGTAGACATTGCAAAGACCAGCAAGCTACTCGGCTGATATTTAGCCAAAAAGGAATATATGTATAGATGGAAACTATGAAAAAATTAGTTGGTAGCTACCCTATCGCTTATCCAATTACCAATCCAATATCCCATTAATCGCCTTTTATGACATGGTAGGCAAGTAACACTGTTGGCACATTATTTTTTTATGTATCCATAAGTCCCATATTGGTGTGAAACAATTTCTTCAAATACCAACCTCATTTATACATTGTGCACCCTGGTAGTTAATGAACAAGAACCCATGAAAATGTCCAACTAAAAATCTATAGACTGGTAATAATATTACCTTTTTAGTGTGGTAAGTAATAAACATATTATTCTTGAAAAGACCTTTACCAAAAACTGTATTCAATAGGATGTTTAAGAAAAGAAGAGTTTCAAAGGTCACCCGTTATCAAGTTAATTTTTTAAATATAAGTCAGTATTTAATATTGAAGATACAATTTCAGGTTCAAAGAATGAGGCCTCCCGGTCCCTCAGAACCTTTCCAAGCTCCGATGCCTTTCCTCCGTCCAGGATTGCCAGGACCACAGCTTATACCACCACCACCTCCAAAGCCGCAGCCAGTAGTGCTCTCAGCTGCCCCAAAATTGTACAAAAAACCCAAAGAAGATGAAGAAAAGAAAGAGAAGCAGGAAAGCAAAAAGAGGGTGAGTTTATGTTTTTTGCTAGATTTATTTATTTATACTTCCATGCACAAAGTTGTACATATGGTGCACTTAATATGGCTATAGCGCATTCTCTCCTAGTAAACCATTAGGCTAAACAGAGATAGACATATAAGAGGCAGTGCAGTAATTATTAAAATAGAAAGGGATGACAAGAAATCGTAATTATGATTGAGGATTAATAAGGCTACTAATGTATGCGTTGTCACTCCTGAGGACTAAGATGAATGCTGTACAGCCTGTTTATACAGCAGCAGGTGCACGGCTGTTTGGTAGCAGAAGTTGATAAGAGGGTGGACCTAAGCGGGCGGACTCATCAGCAGAAAGTATACTATGCAGTAAATTAAAAGAAAAATAATAGAAAACACTGGCGATTAACAATATGTTTGAAGAAGAACTTAATGATTTCTTAAATTTACGCGAACACTACACATTAACTTATTTTTTTTTATCCCCGACTTTTCGGTTGCTTTCCAACACCCATGGTCACGTGGTGGGCGACTCAGATGTTTGACGTCCCAATTTCATATTTAGCTCGGCTAGCTTCAGTTTTTTAATATAAACTATTAATAATATAAATAATATTTGTAATGTTCGACATACAAGGTGCAATCTAGTTAATAGTCCTACAAGGTGGGGTGTGACATAACCTGTAAAATATTCATGTTGTTTCATTATCCTGTACCTTTTTTATGTTATATTTTATTATAATTGTTTTAGATGTATGCTGAACAGCAAGATATAAGAAAATTTGTACTAGCTAAATTATTTATTGATAAAATATTAACAAAATCTGTCAACTTCTGATACCTTAAATTAACCTGGGATCACTACCTTCTTAATAACTTTTTAACAAAATCAGTTTTAATATTTGTTTGATATGAACAGTGATGTCATTGACATTTGTAAATAGTAACAATTTTGAAAGAAACAAAAAAAAACAATTTATTTATTTTTGAATAAGGGTTACAAGCGAGCACACAGTCCTACTGATGGTAAGTGGATGCTGTGGCCCATAGACACCTACATTTATTCTCGGTTAAGAATTAAAACGCAGATTCGTTGTCACCCGTGAGGTGAGGACTAAGATGGAATGCCTCGTTTCCAGTAAAAAAAGGATCTCCAGATCTCTACACTCACCATACGAAACACAGCAGTATTAAGCTCATTAAATTTGAACCTGTCATAAGCATGTAGGGCATTATTTCGACAGAAGCGGGAGCGCGAGCCGTCGCCCGCGCTGGAGGCGGAGGGCGCGGCGGAGGCGGCGCCGTCCCCACAGCCCCCGCCGCCGCCCGCCCCCGCGCCCGCGCCGCCCGCTCCGCCCGACGCCGCGCCCAAGCTCAAGAAGGAGAAGAAGCACAGAAAGGTTCACTTTTGTTTTTATTTATTTTTAAACCACTCCAAAATAAAGAAATGAAACGCCGAGCGTCGGCATTTCTACATAAAATGTCATATAACTCAAAAAGTGTGGTAATTTGAAAAAAAGTTTGGAACAAAAGTTGTGGAAAATAAACTGATCTTTAAAAATGAAATAATGCATTTTATTGATTAATCTAATATTTCAAGAGTTATTGGCAGTGATAGAAAAACCGTTCATTAAATAGGCCATAAATCTTAAATGAAATTTTATTCTCTACAATAATGATATCGTATAACTTTTGCCTTAAAGTGCATAGTTTCCAAGATATAGGCTGAAAATGTTATTTCAAGATGGCGCTTGAAGCGCCATCTGGATCTGTCAGCATTTTGTGATTTTATACTCAGTAAGTGATCCTAAACAGTATAAAAAAAAATTGGATCGAAAATTTAGTGCAAAATTGACCAAAAAAAAGGCTATTTTTACTTTACTGTATATTTTTATTTTTAGGAATATTGGACGAGTTCTTTTGTAATTTTTATGTCAAAAATGTAATAGAAAATTCGATAACTTTCAGGTTATAAGAACTGCGGGTGGTCAAGTGTGGGAGGATGTGACACTTTTGGATTGGCCTGACGATGATTTCAGAATGTTTTGTGGAGATTTGGGCAATGACGTCACAGATGAGCTACTAGTAAGTTATAGGATTTTAATTTCAATTTCAATACTCAATTATACTTAAGTTTTTTTCATAATAACATATATTGTATTTACTTACAGACCAGAACATTTAGTAAATACAGTTCATTCCAAAGAGCAAAAGTAATTAGAGACAAACGAACAAACAAAAGCAAAGGTTTCGGATTTGTCAGCTTTAAAGATCCAGGCGATTTCATTAAAGCTATGAAAGAAATGGATGGTGAGTCCCAATTTAACACTATTTGTCATTAGCCTGAGAAAAGTATACTGATGGGATGAAAGAAACACTTAATTTTAGTACAGATCAATTGACTTATCACAATATATTAATTTATTACAAAAAACCACCACAGTATTCTAATTTAGTAAATTTGGCTATATATGTCGAAGGCATGCCAAAAAAGGTCATTGCTCAGCATGAGTTATGGCGACACCATAACGCTGATTTTCAGTAATGACCAAAAAACCCAGTGGATTATGTAGAGAAATTTTAAACAGAAGGGAAAAAAATCAAGCATTCTTTACTCGGAGCTGTATCCACTGAGCCAGGAATGTGTGACCATTAGGCATGTTCATAGTTCATACATTCATCCTATTAAATATTAAAATTAAGTTTAAGTGTAAAGTTTAGAAAAAGAGAAATATGAGTACAAAGAGCAACCAGAGAAAAAAACAAATGACAAACTAAAGATTTTTACAATTAATAGTGAATCAAGTTTTTGGTGTCCTCCCTACAAAGGGAGAGGTGTATGTCCATTTGTAGACTTTCACAAGCCCACGAAGAAGTAGAAGAATTAAAAACTATTTCTTCTCTGTCATCTTATATCAGTCCACAGAAGAAAAATTAAAATAACAAATGAATAATAGCTTACTCATAAAAAATTAACGTGCGTGACCATTTGTGATAAATAACGTTGCCTTTGCCGTTTCTAGACTGTTCATATTTGCCCGTGCATTTACCCGTGCTTACTGTTCATATTTGCTAACACGCGCTCTACTCTAAGGGAATAACAGTGTTGTCATTTGTTTTCTATTGACCCTTTAGTCTTCATTCCATTAGTTATGGCATTATGAAATTTACGTGTATACTGGCTGGCGTAATCGCCACCCAGTATACTATATATATATATATATATATATATATATATATATATATATATATATATATATATATATATACACTCACCGGCACGGAAACTTGGCCACTCGTGAATTTGCTGATTATTTGCACTGAAACGTTTTTTTAACAGTAAATTAAGGGTAGATGCATTCAATAAGTGTCTCTAATGGTTTTAGAACATAGAAATTTAATGTTTACTTCACCGAAATTTTTCTTTTCAAGATAACATGTTTTCACTAAAATTAACATCTTTCCATTGTCACTTTAAAAACACTACAAAGTTAAAAATTAAGTCTGTTTCTTTATTGTCTATCAGTTTTAATATCGGGTGTTTCCTCCTCTAGCCCTGATAACCGCTTGCATTCGATCTGGCATGCTTTGAATGATGTTTCTGACATCAACTTGCGGTATGCTGTCCCAAGCGGCCAGCGCTGCATTTCGGAGCTCATTTAGAGTTTGTGGCGGTTTGGAGCTGGACTTTATCTTTCTTTTGAGCATACCCCATACATGCTCAATTGGATTTAAGTCCAGGCTATGAGCTGGCCACTGTAATTTTTGTATTCCAACCTCTTCCAGATATTCCTCTACACAATGTGCGACGTGCGGGCGTGCATTATCGTGCATGAGGAGGAATTGGTCGTGTCCAATGAATCCCGAATAAGGCATTACGTGCTCCTGAAGAACTTCCTTGATGTATCGAGTAGCTGTAAGCCGATTATCGACGATGACCAACTCTGTACGTGCGTCGGAACTTACACCTCCCCATACCATTATTGAGCCTCCATGGAAACTCACAGTTTGGGTGGTGGTAATGGGTAGAAACCTCTCTCCTCTTTTTCTCCACACTCGTTCTCGACCGTCTGGAGCACGTAAAGCTATTCGACACTCATCTGTGAACAACACTCTAGCCCATTGCTCGTGGGTCCAATTGACATGTTCTCTTGCGAACTGAAGTCGGGCTACTCGGTGCTGTCTGAGAAGTTCTGGACCTCGTGCTGGTCTACGAGCTTTTAAATTCACTTCCTCTATTCGTCTTCTCACCGTACGCTCACTAACATTAACGCCTCTTGCGATTTGGAGCCGCTGGCGTATCTCAACAGCGGTCAGGTAGCGGTTTCTCAAAATCTCCATAACAATAAAACGATCGTCCCGGGCCGATGTGCACCTTACGCCCCCACTGCCTGGCCTGCGGGTGTAGCGGCCTGTCTCCTGGTATCGTTTCAGTGAATACTGCATTGAGGACCGTGGTACGTTAAGCACAATAGCAACTTCACGCTGTGTCAGCCCTTGGTCAATTAATACTACTGCTTGTGCAACTTGTGCTGGTGTTAATGGCATTTTTATTGGCTTTAAAGCACCTTTAGTTATTTAATTAAGACACAAGATCACAATAATTGAATGACCTTACAGTAAACTTTTCACAACACACAAATTTAAAATGTGAACTTAGTCGCTCAAATGACCCGATTCAACTAAAAATTAAAGAATTCGTCATGGTGCACTTAAACATAATGAATTACCCTCTTGAACTTGAGGGTAAACATTTTTTGACATACTTGCATAACAAACATTCATCAGAAACACTTAAAGCTTTTGCTATCGCGAGATAACCGCTTGGCCAAGTTTCCGTGCCGGTGAGTATATATATATATATATATATATATATATATATATATATATATTTCACACTTTATAGCGCAGCAGTTAATGCAATGATATACCTCTGTTGAAATAATAAAATAAACAATAATATAAAAAATAAAAAAGTGCATTTTCCAAACAAAATAAATAGCTTAAAATATTACACAAAATAAATTGGATAATATGAGTTTATTGACCTGAAGTGACCTGTAAAAACGGCAACGGCGCAGCGATACCTACACTTGCCCATTCATAGGGAATTAGGCACGCGTAGGACGATGCTAATGCGATGTTATCAACAAATCATAAACTTTATGATATTGTTTTTATCCAAATAATCACTCTAATCTTGTAATCACTAATGTTTAATAAATACATCAAGTCAAATTTAATAATTAAATGTTATGTAATTCTAGAGCCGCGTTTTGGTGGCATTCTCCGTAAATCAATATCATGTCGGTTTATTCCGACGACGTGAAATTGATACGAGGTATCTTAAAACTCAGAAAAAGTTAAAACGTTAAAAAAGTAAATGTCACACCACTTCACTAAGTTATTAAATATGGTTTTTATCTAGCGTGTTATAAACGTGTCCCATCACAAATAAAATACAAAACAGTAAAAGTAAGCGTCCAATTTCCCATAAACTGTCACCACCTTATCACAACTATTATTATCCTATTAACGTGTCCTGTCATAAACAAATCAAGAAACTTATCAAAAGGTACACAAAACAACAATTAAAACTCAATGAACGCGTACGCGAAAATTAGGTCAAGTGGCCCGTGAACCATTATCAAGGATATACGGCGTCGGACTAGTGACTTAATTATCGTCGCACGCGCTAGTGAAATACGAACTTCGACCACAGGCATCCTCCCGCCACCTCGTCCCGTTTATCAATTCGCGCATAGAGAATTATGCCTTTGGTCGTCTATTATAAGTAAATTTTTCGCTTGAATTTGATTTCACACACCTACAGTGCGCAGTCCCTTTGTTTTTAATGTCGCGCATAAGAATTAAATCTTAAGTACATTTTTTGCTTGATCCTTTTTCTTTATTTGAGTGATTCGGATTGGCAACGTTTGAACTATAATTCGCCTTTGCCGGCCATGGGTCTTTGACCTTTTAGTATTCGTCAGGTGATAAATATACCTGACATATGCATTTACATGATGTTGTTTAATATTAAATCGAAAAAAAATTATTACTGGGACTAGGATGTTAATTTTTAGTTATGTATATAAAGAACGTTATTTAGGATACGTCTTTTCATTTAATGTGATATCTTCATCGTCTCTGTATATTCATAACAAAAAAATATTGTATTGACTTTTTTCTTAACTTTTCGCCTTGCTATCTCAATATTGTTAAAATTTAGTCTTCCTAGTACTAGTAATGTTGTTGAATAAACATTTAGTCAATTAACTAGAAAAAGGAGTTCTTGCAGAACACCATTTGCCAATTCCTCATTTACCTCTGATATGTAACAAGTATATAAACAAAATGTTTGATTTTTCTCATTCAATTCGACATAATATCCTTGTTTCATAGGACGGTACGTTGGGAGCAGACCTATTAAACTCAGGAAGAGTACATGGAAGAACAGAGCTCTCGACGTAGTGAGGAAGAAGGAGAAAGAGAAGGCTGCATTACTGTCTCTACTTATGTCAGGAAACAAGAGCTGACAGCAGAGTTAAACATGCTATGTGCTAAAATATTCAAAAGTGGAAAATTAAATTTTGACTATAATAACAGTGTCCTGTTTTACTTTACGTTAACTTCTTGTCATATAATTCGTTAGGCATTGTATTTCCCCAAAATGTTATTCTATTCTTTATTAAACGAATTATTTAACTTTTCAAAATGTTTTCAAACGTCTGTATTTATGCAACTTTTTCACTCATGTTCAGATATTGGATCCTATGAATCCAACCATCAGACAAATGTTTCCGTTTATGACACAAAATCCACATCCATAATTTGCATTTTAAATTTCAAATTGAATTCAAGATATCGAACTTCATCTAGGTAGTATTGCAAAGCAGGCATTTCATGTAAGGATACATTTATCGAATTTTATCAATTTATGGACCTGTAATGTGTATGGAATGAGTGGAATGTCGGACTATAGCTGTCATGTTTTTTCTATTTTAGCATAACACATACATATTCAAGTATATTAATTAGTATTTACGGCAGCAGGATTGATCAGTAGCATCATAACTCCGTCTAGAGGTGGGATGTGTTAAGTGAAATGCATACTAAATCTTGTACAGTATACATACGAGGGGCGTTCAATGTATTCGCGGTATGGGTGTGTTAGAAAAAAGATAAAATTATAAAATATTTTTTTATTTTCAATGTCAACCATGATATCACTACATTTACTTGTTCATGAAAAAAGCTTTTCTATGCCCTTGAAAAAATATTCTATAGAAAAAATAGTCTTGGCCTGAAAAATGCTCATTTATAGCGAACTTATAAGCTCAAGTCCACTGTAAAGATAAAGATAAATAGTCTATAGATATAATATAATATGATCTTAGTACAAAAACATATAGTTTAGGCTCAACAGCTTACCCATTTCGGATATGCAAAAAAAAATTAAAAATTTACTACTTACTAACATTAATTTTATTAAAAAAACTCATTGAGATTGTAAAAAACATTTTCAATTAACAATTTCTTTAATTTTGTTTTGAACATATTTCCATTTAATTGTTTAATAGCTCGTGGTATAACTGATTGTATACACGAAAATCAGTAATATAGGTACTTTTATAGTAAATCATATTTTTAATATTAGATAAGCTTATATCATATTTATATTGATTGCAAATGTTTTTATTTGAATCAGATTTCAAATTAAAATATTGCATATTGTTATTAACACGTAATTCTAGGATAAAAATTCCAGTCAGTGTTAGGAAACCCTTTGTTCTGAAAACATCTCTTAATGATTCGGTACTATGCATGTTATATATTGTTCTAAGACATTTTCTGGAGGAATGTGGATTGTATATCTGTAGAGTTTCCCCAGTATACGATACCGTAAGCTAGAAATAGATAAACGCTTCCAAAATAGGCATTTCTAGTAACACTTATATTTGTAGTCTCTGCCAGGATGGACAATGCGTAACGTGCACTGGATATGGATGTAAATGAGCATCTTTATTGTCAGCAAATCGCTTTTCCCGAAGGTCTTTTTTAAGTTTGGGAATAAAAAGTAGTCACTAGGAGGTAGATCTGGGCTGTATGGTGGGTTGTTAATTTTCTTAAACCCGCAGTTTCGTACCATTGGAGAGCCGCGCCGTGTGAACCGGTTGTCATGAAGTAACAGCACTCCCTTGGCCAGCTTTCCTCGTCTTTTCTTTTATTGTTTCTCTCAAACGGCACAAACAGCATAAAGTTCTCTCAAACGGGCATAAAAATAATTATCCTGAGTATTTGTTTGCGTTGATGGTTTCACCTTTTTTGTGTAATCAATCAATAGTATTCCTTTGGAATCCCAAAACAATGTGGCCATGACTTGACCGGCCGTGTGAGAGTGCCTTTGAACTTCTTGGAGGGAGCAGGGGGGGGGGGTCTAATTCCACTTTTATGCCATTGCATAGACATCTGTTTACTCTCAGGGTCATAGTGGTTTGGGTTTTTCCTTGTTTAGTGAGGAATTTAATCACGGTTTACCGAACTTAGATTTATTTCAACATAGTCGAGTCATTCACGTCGTCTATGACCATAAAAAGTAATGAAGTTATCAAGACAAAATTTCATATTTAAACCTAGTTTAGTTTAGTTTTCGACGGGCTGTTTTCCGGAACTCCACGTCTAAGCGCGTATTTTGTGTGTGAGTGGGAATAATGTGGTTATTCGAGCCATGATATTTCCCCGAAGAAGTTCAACAGTCCTTTGATGTTGTATGCAACTACGGGGAGCGATCCCGGCGTACCGAGATGTTTAGCCTATGAAGCGACTTCTGGACATGTCAGCAACACGTGAGCCGCCGTTTCTTCCTCTCCCATGCATGCCCTGCACAGGGGGCTATCAGTAACACCTATGGTGAACAAATGTTTGTTAAAAGAGCCATGTCCTGTGATAGCACTTGTTACTATCCTGATTTGTGGCTTGTTCAGTCTCATTAGAACCTTGTTTAGGCGACTGTTTATTTCAGTCAGGGCCTCCCTAGCTTGTCTACAGTCTGCTAAATTTTTCCAAAGCTGAGCGTGTGAATTATTGAAGTATCTACGTACCAGTGAACGAATGTAGCCAAAGGGGATTTGTATTATAGGTTCCGGCTCTATAGTTGCCAGCGCCGATCCCCTTCTGGCCAGTTCATCTGCTGCATCGTTGCCTCTAGATCCACCGTGTCCCTTGATCCATTGCAGAGTCACATTGTTGTGCTTACATACCTCATTCAATCGTTGATGGCACTCATATATCAGTCCCGAGTTCGTCACATTGCAACTTAGAGCTTGTAGTACCGCCATACTATCGGTCAGTATTCTGATGGAGAAGTCTTTCACCTTCCTAGCATCTATTGCTATGGCCGCTTTGATGATACCCATGCATTCAGCCTGAAAGACTGTGTTATGGGTACCCAGCGGTGTGCATATGTGGATATTAAGGTCTTCAGAGAAAGCCCCAGACCCCCAGACACCTTCATTTGTCTTAAAACCTAGTGTAGTTCGCTAATGATTTTTTTTAAATTACCGACATTATTAGCAAATCACTCTAAGGGCGCTTTTAGTGTCACGCGGATTTGCTCACGCACGCGGGATTGGACCGCATGCGTAAAATTTCACGCTGCGGATCATACGCAGCATGAGTTTCAGTTTTCTACGGGCTGCGTAACGGTATAGACGTGTTCAAAAATGATCAATGTCAGAAGAATATGTGTCGCTTACATACTTTACAAACGACGAAACAAGAAGACAAGAGTACATGTTGATCCCTTTCTTGAAAATAGGCTTCTTGCTGGGGCGTTTGTTACACGCTTTGGAAAACTACAAAATAATGAACGTAAATTTAAAAATTACTTTCGAATGTCCATTCGTTCTTTTGATGAACTGTTGTGTAAAATTGAGAATAAGCTACAAAAAAAGCAGTTTACGAAGGATTACAATACAACCGATTGAGAGGCTCGCTATTACATTAAGGTAAGTTTTAAATTTTAAATATTTAATTTCCTGCTATGATTTAGTGGAAAGGGATTTGAACAGGTAGGATAAACGTTTTTTGACTTCAAATTACTGTCATGTGTAAATTTACATGTGCAAAAAAAAAATTTTGTCATGTACTCTGAAATTTCATTGTTCATAATTTCATTCAATTTCATGTTGAAATTTCATTAAATAAGATTATTTCACTCATAAAATGTCGCCATTAAAGTGGAATCATTCCTACCTTTCATCACACGCTACTTATTATAATATAGATAAAAGTTATAGGTTTGCACATGACAGTAATTTAAAGTCAAAAAAAGTCCTTAATTGGTTTGGGATTGGTACGTTCAACCTACATACACAATCCTTTTTTTTATCTGATAAAGTACACATGGCCACAGATCAAGTTACCCAAAACCAGCATAAATGGAACTCGCGCCTTGCGTATTATCATACTTAGGTAACCCGTCGGAGTCCCGCTTATACTGGATTTGAGTAACTTGATCTGTGCCGTGTGTACAACCGCACTCATATGACTAAACAAACAATTAGAGAGAAACTGGAGAAAAAAAGTTAATCGTACTCATTTTAATAAAAAGAGTTTTATTCATAAATTAAAAAATCAAATTTTACATCATTCATTTCTTTGTAAATTTGTATCCTGAGCGTTGACATTACTTTCGCCTGTAGATGATGTTGTTGCTGGGGTATAAATTACGTCATAAGACGTGATATTAAACAGGCCGCTTTCAGTCGAAATAAGAGTTTCATTGTCATTCACTGCAGCAGAACTAATAGCATTGTCGTTAAGACTCGAAGTATCCTGGATTATACTATTGGTTTGGTAATCTTGATTTATCGGTGACAAACTGTCAAGCTCAGTAAAAGCACTAGAACTTGTTGTAGGTATGGGACTGTAGTATGCAGGTTGTGTTTGACTTTCCATTTCCATAACTATATTTAACACTTTTGTTCTGAACATTAGTTTTTGATATCTAGTGAATCTTTTTAATGAAGGCTGCAGAGACTGAAAGAAAGCCAAATCCTCACTTTCTAGCTCCAGTTGATTAGACTTTAAGCATTCTAATAACTGTGCCTCAAATTCAGATGGTGCTTGCTTTTTAGATTTTACTTGTTTTTGTTTTGATGTTGGGTGAGAACTTTCTTGACGTGAAGTATCTGGTTGCGTGGACTCATTAGGTGTTTCTAAATTACTTTGTTCAGACATTTCTTCACAGAGTGACTCTTCTCCAGCAGTTTCCGTTGTACTGTCTAAGAAAGTCAAAATGTCATAGTAAGAATATTTCTTCTTCTTCTTCTTACTCCCAGAGCCGGATGGCTGATTTTTTTCAGATATCTTGTCTTTCTGGTAAGTGTCCCTTGCTGTTCGCCAGCGTTGTTGTATTTTCTTGTCTGAAATGACAAAATATAATAAGTAAGTGGCAAAAGTACACACAGTTTCAGATCAAGTTACACAAAACCAGTACCAATAAACGGAACTTGCTAGGGCCTCGCCGGGCGCCGAGTCGTCTACGATAATAAACAACGCATGAGTCCTGTTTATACTGGTTTTGGGAAGCTTGATCTGTGGCCGTGTGTACAAATCTGATATTAGTTGGAAATTTAACTGCATTCGATTAAAGGCCCTCCTTAATTCACACATGTTGTCAACTTTACACTGTCTCATGAAGCATTAGATAAATCAAGCAATATATATATACCTATACAGAGTGGAAAAAATAAGGCCGCAGTTGAAGGAAAAGTACCCTTAGGCGCAACGCAAACGGCGGGCCGGCGCAGGCCGGTCAATTTCGCCGCGAACGATAGCGCAAAGTGAATCTTATACTAGACGCAGACGGCGCGGCCGGGGCGGCGCGGCGCAGACATCGACGAAATAATTCATTTTTTACAAAAATAATTAGAACTTCATTTAAGGATTTTTGGAAAAACACCGGATTGAATCGGGCAATTTGTTTATTTGTTACAGTAAAATTTGCCATCATCAAAATTAAGGTGAAAACTTCCGGAAGTCACTAGCGCTGTAAGTTTTTAATTTGTTTTAACAAAAATTTGCTTTATTTGCATCTGTCAACCTTCATGAAGGAGGACATCTTGTAATGTAAATATTGCCTGAAATAAACGATATTTCATTATATTATATTATATATATTTATTAGATTCCTTTCATTTGCCGGAAATTTTACCATAGGGGTTAATTTATACAGAGAAGATTTCTTATAAAATATTTACAGCATAGTTATGTGTCTCAAATCTGCTAAAAGTGGCCACTTTTAGCAGATATGAGATACATAACTATACTTCGAACTTTTCATATGAAATCATAACTGCATAAATACCCCCCTATGATAAAATTTTCGGCAAATCATAGAAATCTAACGTAGCTATAGTACTGTAGTTAAAACGAATTAAAAACTTCTAGCGCTAGCTACTTCCGTGCCCTTTCACCTTAAGGGTATTTATTTTTCTTCTGAAGTAAAATTCGAGCGGTGCATGCTGTCTTATGTCTGATGTCAGCATTATTAATATATTATGTTATCATATTATTAATATATTGTTTTTGTTTTCAGATATTTGGCAACTGGTAATACATTCACTGATCTACACTATTCCTATGTGATTGGAATTGCAACAATTAGCGAAATAGTAAGACAAGTTTGTTACATAATATGGATTGAACTAAAGTCTGAATGTATTCCACAGCTTAATGGGATCAAATGGAAAGAAATCGCAGAGGGATTTCTCACATATACAAATTTTCCTAATTGCTTGGGTGCAATTGATGGAAAACATATAAGAGTGATTCGGCCGCCGCACAGTGGATCACTATATTTTAATTATAAGAAATATTATTCTGTAGTGCTCCTCGCAATGTGTGATGCTGATTATAATTTTACATATATTAATGTCGGTACCAGTGGAAGCAACGCCGATTCAACCATCTTTAGAAGGAGTCAATTGTATACGAAACTGGAAAGTAACACGTTGGGTATCCCTGACCCGCAAGAGTTGCCTATTATTTGCCCCGAAGTAGCTTATCCATCTAGTGTAAGAGCAAAGTTGCCGTTCGTGATAGTGGGAGACGAGGCACTTGGTTTATCATCACATGTGATGCGGCCTTATGCTCGTGATAATTTACCTTACAAAAAAGAAAATATTTAATTACCGTCTGTCCAGAGCTAGAAGGTACATAGAATGCACTTTTGGAATTATGTCAAATAAATTTAGAATATTTCACAGATCCATGAATGTCAAGTTAGATCTAGCACAATTAATAGTCAAGACGGCATGTGTACTTCACAATTTCATAAGGAAACGGGATGGCTACAAGGTCAGCCATACATTTGTCACAAATGGTTTTACGGGACCACTACCCAGGCAGCAGACTGAAAGTAGTAATACGTCGGCAAGTAATATCAGAGATATATTTGCAGATTACTTTATCAATGAAGGAAAAGTCTCCTGGCAACACCTATATATAATTAATTAACTAAACTCAAAAGGTTTTAGAAGGTTTTTGATGTTATTTGTGAATTAAATAATTATGCTTATATTAATAAAGTAATGATGCTTGTATAAATAAAATAATGAACCAAACACATACCCGCCTCTTTTCTTTCCTCTTCGCTCAAATTTTCGTAGTTAGGTGCCAATTCCTTCAAAATATCTCTCCATGCAGCCTCCCTCGCGTCCCTGTGTTTGTATAATTCATTGCGTTTATCCCACAAAACGGGCCGCAGATGAACTTCAATGATTACTCGTTCTGTATCGATTTTCATTTCGGTAGTACAATACGGCGCGTGCGCCCCGCTCGACTCTAAAATGGGCACTGAAGTTGTAGGCAGCGCTTACGCATGCGGATACCCCGCACCGGGGTGACGCCCCGCACAGCGCCCCGCGTCCCGCGTGCGTTTATCACGCTTTACAATAGATACCTATATGAAATTGTTCTTTGCGGATGCTACGCATGCGGTCCAATCCCGCGTGCGTGAGCAAATCCGCGTGACACTAAAAGCGCCCTAATACCGAGAATACATTGAACGCCCCTCGTAAATGCTTATTCTGTTGTAAAACTAGCTCCTAATGTTTAGGTGCCTTTAGCTTCCTTTAGCAGCGAATATTCGTTAATCAAGTAATTACTTGATACCGTAAAAAGTAACGGTAAAACTTAATAACGCAAGTGCTTAACACGGATTAGTTATTTATGCGTCCAGCCAACAACCTTTTTCATTTTAAATGTCTCACCTCTAATGTGCACTTATTTTTAATAATTATATGTATATAATAATCATTTATCCGCAATTTGTTCCCTTGCTAATATTTCATGTTTGTATTTACTGTAGCCGATAACATGTCGCTAATTCAGTACACAAAGAATTCTTAATACATATAAAAATGGTTTGTAAATAATTCAATATATTGTAATACGAAAATATTATTGTTTTATTTTTAAGTTGTCTCCCCATCATTGCAATAGTTATACAATTGCCATGGCTAATTGGTCTTCGTGACTGATATTGGCAAGGGGATATCATACCGGGGGAAAATAGAAGATAATGGGAGAAAAGGATAATATAGATAATACTGAAACTTCATAACATTTTTATAATTGTTTATTCTTTGGCTCAACGTCATTGTTTGAACGAACTTTATCTTAAAATAATCTAAAATACACACATCTACAAACAGCAAAAATATTTAATGTTCAGATAAGTTTCTAGAATATTTTTATTTTATATTAAAAAAAAAACAAGTCATATGTTTACATATACTGGTGACCTTTTTTACCGTCTGGAAAAAATAGGGTGCAACATGCGAACAGAGTATAAGCCTATGGCACTGATATTTTACAAAAAATAAAAACAAAAATTTTGAATTATTCTTTTGAAAAATTTATTTTTGATCATTTACTTTGCCTGCCCTTGAGCCTGGGACCCTGCGAAGTAACAAGGTCAAAGATGTGTGTAAAGTATGGTGGATATGATTTGAATTTTGATAGATTTTAATTGATCAATTTATTCAATTCATTATTAATTTATTCGCTATTTTTTCCAGACAGTAAAAAAGGTCATCCAGTATAATATACATATTACGTAATTGTTTTTAATAAAGAATCAGTTTTTACCTTACCTTACGTAGGTACCTCGCAATCCATATTAAAATTACCACAAAAAAATACAATGAAAAATAAATGTGGGTATAACATAAACAAAGGTACATATGTCATAAATTGTTTGTTATTTAAAATAAAAAAAAGTATCTCTACCACTGGCTAAAATAGTTAACAATCAGGCATCTTTGAAAGTAAAAAGTTAAATAAGTAAAACACATGTGAGGCGTTCGTTCTTATAACTATGTCTTAATATATTAACCTACATGGTTATTTGAACGTTAAAGCGTATTATCAATTAATTATCAGTCAATCCATATTAAAATACAGTCGCCTCAAATTGGGGGGATAAACTTCCATGAAACAATCCTAGACGTCTGTTTTTTCAAATGTAGTTGGAGACTGTTTTCATGAAGAGTAATATATTTCCCGGGCCAACCGTGGTTTATAATGCTTCTTCCTAGCTATGCCTATGACCATAAGTCGACATTTCGTTAAAAAAAAATTCGGTACTTCCTCCTTATCAACTCGTCAAAAGTCCATTGCTAGAGATGTTGTAAAATAAAGAATTTGGCTTAGTCTTCACACTTGGCAGGCTGCTTCCTATACCCGATTTGAGATGCTTAAACATTAGTCTATACTAACGGCGTGTAGCGAGTTGTAAGAGAATCCATTAACCTTTACGTGGTAGAGCCACGCTGCAGCTATATTATGGTTGTAGCACAAATAGGTTGGCTCGACCGGGGAAGGACCACGCTCTCACAGAATACTAGCGTAAAATAGAAGCGTAATGAATGAGTGTAGAGATCCGGAGACATTTTTACTGGAATAGAGGCAGTGCATTTGCATTTTAATCCTTAATTGAGGATAGATGTGGATGTTTATGGGCCGCAGCATCCACTTACCATCAGGTGGACTGTGTGCTCATTTGTCACCTAATGAAGCAGGTCTATGTTCAACAGTAGACTTTTAATAATTGATAATCGTTTATTTTTTTTATAAGAACATTTTTAAATTAATTAGCAAAGTGGCTCTACGTTATATTTACGTTTATTTATAAAAAAAATATTGTCCTTGGCCTGTATTCTGTTGGTAAATGGATGGATGAAAAAGGTGTTATGGCATCCACGGTACAATATGGGTGATGACGTGGCGAATTTTATTAGCGGCGGCCTAGTTCAACTACACTAGTAGTAGGAGCTCTACGTACATTGCATATGATGCCAAAATCATGCTTATCTTCTTGACCTACTCACTCTACTTTCTTCTTTCTTTCTTTATCAGCCCACTAAGTTTCACTTCTGTACGCACAAACATGGTTACATTGTGAATGATGCTTAAATGTACGTGAGTAGATCTTATGGCGGCTGTACACGCTCGTCTCGTCGCCTCGCGTGCCTTTTGAACTCTATATGCCTGCTGAGATGGACCTAGATGAAACTGTTGCTGAGTTTTTTCTTTGTGCTATTAGTTATAATTTTTTACACATTTACCACAAAAAAATTAATAAGCCATGACGAAGAAAAAGATGGTGGATGGTCTCTATTTACCGTAACAGCACATGTACGGTGAATAGAATAGAGTACGCTCTCGTTTTCATCGCAAGACTCGAGCGCAAAAAACCGACAGGCTTCTAAGAGCGAACGACGGCCGCCCGACGCGACGCAATGCGACGAGGATACCATGTACACACTCATTCACCACGAGACCGGCCGAATATGTATGCCGGCCGGTCTCGTGGTGTCTCGACGAGCGTGTATAGCCGCCATTACAATAAGCTGAGCATGGTATTGGATTGGTATTTGCATCACTTGAAATGAACGCAGCGCTCCCTCCTTCTTTCTTTGTTGGTTTTAGCTTCTAATCTAGTATTAGTTCCGTCACACAAAACAGAATGTTGATATCAAATATCATGATGATATCGATTAAGTTTTATTGAATTTCGTATCTTTAAAATTACAAACATATTCAATCTCTATCTCTACTATGTATTTTGTCATGCCATAAAACTTGGCATCGTTATTTTTTCACTGAGACTTCTTTAACTACCAATAATAAACGTTTTATCAGTAGTAACAGTCCTTAAAAAGACATTATTAGTTAAAGTCGGCTTTGTAGAGTATCGTATCTGTCGCACACATTTTAATTGAATGTACGCTGCGTACATACATAGTACTGTTTATTCTATGTTATACCCATATTTCCATAAAGTTTGACCCAGTTGACTACGCTATAAGTACGACGTTTGACAAGTCAGCTACAAAACGTCTTACGGTTTCTAATGATAGTTAACTTTGCTCCTGAGCTAATAGCGCTCATCAAATCCGAAGTTAGCCGATTATGAACGAGCTGCCTACAGTATTTGTCATGCACGCCGTGCTGCACGCTTTAACAGAGTGTGCACCGAGTTTCTACACTAAGGTGATGTATTAGAAGTAAGTACACTAATACATGTTGTAATCTGTATAATTATAATCTATAGCTCCGTCATTCTTGAGGCGGCGGGCCCGCAATCCCACTAGAGGTCGAGGCCGCAGCCTGTGCGGAGTGGCGGTGGCGGCGGCCGCGTATTGTTTGTCCAGGCAGCAGCGTGGATCTCCATCCGCAAGTCCAGTCGTCGCCGGACAGAACGGGGTCGAGAAGTCCTCGAGACAGTACGCACCAGACGCTCTGCGGATGATATTGAACATGTTTATTCTAGGCTGTAGGGATCCCTTTGACTTTCAGTCTATTTGGATAGGTTCAGAGTATTTAGTGAAGTTGTTACCTATTTAGTAGTGCATACCTATACTGCGGTATTTCGAAAAGAGAGCAAGTTTAGTCATAGGCTGTGAGGAATTTCATCTTACAAATCAATAATCACAAAAATGAAGCTTAGGTTTCACCAAGTGACGGCAATCGCAAGTGTAAATTATAGAACGAAGTAACGCATGTGTCTGCTCTGTGTCCATGTGTTTCAATAGCCACTTATCATCAGGTTTACTGTTAGAACGTTTAACCAGTATAATATTACTTTCTTATATGCCTCTAACTGCACTAGTACCTACTTGTTATTAGTTTGTGCGTTTAACTCTATTATACAAAAGTAGGTGCATACTTTGAAATAACTTAAATAAAAAAACCCGAACTAAAAAACTAATGATCTTCAGAACTGGAGAACTTCAGGCTGAACAGATTTTCTTGGAACACATCTAAGAACACTATCGATTAAGACGCCTTTCAAACGAAAAGAAATAAAAATCGGTAGCTCCTGAAGCTATGATGCCAAAGACACAGATACACTACCAGGGCGATCATAGAATACTATAGGTATATTATAGTATCCTATGATCATAAAGATATTAATAGTTACTTTACAACCTTCCATCCTTAGTCAAAATTACGATTGTGTGCAAAGTTGTCAAATTTCATACAAAGATGGATCACCCTCATAGAATCACTACCAGAGTGATCATAGAATAAGGGCGGGGTGTGCTCTTCAAACTAGGTAAGACACATCATTTAATTAAGCGGCAGGTTGCAAAGTAACTATTAATATCTTTAATATAATAGATTTCCGCAAAGTAACGCCTGATTCTATCAGTTATTCTATGATCACTCTGGTAGTGATTCTATGAGGGTGATCCATCTTTGTATGAAATTTGACAACTTTGCACACAATCGTAATTTTGACTAAGTATGTTTGGGTTGGGAACTAAAAATAAAGCGAGAAAAAGATATCGCTGTTTCTTTCCTTCACGTTGTTTTAGATTGCCATTTTAAAAATTGGATACAAATATATGTGATTGTTAAATCAGAAGAAACTGAAAATGTTAATTCTGAATATATATATTGTTTGCACCTTATAGTAATTATATACATATTACTCTGAGGTCTGCACAATTAATTAACCCTACAATTGATTGAAATTAGATTATTAAATATTAGCAGAATTCTGTGAGGAGAAGCCATGAATTAAAAGAAAAAAAAGACATTAGTTTGTCAACTTCTTTCATGTTGAAAAAATTTCCTCAAACTATTTCATACGTTTAGATTTTAATATTTATAATTGATTTTTGGTTAGTTGAAGTTATTGACGGTTCAGAATAGGTGCTTAGTTTACGTTTGTAGGCATTTCTTCGCGTTTGTGTATGTAAAGATTTTTTGTGAGATGTTGACCGTGTTTATGGATGTCATATACGATCCAGTTTATTGTCCAGTTTGGAGCGCGCTTGGAGTGGCGTCCAGTTTGCAGTGCATCCATATAGACCACTCACGTTCAAGTTCGCCGTCAAGTTTGCATGATGCCGCACCAGTTGAAACCATGGCGTCTCTCGTTTATTGCTCCGACTAACGTCATGCATACTTGACCGCTCATACACACGATCAAGTTTACATGACGCTGCAAGCTTGATCAAGTCGGCAGATTCGAAATTCAATTTTTGTTTCAAGTAGAATTGTCATGCACACTGATAGCCAATACCGTCAAGTTTACACAAAACAAATGAAATTAGAAAACAACATTACATTCGAATTTTTAATAGCATTTACTATTTGCGGCCAGTATGCACGATAATTACAACGGGTGAAAATAATCCTTAATATGTAAAAAAAAAGAAATAGGATTGGAATTTATAATTGTACATACGTGAGGGGCGTGGGCTGTCCGAGCGGCACGGGCAGCGCGGCGGCGCGTGCGGGCGGCACGTGCACCGAGCAGCGCCGCCCGCACGGCGCAGCGGCGCGCGCGCGGAACACGCTCTCCGCCTGGTAGCAGATCGACCACACGTGGCTGCACAGCGCCTCGTCTGCAACAGCCACCGAACATATTTATGTGTTTGTTTAATCTTTATTGTAAGACACCTTAAACTAAGGACGGACCACGCTCTCCGTCTGGTAGCTGATCGACCACACGTGGCTGCACAGCGCCTCGTCTGCCCACAAAGGAACATAAATAGTTATTGATTATTGTAAGACACCTTAACCTTAAACTAAGGATTACAACTTACAATGGGCGAGCTGCCTTGAGACATTCTCTAGATACCAGTCAAAGAGAGAAATATATCAGAAATAGCCAACTGTCAAAGCTGAAGACTGAGTATGCCAGCATCGTTTCCAGGCCACCTGAGATTTTGAGTGAAGTTGAGAGGTTCTATGGGCAGCTGTACACATCATCGTTAGAGCCACACGCAAGTGTGAGTAACGATCCAAGAGCAAGTCTTATCCGACACTATTCCGATGATATCCCGGACGTCAGTCTGAGTGAGATTAGAATAACTCTCTAGTACCTGAAAGCGGGTGTAACACCGGTACTTAAAGTCCTTCAGAAGCTCTTCAATTCCGTCCTCCATGGTGGCTACTCCGGAGGCGTGAAGCAGAAGTGCGGTGGTATTGTTCTTCAAGAAAGACGACAATGCACTCTTGAAGAACTGTAGACCGATTTCCCTTCTAAGCCGCGTCTACGTGGTGTTTTCAAGAGACGAACTCTCGCACGCAGACTAGACGACTTCCAGCCTCTCGAACAAGCTGGTTTCCGAAAAGGCTTCAGTACCATAGACCACATACATACCCTTCGGCATATTGTACAGAAGACCGAAGAGTACAATCTATCACTTTTCCTTGCGTATGGCGAAATTTAGGTGGTGCTACAGTGCCTTCAGCGGGGCTACGATGGCTATCTGAGTACAGAACCAGAATACGAAACCTATCCAACTGCAGGAAGGTGTGACGTTATATCCCTTAAACTCTTCATCTCTGCATTAGAAGACGTTTTCAAGCTATTAAACTGGAAAGGATACGGTATTAACATCAATGGCCAGTACATCACTTATTTTTATAGATTTGCTGACGATATAGTCCTTATGGCAGAATCGCTGGAGGGCTTAAGCACTATGCTAATGACCTCAATAGTGTCACCCAACGGACAAGTCTTAAGATGAACATGGACGAAACAAAGATCGTGTTTAATGTCCATGTCACACCTATGCCGGTAGTTGTTGGGAGCACTAAGTTCGTAAATTGTTGACGAGTACGTTTATTTGGGACAAATAGTCCGACTGGGTAAGTCCAACTTGGACCGAGAGGTCAATCGACGGATTGAACTCGGCTGGGCAGCGTTCGGGAAATTACAACACATCTTCTCGTGAGGTATACCTCAAAACCTGAAAATTAAATTGTACAACCAGTTCGTGTTGCCAGTGATGATTTATGAAACTGAAACGTGGTCCTTCACTGCTGGCCATATGAGGACGCTGAAGGTCGCTCAGCGAGCTATGGAGAGGGCTAAGCTCAGTTTCTCTGCATGATAAACTTATAAATGAGGATATGTGCAGTAGAACTAGAATGACCGACATAACCCAACAGATTAGTAAGCTGAAGTGGCAATGGCCCGACCATGTAGCTCGAAGAACCGACAACCGATGAGAAAAGAAGGTTCTCGATTGGCAACCTCGTACTTGCAAATGAAGTAAAAGGCGTCCCCCTACTGTATGGAGTAGACCTGGTAAGACATGCAGGAAGTCGATGGATGCAGGTGGCTCAGGACCGTACTTTGTGGCATTCATTGGGGGAGGCCTATGTTCAGCAGTGGACTTGTGAAGGGCTGTAATGATGATGATGATGATGACTAATAATATACATATAGAATATAAGGGGTTTTCCAATAGGGACTTGACAATTTTGAATTTAGTTTGTGAACGTACCTTTTCACTTAACATGGAACTGTCACTGTCAGTTTATTCAGTAGACATTACCTTTTCATCATGGTGAAGTACACGAACGAACAACGTCTGCAAATCTTAAAAATTTACTACAGAAATTCGGAATCGGTGGCCGCTACTTTAAGAGCGTTAACTCCGATTTTCGGTCGTAATTCTCGACCTAGTAGACAGGCAACAGACAAGTTTAGTGAAAAAGTTTGAGTCTACATATTCGTTGTGTGATGTTGCCGTGCCAGTGAGACTACGGGTTGGTCGAAATGTCGACAATATCGCTGCCGTTGAAACGTCCGTAGCAAATGATCCTAATCAGTCAATTCCACGGCGTTCTCAAGAGTTGGGCATCGCCAAGACCACTTTATGGGGAATTTTGCGTAAGGATCTTACTTTACACCCATACAAGATCAGGCTCACTCAAGAATTGAAGCCGATGGACCATTCGAAGCGAAGTACGTTCTCCGATTGGGCTCTGGAAAAGATGCGCCAAGATGATCAATTTCATCGCAAAATCTCTTCAGTGACGAAGCTCATTTCTGGCTCAATGGGTTTGTCAATAAACAAAATGTGCGGTATTGGGCGGGTGAAAATCCACATGTGCTTATTGAAAAACCACTACGGCTAGCCACGGCGGCACTACGGCGGCGTCATAGGGCCATATTTTCGTCTACGATAGTGGTCGCCACGTTACTGTGAATGGTGATCGTTATCGCGCCATGATTATCGATTATTTTTGGCCCGAATTAGAATATATGGACTTGGACAGCATGTGGTTTCAACAGGACGGCGCCACAAGCCACACAGCACACGTTACAATCGATTTATTGAAGAAGAAGTTTGATGAGCGTGTTATCTCAATAAATGGCCCAGTCGATTGGCCGCCTCGTTTGTGCGATTTAACGCCTCTAGATTTTTTTCTTTGGGGCTACTTCAAGTCCAGGTCCAGGTCTATGCTAATAAGCCGACAACGTAGGAAGAGCTCAAAGCCAACATTGAACGCGAAATATCAGCCATTTCGGCCGAAATGTGTGGCCGAGTCATGGAAAATTGGGTCCAACGAATCGACCGCTGCAATCGTGCCCGCGGTGGCCATATGAGCGAAGTCGAGTTCCATTCATAAATGTTTTGAATGTACTTCAACCCGATAATAAAATTTTTAAAATATCTCAAATGGTTTTCATTTTATTTTGAAAAAAAGTTGTCAAGTCCTTATTGGAAAACCTTTTATAAAATTAAATGTAAAGTGACCGAATTCGGTCACTGCGGACAGGACTATAGTACCCAAGTGTAAACGTAAGCACAAGTGCACCACTCTCATAGTGCGATGAAATGGTAATCTGACACCACCGGAGGGAGACTAGGCGCATAAACAACAGCTCTACCATTACATTGTGCGTAGGGCGTAACATGTAACATGACGTCGTGCGTAACATGTAACATGACGTCGTGCGTAGGGCTTACTCTACCCTATAGTGTCCCCTATAGGTTAAAGAAGCAAGAAAGGTCGGGAGGAGAAAAAAATATATAAATAGTCAACAAATCGAAAAATATTTCTTATAGGTATTTGTACCATTGGCATTGAAGCACAGCATTCTTTCATGTAACATTCGAGTTTGTTGAAAACAGGCCTCTTCTTACCTATCTTTGAGAAAGTTTTAAAGAAGTAACATTTCTTAATTAACACGTATAATTGCAAATAATAAATTGATTATTGCCGGCGGGGCTTAAAATTGATTCGCTCCTATACTATGTATGAATCTTTAAGGTACATCTTCTGAGCTACATCAAGCGTCATTCATTAATAATTACAGTTATTCACAAGTCGAATGCAGAATGTACGCATCCTCCAAGTAACGCTACAAAGCAAGGTCCTGAGCAACCTGCCTCCATTGACATCTTGCATGTCTTACCAGGTCGTCACTCAATCTAGTGGCGGGTCGCCCTAAACTTCGAGTGGACTTATGCAAGAGATTAATTCTTTCTTTCTTTAAAAAAAAACATATTAAGTAAGCTTACTGGGCGTATTTTCACAAAACGGTTGGCTGCGGCCGCCGTTAAGGCAGAAATCAGCGTGACCCAATCGTGCCGCCTCTCCGTATCGACCGGCGTTTGTGTGCAGAACGTGAACCGCACGGGCGTCACCTGGGTCAAGACGTAAAGCCGGCGCAGACCGGATAAGGGGACGAGCTGGATCCAATCCTGCGGGAAAATTTCAAATCTGTGGGTGCGTTTGGCAGAAAAAAGCGCTAGCAAGCGCTTGTAAGCAAAATGGCGAAACTAAACAGTTTTCGGCCAGGACACGTTTGCTAACTTCAGTAGCGCTGACACAATCCGCCATTTTGCTTATTTAATTTGTTTGTTTTGAAGTAGAGTTTATAAGTTGTTTTGTGCAATATTAGTTTTAAGTAATATAATGACATGAATAGACATATACATGTTATTAAAAATTTATGATTGGTAAGTTTTTAATATGAATACTTTACAAACATATATTTAAATTAGACTAGGTTCCCCGGTTAAAACTAACTTCGTGTCCTAGAGGAAAATAGCTACTTACGATTTGATAGCGCTTACCGCTTAACATCGCCATTTTGCTTACAAGCGCTTGCTAGCGCTTTTTTCTGCCAAACGCACCCAATATTTTATGAGTTTTATTACATAAGTGTGACAAACTAACTAGCTGTCTATCTGAAATTATTCTTATCCTCGGGCTAATGCCTCGGATCTGCAACACATTCAGAAAAACTTCACTCTGTATCTCTCTCCCTCTCTCTTTCTTTCTCTCAGACTCTCCATGTGTTTTAAATTAGATCATAACAGTTAATGCACTGCTTATTAGCGGTTCTGTCTTGATAGTCTAGTGGTCGTGTACGCGGCTGCTGATTACGAGGTTCCGGGTTTGAGTCGTGCCAAAATCAGAATTTTCCGTAAAGAAATTCTCAGCAGCAACTCGGAGTCAGAAAGTTGGCAGTGGTTCACGTATCTCGGAAAGTACGTGAAGCAATTGGTACTGCACACGATCTTTTTCCGGTCGTATCGGATGATCGTTCCCCTGAACTATGAGAGTGAGGAAATAGAGAGTGTACCTGAGATTTGATTGATAATTGAGAGATTTGCTAGTCTTTGTATGTGATAGGCCGTGAAATACGATCCGAAGGACATAATATTTAAAAAAGTTAAAAATATAGGTAATAACGTATTTTCCATTGGTTTGCCATGCTATTGAGGCGTAATGTGATCCATTACAGCGTTTCTCCATACCGTTCAGTGAGTGTCCATAAATGTAATAAAAATTCCAAACCTAAAATTTAAAAAGCTGTATTCGATACTCGAGCACTCGGATACCCTAAAGCCAGGCACCTGGTGCTGATGTAATCGGTAAACCGCCTGACAGACATGACGATAAATCCACTCCTTGTTGGAAAACTCTACCTCTTGTTGTGTTGTACTTGATTATAAGATGTTGAACCAACAATGATGATTGTTGACTACATTTTTAGAAAAGCGGTCTAGGTGCGACTCTAAAGGTCCACGCGACTAACTTCCCAGTGGGAAGAATAAAAAAAAATATCATATGTTTTAATATTTTATATAATTTTTCATTCGGCACAAACAACGACTTGACTGATTTTGCTCAAAATTGAATGAGTTCTAAGTTACATAATTATGCGTTACATGAAACTGGTCCCATGTATATCACTCTTTGTTCTGGAGATACACGAGGCGAAAATTGAATCCGAGCATACATACATACATATATACGTACATGTTCATAACATCCTCTTAAAAACCATACTATTCGACTCTAAAGACCTGGAAAGAGTGGAGATATGTTAAAATTTCCAATTTGCAAAATCGGACCCATTATAATAACTTCCCACTGGGTAGTTAACAATCATATTACAAGTAATTATAATATAGTGACCCCATACCAATAATCCTATTAAGTCTGAAGTTTAGATAGTTGGCGATGATGCCGCACAGGTGCGCGCCGAGTGAATGCCCCACACACGTGAGTCGGTCTGGTCGCAGGCCGGCCTGGCGGAGCGTAGCCAGGGCTTCTGCTGTACAGCGAGCTACGGGACGTAGATTATGTACCGCGGCCACGTAGCACGGAGGCTGACACAGCGCACCCCAGTCCAGCATGAACACGTTGTAGCCGCCGCGGCGAAGGTATGCTGGTAAATAAGAAAATACAGGTTTTATTAACAACATTATCTCTCTTTTGTTTGATTTAGATATTTAAATTCTAATAATCATAAATTTCAAATACACGGACGAATATTTATTCATATATTATTTCTTTTATTCTCTTTACGTTAAATAAATTACAAGGATGAAAAAGTAATAATTGCGAATTTTATCGTAGTGTCAGTTTATATGAATGTGTCAACATTGAGATTACACTGAAAAGACCCATGTTGTAATTGAGTTGTAAAGGCAGAAAGACTGTCACTGGCGAACTATTCCACTCCTTTACTTCGTCTTCATCTGGATTACCAGAATGAAATTGCAGTTGCGTTGTCACCCCTAAGCACTAAGATGTTTCCATCCTATTTACAAGTAAAAAGGGGTCAGCTTGAAATACGAAAGTTTAGTGTTAAAAATCACTCTGTGTTTTTCACTTTGTGTATTAATGTGCTTGCTTCGACTACTATCGACTATCGACTACGGAGCAAATCTTAGTTCCGACGCGTGGTATGTTGACAAAAAGGGATGGAAACCCGTGGAGCATCTGATTGTCCGATTGTAGGCAAAGATGAGAGGAATAAATTCATGTAATTTCTGCGTACACTCTATGTATATATAAACTTCCGAATCCGAAAGTCGTATAGTGCAATAAACAGGAAGAAAGCCGCATTAATACTTTTTCCACGTTCAAGAACAACGTGCTTGTGTCTCACAAGTCTCGGCTTAATCTTACGCAATGAATCAAACTTCCTGCTTCTATAACTAGCTCCTATATACATTATATATACCAAACGGTTTAAAATTACTAAGTGATATGAGATACGAGTAATTACGCGAAACTTGCCAAGGAATTGTTAATGTCAGAATGTTTAAATTTACTTCATTTTAAGCTCAGAGTAAAGTACTTGCAATTACTCTAAAATTCTAAGATTGAATGTCAAGTAAAACTTAATGATGATTCCATTTGTCTAACACTACGTATAAAGTTATCAGATGATTGGTTGACACTTTTGGATTCTCTTGAAATTTCATGTCCTCCAGACTTCCGACAAAAATTTTCGATTGCGATTTATACAATGAGGTTTTTGGAGATAATTCTTTAAAAAAAGGGATTAATAGATCACAAACATTTAATCTTTAAAAAAATTGATTTAAAGGAAGTAAAAATTGACTTGAAAAACCTAAATAATAATAATAAATAATTTCTCTATAGTAAATAACATCGGGAGTCTAGCATATATATACTACGTCTTGTAATTATAATGAGACATGAGGATTTAGATATTTACCGCTAAGTATGTTTCAGTCGGCTGCCAATATTTTAACAAACAATTCCTGTGGCGGCGGTCTATATACTAGTATATATGTATGCCTATAAATAAAATTTAAGTGTATGTCTATAATATCGAAATAACTGCCTTTTATTGAGCTGAGGAGGTTATTTGCATGTCATTAAAGCATGAATTACCGTTTTTAAAAAATTTGTAACTGTCCGGAATAATCTTTGGAACGGTGGAACCGTTTGTAATGAGCTTAATAAGCTCATAAGAGCTGTAATGAGTTTGGTGAGCAATATTAATCATTGAGCTATGATCCATTTGTAAAACTGCAACACACATGTATATTTAGATCTTAAGTTTAGTATTTTTTTCATAATACTATCTAGTTTAATCACTGAATTTACGTGTTTGATTGGAGAAACAAATAAACGCTTTTATCTATCTATCTCATGAAACTTCACGAACAGATAGACAGCCATGTCATTAGTGATCTAAGTTATATCTTATCCGAAAAACTTGGAGTTTAAAAAAAATGAAAAATTGTTAAATAAATAGTGGGCGTTGATTATCTATATTCCAAAATAACACCACATTAGGAGACGAAGCCAGACGCTAGTTATACCTACTATAAAAATTTGAGACAGGGACTTGTACCCCTAAAACTTCTTAATATTATTTTCTATAGCCTCCAACAATATTTTATTAGGCTGTTTACGGGCCCGAAAATCCATCAGAATATGTAATTATCACGTTACTAAGTCAATATTAAATACCGCATAAAAGACAATTTCTATTATTAGAAAAAAACCTATATTTACGAAACAAAAGCGGTTTCGGATTATATCACAATGTAACTATGGATTACAAATGAAAATTTAATCACAGTACTGTTAGCTTAGTGCTGCAACGAGTGACGGAAGAAATTGAATTAGCAAATAGTAGATACACCATTGTTTCTAAGCAAGGAATATTATGCCGGTTTGAACAAAAAATTTGTTAGTCTTTTCAAAGAATGACGATATACCTATGTCTAATTAAAAGTAGTTCACCAAAGAACGTTTTAATGTAGGTAATGTGATTTACAACTATTACGGAATACGGACGTAATTTTTTCTTCACTTAAAAATGATACGTGATATCTGAATGAAATTTTGTTTTTGAATTTTTATATACATACTTTCAATTTTTAAAGAATGGTGCGGAAATATGCACTATGTGTCATTGCCCGCCAATAAACAGAGAAAGTTGTGGGAAATGCGTAAAGTGCATACATAGCGCGTCTTTTATAATGACGCTTCGTCGCCAGGATCACTTTCACTGTCCTTGTAAAGTAACAAGAAGTAAATGTCGGCGTTTTGTCCAATTAAAACACATGTAATGTTTATATAACGCATGTAAATTTTAAAACCTAAATGTAAACATTTAAGTGAATAAAACACATTAATCAATTACATCAATTACATCTTCTACTTTTTCTTTTACATCAGTCCTCTTACGACTGTCTGTAAATACCCACTGTTGGGCGTGGGCACCTTCTGTTATATCAAGCTTGAAGTACAAGTCTCGCACCTTCGCTGCTGCATGCTGTCTCTGTCGCGGATCTGATCTTCAAATTTACATAATGATTTCTTATGTTTACGCGAACACTACACATTGATCAATACTTTTACGAATTTTATCGCGTTTAATTTTTAATTATTTTTATTTTCAATTCCCGACGTTTCGGGTGCTTTCCAGCACCCATGGTCACGGGGGACTGAGATGATTGACGTCCCGATGTCATGGTTAAACCCGGAGTACCTTCAGCTTTAAACAATAGTTAAACTATTGTTTATGGTCCGATCTTCAAATTTACTCCTAGCATAATCGAGGTGATCATACCGAAATCTATTAAAAGCCATAAGATCTTTCTCGCACATCCCATAGTCTCCTCTTACGACATCCAGGGTACGAAATTCAATGGGGCCATGCAATCGCTTACGCGGTAATGATAAAATTATTTACCGTTATTGTTACAGCTGTCAAAAGTCAGCTGTTGAAGTTAGGCCTCCCCCATAGATTAGCTCATAGGGGAATATATGGCATAGTTGCAACGCTTGTCAGGCGATTTTGTAACTGCAGTCTTTTATTTTATCTGTTGTTATTATGAAGACGCTGCTGCCCATCCCATGTCTCCCAAGTCTCATGTTTCCCTCTGCAGCCTCTTACGACACCCACAGTACGATATGGAATAGTGGATATTCTTACATCCCCCCTACACGGTACTTACGCTAAGATGATTCTGAAGTACAACAAAAAAATTAAAATTACAGCCTTGTAATACGTCCCATTGATGGGCACAGGCCTCTGCCGCGTAGCCTCTATACGTGTTGGCGGACATCACATGTCTTCGAATTTTTTTATCTTATTTCTCAGACAGGTTTTCTCACGACGTTTTCCTTCACCACCGAGCACGTGGTAAAATTGCAATTAACAATTTCGTCAGCGCGGGCGGGCGGGCGCTGATCGGACGCGGATTGCTCGCATCCTGTGAAATTTGCAGACCGCGCTGACCAGCTACCACGGCTGCTCTTACGCAGTGGCCAAGCTTCCATAAAAGCCGAAAAGCCGGGCTTGCCTTATTAAAACTGAAACAATCAATGATATCAACTAATAAAATGACTCGTAAAATGTTTCAAGCTATTTCAAATTTCCCGCACACTCCACTGTTCGACGCATGTCGACCGATGACCTCGTATTGCCTTAGCGATACGGCTGCTGTCATAAAAAATGAGTTTTAATAGAGCGATTAGTTGTCTCCCTCGCTCGCGTTGACTTTTTACGGGGCTTTCGAGAAGACGATCGCTCTCTTTCTAACCTATGGCAAAATATTATATAGTGAAATATAACTACGATTGTATATATAGCAATTTGTATAGAGATTTAAAGCCAGGCTTTTGGGAATAAATTTGTTAAAAGCGGAGGCGCGCGGGCAATACGTTTGCAAGTTCATTTCACGTTTCAATGTTTATTTACTCTGTGTGCTTATCTTAAGCGATTTAATATTACGAGTTCAAAATTTATGCTTTTTTAAAGATTTTTAATGAAAATGGAGGATAATAGTGTTCCTTGTGATGAATTGGTGTTAAAGTGCTAATCGGAGAGGAAATCTTTAAACTTTGTTGAGATAATACACAAGGTTAAGAGTGTATTTCAGGCTTATCAATTATCGCAATTAAAAAACAGTAATTGGTACAATTAAAACGTTTAACAACATTTTACGTGGACGTAATTAAATCTTTCCATAAGAAAGCGAGATGATTCCACTTTTCTTACCTTATCTCTTATGCATTAGAATGTAAATAATTTTTTTTTAATTTTGTACATAGTTTGTTTGTACTTTATTCATGTTTTACTTTTGTTCATGTATTGTATTGGATGTAAATATTTTTTTCTTTCGCTTAAACAAACCCAAACGGCTTTCTTCAAAGCCACCGAAGCTATGCAATTGCTGATATGTAATACAATCTATCTAGCAGTGGTATGCCTTCTGTGTGCTTTGTTAAACACGTTCTTGACAGCACTGAATATGAAACTGAAGCATGGAGACAGATCAAGATTGGTGTATTTTTATAAAACTGCTAAAAACAACAATCTATATTTCTATCCATTTTATATCTTGAGCTTGCCCTAGCTTGGGGCTCTAGCTTCGCCACTGCTCTTACGATAAGATTATTTTATTTTTAACAATACGTTTTGAAATTGATATGCCTACATTTGTAAACCCTACGATTACGATACGAAGAAGCATGCCTTTTTATATATGAAACATTAAAATCAATTTGTCTGTCAAGCGATTAGGAAAAACCTTCAATATTTATGAAGATGCTCGGCTGTAGGCTTTTCAAGATGGTGAAATGATGTAAACTGCACATAATAATGTGCAATGTAAGGGGTCCATATCATTACCGAGTAGGTTAACATCGTTTCTTAGTTTCGTTTTTGACATTACATTAATAAAAAAAACTTTAATAAATAGTAGAAACAAGCTGCAGCTATACTATGGTTGTGTACAATGAGTCAGCTCGACCGGGGAAGGTCCACGCTCTCACAGAATACCAGCGTGGAATAGCATATCAATCTTGCTATGTTTCATATGGTAAATTTAGAGAATCGGATATCTGGTTCTTTTCTCACTGCGAAATAGACATTCCATCTTAGTCCTCGAGGGTGACAGCACATTCTGCATGTTGATTCTTATTTGATGATAGATGTTAATGTTTACGGGCCATAGCATTCATTTGCCATTAGGCGTACTGTGCTCGTTTCCACCCTTATTCTATAAAATGCCGGTCTATTAATTATGTAGAGCTACGAAGCGGTATGTGTTTTGTCGTTGTAAAAGAGTTCAACGACTTAGGTGTTTTCCGATTCTATAAATAGCATTGTAATAGTTTTTAACAAATTAAAGCATAATATTCTAAAAGTAAAGAGAGACCACCCTCATTATTAGACTAAGCTTAATAAAAGTTAACTTTTTTCTTACTTTTGACGACAAAAGGGACGGGGAAATATTAAAAATCTTACGTAAAATAAAAAATTATAAAGCAATAAAAATATTTTTAAAACAATATTTATAATCTAAATTAATAATCCACTATCTATCCAATTCACATTTCTTACCAAAAATAAGTAAATGAGTTTTCCAAGAGTTGACTTTACACTACTTAGTAAAGTTTTTTTTTTAATATACCGATGATAAATTTGGGGAATTCTTAGAATTCAAAAAGTCAAAAAGTATTAAAGTCTACGCAACGAATTTTGATGCGGTTTTCATCAACACATAGGCCAGCGATTTTGTTTAATAACCGATGTTTTTTTTTTCTAAATGTGTGTTTAAGAAAACTCTTGTTTTTTTATTTTTTAGGTGTATATTAATAAATATAAATCTATTATTTATGTGTCTGACCTTTGTGCTACCGAACCGTCAATTTTAGTAGCATAGACGTATTTATAAACATTGAGTAAGACTTACCGACATCAAGAATAAACATAAATATAAAGTGTAAAACGTTAGAGACAAGATGAAGCTGTAAGAGTGGCATAGACTAACAGCACTAACATCTAGATAATAGAGAGGACAGTGAGATTTAATCTAACACTTTGTAGATGCATGAAAATGTTACCCTTTTTTAATGAACTAAAGAGTATCACACGCTCTACTAGAATATCGTGTAAATAGGTACATTAAAATCTTCATCCCAATTAATATAATTTTTAAGAATAGAAAAGGTTGATAAAAGCACAGTAAAAATAATTACATAAGTTATTAGCCACCGCCCTGGTTTCGCCTGGGTGAGATCTATTAATGTGACGTTATTTAGATTTTTAAATAAATAATTAATAACCATTTATTTTATCAATTTTTTGCGTTTCACAATTAAATTCAGCTAGTATTCCGGATAAAACACATTTAGAAAAAATCATCGGTTATTAAACAAATTCGCTGGCCTCTCGGCCGCTATATTGATGTAATAATTTCATATTAACATTATGAAATTTACAACGCACTTTAATTCAATAGAATAAAACATTATTTAAATTGCAGCTTCAGTAAATTTACGTATGTTTGGTTAACAAGATCACTGCTCGCATTACACTATCTGTTCGCGAAGTTTTATCAACAGTCGGTTCAGCCACTACGAAGATTAGTTCGGAGAGACGGGTAAAAATGTTACAAATTGTAAAAAATAATATTAAAAATTATTAATTATTAAAATAATATTCAATATATGCAGCTTCGGCTCGATTTTAATATCACAGACAGACACGCATAAATTATTTTACACCTACATATAACCATTTACTCTTTAAAAACTTACCGTCTCTTAGTACAATTATAGGTAAAGTATCATCTCCACCCGCGTAACCATGAATTAGGAGAATTGTCTCGTGCGACGGCTCCCAGCCACTTTGACGCAACCAGTCCTCGCTGTAGAGGTCTACCTAGATACAATAATTATATGTTATAATTAAACAATTGAAATAGCTAATTAAACAAACGATGTTATCACTCAAATATGCGACAAATGAATACCAATGTGCAGATAGGTTTTATATTTCTCGATTATTTAAAAAAGACATCACGTCATGTCTATTATATATGTGGTAAAGCCACGCTACAACTATATCATGTTTGCAACTTACAGAATGTTCTCACAGAATACCAGCGTAAAATAGCAGCTTAACGCTGCTGTGTTTCGTACGGTGAGGGTAGAGAACCGTATCCGGTTCTCTACTCATTTTACCTTTCTACTGTAAACGAGGCATTCCATCCTAGACCTCAGGAGTGGCAACGCATTTACATCGTACACATATACATAGCATCCACTTATCATTAGGTGGACTGTGTGCTCGTTTTCACCCTTATTCTATAAAAAAAAGTACGTTTCATATTAAGAGTGTAGAGAACCGTTGGTACTTTTTACTGGTAACGAGGCATTTTAACTTAGTCCTCAAGGGTGACAACCCATTTACAGAAATAATACTTATTAAAAACTTGAAAAATACTTCTGTCCTGGGAAGGACCAGCAAGAAACCCAAAGTATTTATATTGAAAAATAAAACAACCGTTTTCAATAATTACACAATTAACAACATAAAACAAATTAGAAATAGTTTGGTAGCGATCACCTCATTTTCAGGGGTTGTCATCCATAAATTACGTAACATTATAATAACGCTTTTTATACAAACTTTGGTCAATAAACTTTCTTTGTTTTTGAACTTTGAAGTGGTCACTTTATATATTTTCTAGTATACTGACTCGTTGGAGTCGAGTAACTGTAACTACTACCTTGTGTCTGTTCCTAGTGTTTACAGAAAGTACTTTTATTTTTTTACTACATTTCTCAATCTGCTCTCCAACCTAGGTAAGACACATCATTGTATTTAATTGAGCGGATTGTTGCAACGTAGATATTAATATCTTTATTACTACATTTCGTAAACGTATTGACATATTTTTTTCTCAATCGTATAGATGTAGGTATCCGTCGGTTACAGCATTCACTTACCATCAGATGGACTGTGTACTTCTTTGTCTCCCCTATTCTATAAACATAACTTTGGTAAAACATCAGATAATTGTTGAGACAGGAAAATCCTATGGAGAAATGCACCAATATCAACAGTGGTTAAGAAGCAATAACTTCCTGGGTCTATTACAAGACCAGTCTATCATTTTTTCAACCTTCAAAAATATTAAATTTTTTAGAAAGAACCCTCAACGCATTAGATTCTGAGGGTTAATGAAGATATCCTTCGTAAGTTTTGTTCTGCTATTTTTTTCTAGAATTAATTTTATATTAAAAATGGCGATCATTTCTGAGCTCTGTTTAAAGTTTCAAACCTCTAAATATTTGATACTTTAAACATAGTTTAAAACTGGATAACAATACAATTTAAAATCACTGCCTTATATATTCGTTTGTTTGTTTGTTCGATTCGATACAAATATTTCAATCCATTTTACTCACCGATGAGTTAAACTCTAACTACTCGAATGTTATCCTGTTTTAAACTATGTCTAAAGTTTCAAGTATCTAGCTCAGCTGTAAATTAGTTTAAAATCAAATGCATAATTTGTACAGAACTGACAAGAATGCGAGTTAATAAAAATGTGTGCTAAAAATCTAAAATACTTTTACATATTCCACATACACTCACGTTTATTGCATAAGTCGGTAAAACGTTGCCCGCATTTGTATGTTGTAGTCAAAATATGCATACCTCTTAAGCGGATGTGTTCCGGTACCATTTGTCAAACAGCATTTGTTTAGAATTTCATACATTTATTCAACGTTTATGTTAACCAATTATAAAGCTGTGTGGTCATCATTTTTTTTAAGGTTTTGTATTTTGCGTATATATACTAAAAATTAAAGTTACAACCTATATACGTCCTACTGGTAGGTATATGCCTCCTCTCATTTCTGAGAGGGTTGTAAGGCAAGCCAGTGTACGCCACGCTGCCCCAATGCGTGTTGGCGAATATATATATATATATATACGCAAAATACAAAACCTTAAAAAAATGATGACCACACAGCTTTATAATTGGTTAACATAAACGTTGAATAAATGTAT
This sequence comes from Parnassius apollo, assembly GCA_907164705.1. Classification (NCBI taxonomy): domain Eukaryota; kingdom Metazoa; phylum Arthropoda; class Insecta; order Lepidoptera; family Papilionidae; genus Parnassius; species Parnassius apollo. The sequence continues at coordinate 7,689,108 of CAJQZP010000610.1, forward strand.
GAAATTCTAAACAAATGCTGTTTGACAAATGGTACCGGAACACATCCGCTTAAGAGGTATGCATATTTTGACTACAACATACAAATGCGGGCAACGTTTTACCGACTTATGCAATAAACGTGAGTGTATGTGGAATATGTAAAAGTATTTTAGATTTTTAGCACACATTTTTATTAACTCGCATTCTTGTCAGTTCTGTACAAATTATGCATTTGATTTTAAACTAATTTACCGCTGAGCTAGATACTTGAAACTTTAGACATAGTTTAAAACTGGATAACATTCGAGTAGTTAGAGTTTAACTCATCGGTGAGTAAAATGGATTGAAATATTTGTATCGAACCGAACAAACAAACAAACGAATATATAAGGCAGTGATTTTAAATTGTATTGTTATCCAGTTTTAAACTATGTTTAAAGTATCAAATATTTAGAGGTTTGAAACTTTAATTACATTCGCCAACACGCATTGGGGCAGCGTGGCGTACACTGGCTTGCCTTACAACCCTCTCAGAAATTAGAGGAGGCCTGTGCCCAGCAGTAGGACGTATATAGGTTGCAACTTTAATTTTTAGTATTGCGCCCTCCTTTCTGCCAAGGAGGGTCGCGTTCGTATACGGCTTAGAGATCTCTAGTCAGATCGTTAAGCCAGTACCTAGAAGGTTGGGTTTAGTGGGTAAAAGTCACCACATAACCACGCAGCCGGCTGCGTGGTATGCTATGAGCATTCCCAACCTCCCTCCCCGCTTTCCGGAGGGTTGCCCATATTTGCTTCGGGCGCAAAAAAAAAATTTTTAGTATAATATAATTCTTTAGGTCCATTTCGGAGGAGATAGTAGAAAGAGTGTAGCTCTATCAGGTGCTTATCTATTGAGTAATTTAATTATGGTCTTAATTTTATTAGTAACGATGCGTTTCCTTTTAGTCCTCAAGGTTTAAACTGCATTCTGCATTTTGACTCTTTATCGGGGATATATTAAGAGATGTTTAGGCCAGCATCCATTTACTATCTGGTAGATTGTTCTTTAATCACCCCTGCTACAAGTACAAGTATAAAAAAAACTTTTGGTAGATCCAAATGTGTATGCCTTAAACGCTCATGTTATACGTTAATTTTTAAAGTCTTTCAAATACCCACAAGTTTTCATAAATAAGCTTATTACTATTACTTCTAATTTTCTGATAGTTTTATGTCAAATGTCAATAAACAAAAGTTTGGATAATCCACAAATGCACGACTCATATGACCGTGAAAAAATGATAATATTATTTTTAATTTTACTACGTTATTTTTATTGAGGTTCAATTTTTATTTATTATTGTTAATTGAAAAAAACTTTTAACAGAATTATCTTTAAACGATCAGAAATAAACTTTAACATTACTTTAATTTTTATGTGATCCATGCATTTTTGAAATAGTTATTTAATAATTATTAGAGATATAATGTTAATTTTATATTATGGCTGCTACAAGGTCCTTTTCTTCACTTCTTGTGCCTTCATCAATAGAAGCCGATTCTAAACATAGTTTTTCTAAGACATTGGGTCCAAGGTCGGGGATACGGGACAATTGTATAACGATGTAAATCGTATCTATAGCGACCGAAGCAGGTAGCTGTACGAAACATGGAAGATTTATGAAGAATAATAACGACATTTTGTCGCATTTCTGTTAGTTTAAGCAAGTTATTAATAAAGCGAAGTATATCAAAATTAAAACGAAATATTTAAAAATGGATATAGGAGCAGTGGTAGTTCAGGGGATATTCACTTGCCTTGAACTTTCACAGTACATAGACATACAGAGTTGCATTCCCGCAAGTAAATAGTTCGTTGTTTTAAGTGCTGTTTTACTACATGCTTGGTGGTGAAGGAACTATCTTTAGAAAACCCCCACAAATCTGAGAATTTATAAATATTTTGAGGACATGTGTATTAATTTTCCTGTTTGAAAAATTCCTACGTAATTAGAGAAGGCCTATATCTAGCAGTTGTGTTAATTATTTTACTTTAACTATATTTTAGAAGTAAAGATGACAAACGATCACATCGTCCACCTGATGGTAAATGGATGCTTTGGCCTAAAGACACCTTTATCTATTTTGTAATAAGAATCACAATGCAAATGCGTTGCCAGCCCTGAGGACTAAGATGGAATGCCTCTTTACCATTAAAATGTTCTCCAGTTCTCGGCACTTACCATAAGAAACACAGCAGTATTGAGCTGCTATTTCATATTGGAAATCTGTTCGAGCGTGGTTCAGTCACAGTCGAACCACCTCATTCCTAATGCAACCATAATCGTGGCTCTACCATGTTTAAATGTAACTTTATTTAGTTACATTTCATTTTATTTTGATTTAGTCCTTCCTTTCCTGATAGCATCAAGAATCCACTGCTGAACATAGGCCTCCATAGGATAAATACCGTAGTTGCCTCGCTTAGCAAGCAAGTTGGCAAACGCAATTTTTTATTATTTTGTGTTGTTTTTATATCCTTTCACCTCCTACGACACCCACGGGGCAATAGATATTCTTACACTGTTAATAAACACAAAAAAGATATTCTACATTTAGTTATTTAAGAAAATTAATATGAAATGGATGAATATTTTTAATGATTCTTTTTCATTCTTTAATAACAATAGTTAATCTACCGTTCATTTGTGTTTAGAGACCGTCAGTTTTTTTAGGCGAAAAAGAAAGTTTTCGCTGGTAGAAATCGATAGAAAAACTGTTTTGTATTCTTTGGCTGCGAGTGTAACGGACGCGCGTACGTAGCAGTGCCATAGCTCGAGGACCTTTTAGCTTTTAGGCCGTGTACTGTATTAGTACCCTGATTATGTGAACTAGTTCTTTTTAATCATACCATCATCATATAAAATGTTTTCGGGGTTATCAGATTAGTATCGAAAGCTTTATATATTTTATTTGAGCGATGTAAAGTTTTTATTTCCTTATAAAAGTTATTGAAATTATTTTAATATTCTAGGTCTAATGTGTACTAATTTTAAAAACGAAAAAGGTAGTGATATTTAAAGAAAAACGTATTCTACATGACAAAGTTACTTATGTAAAGGTATTCTCATGCAGTCAAAACAAAAAGTAATTGTTACGAAAACAGTGCGTTCACTTTTTACAGGAGTGACTTTGAAAGTAATATTAATTTAGATTAATATTGTTATATAAAGTTTACGAAAATGAAATGACTCGAAATAGAAATGCTAAAATAGATTCAATGTAGAGTAAATTTTTTAATTTGTGTCCATCCAAATTCCTGCTGAACATAGGCCTCCCTCGTAGATTATCCCATAGCGGAGGGGGGAGGGGATTTTGTCACAGTTGACACGCCTAGCGAGCTGGTTGTCAACAGCATTTTTTTATTGAGTGGTTATCAGGAAGATGCTGCTGCCAGTTTTCCCTCTGTCGTCTCTTACTTTATTTGTAAAGTGTTCGGTAAAATGGCACGCCGAACCTCTTACGTATTTGCAATATTATATTAAAATACAAATGTAAGAATAGGCGCTTATCTATCGTATTTACGGAAAACATACATCGTAAATAATATGCAGTTTTGTGATTAATGCAGTGAATCGTGTTAATAATTTTTTATTTAAATTACTAGTAGTTACTCGTATCTAACTTTTCAATCAACCTTTGCAATTCTCTGCTGTATATATGTATGTATATATGCTGTATATGTGTATGTATATATGCTGTATATATGTATGTATATATGCTGTATATATGTATGTATATATGCTGTATATATGACTAGAATAAGAATTCAAAAAAGACTTATTTCTTTAAAGATTTACTCATACTTATGACATTGGAGATTGAGGTTGATGAGAAGAGAGTCTTGCAGTGGCACTAATGCTGTTCTCTATCTTCAGTCTGTGGAACTAGGGTTAAGCAAATCCTAATAGATTTTTCGCTATCAACCAATTCTCAAAGCCTCATTCTTTACTTATTAAAAACCACGTACGTGTAGATGAGGCTGGCATTTTAAGAAAATGACGGCAGGTACTCACGAAACAGTATTTTTTTTAATTCAAGTGAAAAACGAACTCACAACCAAACTTTTATTAATAGAATAAGTGGACAAAGGAGCACACACTCCACCTGACGTTAAAAAGTAGAAAGGATCCCAGGTTTTCAGTTACCATATGAAATACAGCCACATTAAACTGCTATTATTTGCTATGCTATTTATTTTATGTAAGATTTTTAATATTCCCCCGTTCGCTTTGTCAGCATGAGTAAGAAAAAATTGAACTTTTACTAAGTCTTGTCTAATAATAAGGGTTGTCTCTCTTTACTTTTAGAACATAACAGTTTCATCAGTTAGAAACTACTACCTCACCGTGTATAAAATCGGAAAACACCTAAGTCGTTGAACTCTTTTAAAGGAACAAAACACGTACCGCTTCGTAGCTCTACATAATTAATACACAGGTATTTTATAGAATAAGGGTGGAAACGAGCACAGTACACCTGATGGTAAATGAATGCTATGGCCAATAAAAATCAACATCTATCCTCAAATAAGAATGAACATGCAGAATGTGCTGTCATCCTCTAGTACTAAGATGGAATGTCTATTTTGCAGTGAAAAGGGTATCCGGTCCTATAAACTCATCATACGAAACACAGCAAGATTAAGATGTTATTTTACGCTGGTATTCTGTGAGAGCGTAGTCCTTCCTCGGTCGAGACGACCCATTTGTGTTTCAACCGTAACATAGCTGCAGAAGTGCTTTACGACCTGTGATGAGTGTCACAGCAGTGCACAAAATGCTGCTTGGCGACAGAAATAAGAAAGAGATTGGTACCTCGACGGACCCTGCGCCTAGTGGAGCATTAGCAGCAGTAAATTGAAAAAGACTGAATAAAATTGAAAAGGGAGTGCAAAGTGCAAAGCGTATTTATTAAGAACCTGTCATTATAATTAAGTTTTGATTTTTAATAATTTAATCTTAGAGAAATTGTAACTAAAATTTATTTAACTGTAGTTACGTTTAATGATTTTTTATATTTACGCGAACACTACACATTGATTAAAACTACTTTTACGGATTTTATCGCGTTTAATTTATTTTATTTTTTAATACCCAACGTTTTGGGTGCTTTTCAGCCACCCATAGGCACGGGGGCGGTATTATTATGGCAGGATAGTATTCTTATGGCTATTATGGTAGTTCAGGGTGTGAATAGTTACTGTAAATTTCAGAGTATACGAGTAAACTGGATTCGACCCCCGCCGGCACCAATGAAATTGTTAATAGCAATTTGTAATGTACTGCGTGCTTGACGGGGAAGGAAAATATTCTGAGGAAACCTGCATGTCTGAGAAATTAAATAAATCGATACGCAATGGGGCAGCGTGGCAAATATTTCTTTGCCCTAAATTCCTCTTAGAAATGAGACGAGACCTTTGTGCAGTGGGACGTATATGGGCTGTTACTTTACTTTTTATTTTATGACAAGACAATTAAGGGCATTCAATTAAGAATCAAATAAGAAGGCACTACAGTACACATTCCTATAAATCAATTTATGTATTTGCTTAAAAATATGGTTACAGTAAGATGTCATATGTTAAAGGAGTATTAAACCACAATTTTTTTTGTGCACCAATGAGCACACAGTACATCTGATTTTAAATGTTTGCCTTGGCCCATAAAAGCAAGCAACCATACTTGATTAGACCAAAATCAAGATGCGCTGTCACGCCTGAGGATTAATTTGATATACCTCGTTAACAGTGAAAAGGGTCTTCGATTCTCGTTACTTAATAGACGAAGCTAGCTATCATTAAACTTATATTAACGCTGGTGTTCTGTTTGGGCGTGGTCCTTGCCCGATCGAGCAATGTATTCAAGTCAAAATTCCGTCGGCAGCCAAGAGACAGCTGTAGGATGGCTCTACCAGAAAAATGAACATTTACATAACACGCAAAATATTCCAGTTTAAAAAAATATATCATCATCGTCATCATTATTACTAACATTCGAGTCATAATTCCCGCTTAGGAATGCCATAAAGCACGGATTTAAGCCAACTGCATCCATCAACTCTAGTATATCGACTAAATTCCTACATGTTCAAAAATATATAAATTAAGTTATAAATTATCAAAATATGTATCCATACTTCTATACTACAACCGATAAAACCACTGCTGTTCAAAAGTCTCCCCATACACTGCCTTGCAGGGAGGGATTTTAGCCACAGTTGCCACGTTTGCAGGCGTGTTAGCAACCGCAGTTCTTCACTATTTTGAGCTGTATCAGGAAAATGCTGCAGATCATGCTCATCTCCAATTTCATTTCTCTCTGTCGTCTCTTACGAGAGCCACGGAATGATATAAGGTAGTGGATTATCTTAGGCATTTAAAGTAATACGCACCACTTTTTTATAGGGCTCCGCCTCAGTGTACAAGTTGAGGGAGACGCTGGCGTCGGGACAGGGCTCTCTCTCGCGACGCCACACACAATCTTCGAATGAAGCGTTGCCGTAGACATCATTGTTTAGATACAGAGCCTCTTTGATAGGATTGCGTTGAGCCGCAGAAGCTAAGAAAAAAAAACAGACGAAAAGGTTAATCAAATATAAACGCCGACTACAACACAACAGAAAATTAATGTCTTTTTAAATTTAATATTTGATTTCTGCATTTATGCTAACAATGTGTAAGTAAGATATGTAAAATACACTTTTAATTACTTATACATAATATTATTTAAGATTAATTTAATTTAATTTATAAAGTAAAGTGTGAACCGAAATAGGATAAGTATCAAAAAGTTATATCTCATTTATGATAATCAAAATAACTATTATAATTTAAAAAATATTTTTTTTTAATTTTACAAATGTAATATTGTACATGCAAAGGCATAAATATTGAATCATACTGGTTGTGTGGACATACCGTGTAGTAATACTGCTACAATTGCCACAACAAATGGCACGAAGAAAGCGCGTAAGCGAGCCATCCTTGCCAGGCGCGGACTGTGCTAACACTGAGTGGAGCCGTGTGGGGGACTGTTACGAAGTCGATGTTATACGAAATTCACACGAGGCACACTATTTGTGTAATGTTTAATAAAATTATAAAAGGGTTGAGAGTCGCAATAGCTACCGGCATACTCTCGTAATGTCCCTATTGCACATCGATAATAAATCAAAATAGCAGCAACCAACGAGTACCAACATCTTTCGGATTATAGTTTAATTGCTTTTGATTCCGATTAACGAAAACATGTAGATAAATTATAGTAATATTTTTGTAGACTATAACCGAAGTTTTTACTTATACTTTTCTGTCTCATTGATCTATTTAAAAAAAACACTTTCATATATAATTTATGCAACATTTACGCGAATACTTGGATTTCATTGCGCTTATTTAAACTTATTTAATACTAGCTTTTTACCTGCGGCTTTGTCGCGAAGGTTTCAATTTATGTACATCATTATTGCTGCCAAAATTAGCAAAACTGGATCACATGTGAGTCACCTCGGTCTCTGGGTCTCTATATCTGTTTGTCACAGATTTTTTTTAAAGATTATTGGACGTAGATGATTGAAATTTGGTACAGATATGATATGCTATAGGAACACCTGAGTTTTTCAGAATTACATTAATATCGCTTTGTAACATCTACCATGGATGTCGTAAGAGGCGACAGAGGAAAGCTGAAAGAGGAGATGGGCTCAGCATCTTCTAATAACAGCTCAAAATAATAGAAAGCTGCGGTTGCCAACCCCCAAGCGTGACAACTACAGCCTATGTTCAGTAGTCGACTTTTGATTTGACGATGATTAGTTCTTCTCATCTCCGCTACCCTTAATATTTATGGTACAATGAAAACAAAAATGTTACATCTCCGAAAATATGAATAAAATACAAGTGGTAAAATGAAAAATTTGGTACAACCGACTTTATTATAAATAAAATGAGAACATCATCAATGTAGCCGAAGTCAATTAAATACGCATTATTAAGGATAACTCAAAAATACTGGTCAGATCTTGATCAATTTATATGGAACCACATGGGGAGCACCAGCTTTCAGATAAAAGAATCATCAAAATCGGTTCACCTGGTAAAAAGTTATGAGGAGAACACACATAAAAATACAGTCGTAGGTACCTCCTACTTTTTGAAGTCGGTTAAAAACTCCAAAAAAAGTCTCATCAAATTTTAAAAAGTAGCAGAATACATACGTCCTACTTCTAGGCACACAAGATACTGTACAAACCTAAATAAATTTGATCTCTGTTGCCAACTTTGTTCCCGGCTGATACGACTTAGGAACTTTCAAGAAAAGATCTTTCTTAAAAGGCCGGCAAAGCATCTGAATCCCCTGGTGTTGCAGTTGTTCAGGGGCGACCGTAGTCGCTAACCAGCAGTTGAGCCGCATTTTCTTTCAGCCCCTATTATATAATAAAAACTTGAAAATGAAAGATTGATTAAAATTGTCTGAAAGCTCCAGGGAGTTGGATCTGAATTAAAAACATTTTCATATTTGATTTTGTTATTAAGGAGCTTATTTTTCGCGTGCATGATAGTGAAAGAAAACATCGCGAGAAAATCTACATTGCTAACAGTGGTATAGCTACCGTAGGGGGTGGCCTGGGGTGCCCAAGCTCATAGGATCTTTTATTTTTTACTAGCTTCCGCCTGCGACTTCGTTCAGCAACAAATTTTTACATTTATAACATTTTTAGGAAGAACACAAAGGACTTCCTGCTTAATGGTAACTGGAGCGATGCGACATCGCCTGTGCCGGCTCTTAATGCACTTCTATGCCTAACGCCCCTTTGTCTATATCAAGATAAGGCGAGAGCTAGTTTGTATAGGATTAACGCCCAGGGCGTTCTGAGCTTGCTTTCCTACAGATTGGGATCCATGCTCGACTCTAAAGAAACACCGGCTTTATAAATGATCTCAGATATCATGCGTCTTGTAATAAAACGTATATACGGTGGAACTACCCTCCAGAGAAGACTGGCTGAATGGCCAGGTTATCTGTGAGGTCGGTAGCCTTATATGGTATACTGATGGGTCAAAAATGGACGTCAAAGTAAGCTTTTGAATTTATGGGGAACGCTCTAAATTCAAACTTAGTATGAATTTGCGTGGATTCGCCTCATCTTCCAGGCAGAAATTTTTGCCATACTTCAGTGTGCGGAAATCAATCTGCAAACATACTACCAGTGGCGTAGCTACCTTGGGGCTAGGCGGGTCAGTGCCCCGGGGCCCTCGAGCTCAAGCGGCCCCTCAGCCTCCATGACAATGACGGTTGATAAAATTATACATATATTATCCTAATTGAATAAAAAGAATTCGATTTTTAACTTTTTGGCCCTTGACCAACAAACCTCGAACGACTAGAACTGAAATCACGACAATGGGTACGTTTGGCAGAAAAAAGCGCTAGCAAGCGCTTACAAGCGCTAAAATAGTTTTCGGCCAGGACACGATTGCTACTTCAGTAGCGCTGACACAATCCGCCATTTTGCTTATTTAATTTGTTTGTTTTGAAGTAGAGTTTATAAGTTGTTTTGTGCAATATTAGTTTTAAGTAATATAATGACATGAATAAACATATACATGTTATTAAAAATTCATGATTGGTAAGTTTTTAATATGAATACTTTACAAACATATATTTAAATTAGGTTAGGTTCCCCGATTAAAACTAACATCGTGTCCTAGAGGAAAATAGCTACTTACGATTTGACAGCACTTACTGCTTACGATCGCCATTTTGTTTACAAGCGCTTGCTAGCGCTTTTTTCTGCCAAACGCACCCAATTTCTCGCAGCTCCAGAACATAAACATGATTAAAATAAAATAACCTAGTTCATTTTATTGTCTAAGCACCAATATTAGATATTAACTGTAATCTACTTTGTCATTGTTTATTTTTACCAGCTTTCGCCCGCAACTTCATTCGCTTGGTCGTGAGTGAAAAAAAGGCACACAATTTCATCCAAATCCATACAGTGGTGTTTGTACACATAAACAAATAAAACAAATAATAAAAACAAATAAACTTTCACAATTATAATATTACTAGCAACCTGCCCCGACTTCACACGCGTTTAATTTACATGTGGTGTCATTTATGTTTAAAAAAATATTGTTCGATCAATCTAGTTTGTCGCTTGATTATTATTACGAAAATGCGCTAAATAATAAAATATCTTATCGTGTAGTAATGGGAAACATAGATCCAAATTTGTCCACGGCCTGAAGATTTTACAACTTAATAATTTAGCTGTTAATGTCAAAGTTTTATCATTATTGCCAGTTATTACATTATGTCTATATACAATGTTTACAGACTTTTCATTACACAATACGAACAGATTCTTTCTGAAAGTGACACCCGAAATCGCTACACATAGCTGATCACTGACCTCTATATATACAAGTATAGAGGTCAGTGTAGCTGATCATGAAATGTTTCATGTGCTGAAACAATGGAAGCCACGGCGGAGACGTGCCGGCCGTGATTTATTTGGTTACACGTAATTTTGAAGCTGTGATATCTTCTAAAGTATTCATTTAAATGATATAATTCAATGGATAATTAATAAAATTAATTAATAAAAACTCACATATTTATTAATATGATGAATATTATTACTGAATTAGAGAAAACATCTTCGCAAATAAGCAAATATTTTTGATTTGATTGAAATATTATTCAAAGATAAAAGTGGTTATTGTGAGTCAAACTTAGGAGATAGATATATTATTATGCTAGAGTGGACTTTAGGTCTAGACCTTTTGAAGAACTACGATTCCTTAGTACATTATTTAGAGGTATCTCTTAACGTATAGACAGCGAATTAAGCGCCCTAATATCGATGTCGATTTGACGACTTAATTACAAAATATTGAACTTTTACACTATTAAAACTTAATTAGAATGTATTTTACATACAAACCTTCCATAAAACATCTCTAAATAACAGTGAAAAAGTTATTAAAAACCGTTGTTGGTTGCAGTAAGTAGGTAAGGCTTTATTTTGAAAAATGGAAAACTACGTATTAATTTAATTTAATACTGTAATAATAAAACTAAAAGAATAATAATAAAAATAAAAGTAGTCAACAGTCTACGTCCCGTAAAATAAAAAGTGTCGTACAAACTTTAACACCTTATTTCACCCTCCGAGGGTTTGAATTTTACAAAATCTTATCTTAGTTAATTATCTACGTAATAAAATGAAACTATGTTGTAATATTTTTATGCTTCTACGTTCTGCGGTTTGAGATTTACGCTGGTACTATGTGAAAGCGTGGTCTTACCCCGGTCGAGCCGACTCATTCGTGCTACAACCATAATATAGCTTCAGCGTGGCTCTACCATGTAATATACAAGGTACCTTTATAAGTTTCGAGTTAATCACCCCGTAAAATTAAAAGGCTAATACAAACTATAACACTATTTCATCCCCATAGAGATTGAATATTCCTAAATATTTTTTAGTGGATGCATTTGTTATAAAAGGCAGCTACTGACAAATTTTCGGATTACTACGTAATGCGGTTTATGCTGTGCTTTGATAGATGGCTCAGTTATTCAGGATATCCTCTTTCGTAATATATATATATATATATATATATATATATATATATATATATATATATATATATATATATATATAAATGTATATTATCTGCCGCCTTACACATACTACATAGCAGTTTTGCTTCATTGTGCCCTGCAGTGGGCTGTAAGGAGCTGTTGAATAATTAATTTGCACATTTAAGGTAGGTTTTGAGTTAGTTCAAATAGGGCCCCAATTTAATTTTTGCCCCGGGGCTCTTGTTTGTATAGCTACGCCACTGCATACTACGTTAACCATACAATTTATATAAACTCTGATAGTCAACCAGCACCGTTAGCGCTGAAGTCAAACTTAGTGAACACGAAGCTAGTTGGAGACTGCGTGAACCGTCTAAACGTCCTGGGATGTAACAACAGGGTCGTCTTAAGATGGGTTCCGGGTCACGCGGGTAATGTAGGCAATGAACTTGCCGACAAACTCAAACAGAAGGGTGAAAAAGCCTAGCCCGATTGACCCTTAAAACTCTTTATCACAATAAATCACTTAAGATCTGGTCTAACACACGCTTATTATGTTTCACATTCTAAAACATTAATCCGGGATTTCGATCGTAAATTCGCTTCAGAAGTCCTGGTATTAAGTAAAAATAAATTGCGCATTCTGGCAAGAGCCCTAACTGGACACTGTTGTCTTAAAAAACACATCTCCATCCTGGGACTAAGCAACTCAAGGATGTGCCGGTTCTGTTCCCTAAGGGAAGAAACACCTCTGCACATTGCGGACTGATTGTGGTCCATTAATGCGAAAACGTAACACTCATCTGGGAAACTATGTACTCCGCCCAGAAGAAGTGAAATTGTTCACAGCTAAGCAACTCTGTCCGTTCAGGGAAGACATGGGGCTTAGCAGTGAACTATAGCCATAGCAGCGATCACAACAAATCTTTTAGGTCGCAGTGATACTGGTCTCTTTTCCTAGACATAGCTGCTCGCACATAATTAAAACAAAAAAAACTTTAGGAAAATTTCGGAGAATTTCTGAGTTAGACATACCTATAGTTATAAGAACACACAGAGACGATGTAGTTGCATCTAAATGCAAAAACAATAAATCGTTTGAAAATATTTACTACGTCTTTTATTCTTAAATTCTATACTCTTTTATTTTTAAAATTGAAAGTATAGTAAGTATGTTGTAATATTTAAATAATTGACTTTTATTAAATTAAGGGAGTAACTTAACATAATAAAAGTCAGGTCAGGTAGATATCAAGGTCAGGAGGAATATAGGCTACGTTTTATTTTAAAAACTAGAAGATTTAAAAAAATTGATAGAATAAAAGATCTTTGGTTATCTTAAATCTAAAAGAACACCCACATTTACATAAAAATCCTATCCAGACTACGTGGTGTTTATATGTAATATTAAAATAACTGGGTTCTAATAAACTCAGGGGGGGTTATGTGCATGCTATTGAGATATAAATAACCATTTTTAAGATAATTGTGTGTCTGTCTTTCTAATCAGACTAATATTCGGAATGCCTGGATTCGAACATCAAGAACAGATAGGGAGCAATCCAGGAAGGATCATTTTTACATGGTGAAATGCCTACGCATACCCACGTCGTGGAGGGAAGACGCGAGTTATGTTGGACTCGCATTGATTTAAACTCCATTGTATTCTACCTTCTTCGCATATTTGCAGGCGCCGGGAACGCTTTTACACTCATCCGCGACTCCACCAGCGCCTCTCCCTTCTTGGGAGAGTATTGGTACTCCCCCTTTTGCTTCTCAGATAAGGCGCACCGGGAACACAAGGAGTCCCGTCCCGTCCTCCGCGGCCTCAGCTCCACCTGCGCAACAGACCCCCCGAGCCCCATACGCGGAGGCCATGGAGCCAGGAAAAAACGAGCACTCGGGAACACCCACTTTTTTAACCCCAACGGCGGATCTGGTCGATATCTCCGTCACCAATCAAGTTTCAGGAGGTATCTAGGCTATCTTTATCTGCAAACCTTAAAGATATAAAAAATAGCTTATAGAATAATATTATTTACTCTTTATTAATTGTCTTATGTCTAAATAACGCCACATTAATAGATCGCATACAGGCAATACTGAACGGGGGGGGGGGGGGGGGTCGCTTGTGTGAAATAAGATTATCGCATATTATTTTGATACAAATTACGCATACATAATTTCGTTCATATATAGCACGTAGAGACGACCTTGATTAGACATAAAAATAAATTGTTTTATACTACTTTACTACTACCTCATATTACTACTATTATATTATATGCAAGCATATTATTACGTCTTATTTTAGTTAAAGATGTATGTACGTATGCATGTTATTGAAATATTATCTTACTATTTTTAAATTAGATGATTTTTATCATCATTTTGCATTTTTATCTTTAAATTACATAATTGTAACTCGGCAATCTATTTTTAACAGTACATTTATATAATTATGTACTGTTCCCCAGACCCAAATTAGGTCACGGCGGCCTATATTATTTGAAAATACCTACGAGTATGGCCTAGAGTTGGGTTATTGAATCAGAAAAGAGCACTGTCCCAATATTTATTTTTGAGAAAATCTTAAGGAAACTTGCATGTCTGTTGCATGTTTCTACAGATAAAATAAACATTTAAAACTGCAAATAAAATTTCAATTTATCGCTGCCGGTGTGGATCAAACTCGGTTTTATTGCGTTCTGTAAAATTTTAAAACGGGCGCTTATGCCCTGTACTATCATTACTATTTAAACAAAGTTAATAACCTTGGAAGTGATTTATACATATCGAATATCAACTCAAACTTATTCATCACAATTAGAGTTATGCTTATAAAACAATAAATAAGTTTTAAAACCTCACGTAGTATAATACTAGTATATTTTTCTTGCGTGGTACTATGTAATATTTTCTCTGTGTCGAGATCAAAAGAATAGCAAAATCACAACGGTGCGCCAAGAAGGCTATAGTCGTGCGGACAGAAAAGTGAATGATTGTTGGTTTATATGTGTGCGTGTATACAGGTGAGAGAGCACGCCGTAGAGCGAGACGCCGCGACAGCCTCCGCTCAGGTAACCGCGCGCCGCCAGTTCGAGCCACGCGCCCGCGCGCGTCTTCGTTGCGCTGTGCATAACCTTATTTTGAAATAAAAACATTGCACAAAACCTCCAAATTGACATTCACAACAGTTCAAAACAAATTAACTGACAATAACAAACAAAGATAAAGTGATTTACGAGTATTCCGGAACACACAAAGTGCATTGATCGAATTAATTGTGCGAATGCCACGGTCCACAGCCTACGCAGCCGGCGGCGTTCCTCTCCTCCGTTCATTCAAGGACCATTCGTTGAACCTACACTCTTTCGGCTTTTGCGTTCACGCAATCCTGTCGATTTGGAAATGAGCCTAAAGATACGCGAAGTGGAACGTCGATCAAGCTGATGACTGTCCGCAAATCAGCTTCAATTACAATGTCAATCAGTCAGAACGCAGGCCAGTTTAACAAACAGAAACAACAATTAGGTAAACAGGGCCCGGAACCGGTCAACTTTCCACCGCGATATCACCCACCTCCCTCTGCCGCGGCAGGTTCAAAACTAGCCACAGTCGACGCAGCCATTAAGGAGTATAAACCTCCTTATAACAGCAAATCTATCGATCCTAGCAAGATACAGTATCCTCCAGGAATACACAGTGCTCTACCGGGTCCGTATCAAGGAGCTCCATATCCACATTTAAAATATCCGCAAGGTTATCCAGTGGGATATCCAGTGCCTCCAGCAGCTCTAAGGGTTTTAAGGCCTGCTGGGGAAATCGTAACTAAAGCTATTGTGCATGAACCTTTGGAAACGACGACGCGAGCGCGTAGCGCTGACGATACGCAAAGAGTGCAACGTAATTTAGAAGAGGAACAAATTCACAGGAGGTCCGCTGACATGCTAAAATTCACGAAGCGTATCGAACCTGACGGACCACGGGCGTCGACTGATCAGAGGCGGCAAATTCAAGCACTTTTAGACGAAATAAAAGCACTGAAAGAGGCAAACCGTCGTCTAAGTGAAGACAATCAAGAGCTGCGTGATTTGTGCTGCTTCTTAGATGACGATCGACAAAAAGGCAGAAAATTAGCACGCGAGTGGCAACGATTCGGCAGATATACTGCTTCCGTAATGCGACAGGAAGTTTCAGCTTACCAGAATAAGCTTAGAGAATTAGATGATAAACAGCAAGAACTAATTCGTGACAATTTAGAACTAAAAGAGCTTTGTTTATATTTAGACGAAGAAAGGGAAAGAAGTACTTGTGTAAATTGTGGTCGTGCTGCAGGCAGGGAGAGAGATGATGGGGATGGCAGTAGTAGTGGTACTAACGCGGAAGAAGGGCCGCGACCCACAAACCCTACTGTGCCTGTTACACATCCTCAACTCGCGGAGAGAACGGTACAATACGTTCGAGATTTAGAGCAAAAAGTGCGACGTTTAGAGGCTGAAAAAGGAATAGGTAGTGGACTCAGCGAAAGGCCAGAGGCTGTTGTGCGTGCTCTGCAGGTGTTGGAAGTCAGAGAGCGAGTAGAACGGGAAAGAAGAAGACCAGCGCCAGATCTAGACTCTGGAGAACAAGCACTAGTACGCGAGATGTGTAATGTTGTGTGGGGTAAGTTAGAAGATGCTCCCCCACAAGCACCCCCGCGTTAAATTAAGTGTAATTGAAAACATTCGGAATAATTTTTTAACGTTCTCCTTTTGATAAATTGTTGTACGTAAGAAGAAAGTGCATAAAATTAGATTTAAGGTGAGAAACTTTGGGAATGGAATCCGACCCTATTGAGGCCAAAGTGAGCGCCGACTCTCGTGACCCAAAGAGTAAACTTGTGGTGACCTTGTTTATAAATCGATTGAAACTGAACTTTTAAGCGCCTTAATAATATAACCGTATTGTTATAATCTTGCCCTTTGAAAGACAGATTACAGGAAAATTTGTCAGGAATTGGAACTGAAAAGTACAAA
This sequence comes from Parnassius apollo, assembly GCA_907164705.1. Taxonomy (NCBI): domain Eukaryota; kingdom Metazoa; phylum Arthropoda; class Insecta; order Lepidoptera; family Papilionidae; genus Parnassius; species Parnassius apollo. Next base: position 7,705,742 of record CAJQZP010000610.1, read on the forward strand.
AGTAGGTTAAGTTGCTGTAGGTTTAATTTATTGTAAAGTAACGCTTTGTCTTTAATTATCTTTGTAATTGTTGTAAAAATATGTTTAATATTAAAGTTAAACTTTTAAAAATTATCAAGGTTTTATAATGAGTTAATGAGGCTATAACTGTTTGTTTACGTATCTAGTATACAATATGTACAAGCTGGAGCAAATTTTGATTAAATTTTATATAAGTCAGTATCAAGTTATGCAATTTGATCAGACACCACGTACCAAAAACAAAAAATGAAGCGTGAATATTGTTTTTAATAATATTAGGTACCTATCTGTGCGACCAAATTTTGCTTGCCGTTAGAAAAATGTCTCAGGGATGACACTAATCCAGATAAACTAAGAAAGTTAAACATTATCTTAATATTAAAAATCATTCCAATCCTTAGAACCGTTTCCAAGAAACCAATTATATATTTATATTATATACAAGAATTGCTTGATTAAAGTATTCAGATTTAACATTAAAGAAGCGCAACAAAGCCGAATAATAATTATTTAACGCTTTAAACATACGTCTATCGAATGAAGTCGGATTACACACGGTGTTGTTTAACACGTTAAATGTAACAAAGATAAGCCGCGTTAATGTATCTGTTTGAACACAAGTTTATTTTTTGTCTGTTTATAAAGTGCATCTACTGCATAGCCTGTCACACGAACGCTTTTCTAGTCAATCACATAACTGTTTTAATTCAATTTTACATTTTGTGCCACCTACCAATCCTGAAATTACTGGGTTTGCTCAGCCCTAAAATGTTATATTAATTTATTAATCTTAAATTTATTGGAAATAAATTATTTTTGTTCATAATTTCTTATTCCTTTTACTACCTTTTTTATTACTAGTACCTAAATAGTTTTAGTTTGTTTATTATTTCGATCTAAAGATCAATAAATAAATTTCGTGAAATCCTTATTTTTGTGACCTGTGTTGTGTGTAATTGTAATCATCATTCTTTGTTACAACCATCATTATATCTTATAATGAACGATATCCCTTATCTTCCCGAGAGCCGATAAACAGTCCATAGCTGAACATGTTTCATATCGCACTCGTTTACACTTATCCTCTGAGCTCACACGACTGAAAATAGTTAAATGGATTTATCACCTTGTTCTCCGGGCGGATTGGCGAATGCAGTTCCACATTTCTCACATCTTTGGTTTGGCGATACTTCCCGTCGCCGGCCAGCCGCCGCAGAGTCTACAATACCTGATGATGCCTCGTATAGAGGCGAAACATGTGTCGTGTTATCGTCAATTGTGTGGCTTCCATAGAGTAGTGGTGTTGGGAGTAATGGTGTTGGTATTAGTGGTGACGGGATTAGTGCACGCAATTAAGGGAGGGCGGAAGGTGCTCTTCAAACTAGGCAAGACACATTACTTTATTTTATTTAGCGGATGGCTGCAAAGTAACTATTAACAACTTTAATATTATGGATTTCCGCAAAGTAACGCTTGATTCTATTAATCATTTTTAGTAAATTTATTTAAGATCTTATTTTTTTTATTTTTACTAAAATACTAGTAGGAGATAGTAGTGTAGTCAACTATTAAAGATAATTATTTAAGTTGGAAATAAAAAAATATAAATTGTAATTCGAGTAATTTCGACCATGGTGGCCTATTCCGACTACTGTTGGACATATTTTTGCGTTTCAACATAGTACTCGTACTAACCAATAACGAATGGAATAGAGCATATTGCATGACGCGAAGACCGATAATTTGTGTTTTTGTACAAATATTACTTAGTTATGTCTGAAGTAATCTACCCTCTCGTCTTCCTTTGAATTAGATGTGACCACTAAGCCGGTAATTTTACACAGGATATGCGAGTATTAATATCATTTGGCTTCACATTCCCTTGTCAAGGGTGACTTACCGTTATCGATTTTAATGGATGTACGATAGACTAAAGTGATAAAGTCTACTGAACATTTCTACGACAATTTTAAGTATAAGACGAAATAAATTAGTATTTTTAATAACAGCCTATCCAAAGCTACTGTTTAACATAAGCCTCCCCCATACATTGCCTCATAGGGGGCATATTTGCGAGCACACAGGCCACTTGATGGTAAGTGGATGCTATGACATATAACAACCACATCTATCGTTAATAAAAAATCAAAATGCAGATGCGTTGTTACTCCTAACCAGCATTAAGCTGCTATTTTACGCTGGTATTCTGTGTGAACGTGGTCCTTCCGCAGTCGAGCCGACTCATTCATGCTACAACAATAAAATAGCTGCAGCACGGCTGTACCACTTACAAAATAAGACTCTACCACGTACAAAGTATCTGTTTGTATTCCTATTATACTTTTTGCCATAGCAGCCGTGGCAACGATCAAAATAGATCTTACAGGTGGCAGAGATACTGGTCTTTCTAGACCCGCGTGACTGCTTGCACAATTTAAAAAAATGTCTGCCTTTTTAAACATATTTTAACAGGGGTGACAAAAAACCACACAGTCAACCCGATGGTAACTGGATGCTGTGACCCATAAGCATCTACATCTTTTCTCGATTAAATGTTGATGCGTTATCTCCCCTGAGGACAAAGATAGAATGCCTTATTCCCAGTAAAAGGGGGTATCCGGTTCTTTACATTAACCATATGAAAAGTAGCAATATCAAGCTCCTATCTTACGCTAGTATTCTGTGAGAGCGTGGCCTTGAACTGACCCATTGCTTTCATCTCAAACTTTGATATGACGAATATAACCATAATAAAAGGATTCTGAAACGGATTGTCTCTTGTGATGAAATTGTAACTTGTAAGTACTATAATCGAAAATGTTCGTCTCAAAGCTGGACCTCAGAGCAAGCAGTCAAATCATGTCTCACACGGAATTGTGTCAAAACGAGTTAGCTCATTGTTTCTGTGTAAAAAAAAAAACATAAGACTAAAAAAAAAAAAAAAGAAGAAACCGTTAATTTTTAATTTTTTAATTTCCCCAAAAAAAAAGAAAAAAAAAGAAAAATAATTTGTATTAACAACAAAAAAGCTCATTGGACCTCGACAAGCATTATTATTCTTTTTTCATGATTAATTAACACCCCCTCCTCCCCCCTTCTTGCTCTAGCTATCTGCCTGCGTATGTTTCCGCACTTATTATTGAAAGCACTCGTATAAAGTACCGCTTTAATTGTTCTTGTCAAAACATTTAATATGTTTATAATTATAAAAATAATAATCGCTACTTTAAATGAGCGCATTTCAATACATAGAAGCTTTTAAAGGTACAGGTCATTTATCAGCCACGACACGAATTTCTTATTGATTCCTTGACAAGTGTTCGCTAGAGTGATATTAGGGTGTGTTACCCTTACAACTTTATAAAAGGTACGTCCATTTATAAAGTTGTAAGGGTAACACATGTTTTATTCTCTAGCTTCTAGCTGATTCCGGTCACAATGGCATCGTAAATATCTTAAAGAAATGTTTGTTAATATTTAGAGATATATTTATAGCGAAACATGCCGACACAATACCTGTTCGTCTCTTTTCTTGGGTTATTCATGTATAAATATGACTTCAATTCAGGACCCTAAAATACATATACAAATAGAATCCCGCTTTATATAGTTGAACTTTTAAAAAATTTTAATCGGGATGATTCAATCAAAGATAATGTGGCCGCCACTACCGGGCTCGTTACATTTAAAAGTCACTAGAAATAATCTAATGAAGTAGGAGGGCCTCTTGATTATTAGTTAATTTAATAATTGAAAATATAGGAGGTACTGGGTCATAAGGAGCGTACTTTATGACCCACCCGGTCCCCAAAACAGTGGTAATATGAGTTGAGGTGTAATGTGCATATTTGATTCTCTCTGCGACAGCTGCAAGCATAACGTATCAAACCTAGCGAGTAGTTGATAGTGCACGTTGCACGTTCGAATGCTTGTCTCCGAGTGAGCCGTTCATATACCTACGTGTTATTAAATTAAATTATGTAGGTTTATGTTGAGGTATATAAGTGGATTAAATTAGGCTTGTATAAAATTATTGCTGGTATTTCAAAAGTATTTCTATCTTCAAATGAGTCTCTCGGGGTAGGTACCATGCCCTTATCTCATTCTATATGTTTTTTTTAGTATATGGTGACAAAGCGTTAGTAGCTTTGTTGCGCGGTGATTAATATACAATTTAACTGCCGACATAAGTCGTGAGCACACTTTTTATTGGTCGATACGACGTTGACCACGCTGACGTTCAACGTGATTGGTTCATTAGTCGATTCTCGTAGTCTATTGGTTTCGAACGTATCATTCGGCTTCCGTACACTTCAGAGCAATAATTTTAGTGATAACTTTTTTAATAAGTTTATTTTCGTTATTTGTTTTTGTCAGCTCGTTGTTAATTGTTGTTTGTGTACTCCTTGTTATTTATTGTTTTTGTTATTTCTTGTTTTTAATTATTTTTGTTGTTATAATTTGAGTGTTCAGATTTTGGTCTAAATATGCAGAGAAGGAAGAATTCGGTGTTAAATAGACAATCCCGACAAATTTTCTATTCAGTGTTTAGTTACATGAAAAAATTAGGTACTGCGAAAAACATCATAGACGTATATAAACAGACTGCTTAGGCAACTAAAGACGAGTTCCGTTTGCGCGCCGCCCCCGAGCGGTCGTGCACACAGTTCTTTCGCGCCTCCGACCTTTCGGTAGCGCAACCGCTTGCCCGCGCGCCCCGCTCTCCCCGGCTAACACCGGCCGAGCAGACGCCGTTGGTGAGTCACTTTGTTTTCGCATCGTTCCTGCCCCCTTGCTCCGGCGGGGAGGCTTGAACGCGCTTTGCTTGTTTTGTTTTATTTGTTAATTTTTCTGTTATTGTTATTATTTTTGTTATACTGTTATTTGTTGTGTATACTATCCTTAGAAGATCGTCTCTTGCTCTTCTCAGAGCAAGCCCTTGTTCTTTTCAGAACATAGGGACCCCAGCTTCTGGGATAGAACGTCAGTCCTCCCCATCTGCCCCTAAGGCCCTGTTCTTCTCAGAACAGGGACCTCCAGAGTTCTTAGAATAAAAACGTCATCCCCCCCTGTCCAGATCAACATGTCGTCCATGGATACTAGCCAAATTTTGGCTCTTTTTCAACAATTTTTAAGAACCCAAGGCGTAGCCCTTGATAGCTTCTCAATTGAGCTTACCCCCTGTGCCCCTAAGGCATGTGTACCCCCGCCCGCCGTCGCTGCTTTCCTCGCGACCCAAGCGGCTGCCCCGCAGTCCGACTCACCCGCGTCCCCTGACTCCGATATGGAGCACTCGGACGCCACGTCCGTTACCTCATCCTCCCGGAAGAGGACCGCCCTCAGCTCCACCGGCTCCTCGGATTCTTCCGACTCCGAAGGAACCATAACCGACTCCCAAGCCGAATTCACGCTAGTGAAATCCAAGCGCGGCCCGAAACGCGCTGCCACTTCTCGCACTCCCCCCGCCTCAGCGGCCGCCGCCGCCCGCACTCCCTCCGCCGCTGCCTCTACCTCCGCAGCTCCCATCGTTGCCCCTACTTCCGCAGCCCCAAACGCTGCCGCCTCACAGTCGAAAGACAATGCCGCCAAGCCAGCAACCCGCTGCGCACCCGAATTGGCCAAAAAACAAGTCCCGCCCCCTGTCTTTCTCAGAGACAAGGCGAAATTTACTCAGCTGTCCAAAACCCTCTACGTTAAGGGTATCAAATATGACCAAGCCACTAATGTCGGCGAGGCCATCAAAATTATACCGGCGTCTATAGAAGACTTCCGAAACATAACCCGCCTATTCACGGCCGAGCGTGTGTCCTACCACACATACGCCCTTGCCGAAGAAAGGAAAGTGAAGGCTGTCCTCCGCGGAGTTCCCTATGAACTCGCAAACGAAGACATTCTGGAAGACCTCAAATCCCAAGGCTTCCCCATTGAAGGTGTGCATAAAATGCACAGCAGCAGGGGCGAAAGGTTTAACCTCGCCCTCCTCGTTCTCACCAATGTGCCGGAGGCGAAGGCCATTTTCCGCGAGGTACGCACTGTGTGCGGCCTGTCGCGTGTTAAGGTCGAAGCCCCTCACCGGCGCGGTTACCCAGCGCAGTGCCACCGCTGCCAAAATATTGCTGCTGCTTTAAACATACGTCTATCGAATGAAGTCGGATTACACACGGTGTTGTTTAACACGTTAAATGTAACAAAGATAAGCCGCGTTAATGTATCTGTTTGAACACAAGTTTATTTTTTGTCTGTTTATAAAGTGCATCTACTGCATAGCCTGTCAGCCTGTCACACGAACGCTTTTCTAGTCAATCACATAACTGTTTTAATTCAATTTTACATTTTGTGCCACCTACCAATCCTGAAATTACTGGGTTTGCTCAGCCCTAAAAATGTTATATTAATTTATTAATCTTAAATTTATTGGAAATAAATTATTTTTGTTCATAATTTCTTATTCCTTTTACTACCTTTTTTATTACTAGTACCTAAATAGTTTTAGTTTGTTTATTATTTCGATCTAAAGATCAATAAATAAATTTCGTGAAATCCTTATTTTTGTGACCGATATAGTTGTAATTGTAATCATCATTCTTTGTTACAACCATCATTATATCTTATAATGAACGATATCCCTTATCTTCCCGAGAGCCGATATACAGTCCATAGCTGAACATGTTTCATATCACACTCGTTTACACTTGTCCTCTGAGCTCGCACGACTGAAAATAGTTAAATGGATTTATCACCTTGTTCTCCGGGCGGATTGGCGAATGCAGTTCCACATTTCTCACATCTTTGGTTTGGCGATACTTCCCGTCGGCGGCCAGCCGCCGCAGAGTCTACAATACCTGATGATACCTCGTATAGAGGCGAAACATGTGTCGTGTTATCGTCAATGGTGTGGCTTCCATAGAGTAGTGGTGTTGGGAGTAATGGTGTTGGGAGTAGTGGTGACGGGATTAGTGCACGCAATTAAGGGAGGGCGGAAGGTGTTCTTCAAACTAGGCAAGACACATTACATTATTTTATTGAGCGGATGGCTGCAAAGTAACTATTAACAACTTTAATATAATGGATTTCCGCAAAGTAACGCTTGATTCTATTAATCATTTTTAGTAAATTTTATTTAAGATCTTATTTTTTTTATTTTTACTAAAATACTAGTAGGAGATAGTAGTGTAGTCAACTATTAAAGATAATTATTTAAGTTAGAAATAAAAAAATATAAATTGTAATTCGAGTAATTTCGACCATGGTAGCCTATTCCGACTACTGTTGGACATATTTTTGCGTTTCAACATAGTACTCGTACTAACCAATAACGAATGGAATAGAGCATATTGCATGACGCGAAGACCGATAATTTGTGTTTTTGTACAAATATTACTTAGTTATGTCTGAAGTAATCTACCCTCTCGTCTTCCTTTGAATTAGATGTGACCACTAAGCTGGTAATTTTACACAGGATATGCGAGTATTAATATCATTTGGCTTCACATTCCCTTGTCAAGGGTGACTTACCGTTATCGATTTTAATGGATGTACGATAGACTAAAGTGATAAAGTCTACTGAACATTTCTACGAAAATTTTAAGTATAAGACGAAATAAATTAGTATTTTTAATAACAGCCTATCCAAAGCTACTGTTTAACATAAGCCTCCCCCATACATTGCCTCATAGGGGGGCATATTTGCGAGCACACAGTCCACTTGATGGTAAGTGGATACTATGACATATAATATCCACATCTATCGTTAATAAAAAATCAAAATGCAGATGCGTTGTTACTCCTAACCAGCATTAAGCTGCTATTTTACGCTGGTATTCTGTGTGAACGTGGTCCTTCCGCAGTCGAGCCGACTCATTCATGCTACAACAATAAAATAGCTGCAGCACGGCTGTACCACTTACAAAATAAGACTCTACCACGTACAAAGTATCTGTTTGTATTCCTATTATACTTTTTGCCATGGCAGTCGTGGCAACGATCAAAATAGATCTTACAGGTGGCAGAGATACTGGTCTTTCTAGATCCGCGTGACTGCTTGCACAATTTAAAAAAATGTCTGCCTTTTTAAACATATTTTAACAGGGGTGACAAAAAACCACACAGTCAACCCGATGGTAACTGGATGCTGTGACCCATAAGCATCTACATCTTTTCTCGATTAAATGTTGATGCGTTATCTCCCCTGAGGACAAAGATAGAATGCCTTATTCCCAGTAAAAGGGGGTATCCGGTTCTTTACATTAACCATATGAAAAGTAGCAATATCAAGCTCCTATCTTACGCTAGTATTCTGTGAGAGCGTGGCCTTGAACTGACCCATTGCTTTCATCTCAAACTTTGATATGACGAATATAACCATAATAAAAGGATTCTGAAACGGATTGTCTCTTGTGATGAAATTGTAACTTGTAAGTACTATAATCGAAAATGTTCGTCTCAAAGCTGGACCTCAGAGCAAGCAGTCAAATCATGTCTCACACGGAATTGTTTCAAAACGAGTTAGCTCATTGTTTCTGTGTAGCTCATTGGACCTCGACAAGCATTATTATTCTTTTTTCATGATTAATTAACACCCCCTCCTCCCCCCTTCTTGCTCTAGCTATCTGCCTGCGTATGTTTCCGCACTTATTATTGAAAGCACTCGTATAAAGTACCGCTTTAATTGTTCTTGTCAAAACATTTAATATGTTTATAATTATAAAAATAATAACCGCTACTTTAAATGAGCGCATTTCAATACATAGAAGCTTTTAAAGGTACAGGTCATTTATCAGCCACGACACGAATTTCTTGATTCCTTGACAAGTGTTCGCTAGAGTGATATTTGGGTTGTTACCCTTACAACTTTATAAAAGGTACGTCCATTTATAAAGTTGTAAGGGTAACACATGTTTTATTCTCTAGCTTCTAGCTGATTCCGGTCACAATGGCATCGTAAATATCTTAAAGAAATGTTTGTTAATATTTAGAGATATATTTATAGCGAAACATGCCGACACAATACCTGTTCGTCTCTTTTCTTGGGTTATTCATGTATAAATATGACTTCAATTCAGGACCCTAAAATACATATACAAATAGGATCCTGTTTTATATAGTTGAACTTTTTCGGATTCTCTTTACATTTAAAAGTCACTAGAAATAATCTAATGAAGTAGAAGGGCCTCTTGATTATTAGTTAATTTAATAATTGAAAATATAGGTGGTACTGGGTCATAAGGAGCGTATTATGAGTGGTAATATGAGTTGAGGTGTAATGTGCATATTTGATTCTCTCTGCGACAGCTGCAAGCATAACGTATCAAACCTAGCGAGTAGTTGATAGTGCACGTTCGAATGCTTGTCTCCGAGTGAGCCGTTCATATACCTACGTTTTATTAAATTAAATTATGTAGGTTTATGTTGAGGTATATAAGTGGATTAAATTAGGCTTGTATAAAATTATTGCTGGTATTTCAGAAGTATTTCTATCTTCAAATGAGTCTCTCGGGGTAGGTACCATGCCCTTATCTCATTCTATATGTTTTTTAGTATATGGTGACAAAGCGTTAGTAGCTTTGTTGCGCTGTGATTAATATACAATTTATAACTGCCGACATAAGTCGTGAGCACACTTTTTATTGGTCGATACGACGTTGACCACGCTGACGTTCAACGTGATTGGTTCATTAGTCGATTCTCGTAGTCTATTGGTTTCGAACGTATCATTCGGCTTCCGTACACTTCAGAGCGATAATTTTAGTGATAACTTTTTTTAATAAGTTTATTTTCGTTATTTGTTTTTGTCAGCTCGTTGTTAATTGTTGTTTGTGTACTCCTTGTTATTTATTGTTTTTGTTATTTCTTGTTTTTAATTATTTTTGTTGTTATAATTTGAGTGTTCAGATTTTGGTCTAAATATGCAGAGAAGGAAGAATTCGGTGTTAAATAGACAATCCCGACAAATTTTCTATTCAGTGTTTAGTTACATGAAAAAATTAGGTACTGCGAAAAACATCATAGACGTATATAAACAGACTGCTTAGGCAACTAAAGACGAGTTCCGTTTGCGCGCCGCCCCCGAGCGGTCGTGCACACAGTTCTTTCGCGCCTCCGACCTTTCGGTAGCGCAACCGCTTGCCCGCGCGCCCCCGCTCTCCCCGGCTAACACCGGCCGAGCAGACGCCGTTGGTGAGTCACTTTGTTTTCGCATCGTTCCTGCCCCCTTGCTCCGGCGGGGAGGCTTGAACGCGCTTTGCTTGTTTTGTTTTATTTGTTAATTTTTCTGTTATTGTTATTATTTTTGTTATACTGTTATTTGTTGTGTATACTATCCTTAGAAGATCGTCTCTTGCTCTTCTCAGAGCAAGCCCTTGTTCTTTTTCAGAACATAGGGACCCCAGCTTCTGGGATAGAACGTCAGTCCTCCCCATCTGCCCCTAAGGCCCTGTTCTTCTCAGAACAGGGACCTCCAGAGTTCTTAGAATAAAAACGTCATCCCCCCCTGTCCAGATCAACATGTCGTCCATGGATACTAGCCAAATTTTGGCTCTTTTTCAACAATTTTTAAGAACCCAAGGCGTAGCCCTTGATAGCTTCTCAATTGAGCTTACCCCCTGTGCCCCTAAGGCATGTGTACCCCCGCCCGCCGTCGCTGCTTTCCTCGCGACCCAAGCGGCTGCCCCGCAGTCCGACTCACCCGCGTCCCCTGACTCCGATATGGAGCACTCGGACGCCACGTCCGTTACCTCATCCTCCCGGAAGAGGACCGCCCTCAGCTCCACCGGCTCCTCGGATTCTTCCGACTCCGAAGGAACCATAACCGACTCCCAAGCCGAATTCACGCTAGTGAAATCCAAGCGCGGCCCGAAACGCGCTGCCACTTCTCGCCCGCCCCCGCCTCAGCGGCCGCCGCCGCCCGCACTCCCTCCGCCGCTGCCTCTACCTCCGCAGCTCCCATCGTTGCCCCTACTTCCGCAGCCCCAAACGCTGCCGCCTCACAGTCGAAAGACAATGCCGCCAAGCCAGCAACCCGCTGCGCACCCGAATTGGCCAAAAAACAAGTCCCGCCCCCTGTCTTTCTCAGAGACAAGGCGAAATTTACTCAGCTGTCCAAAACCCTCTACGTTAAGGGTATCAAATATGACCAAGCCACTAATGTCGGCGAGGCCATCAAAATTATACCGGCGTCTATAGAAGACTTCCGAAACATAACCCGCCTATTCACGGCCGAGCGTGTGTCCTACCACACATACGCCCTTGCCGAAGAAAGGAAAGTGAAGGCTGTCCTCCGCGGAGTTCCCTATGAACTCGCAAACGAAGACATTCTGGAAGACCTCAAATCCCAAGGCTTCCCCATTGAAGGTGTGCATAAAATGCACAGCAGCAGGGGCGAAAGGTTTAACCTCGCCCTCCTCGTTCTCACCAATGTGCCGGAGGCGAAGGCCATTTTCCGCGAGGTACGCACTGTGTGCGGCCTGTCGCGTGTTAAGGTCGAAGCCCCTCACCGGCGCGGTTACCCAGCGCAGTGCCACCGCTGCCAACTTTATGGTCACGCGGCAGCCAACTGCTCAGCTCCACCCAGGTGCATTAAGTACCTAGAACCCCATCACTCGAAAGAGTGCCCACGGCCCAAAAACGCCGAATCCCCACCCTCATGTGTCCTCTGCGGACAAACAGGCCATCCGGCCAATTTTAGAGGTTGCCCTCGCGCCCCTCGCCCACCTCCGAGCCGCAAAGCTCCACCACAGGTCAATGACCGAACCTTCCCGGCTCTTGTAAGCCGCAAGCCCAGCCAGGGCCAGCCCCTACCTCAGCCCCCCTCAGGGCTCATCTCAGCCCACACAGGGCATCTATCGGGCCCCACAGGGCCCCTATCGGCCACCTCAGGGCCCTCCTCGGCCCCTTATGAGCCTCCCGCTCTCTCAGCCAGCGCCGCTCCCAATAAACCCCTGGTTCCAAAAGGAATCAAATATCCCGCGGCCCTCCGCCGACCCCAAAAAACAGACAGACTCTGTTGTAGAGTCCCTAAACCTAGTGTATAACACACTCAATAGAATCAATTTGGACGAAATCCTCATCCTTGCGGATAAACTGAGCACAGCTCAGTCCCCTCAGGCCCGCCTCCTTGCTCTTACCGAGCACATCAACCTTCTAAGGTCCTTGTAATTTAACTATGCCGGAGCCCTCTGCTCCCGCAATATCTCACGGTCGTATCAAACCAAAGGGTTTATCGCTTGTTTCATTCAATATCCGCGGTCTGCGAAATAACCTCCCAGAGCTTAGGCTTTTTCTACGAGATCGCGAAGCCGATCTCTTACTCCTACAGGAGACCCATCTCAGCCCCAAGGTCTCTAAAGGCCTTACTATTAAAAATTATTCACTCATACGTAACGATAGACCCGACCGCAAAGGCGGCGGTACTGCCATCTATCACAAAAAGTCCCTTCATTGCTCCCACATATCTACTCCGTCGCTTACCAGTATGGAAGCCACTATCACTAGACTAGCCATGACTGGACACCAGTCAATCGTTATAGCCTCCTGCTATATCCCTAGCGGAACCCTCCCCGTCAAGAGTGACTTCGAAGCCATCCTTGCATTAGGCGACTCAGTCATTATGTTTGGAGACTTTAACTCCAAGCATACTGAATGGGCCTGCCGCACTACTACCAGTAGTGGCAGGGTGCTGCTCAATATCACTCAGTCTCTCGACCTGACTGTCTATAGCCCCCCTCACTGCCACACACTATCCCGACATTGTTACCTACGCTCCTGACGTGCTAGATTTTGCTCTAGTTAAAGGAGTTTCCCTTAACCTTAGAGCAATCGAGCCTCTCGACGATCTAGGATCCGACCACCGTCCTGTATCCCTCCTTCTTGGCCATCAGCCATCTCCAACTCCCACTTCCAAAACCTACACCAACTGGAAGGGCTTCAAAAAGTCTCTAGCCTCGGCTATAGACTCTCCGGACCCTCCCATAACCCTTTCCTCTGACGCCCTCGACAGTGCGGGGAAAATAGACACAGCGGTCGAAAATCTCACCTCACTTATAACATCCTCTCTTAAAGAGAATGAAAAAGTTGTCCCGGTTGCTAAAACTAGTCTTCCCCTAGACATTAGCAACCTGTTAAAAGCCAAAAAAGCTGCCCTCCGTAGAGCTGCACGCTATCCCACTCCCGAATATAGACTCGCGGCCCACCGCCTTCAACGCAAACTGCGTTACCGCCTCCAAGACTACAGAGACCACGAAAAGGGCAATCTCATGGAGAAAATCTCTCCCTCTCACACAGCGTACTACCGGATGGCGAGAGCCCTCCGGATAGACGCTATAACCCATACTCCCCCTCTGTCTCGTCCCGACGGCTCCATTGCCTTCGAAGACGAAGAAAAGGCTGAGTGCTTCGCGGACAGCGTTGCCGCTCAATGCTCTCCTAGCTCACAACCCACTGACCCCTTACACATTCAACAAGTGGAGGACGAGGTCCGACGCAGGAACTCGCCCCCTACCGCCTCTGACCCTATCACTGTGTCCAAAGATGAGATTTCATCTACCATCAAAGGACTTAAGCCCAAAAAAGCACCGGGTGCGGATGGCATCTCCAACCAAGCCCTCAAACACTTCCCGGAGCAGGTAATCGCCTTACTGGCCATTATCTTTAACGCCTGCTTCGAATTCAGTTATTTTCCCACCTCTTGGAAAGAGGCAACTGTCATTGGCATTCCCAAGCCAGGCAAACCTCTTCACCTCCCCCTCCAATCACCGTCCCATCAGCCTCCTCAAGGCCATGGGCAAACTTTTCGAACGAGTCATTCTCGTGCGCTTGAGACGCCATTTGTTTCCCACAGACGGCGACCCTCTTGTCATCCCACAACAATTCGGGTTTCGAGCCAAACACTCGTGCCCCCAACAAGTTCACCGCATAGTGGAATACATCCTCAGCGGTTTTTACCCTCGCCGTCAAAAAACCATCGCGGTCTTCTTTGACATTGCCAAGGCATTCGACAGGGTCTGGCACGAGGGCCTTATCTACAAACTGTACGACTTAGGCCTCCCAGATCGTCTCGTTCGCCTTGTAGCCTCCTATCTAAAGGATCGTACCTTTCGTTTTAGACACGAAGGCACGCTATCCTCTACCCGTCAAATAAAAGCCGGTGTCCCTCAAGGCTCTGTGCTTGCTCCCCTCCTATACATACTATTCACCAACGACATCCCTATCCCGTCGAATGGTGTCAAACTAGCCCTCTTTGCAGATGACACAGCCCTTTACTCCAAAGGCAACTCATTACCACAGATTCGGAACAAGATCCAAAAGTCAGTAAGCGACCTAGGAGCTTGGTTCCAAAAATGGCGTATCGACGTAAACCCGGAGAAAAGCTCCGCCGTTTGCTTCGAATATAAACGACGCCGTCTCACCACCACTCCGCCAATCAGGATGTTAGGAACCCCTGTCCCATGGCAAACTAAAGCCAAATACCTAGGCGTCACCCTTGATGCAAGGCTCACTTTCGAGCCCCATATCAAGAAGGTTACTCGCACCGCACGTTTTTACATGGGTAGGCTCAACAGCATGTTGGGCAGACACAGTAAAATGTCCCTCCGCAACAAGCGAACCCTATATAAGGTCTGCATACGACCTGTCATGACCTACGCGGCCCCCATTTTTGCACATGCTAAACCCAAAGCCATCAATGAACTTCAAATAGTTCAAAATCTATTTTGTCGTAGGGCCACTAACTCGCCCTATTATGTCCGTAATGCCGACCTCCATCGAGACTTAGAGCTCCCAACAATCCAGCAGTTCCTCAAATCGCTCTCTGAGAGATTTTTCAAAGCCTCAGAGTCCCACCCAAATCATCTCATCCGTGAGACAGCTGCCTATGCAGCCCCTATCCACACTCGCTATAGTGTGCGCAGACCGAGAAACTCTCTCTCGGACCCCCCCCAACAAGCTTTCGGCTGACCTGAACTGCCTCCTGGCGGCTCGGGCCGAGCCTACATAACACATCCATTAATCTGCCTAGTTAGGCACTCTTCTAAGCGGCTTTTCGCCGCTTGCGCCCTCCTTTCTGCCAAGGAGGGTCGCGTTCGTATACGGCTTAGAGATCTCCAGTCAGATCGTTAAGCCATTTCCTAAAAGGTGGTGTTTAGTGGGTAAAAGTCGCCACATAACCACGCAGCCGGCTGCGTGGTATGCTATGAGCATTCACCACCTCCCTCCCCCCGCTTTCCGGAGGGTTGCCCATATTTGCTTCGGGCGCAAAAAAAAAAAAAAAAAAAAAAGCAACTAAAGACACATTCCGCCTGTGGCATCGCTTCCGAGCGGTTGCATCCAGGTAGTCCGCGCTTTCGTTCCTGTACGGTAGTGCTCCCCGCTCTCGCGCCCCCGCTGTCCCGCTCGCGCTGTACAGCGCCGACGCAGTGCTCAGTCCGCCGGCGGCACCGCTCTCGGACGGTCGCCTCCTGGTGGTCCGCGCTCCCGTACAGTACGGTAGTGCTGTCGCGCTCTCACGCGCCTCCGCTGTCCTGCTCACGCGGAACAGCGTCGAGGCTGCCGGTGAGTCACTTTTTTGCTACAGCTCTTGCCCCCCTGTCTTCGGGCAGGGAGGTCTGACTGACTTCCGCTTTTCATTTCATTCTTCATTTTCACTTGTCATTTCATTTCATTTTCATTATCATTTTTTTTTTTTTTTTTTTTTTTTTTTTTTCTGTCTCCTTTATTTTCTTGTGTTCTTGTTATTCTTGTATTACGTGTATAGTGTGTCGTAGTACGTCTCGCGATCTAGTCCCTGTTCTACCGAGAGCAGGGACCCGTCCTCATCTTTGCTTTCTCACCTTTAGCTTCTTATCCTAAAATGGCCAACTCCAGTTTTACTGAGTCCCTAGCCGCCCTCATTACCCAATATGGGTTAAGTGGCAATGAGACGGTCCTCGCCGCCATCGCCACCATCGCCGCCCAGGCTCCCACCCCTGCCCCTCAGGCACACCTCCCGCCGCCGGTAATCGCATCTTACCTCGAAACGAGGAACTCTTTTGCCCAACTCGAATCTGCCCCCTTAGAAATGGAGTACGCATGCTCCGAATCCTCGGCGTCTACCTCCCGGAAGAGGCCCGCCACTACCCTAGGCTCCGGTTCATCGGAGTCCTCTGACTCTGACGGAACCGGTGAGTCAAACTTCACCACCGTCACCTCCAAGCGCAACGGAAAGCGCGCCGCGTTGAAACGCACTCCCCCTACTTCAGCGGCCCCTGCCGCTCCTTCAACCTCCGCAGCCCTTGACGCTGCACCCGTCCCACTGATGTCACTAGACATCCCCACTCCATCTAAACCAGCCTCTCGTTGTGCTCCAGTGCTGGCGAAGAAGCAAGTCCCGCCCCCTGTCTTCCTAAGAGACAAGGCAAAGTTCACCCAACTGTCTAAGACCTGCTACGACGCAGGCATCAAATACGATCATGCAGTCAACCTCGGGGAGGCAATCAAAATAATCCCTACCTCGATCGAGGACTTCCGCGCAATCACCCGGCTATTCACAGCCGAGCGCATCTCATACCACACTTACCCTCCCTGAAGAGCGTAAAGTCAGGGCCGTCATCCGAGGCGTCCCCTTTGAGTTCTCCAATGAGGAAATCCTCGAGGACCTTAAGTCCCAAGGTTTCCCAGTGGAAGCAGTGCACAAAATGCACAACCGTACGGGCAAGAGATACAACCTTGCCCTCGTAATCTTGTCCAACGTGCCGGAGGCTAAAGCCATCTTCCGGCAGGTGCGCACAGTGTGCGGCCTGTCAAGGGTGAAGGTAGAGCCCCCCACATAGGCCCGGTTTCCCGGCGCAGTGCCACCACTGCCAACTTTATGGTCACGCGGCGGCCAACTGCTCCGCCCCACCCAGGTGTGTGAAGTGCCTGGAGCCACACAACACTAAAGAGTGTCCCCGGCCCAAAGACGCCGAATCCCCGCCCGCCTGTGTCCTGTGCAACCAGACAGGACACCCGGCGAACTACAAGGGTTGCCCACGCGCACCTCAACCTCGCCCCAGTAGGAAAGCTCCACCGCCGGTGAATGACCGCACTTTCCCAGCCCTCCATCAACGGCCCCGTCAGGGCCCCTCTCAGCCTATCCAGGGCTTCTCTCGACCCTCTCAGGGTCCCCCTAGGCCCCCTCAGGGTCCCCCTAGGCCCCCCTCAGGGCATAATTCGGCCCCCTCCGGGCTTTTCCAAGCCAATGCAGCCTCCAGTCTTTCCCTGGGGGCCCAAAAAGGCAGACCCACCGAGGACAACCTCGTACGCTCATGAAGCAGAGCCCACAATCGACGACTACAACACGCTATATTCCGCTATTAGGAATATCGACGTTAGGGAAATAACAGTTGTATCACGCAAACTGCGCGCGGCCAAGTCCCCCCAAGAACGTCTCCTCGTTCTTGCGGAGCACAATAACCTTTTGTTAGCGTTGTAAGTTAGGTTAACTTAATTAACTTAACTTCAATGACTGAGAGAATTAACCTACCTAGATCTCACGGTCGTATCAAACCTAAGGGTTTATCGCTTGTATCATTTAATATTCGCGGCTTGCGAAATAACCTCCCAGAGCTCAAGCTCTTTCTTCGGAATCGTGAAGTCGATTTCCTCCTCCTACAGGAAACTAATCTCAAAGCTAAGGACACTAGAGGCCTTTCTATTAAAAACTTCTCTCTTCTTCGTAACGACAGACCCGACCGCCGAGGCGGCGGAACGGCCATCTATTACAAGAAGACACTTCATTGCTCGCCCATTTCTACTCCGCAGCTTACCAACATGGAAGCCACGGTATGCAGGCTAGCTATGACTGGACATCAGTCCATCCTCATAGCCTCCTGTTACATCCCTTCAGGAACCTATCCCCTCAAAAAGGATTTTGAGGCCATTTTATCTTTAGGCAACTCAGTCATTATGTTTGGAGATTTTAACTCCAAGCATACTGAATGGACATGCCGCACTACGTCCCCTAGTGGCAAGATACTGCTCGATATCACGCAGTCTCTTGATATTACCGTCCATAGTCCTCTCGGTGTTACTCACTTCCCCGATAACACCGATCACGCCCCCGATGTGTTAGATTTTGCGTTACTCCAAGGAGTTTCTCTCAACCTCGGAGCAATCGAGACACTAGACGATCTAGGATCAGATCACCGACCGGTCTCCCTCATTCTTGGCCATCAGCCACCTCCCCCAACACACACGAAAACCTTCACTAACTGGAAGGGATTCAAAGAGTCCCTAGCTAAAGCTCTGGACTCACAGGACTCTACCATCTCCCTATCGTCGGACTTAGATAGTCCCGAAAAAATCGACACCGCGGTCGACTCACTCTCCACCCTTATTAAATCCTCCCTTAAGGAGAACGAAAGGGTCGTCCCGGTTGCTAACAATAGTGGGCTTCCCCTACATATTAGCAACCTAATAAAAGCCAAAAAAGCTGCTTTCCGGAGAGCAGCAAAATATCCCACCCCCGAATATAGGCGCGCGGCCAATCGTCTTCAACGAGAACTCCGCTTCCGCCTCTCTGAATTTCAAGACCTCGAAAAGAGTAAGCTCATGGAGAATATCTCTCCATCTCACACAGCGTACTATCAGATGGCTAGAGCCCTCCGCATAGACGCTATCACCCACACTCCCCCTCTCTCCCGTCCCGACGGCACGGTTGCCTTCGAGGACGAGGAAAAGGCTGAGTGCTTTGCAGATAGCATTGCCGCTCAATGCTCTCCCAGTTCTCAACCCGTCGACCCCTCACACATCCAGGCAGTGGAGGATGAGGTCCGCCGCCGGAACTCACCCCCCACGGCCTCTGAACCTATCTCTGTGTCCAATGATGAGATCTCATCCCTCATCAAAGGACTTAAGCCTAAAAAGGCTCCGGGCGCGGATGGCATCTCCAACCAAGCCCTAAAACACTTTCCCGAGCAGGTGTTAACCTTTTTATCTATTATCTTCAACGCCTGCTTCAACCTTAGTTATTTTCCCACTACGTGGAAAGAGGCTACTGTGATTGGAATTCCCAAGCCAGGCAAGCCTCTCAACCTCCCCCTCCAGCCATCGCCCCATTAGCCTCCTCAAGGCAATGGGCAAGCTCTTCGAAAGAGTCATCCAAAGTCGTATGAGGCGCTACCTGTTTCCCACAGACGGCGACCCTCTTATCATTCCCCATCAATTCGGCTTCCGAGCCAAACACTCATGTCCCCAACAAGTTCACCGCATTGTGGAATATATCCTCAGCGGTTTCTATCCTCGTCGTCGTAAGACCATCGCGGTCTTTTTCGATATAGCCAAAGCTTTCGATAGAGTCTGGCACACAGGCCTTATCTACAAGCTCTATAAAATAGGTCTCCCCGATCGTCTAGTTCGTCTCGTGGCCTCCTATTTAAAACATCGTACCTTTCGTTTCAGACACGAAGGCACGCTCTCTTCACAGCGAACTATCAAGGCTGGTGTCCCTCAGGGCTCAGTACTTGCTCCTCTGCTGTACATCATATTCACCAACGACATTCCCATCCCGTCGAAAGGTGTTCAACTCTCCCTCTTTGCAGACGACACTGCCATCTACTGCAAAGGTGTCTCACTACCCTTCATACGGAACAAGATCCAAAAGTCAGTTGATGACCTAGGAGCTTGGTTCAAAAAATGGCGCATCGATGTGAACCCGGAGAAGAGCTCCGCCGTTCACTTCGATTATAAACGACGCCGTCTCAAAAACACTCCACCAATACGTATGCTAGGGACCCCTGTCCCCTGGCATACGTCCGCCAAATATTTAGGTGTCACTCTAGACACAGGGCTCACTTTCAAGCCCCACGTCAAAAGAGTAACCCGTCACGCACGTTTTTATCTGAGTAGGCTCAACAGTATGTTGGGCCGACACAGTAAAATGTCCCTTCGAAACAAGCGTACACTCTATAAGGTATGTATACGACCAGTCATGTCCTACGCGGGCCCCGTCTTTGCCCACGCAAACCCTAACATTTTAAATGAACTCCAAATAGTTCAGAACCTATTCTGTCGTCGAGCTGCGAACGCACCGTGGTACGTCCGCAATGCCGACCTTCATCGGGACTTAGAGCTCCCAACAATTCAACAATTTCTTAAAAAACTCTCTGAGAACTTCTTCAAAGCCTCAGAGTCGCACCCAAACCACTTAATTCGTGAGGCAGCTTCTTATGCAGCCCCACCCCCCCTCTCGCTATCGTGTCCGCAGGCCGAGAAACTCTCTCTCGGACCCGCCTAATAAACTTTCAAACGACCTGAACTGTCTCCTGGCAGCTCAGGCCAACTCTAATTAAATAAAATTATTGTAATATCTGACATTAATTTGCCTTCGTAGGCACTCCCTCAGCGGCACTTAGCCGCCTGCGCCCTCTTTTCCCAAAAGAGGGTCGCTCATGATAAGGCACAATAGAGCTTAATCAGCCGGTTGCCTGTCCCTAAAGGCGGTTTTTAGGGGGTATCACTTAGGGTCCCCGGTAGGACAGTGAGTCCCCCATAACCACGATAGACCGGCTATCGTGGTATGCGTAATGCATTTTCCGCCTCCCTACGTACAGGGTAGCCCTTTAATTGCTTCGGGCGCAAAAAAAAAAAAAAAAAAAAAAGCAACTAAAGTCTCAGTAGCTACTGTACGGCGCAACGCAACACCAGATTTTATGGAAGGCATCTTCCTTCTTCTTAATAAAATAATCAATTCTAACCACCAGGTATACATTAAATACTTTATTTTTAAAGTATGTAGATAATAAAATAACGGACATGAATATCTGCAACATTACTGTATCAAAGTAAAAGTTGATGTGTTCGAGTAGATATTTTCATAAAAGTCGCCGAAAATATTAAATTACGAATTGAAATAATAAAGGTATCCAATAATTTTGCCCGACGGTGTACCTACCTCCCACCACAGTTTATCTGTGCTCACCACTCGTGTCGGCAACTATACTGTCGCTTTTATCATTAAAAAATGAAAGGACGCATGAAGCCTTTATGTGTATCTAATACTTCTGTAGAATTCATCGTTGTAGTAGAACATGAACAATCATTCAAAAAACAGACAAAAGATACATCAATTAAGAAGTATTATTTATTTGATTGTATCAAAATCTTACAATCAAATTTTAGAGGCAAAATTTTTTATCAGCACAGCTAATTTTCAATAAGCTTTCCCTAAATATAGGTATGTAATTAACGAAGTATTATAAACCCGTGCATATAAAGACAGAGTTCTTTTGTACTTAGACTGTTGTAAATGGCTGTCGAAGGAAAAGGGGCGATCTCCAAAGGCAAGTCATTCATCAGAGTCATACCGGGAACGGCCAACGCTCTGTTTAGTAGAGCGGAGCCGTTATATATATGTACATATATACCGGAGTAGATTGGAAACTTCGACAGCGTGACCTATGTTTCGATTTGCTTACGCTTGTGGAATGATGGAATGAGGACAGCGCTATCATATTACTCTTTTGCTGTACAATATAATTATATTAGATAATTATATTGTATAGGAGAAAATCCTAGTGTGGGGGGAATGTTTTAAAAAAACCCTTGTAAAGCTAGGTTGGCTCGGAGGTGCCGAAAATTGCAAACGATGTTTGGGATTGCTTGGGATTGTTCGGGAGCGAATAGGGGTTCTTGCAGGCGATGACGAAAGTTTGAAATTAATGTTACCGAAAGTTGCGGGTTGCGTGTTCACGTCACGAAAAACGGAGATCTCCCACGGGGAATGTAAGGTGTTCTGTCCGGGAAGCTCCTGTGGTGTTATAGTATAGATATGTTCTGGATAAGTTAGAAACTTCGATTATTTAATTTATATTATTATTTATGCTTCGGTTTGTTTCCTCTTGCAAGCCGCGAGCACAGCCGTGCCGCTACATGTACCTTTATAATCACAAACCGTTTTACTCTAATGTTAAGATAAAGATTATATACTCTTTGATGTAAGATACTTCACAAACACAAGCCACTTAAAAATTAAATGCTATTAAAATTAAAAAGGAAGGATATTCCGTTTTGTCATATATTTTAAATGTGTGATAAACTCATAAACACAATTTTAAAAGTTTCTCATAAAGTATTAGGTAATAAGTAGCTTACATACTGTTTATTTTTTAAGTAATGTAATCCAAATATTGATCTAACTGCATTATTTGTTCGTTAACTCAATTGTAACTTATTTATTTGCACGGGTAAAGGTATACACAAAAACTTGAAAATTACCGAAATATGCCACAAGAGAAGGGAGAAGGGCCTGAAGACGTCGATACTATTGGGGTAACAGAGTTTTTCCATTTTTATATTGTTATTTTAAATCTATATTAAAACATAAACGGTGTGTCTGTGTATCCCAGTCGGAAAAATATTATTTTTTAATTGGAGAATTTATTTTATATGTTCAAGCCAAGAAATTTTATAATTACCTATCCCAGCAAAAGGATAAATGAATACAAGCGAGACTATTTATAAAATAACTATTATTTAAGAAGTCGCTCGACGACTGACATCAGGGTTGTGCTAGTCATTGATTTATATATTACTTTGGTGCTAGTGAAATATTTTTGGTGCCTGGAAAAATAACCAGATGCTTTAGGTAATTTTTATGATCTTTCCAATGTCTTGGATTGCGTTCATCACGAGTTTAGAGTGTTTATAAGAAAGCTATAGTCAACCAAATCTAAGAAATACATTTTGACAGCTGTCAGACTTATTGCACCAGGCATGCCAACCAAAAAATTGGAACGTACAATATTCGATTCTTAAAAAAAAATCGATATCTATTATTTAGAATCATTTACAGTTTGGTTTGAATAATACCAAAATAAATTTAAAACAGGTAATTTAAAACCCAAGATTTATCAGTTTCTACGTATTTGTTGTTACTGCTTATTTCTAGAGGCACAGTTATAAAAATTTAAGATTAACCGAAAATTAGAAATTATTATTAGAAAAATTTATTCAATCACTTTCAGTACAACTAATTTAGCTGTCTTTGTTTAGATTAATTATTATTTGATTTTCAATAAATTAATTATTTCTTATATTTACGCGAACACTACACATTGATTAAAACTACTTTTACGGATTTTATCGCGTTTAATAATAATTTTAATTATTTTTATTTTTAATTGCCGACGTTTCGGGTGCTTTCCAGCACCCATGGTCACGGGGGACTGATGTGACTGACGTCCCGATGTCTTTGTTAAGCCCGGAGTAGATACCTTCAGCTTTTTTTAAATTATTGTTTATGGTCCGATCTATGCAAAATGAACTATATCCTGAGGTCTTGCAGTGGTATGCTTGGGTTTAGTTTTAATTTTATCGATTATAGGGTCCCAAGCAGGTGGTAGTACCTAGCCTCCTTTTCTACTAAAATTAGGACGTTTTTTTAATTTTAATAGCCTCACGTATCATCCTTGGTAGGAACTGGTGTTCCCGTTCGTTCAACGCTCCGGGAAGTCTGCAGTTTGTGATCATATCCTAGACGGCCCGAACCATTACATCAGATTTGATAGACCACAAATCCTCGCGAAAGAACACCGGTTCCTACCAAGGATGATACGTGAGGCTGTTGAAATTAAAAAAACATCCCAAAATATATATATATATATATATATATATATATATATATATATATATATATATATATATATATATATATATTGTAGTGAACAAAAAATAAAGATATTAATACTTTAAATACTAGAATTAGGAACCAACCTTGAAAATCATTTATGGGGCAATGTAATATACGCTTTTACATCAAAATGTAATATATTATGCCAATGTATGTTAAGTATCCCATAAAAATCCCGTGAAGACACTGGAATTTTATTTATAAAGATTTATTATAAGTAACTTCCAATGTTATTGACGATTAATGACTATGCAAATTAATTTAGAGCCTGTATGAAACTAATAGCAAATGTACTAAGGATAAATAGCAACGTATTTACATAAAAATAAGGCGTAAATCTTGTATTTTCCGTGAATATTTTTATTTTATACATTATTATTATTACAGTGGATTCAAAATAATAAGAATTATTCTCACACATGTTTTAGAATTTGTCTATTACATTAAAAATGTTATTATATAGTAATTAATCTATATAAGCGGTAGATAGAGGATCCTTAGAAGTTAAGTAATGTTACAGGATATATGAACATACCACTGACGGGCACATCAGGCCCCATCTCATTTTTGAGAGGATGGAGCAGATAGTCTACGTCACGTTTTTAGCAGAAAATATTTGCGGACTACACGTTTCCTCGAAATATACAGGAAGGTTTAATCACGATGTTTTCAACGATGTGTTGAATCAGCACTTGACAATTTTAGTACCTAGTGTTTACAGGGATCGAATTTAGTTTACAAACTGAGACTTACGGGGAACGCTGAACACAAACCACCTCGATTGATCGGTCGTTATTATGACTGATATTTTCTTTGACAGCACAATAATTTCTAGATCGGGTGGAAAGCTTGAAAAGTTTAAGTATCTCACAGCTTTGGCCTTTGGCGCTGCATTCTTCCACAATGATAAGATTGTGATGGTTATTCAGCCATCAGTCTAGGAGATTGAGTTTAACTTTTCTTAAAATACCTTTATAAAACTCATGGAATAAAATGGAACGATGTCTACACGAGCATATATTATAACATGTCTTATTTATATTATGTAATTGTTGTTACCCAGATTTATGTGGGAGGAAGAAATGTTGAAGGCGAAAGACATGGTGAGGGTTGGGCAGTCCTTCCCAATGGTGACTTTTACCAAGGTTGCTATTGTCGTGGAATGAGAAATGGAAAGGGGCTGTACGTGTTTAAAAATGGAGCTCGATACGAAGGTCTAGCAAACCAATATCATTTTTGTGTGTTCCCCAAAATTAGTAATTGCAGATTTTTATGATTTAGATTAACATTTTATTTACACATACAGCATCTGGCAAGTTTTGTTTGTTTAAGATTATGAACTTTACGTTACAGTCTAATCGTATATATGCGTCCTACTGCTGGGCACAGACCTCCAGTTTCTGAGAGGGTTTTAGGCCAAGGAATAATTGTCCGTCACGATGCCCCAGTGCCTGTTGGCGAACTTCCCATGTATTAGAAATATTTTTTTCTTATTTCTCGGGCATGCAGGTTTTCTCACGATGTTTTCCTTCACCGCTGAGCACGTGGCAAGATTATGCACTTGAACAGAATAAAACAGAATAAGTCTTGTTCAATGTAAACATGAAATACTTATTTGTAGAAAGTCATTTAATATGGGTTTTGAATTGGTTCGGAAAAGACCTTTGTTCTGGAAAAACCAGCAAGAAATCCAGCATGATTTTTAAATTACTGATTACAATGTATGTTGTAGACTTAACATAAAAACATGCAAGGTATATCCTTATCACAATTTTTATATTACAAAGGTTTTAGGACCTCGTATACTAACTTACTTTGTAGTAAAGGCGTATACCGACTTGCATTATACAACTATGTGAACGCTTGGTGCTTGCCATTAGCGTAAGATAATCCTTCTATTATTCGTTAATTTTATTGTTTGATTCATTCACTAAATACAGCTCACAAAACCACTCTGCCATGTTCAGCAGCCTCCCTAGTATAGTCACAAAGCACCATTTGCAGTTTTTTATTGAATAAGGGTGACAAACGAGTACACAGTTCTACTGATGATAAGTGGATGCTTCGGCCCATAGACATCTACATTTATCCTCGATTAAGAATCAAATTGCAGATGCGTGGTCACCCCTGTGGACTAAGATGGGATCCTCGTTACCAGTAAAAAAGCGTCTCCGGATCTCTACACTCACCATACGAAACACAGCAGTACGAGTACAGCTCGTACTAAGCTTTTATTTTACGCTGGTGTTCTATGAGAGCGTGGTCCTTCACCGGTCAAACCGACCTATTCGTGCTACTCTACCATGCATAATATTATAAAGTCAAGGGATATGTTATAAAGATAATGGTGCTTGATGATTTTCAAACCAAAATAATTTTTTTATAAATGTCGGATCTAAAATAACAAGACAATCTATACACTAGTCACCTGTCTACATTGCCATACACGCAGGATTAATTACGAAATAATTTGCAAAAATTTTGCATTTACGCAAAAACAAAAATAGTTCTATTAAAAATAGTGACGTAAGATTATACAGAACAGGCATAAGCTAGTTATATCAGTTATTCGACTCCAAAGAGTAAGTAATTCCTTTTTTGAGGCAATCTCAAAAAAATTCCAGAAAATTTGCAAGACCTATCAATCAAAACTGTAAAAAATTTTCATTAAGAAAAAATTGTTTAATAACGTTATACTACTAAAGAGTAGGTACATGTTAGATAATGACCCCAGGGAATGAATTGATCGCTACCATGCTGTTTCTAAATTATTTTAATGTGTTGTAAATTAATGTTTAAGAAAAAGTCCCACGTGGTTTCTAGCTGGTTCTTCCCAGGAGAGTTTTTTTACGAACCAGTTGTAAAGCTTAAATTACTTTCAATAAGTAATCTTCTAATCGGAATTGTATAAAAATGATTTTATTCTATTCTATTGCGCTTATGGCTCTGTGTCCGTTCTGAAATAGAATTTTTGTTTTGACCTCGTTTCAGTGTCTTAGTGCCTTGTGTATGTCAAAGTGAATATTTTTTTCTTTCTTTCTTTCTATTCTAATATTTCCAAATATATGTCAAATGACGAGTTCGTCACAATTTTTTTAAATATTGTTGACAAATGTGTGAATATTTTTTATTAAAATATTTTAGGTGAATGGCGTCGAGCCATAAAATACGGCATGGGTCAGATGACGTACCCTGATGGTTCCCGGTACGAAGGCGATTGGAAGCACGACTTGAAACAAGGATTTGGCGCTTACTACTACCCCAACGGTGACATTTATGAAGGTGCTTGGTTTAAAGGGAAACGACATGGTCTAGGAACATATTACTTTGCCGAATATGAAGTTAAATTCATGGGAACGTGGGTTGAAGGTGTAATTGAAGGACCAGGACAAATTATTTATCCACGAGTTCGTTTTCACGGCTCGTGGTTTAAAGGTTTACCTAAAGGGCCTGGATGCTTTGTATTTGACACAAATTGCATGCAACATGGCTTTTACGTGTTGATTAAAGATCCGGACCTCGAGGAATACGGTGAAGGAGAAGAAGAGAATGGCGAGAAAGAACAAAAGAACAATGCATTAGAAGGGGAAGAGGAAACTGAGATAAATGAAACATTGGGTAACAACTTACTTTTTAAACCGATGATTTTATTTCGTTTTCAAAATCGTACAGGTATAAACTATTCCAACCTTTTATAAATATACCTACATAAATTCTTCTATCCATACTTCAAACTTCGAATATTTTAGGCATATTTCAACTCATAACATCACAAGCGTTTCAACAATGTACAATGTTGGCCAGTGGGCAAATGTGATAGACATGCGTTACTTATAGCAACATTTGCGCAACTCATCGCGCAAAGCTGGCTTGTTGGTCAGCAAAAAGTCGATATCCTCGCAATGGAGTGCTGCTTTCGATCAGCAGTCCGTAAAATTTGGGACAGCGAATTTTAAACTTCACCCCTCCCCCCATACTAAGATATTCCTCTGTATCGTAGAGGCGTTTTACACACATTAATAGAACACAAACATCCAGGCTCGGAACAATTGGTTGTAGACCATACAATCACTTGTTCCATGCGTGATGTTAGCCCATAACGCTCAGCGCCTCTACTCACTCTGTATTAAAGTTCGAGCTACAGGCTACAACTTCCCCCTTACAACAACACACAAAGTCACTTATTACGTATTAACAATATTATTAATGTTGACATAAACAGGACTGCCCCGTCGGTCTATTGGTTGTAGCAGTGCGATTGCTGGTCATGAGGTCCTGGGTTCGAATCCCGGGTCTGGCTAAAAAATCAATTATTGAGTTTTTCCGTCAAGAAATTCACAGTAGCTGCCCGAAGTCAGAAAGTTGGCGGTGTCTCACCCCCGTGCCTCGGAAAGCACGTAAAGCCGTTGGTCCTGCGCCTGATCTCTCTCCGGTCGTGTCGGTTTACCGTCCCATCGGATTATGAGGGTGAGGGAATAGAGAGTGCACCTGTGCTTGCGCATACACTTGGGCACTATAATCCTGTCCTGCGCCGATGACTAGTCATCGTTGAGGCTGGCCGCCGTGACCAAAATTCGGTCTGGAGGACATCATTATTAACATATAACATCTTATATATTTCCAGGTAAAAAAGCCGTATGGCGGGCCCGAAATGTTACAGCTTACATGGCAGAATTCCTTCCACCTGAGCCCGTTCCATTGCCCATTCATGACTCAATCCCTTCGCTCACACTTATTACGTATTAACAATATTATTAATGTTGACATAAACAGGACTGCCCCGTTGGTCTATTGGTTGTAGCAGTGCGATTGCTAGAGGTCCTGGGTTCGAATCCCGGGTCGGGCTAAAAAATCAATTATTGAGTTTTTCCGTCAAGAAATTCACAGTAGCTGCCCGAAGTCAGAAAGTTGGCGGTGTTTCACCCCCGTGCCTCGGAAAGCACGTAAAGCCGTTGGTCCTGCGCCTGATCTCTCTCCTGACGTGTCGGTTTACCGTCCCATCGGATTATGAGGGTAAGGGAGTAGAGAGTGCACCTGTGCTTGCGCATACACTTGGGCACTATAATCCTGTCCTGCGCTGATTGATGGCTAGTCATCGTTGAGGCTGGCCGCCGTGACCGAAATTCGGTCTGGAGGACATCATTATTAACATATAACATCTTATATATTTCCAGGTAAAAAAGCCGTATGGCGGGCCCGAAATGTTACAGCTTATATGGCAGAATTCCTTCCACCTGAGCCCGTTCCATTGCCCATTCATGACTCAATCCCTTCGCTCACACTAGAAAGCGTCGATACCGAACTACTACAATTTGAGCCGCCATCTGCTGCTTCTGAATACGAGGGAGGAGATGACAATGATTCGTGGTTGCTTCATCGGCAGAAGTTCCTTGAAGAAACTGATCTCAGAGAGTGATCATATAATTGTTGTAAAGAACTAAATAACTTTCACCACATACTTTACTGAAAAACCTGTCATGTTTTGTACTATGAACAAAAATATATAAATATTAATATACAAATAAGATCTTAATTAATTTCTGTACTTACTTCCTTTCATATCTTTAAAAGTTAAAGTTACAGCCTATATACGTCCCACTGGTGGGCACAGGCCTCCTCTCATTTCAGAGAGGGTTTTAGGGCAAAGAAATGTCCGCCGAGCATCACCGGCGATGAACATCACATGTCTTCGAAATATTTTTGTTCTTATTTCTCAGAAATGTAGATTTCCTCTCGGTGTTTTCCCTCACCGGCGAGCACGTGGTAAATCAGCACTTAAAATTGCAATTAACAATTTCATTGGTGCCGGCGGGGATCGAACCCGGGTTGCTCGCGTACTGTGAAATTTAGAACGAGCGTTACCAGATTTCGCTAGTTGACAGTGAGATGAAGATTTTTGTCACACAATGTCATTTAATTGAGAAGATATTTTTAAATAAAAGTTTATCAACTTCTAGAGTATTTGATTAATGCACAAAACAATGCTTCAGTGGTTTGCTCTTCAATTTTTTGCACATTTTTAACTCCTTTTTTAAAGTATACGTGTTAGAGCCATGCTGCAGTTATATTAGACGTATAGTTGTAGCACGAATACCCATTCGTGCTACAACTATTCGTGGCTCGACCGGGGAGGGACCACGCTCTCACAGAATACTAGCGTGAAATAGTAGCTTAATGCTGCTGTATTTCGTATGGTGAGTGTAGAGAACCGGAGATACTTTTTACTGGAAACGAGGCATTCCATCTTAGTCCTCACGTGTGACAACGCATCTTCATTTTGATTCGTAATCGAGGATAGATGTAGATGTCTAGGGGCCACAGCAATCACTTACCATCAGGTGGACTGTGTTCATGTGCGCTCGTTTGTCACCCTACCCTATAAAAAAAAAATTTTATAAATGTAATTTTATGAATATCTGTGGTTTGCTTTATTTATTTTCAACCTAATAATTAATATAAAGCTAACTTGCCAGACAGACGTTGCTCTGCCCTTTTCGACGACCCTGTCATATCCTATTAAAAATCCTTAAATTCGCAAAAAAAAATTGTTGGTCACTCATGGGTAAAAAACTATCCTATCTCTCAAGTTGGACCAAACTGCAAGCGGTGTAGATTTCATTAAAATCGGTTAAGTAGCCTAAACTACTTCCATCCATAGAGTCCATCGCGGACAAACAACGTGTCATGTAACTTATAATATATATATATATATATATAATATATATATATATATATATATATATACTTGCTTGCCAGGCAGAGGTCGTTCTGCCCTTTTCGACGACCCTTTGTCATGTCCTATCAAAATTCCTTAAATTCCCAAAAAAAATTGGTGTCACTCATGGGCAAAAAAAAAACTATCCTATCTCTCAAGTTGGACCGAACTGCACACGGTGTGAAAGTTTTATTAAAATCGGTTGAGTAGTTTAGGAGTGCATCACGGACAAACAACGTGACACGTAATTTATATATATTAAGATAACTAATAGTACAGAAAGAAACTTTAACCTTTATATTTTTCAAACAAATTAACTTCTCCGCTATGAAATCTGTCAAATATTAAACCTCATTTATAGGTGGCGCCGCCCTGGTGATAGAAAAAGTCATGGATGCCCTCATTATTTCAGTATTTTTAGTTCTCTGGGGTTTTACTTCTTATTCAGTTTAATATTTTTAAATCATATAAAAGTAAACTAAAAATGATTTTAACTATCAGTCTTGGTCAAACTGGTTTTAACTGACATTTTCTGTCGAAACCTATATCAACCAATATTCTCCAAAATACTTGCTTTTTTTTCTTGGTTTAAAGTACTTTTGACCGGAAGTGTTTTGACTGTAAAATAGTTCACAATTTCAAGATTTACCTACTTATGTATCCCACCCACATCTTAGGATATGGTAAAATCTAAATTGTAATATAATGATTACTCATTAGGGTTGTCATTTGGTCAGCCTTAAAATTTTCATTTTGATTTTGCACAGTTGTTTCAATTGTAGTAAATTAACATTGATTCTTATATAGTAAGATTTAATTCAATCATGTTTGGAAAAGTTCTGAGCCAGTATATAAAAATCATTTTGCAATAAGTCTTGAGTTGTTGAACAAAAGGTTCAATTTTATTTATTGAAACATAGCTTCTTCCTGTTTTTTATTGAATACCAGCTACCCTCCCCCCCAACTTTGCCTGAATAGGATCAATCAATGTGGCGTCATTTAGATTATCTATTTTCGTTTTGTGTTTTAATATGCAAATTTTTCAGATAAATTATTGCCTAAATTCCTTCTGGCCTTGCTTTCTATCTGTACGTGAAGTTTCATTACAATTCTTTCACCCATTCCAAAGATTATGTGTCTTAATGACACCTAAATATCAGCTCCATCAGCTCAATTTAGTGCAGTTTGTTCTACATTACAGACAGAAACTTCAATTTTACTTGTAGCAACTTTTTCACTGTCTACGGTTTTGTGTTTATACATTATCTTATATAAATGCTCAGTGAATCTACATGTACCCTGTAGGCTGTTTTAGAAGGGTATGGCTGGAGCTATGGTAAATGGCTGTTGATCCCAATAGACAACACCATAGAATACTATAATACAGAATAGAATGGCTGTCAAACTTATTTTATACGACAATAGGCGTCGCCGGGAGCACTCCGTTTTTTCATTGATTGGATGATGGGAGGATTTTAATTCATATTTATTTGTAAATAGCGTGCGATTTGGCATTTTCTAAATAATTTGCATGAGAAACTTGGAAATGATTGTAACGTCAAAACACATCTCGTGTTGACATTTATACGTGTGAATTGACGTGTTAGTAACATTTTTGTGGCTACACGGGCTCCGTCCACTCCCCCATTCTATTATGTATGTATTATAGTATTCTATGAGACAACACTATCAAACTTTGATTAAAAATCAAAAAGCAAGTGCAACATCACCCCTGAAGCTATATTACATACACACTAGGTATATGTTTCAGCTTTATATATAGTAGAGTCACACTGCAACTATATTATTGTAGTAACAAAAAAAAGTAACACAAATGGGTCGGCTCGACTGGGGTAGGACTACGCTCCCACAGAACACCAGTGTCAAAAAACAGCCTAATGATGCTGTATTTTGTATGGTGAGTGTAGAAAAACGCAGAACTTATTCATAGAAACAAGGCATTCCATCTCAGTCCTCACGGGTGACAAAGCATCAGCATTTTGATTTTTAATCGAGTATAAATGTAGATGTCTATGGGCTCCACTTACTATCATGTGGACTGTGTCAGTAGCATCCACTTACCATTGTGTTTATACATTATCCTATGTGCAAGCTTGTTACCCTTATTAAAAAAAATAGTTTTATGTACAGCTGCAGCGTGGCTCTAACAGCTGCTGGTAGAGCCTTGCTCCAGTAGTAGAAGAATTTTTTAATTCTTGTCTAGGGGTAGACTAAAAAGGCTAATACTAAAAAAACGGTAAAAAATGACTTTCTTCAGATTTGGGGATTCTATCCGAATATACACAGTATATTTTTGTCATAAGAGAATATTAATTTAATTGAAATGAATAGCAAGTTCTTAAGTATTTAATTCAGATAATAAAGTAAATTAAAATTGTCACACCTCTCTTTAGCTGAATGTGTATCTCTGTGCGATTTTCACATGTATGTTGAAAAAACAATATTAATTATAATGTTTTAAAATAAAGTTATTTAAGTCGTTAACTTAGAAAAGTCTTTAATTTCATTAAACCTTCAATCCTCTTAAAATTCCCATGCAGTCGCATGCGTCCGTCACATCTCAAGCAGTTGCATGCGACCGCACCCACCCACAGCATGTTAAACCATTAAAACTTATATTTATAGACTACTTTTCTATAAAGAAGTTTGGCATTATAGAATCTGTACGAAATTCTCTATTCTATAGTTTAAACAAAAGTCAGTTATT
This sequence comes from Parnassius apollo, assembly GCA_907164705.1. Classification (NCBI taxonomy): domain Eukaryota; kingdom Metazoa; phylum Arthropoda; class Insecta; order Lepidoptera; family Papilionidae; genus Parnassius; species Parnassius apollo. Next base: position 7,738,841 of record CAJQZP010000610.1, read on the forward strand.
CAATGGATTAATCATTACAAAAATACTTTATTGTATTTTGATAACTACATACCAAGCGGATGTCGGTAGCGTGAAAATTACTATTATTTCTATGTATTACTAGAAACTACTCCTTTTTATTTATGTAAAAAAATAAATTATATTCACACAAACATTCATAAAAATTTGATGATATAAAAAACTGTTCTTATCTTAGAAAAATCAAAGAAATGTAGATTATAAATGAATGTCTATAGACTAACTGAATTTTTATTCAACTATAGGAAATTTCATATTGATTCTGTAATACCAAACTTCTTCATGGAAAAGTAGTCTTTAAACATAAGTTTTTATGGGTTATAGTGCCGTGGGTGCGGTCTCTGTAGACTAGGAATATGGCCGTGGTCTCATGAGACCGCTAGATGATTGAGCGGTTAAATTATTTTTATTGAACCCCATGAAACAATAACATGAATATTTAAACTAAAATTTTATATATATATATATAAAATTATATATATTTAAACTATTTACAGATATTGTACTTTAAGTATTTCTTATATATAATAAGAAAATAAAAATAAACAATACAAAGATAAAAATTGCAATAAACATTGCAAGAAGTTAATTTGACTTCCTATTTTTTCATAGAAGGTATTTATTAAACATGTTACTATCATGGGGATATTACACTATCTTATTCTAAAACATGACTATGTTTGAGAATTTGGTGTTGGATTATTATTAGATCCGGAATTATTATTATCAAATGTATTTTTGTTTTTGACTAAATAGGCTGCTAAATAATTTATGGGATCTGGTGGTCTCTCTTTGGCCAATGCTGACAATCCTTGCAATAATATAGGGACGACGGTTTGGTCCAGGTACTGGCGAGTGGGTAATGCATTCAGATCAATTCTGGATTTTCGATTAGCGTTAGTTTCGTTTTCCTTTTCCATCGATATAATTTTCTGAAAGTTAATGACATAAAACACATGAAGTATAATATCATTATTATAATACATGATCTATTAAGTGTTTAGTTATTACGCTTTGCTTATTTACTAACCTTTACAGACTCTGGTATTTTGGATGACGACTGCTCGTCTTTAGGGGTTTGATTCGCTTGTAAAGAGGTTTCTGACATCGGTTGCAGTGTTTTATAAACATGCAACTATATTATTTTAAATAAGTATTTGTCTTGAATAGAAAAACAAAATTAGTTTTAAAGATTATAAGCTCAACTTGACATTGACACTTGCCAACATTGTTGCCAGATGCATGAACCTTTTCGAACCTTATAAACGTATTTATGTGTGTTTTTACTATGTTTTTCTACAGTATAAACCGCTAAAATCTGTAGTTTCTATGCTATTTTGTTTTAAAATCTGTATAAAGTCTGTATATAAGTATAATCAAATCAACCAAAATAGAATTATTGATCATCATAATCGTGGCTCCTTTTGAAAAACAAGGGATAAGTACTAACGTGATAGGGTTTTACTATCGTTATTATATAAAAATATACACTAAAAATTTTATATAATAAAATTAAAAACATTAATTCAAACAAACAACATATTAAAACTCAAACATTTGCAACAAACGAAATAATAATTATTTTATTATTTTTAGTCGTATATATATTTTTATTAAATTTCGACATTAATTTATTATAAACTCCAGGCTATAGCAAGGTTTTGCACCAATCTGTTGCTTTGTGTGTAAAAGACCTTCAATAGTATCTGTATTAAGTCTATAGCGTTGTTTTATCTTTATTAAATTTATGGATGAGAAGATCCTCTCTACGGCGGCCAAGTTATGTTAACTACAAAATCTTAACATATAAACGTAGTATCCTCTTCGTAGTCCTTGATATAAATAGATATAATATACATCATAACATCATGACAGATCATGAAGGCTAGTTAACATTGGTTAAGTATGCGAACAAGTCGAGTAGCGAGCGATAAAAAGCAGGTAAAAGCAGTAAAGCGGTAAAAGCAGATAAAAAACTCGACCAATGTAAATGAAAGGGCAAGTAAACTGGGCCGAGTACTGAGAGAGTCGAATGGTCCCGCGGGGAGCGTAGTGTCTCGGCCGAGTTGTTCCCCCACCAAAGTTTTAACTCGACTGGATCTGCCTACTCTCCCTGTGTAAACGGTCGATTCAGTCGGAAAGCGAGTTGAAAGTGTGTTTGTGTATATTTCCTTCTATGGAATATTGTTGTTGTCTGTGGTTCAATGTCATATTTAAAAAATAGTCGAGGTTATGTTATTTTATTTCGAAAATAATAAAATATCACTAATAATATTATCGAACATGAAGTAATCGGAAGACGAAACGTATAAATTTGTGGAGCTGAACCACGCCTGTCTATGGAATATGACAATTAATTTATACAAAAATAAAAATCTTCGTTCAAAGGCTGGATAGCCTATTGTTGAAGCTATGAGTCGGGAAGGATTCGGAGCAGCCGAAGTAAAACAAAAAATTAAAAACCTCCGCTCAACTTACAACCAGCAGATGTAAAAGGTTAAAAATGCAACTAGATCTGGTTGTTCACTGTAAGATGTACCCATATAAACCTTCTGTAAAGTGGTTTCATGTCATGGACCAGATCATGAAAGGTGGAAGAAGTGAATCACAAGTACAAAGTAATTTGGTGAGTTCGAATTCTCATTTAAGGTGAACGCACACTTATCCGAACCAAACGCGTCGATCGAACCAATCCGACGCTTGAATTCTGTGTGACAGTAGTATCATAATCTATCACAATTCACATACATGTACCTTGTTGGAGTGCGACAGGTGTAATGGAAATTGATACGATTATTTCAACGCGGTTGATTCTTTCGGCACGGATATTTATAGTCAATTAAATCTAAGAAATACCTTTTGACGTTTCACATTAATCATTCCGCAATAACTTTGCACGAGCGTACTCACACGATTTAAAATAACCTTTTACGTAAATCCGAAGAATTATGAAGTTACCTATATTTCATTACAACGTGTATAGTTTTTTATCACTAATTAAAATTCGAATCTTTCAAACAAAGCAAAATATTAACAAAATAACCAAAATCACCTTTTTTTATTTGACGTCGTTTCAATGTAATGTCTCTAGTATATAGTCAGTAATCTATGAATATGTCGCTATGTACCTTACCGTAGTGTTTGATGATTGAAATTTATTGTTATGCGAATAATCGGCAAAAATATTCAATAAATCGGCATAAATATTTAAATAATCGAATAATTTTTTATTTGTTTGTATTATTTGTTTTATAAAACTTTTATTTTTGAAATTCCTTAAATTACATAAATCATGAATAAAAGAAGTTTATTTTTTTTTTTGCTTTGTACCAACGTAAATTTGGGTAGGAAAAAACTCATATACAAGGCCGCGCTGAAAAAACCACTACGTAATTACAATCTCCCGCCATGTCGGGAGCTTACTGTGCGTAATTTTGTGAGTTTGTGTTTGTCTTCTTATTTTGTGACTCAAAGGTAGAAAAAACAAAAAAAATTGATTACGGATGACTTTGAAACAGACATTAATTTTGACTGCATTATTGAAAATCGAATAATAATTAATCTAAACAACGTCAGCTCAAAGAGTTGTACGTAAAGTGATTGAATAAATTTATTTTAATCTAGTTTCAATCTTAAATTTTTATAACTATGCCTCTAGAAATAAGCAATAACAACAAATACGAAGAAACTAATAAATCTCGTGTTTTAAATTATCCGGTAATTTATTGTAGTATTATTAAGTCTGACAGCTATCAAAATGTATTTCTTAGATTTGGTTGACTATAATAGGAACAATAGGTATACGAGGCCCCGTTGGGGTTAGTAGATTCGTATAAAAATTAGTTTAAAGTAGATTCATATACTTAAAGCAATCCAAAATTTATTTCTTTCGATGCGTTCGCCTTGAACAAGTGTGCGTTCAACTATGAATGTATTGATATTAGTGTGACGAGTGTAAGGATTATTCAAGATATTTTAACAATATATACTTACAACTAAAATAATTTTTCATTCAATTTTATTTGACATTTGTATGCTTAATTATATTAAGGATTTGTTTTACATTTAAAACACAAAAAATACAAAAATTATTTTGCCATGAAACAGCGCCTTCGTTGTTGAAAAAATCTTTACGACGGCCACGCATTTTCTTGGCCAAATTTGTAGATCTGTTATCACCAAATGGTTCTTAACCTCTAAGAGTATCAATTTCTAATCTTTATTGACCAGGAATGATTCTTCGTGTGTCTAACACTTCTTCGTCGATCTTTACAAGTAGTCTTCGATTAAATACGCGGAACCTGCTAACGAGAATTCCAAAAAAATAATTCAATAATCCTTCTAGCTCTCGATCATCTACGTATAATTGAAAATATTTCTTGCTCAGTGAGAGGTCTATTATTACTATTAGTGTAAGGTTTCATTAAGAAGGTTTTTAATGGAAATGCATCATCTCCAACGAAAAAGCTTCCATTTGGAAGTAAGCTATTTTCCAGAGCGTCTAATACAGAGCAATTTTGAAATACTTTCCCATCAGATTCTGAGCCTTTTCTCCCAACTTCAAAATAAGTAATTCGATAATCAAAATCTGCAACTGGCATCAATACTACACTATTCGTTCTTTTATAGTTAAAATATTCACTTCCTGTGCCTGTTACTAATATATGTTTCCCGCACTGACCTCTATATATACAAGTACACTGGACTGGCTATACCATACAAAATGACTGTGCCAATTTGAAGCGCCGCTAAAGGATGTCTTGAAAAATAAAATTGACGCATAAACTCGTTTATCTTTTTTGACACTCAATCGTACTGAGCAAGTTAAGACAAGTATCGATGAACCAGCCGATTGCTATCGGATTGCACTAATAGCGTTATTTAAATGAAATTACAAATAAACTATCGCCCCCCCCTAAACCACGCCAACACCCCACATTTTTCTCTGGGCCCCTTAACACCCCCCCTATAGGTCTCCAACTTCCACAAGGGGGCGTTATCGCCCACTTTGAGAAAGATTGACAAGAGTCAAATACTAGCGATAAAAATTCAAGATGGCCGGATCTAAGATAGTGATCAAAAACCAACATTGACACACTAAGGTGGAAGCGCCGGCCACCCATTCATATATTTTTTAATCGAATTATACACTAAACACAGACACTCTTTCTTTAAAACTAATGATTTTATCACTTCTCTACAATGAAATGTGTACGCGTTTGACCTTTATAGGCAATAGCTTACATTATATACTGAGAAAATCAATAGTGAAATCCCGGAAAAATTTGACACTTCTTTAGTAGTGTACGTGATTTTTGACAAGCAAACGAAAGGCGACGTTTAAAAATTGGCACGCTAGATGGCATTTTAAATAATTCTGATAAATCAATATGCGATAACCGGAAAGTACCCGAATAAACTAAAAATGTTGACTTCAGCGCCATTTCGCGAGAGAATGGCTGGGAGCAGTCCGTAGGTTTCACCTTAAATGAAATGAACAGACTAAGGCCTAATGCCCACGAGACGGTTTTTCGCCGGAGCTAAGGCCGGCGTCAAGCCGAGTATACATTTGTGCGTCAGTGTTGTATGGGACACTATGAAGTGCTATGAAGTCAACCACACGACGCCGACGCTAGCCACTAGCGCCGGCTAACCGCGCAACCGGACACGGCGCTCGTCGTGTCAACGTCCGGTACGCAGTGGTTCAGTGTGAGTGCAGTATATGAGCGCATGTACACGAGACCGGACCTACGCTATGCCGACTACCTACACACAACGCAATAACAGTTATAGAGATCAACCACGAATTATTAATTAATTTGGTAGAAGAGAGGCCAGTGGTGTGGGACAGGACTGCGGAAGTTTTTAATCTCCTCTGAATTACATAATATATCTTCGTATATATTATGAAATTGAGAGGAGATTATATATATATAAGCAAGTGGTAAATCTTTATAAATTAAAATCAATTGCCGCCTGTGTGAAAAATCTTCACTTGAGAACAGCTGGACCGATTTTGATAAACATTCACACTCACAATTAGACCAAAATCGCCTCGTCACAGGCGTCCACTCATAGTCGACAGGTGGACCACGGATGGACGCCGCGTTGTCACCAGTGAACCTCGCGTGGTCATCGAGTGGACCTCGCATCGTCAACGAGTGGACCTCGCGTGATCAACGAGTGACTCTTAAATCATACAATAAATTATACTTCCGAACTTCTTCTATAAGTTTTTCTTTGTTCATTTTAAAAACAAAGAACAATGCGTCCGACATATTCGAAAGAAAGGCTCGAAATGAAGGGTTGGTGGAGAGCGCCGCATCTGTAGTTGATTAGAATAGGCGTTATTATAGCAGCTGCTTTGTTTTTTATAATACTAGAACTAAATGAACGGTTGACAATAAGTTGTTCTAGAAATTATGTTTTTAGTTTTATTTTCTGTAGTTCATTTAATCTTAATTATTTTTGGTTGAATGGTTAAGGGCTATGATGGCTATCCGAGTACAGAACCAGAGTACAAAACTAATCCAACTGTAGAGAGGTGTAAGACGGGGTGACGTTATATCCCCGAAACTCTTCACCGCTGCATTGGAAGACGTTTTCAAGCTACTGGACTGGAAAGGATACGGTATTAACATCAATGGCGAGTATATCACTCACCTTCGATTTGCCGACGATATAGTCCTTATGGCAGAATCGCTGGAGGACTTAAGCAATTTGCTCAATGACCTCAATAGTGCCTCCCAATGGATGGGTCTTAAGATGAACATGGACAAAACAAAGATCATGTTTAATGTCCATGTCACACCTATGCCCGTAGTTGTTGGGAGCACTAAGCTCGAAGTTGTTGACGAGTACGTTTACCTGGGACAAATAGTCCGATTAGGTATGTCCAACTTCGACCGAGAGGTCAATCGACAGATTCAACTCGGCTGGGCAGCGTTCGAGAAATTACGACACATCTTCTCGTCAGGCCTATGTTCAGCAGTGGACTTGTGAAGAGTTTTAATGATGATGAATGATAATGGCATTATATTAATATGATACATAAATAGAATGGACGTTACGGGTAGAGTCCATCTATCCATAGAGTCTATTCTATTTATTTAGGTATAGGTAGGGTATAGAATTTTTATCGATATAATTTGGTACACTGTCTTATCCCTATTATTAGTTCCGTGGACGTGCACTTCTGCTGTCAGCGCCAAAATGGCGGCAATCAAATCGCTTCAGCATGTCATGGTGTATAGCCAGTCCAGCGTACTTGTATATATAGAGGTCAGTGGTTTCCCATCAATCGCTCCACAACAAAGTGGAAAATTCCATCTACTGTGAAATCCATCACTGATGCGTTTCCATTCTTCATGTGTATTTGGAACCTAACACAAACAAAAAAAAACATGCGTGCAGCTCACACGCGACAGAAGTGAAACCTTCAAATGAAATGAAATATTAAATACAAATACTTTAAGGCAAATGATTTATTTAATATTATAATTTAAACTACAAGTTCGGCATAAAATATAAGAAAACTTAATTTTATAGTAAATAAATGTAACAATCCTTTTAGTATATATATTAGACCCATAGATATTATATTTTCTTTCGAGTAAAATTATAATAGCACCACCTACTGCATTCTATAGGCAGTCACTTTATCGAAGAACTGATGAACACCCAAGATGGTACGTAAAATAGATGCTAGATGGGCTAAATTTAAGAAATCATTAATTATATTTTTTTATTTTAAAAACTTTATTGCGTCCCCTTAGAAAAAAATGATACAAAGGGCAGACTTAATGCCTAAAGGCATTCTCTACCAGTGAAGATTTTTCATGAATGTTTTTTTTTCAATATGGTTAATTGTATTTGTTAATTTTTTACTACTTACTGCCGCTGCCACGTGGCTGCCATTTCTATATGAAAATCATAGATCATGAAAAATGAACCATACAGTTGGGAAATTCACGAAAATACCTACTACCGGTTTTGATGGTTCTTTTTTTATTCAATTAATATTACTTGGACTAATTTATTTTATTACTTATTTTATTTAAATGACATATTTTAATCTGACCACGTTCTTTTTACGTGGTAGAGACACGCTCCAGTTATATTAGTAGTATAGTTGTAGCACGAATGGGTTGGCTCGACCGAGGAAAGACCACGCTCTCACAGAATACCAGCGTAAAATAGTAGCTTAATGCTGCTGTGTTACAGCTGACAACAGATCTGCATTTTGATTCGCAAGCGAGGATAGATGTAGATGTCTTTGGGCCACAGCAACCACTTACCATCAGGTGGACTGTGTGCCCGCTTGTCACCCTTATCCTATAAAAAAACAGTTGGTAAAGTTCCTAAAGGATCACACATGAACCCCACAGGCCGACATTCTCAACTAACGACAAATAGCACAAATATGTAGCCACCTGTTAGAGACTCATACTTTCGCCACTTACTTAGTTCATCGGCCTCCAATGCCGCTTTCTCTAAAGGATTTAGTCCCGAGATAAGAGGTTTACCAAAGTGTATATGCATATAGCATCCCAGATTATATCTTTATCTAAAGTTGTAAAGTAGTCATAGGTTAGTAGTTAGATTTTCTTACGTCGCTACTACACGGCAACATTCATATTCATGCTGGCAACACATTCTATATTTTGTTTGTTAAAAATATCAAGGATAACTATAAAAGGATATGGGTATATATTTTCGTGGTAGAGCCACCCTGCAGCTATATTATAGTTGTAGCACGAATAGGTTGGCTCGACCGGCGCGGGACCACGCTCTCACGGAGTACCAGCGTAAAACAGCAGCGTAGTGCTACTGTGTTTCGTATGGTGAGTGTAGAGAACCGGAGACCCTTTTTACTGGAAACGAGGCTTGATTCGTAATCGAGGATAGATGTAGATGTCTATGGGCCACAGCATCCACTTACCATCAGGTAGAATGTGTGCTCGTTTGTCACCCTGTCCTATAAAAAATATGTTTAAAATATCTAAATAAGTCTTCGACATTGCTTATGTACTTTTATAAGTACGGGACAGCCACTAATTTTTATGACGAGTAGATTAATTTCCTCGAGGATACCTAGCAGAGCATGATCTACCAGACATTCATAGGGCTATTTACTGCAATCATCTTTATATATGTATTTCACCTACCATTCCAGACTGGGGTTTAGTACAAGAAAACCTAAAGCAAACAAGTTATAGCTTCGTAAGGCCCAAGAAAATTTTTGCTTATAAGTTTTGTAGTTTAGATTACGACCCAAAGGTCCTTTTAAAAGGATCAAATTTTATTGATGTTCAAACCGTGCGAAAGACGCAATGTTTTCTTTTGTTGCAGTTTTTATTTTGAATATAGTTTATTAGTGTCTATAACTTACCAAAGGACCCATTTGTAAAGTACAGACCTCATAACTTTGCTTCTTTGTAAAGGTCTTTGGTATGGAGTGTAGAAGTAAGGAGTACAGACCGTGTTTTAAAAAGTGTCAATAGAAAACAGTTAAATAAGGGTAGCGCCACTATACGAGTAACTACGGGGTAAATTTTAAAGAACGCACCGAAAAATATTAGTGGGATAGACAACTTTTTCGAGGTTATATTTACTAAATAAAATTATTTTAGATTTTAGAGCTACTGAGCAGTTTAGCAGCACACTTAAACCGTCGACAACTGCTAAGTTCATTTCATCCCAGTAGCTACTCCAGCGCTGTTGTGGAGAGTTTTTGAATTGTTATTTACTGCTTACAGAGACTTTGGGTTAATATTAGATAAGTGGGTACCAATAATTGATAATATCTGTAGGACTTTGGGTTGCAACGATATAAATAAAAACACAATTTTTATGAAGAAAATCAACATTTATTACAGATTTACATAATAATGCTCTACACAAGAAATCACAGCAAAAGCAAAACTTAAAGATCACACTCTGTGGGTGTAATAAATAAACAATAATCTTCTAATTTTAATTAGTTTACATTTTAATCAAACTTCAACATTTAATGTGTAATTATACTCTATTTCAATTACGAAGTCCCAGACGATGAAGAAAAGTACCGTCGATACTTGACGATATTGATCTTCGATTACTATAACGAATAAATTAAAATCGTATTGACAGAAAAAGGATTAGCATCAAATTAAAATTTATAAAACTGTTTTTTAATTTTAATTAGATAATATTACATGTTATTTTATCAAGATGGAACATATTCGTCACCACTAGCCGAAATCGATATTTCATGGTCGACATCGTCGTTATCACCCTCATCATCGTCTGTAGAATCCCCTGTATTTATTATAATTTAGTTATCTATGACGGCATCGATATGTATGTCTCTGTCCCAATCAGCGAAAAATAAATTTTTTGTTCGTAAAACCACACTTTCCCAATTCGCGGCAGTAACACTATCACAAGCTTCTTGCAACAATGACAGCATTTTGTTTGCAGTAAACGGTGGGCTAGGATTTTTACGAGCCGCATAACCTAAAATAAAGGTTTGCGTGTTAATATAGCAACAGATAAAATGTTAAAATAGGTAAAAATAAATTATAAAAAAGATTTGTTTAAATTCTTACCTTTAATTTGCGCCCAAATCAATTCTACGGCATTGTATTGACAATGGAAGGGTGGAAGGCGCATTACATTGTATCCGGCTTCCTTAGCCATTTCGTCCAATACGTATTTTGGTCTAGCTGACTTATTTTTAGCAACCAAATGCAGCAGCTCAACTTTTAACATGGACATGTCAGCAACAATATTATTGTCATTCAGCCATTTCACAATATCGGCTTTTTTGCTGCTAGAAGTTGGAGGCTTCCTTATTTGTACTGAATTATACGGTGCATTATCCATAATGATCGTCGATGGCTCATTCAAGTTGGTCAATAAGGTACAAAACCATTCCTTAAATTTAACAAAACTCATCTCTTCGTGGTATTCCACAGTTTTCTTAGATTTAAACGCCAAGAGGCAGTTCGGAACAAATCCCTTCATGGACCCCGCATGATAAATAATTAAGCGTTCGCCTTTGCCACTAGGTACTTTTGTGGAGGAGTGAGGAGTGTCGTCTGTCCAATAAATCTTGCCAACTGTATGATTAGCGTTTAGCCACGTCTCATCTAGAAATATAACATTATTCCAAACGGCAATGGACTTTGCTGATCTTAGAAAATTAAATCCGGCTAAAGCTATATCTCTACGTTCTATCAAAATCCACCTTTTATCAGATTTTTTATAAGAAAAGCCAACATTTTTAAAACCCTCCAGAAAGAAGTTATACTGCCGTGAAACAGTCCAGATTCTCATAAAGTATTTGACAATTTATCGAGAGTCGGTATTTCGTTCCTACTATAGTAGCCATAGATATGGTTTCTAATGGCGTCGTTATCAAAATTGTCGATATTTGTAGCTATCGATCTTGTAACTTTTTTCTTAAGTGGCGATTTTAATTTGTTATCTTCCATTAAATCTTTACCATGTTTTTCCTTACTTATTCGGGAAACGGTTTTTCGACTAATACCAAGAGCTGCACTTACTCGGTTAGTCACTTGTGAAAGTGGCAACAATGGACCACATTTCTGATACTCTCTTTCAAAGTAATCTTGTGGGTATACTACAAACTCTCGAGCTTGACTGCGCATCACTGTTCTTTTAGTGGTCTCAGTTTCGGCCGTAGTATTTATAAATACAAACAAAAAACAAATCAAATAACAGTCATAACTTAATAAACGAAAGAATTATCAAACAGTTATAACTACAATAACAAGAACGAAATAAAAACACAACACAAAATCAACTAAACTGAACACGCGTATCGTATACAAGGCTTCTGCACTCGTACTGAAGAGAGAAACAAAATGGCGGTCGTGATCACGAGGTGAACACAGTGTAGACAGATTATCACTCGCGAAAAGAATCTGTCTATAATCGATTTTATACGATTCTTTTAGTCACATCACTATGTAAAAAAGTAAAAATAAAACTATAGAACGTAAACGCAAAACGGCAGTAAAATATTATTATCTTTTAAAGTTTTAATTATTTTGAGCACGATGTCTAAAAACAATATGTTGATTGTGTGTGTGAATTAATTGTATAATGATTTAGATTGATTGTGTATTTTTAAATGATGATTTACGACCATGAACAAAAAATGATTATTATTTCAAATTATGCGAAACGTGAAGAGTTACGTTCTAAGAAGTGTCAAAAGGGACTTCGTAATTGGAATAGAGTATAGTAATAGTAAACAAACAAAACTGTACATTACATTTACTGCATCGTATTTTGGTTTTTTCTTACAACTAGTTTCGCGACATTTATTTTGTATTTCTATCATTTCAGGTAAATGTGATGCATTTTTTTCGAAGAAACAAAACCTCTCTTTCTTTTCACTAATTCTCCTTTTCAATCACATAACCTCACTCCACATCAAATAAATCTGTATTGCCTTTTACCATGTTTTCTGCTAACTCCAATTTGTACGATCGTAGCTGCTGTATTTGTTTTGTAGGTACTTTACGATTTAATTCTTGTCTCTTGAACATCAACCATGAATTGGACGCAGCAATGTCAATCGTTGTGATGTAAATCGTAAGGGGCATACTGGTAGCAACCGATCTGCTAAGTTAACGCCCTTGACTACTTCTGGCCTGTTTATTGTTTCGTACTGTCTATTATTTTTATTCCACCTTTGGCAGGTATCAACAGTTTGGTTAGCATAAACAGTGGACAAAAAAACAATGCCCTTACTGTCAAACCATTTTGTAATGGCAACTTCACCACTATCTCCGACTAAGACTTGCATGTTTCCTCTTCCCATCCTTTTCATTTTACTATCTTCCTGTAGCAGTTACAGTCACAGGAGTTAGTATACGATTTTTCATGAGGGTACCCGCACACATTATACCTTTGGTTAAGAGTTTTTCTGCTAGTCTTAGACCATTGAAATACCGGTCAAAGTATATAATATGTCCGGGCCTCGAATTCTGCTTTCTCTGGCAGGCTGTGTATGATGTCGGCGTATTCTGGATATGTTGTTCCGCCCCGATAAATGGAAAAGTCGCATAATGTGCTGTTAGGATTTGCCAAAACAAATGCTTTCAGTCCAGTAAGGTTAGGCTTTCCTGGACAATATTGTTTCATGCCACAATTTCCAGAGAAAGGAATTATCATTTCATCAATACCTATCTGGGTACTTTTTTCCAATGCTCTGCAGGTATTTTGAATTTTAGATATCAGTGACCTCACTTTCCAAAGATGATCTTTATCTTTTTCGTGCCGTGGAATATTATCACCAAAAACAAGCTTTATACAATTGCGCAGCAAAAAGAATCTATTTCTGGCTATATTGTCTGCTATTAAAGCAACCCTAAAATAATTACCAGTACAAAAAAATTAAAATAAAAATAAAATTTAAAGCTACAAAAAAGCTTTAACCCCACTTCTGATGTTAGAAATTATTCTCATTTTTTTAATATAAAAAATATTACTCGTATTAGAAGTTATTTTGGGGGCTAATTGTTAAAAATAATAAAAATGTGAGAGCGGATGTTCAAGCTGCTCTTTTGTTTCCGCAATTAATTACTGTCAGGAATAAGACAATTGTAATATGTCCCCGACACAATCACACACTGATGTAACGTGAAGGACATAATAACAACAAAGTATTCAAATAGCAACACTACCTCCGATAGGAGAACTGTGTTCTGTGAACACTACCCATCTCAGGCAGCTTCCTCAGCAACATGATCTTTGGTTTTTTCTTATGTGTCTGTCTCTAAATATCTAGCAAATAATAGTTCTCGACATAATTTTTCATCTTTAATAGATCTCACGTAAGACAACAACAATGCTTCATTAGTTGGTAAAGTGAACTCATTCAACTGAGTTGAAAATTAACTAGTCTTCAAATGATTGCACAATGACTCTTCAATGTTTTTAGCCATTTCATCAATTCGTCTTTGCACAGAACTATTGCTCAAAGGAAGTTTTCGAATTATGTCCACTGCTGGTTTATGGAGCACAGTAGTTATAAATTCTTTTATTTCAGCCATAATTAACGTTTCTCCGATGGTGTGTGGTTTACCTATTTGAGCAATTAACAAAGAGGTTTTGTATGAAGCTCGAAGTCTGTCATTGCCTTGCTTAGCAGCCACCGAAAAAAGTTTTGATACAATTGACTGAGTTGAAAGTTTTGATACATTATGCTTCTTTTTCAGATCTTGAAAATAGGTTACATTTTTGTCCTTCTTATCTGGATGCATTTTATTCAAATGATCTAAGTCTTCAAGGCTTCATCTCTTCGTTTGAAAATGTTTTTGAACAAAGGAGGCACAAAGGCAAAGATGGATTTCTCAAATTTTCTATGAATCCATATTTAATATATTCTGCCCTATATTGCTGTCTCTTCTTTTTTGCTTCCGACATGAATTTGTTTTTACAAACATTTAAATAAAGTGTGAACTTAAATACTTGTTTAAAGATTGCGTGCGAAACCGCTACTGAAAATATTAAAAAAATATTACGAGCGTTAATATAGAATTTAAATACAGTACGCACCGATAGGAATAAGACACACACGCATAAACTCGTTTATCTTTTTCGACGCTCAATCGTACTGAGCAAGTTAAGACAAGTATCGATGAACCAGCCGATTGCTATCGGATAGCACTAATAGCGTTATTTAAAAGAAATTACAAATAAACTATCGCCCCCCCCCTAAACCACGCCAACACCCCACATTTTTCTCTGGGCCCCTTAACACCCCCCTATAGGTCTCCAACTTCCACAAGGGGGCGTTATCGCCCACTTTGAGAAAGATTGACAAGGGTCAAATACTAGCGATAAAAAATTCAAGATGGCCGGATCTAAGATAGTGATCAAAAACCAACATTGACACATTAAGGTGGCCACCCATCCATACATTTTATAATCGAATTATACACTAAACACAGACACGATTTCTTTAAAACTCATGATTTTATCACTTCTCTACAATGAAATGTGTACGCATTTGACCTTTATAGGCAATAGCTTACATTATATACTGAGAAAATCAATAGTGAAATCCCGGAAAAATTTGACACTTCTTTAGTAGTGTACGTGATTTTTGACAAGCAAACGAAAGGCGACGTTTAAAAATTGGCACGCTAGATGGCATTTTAAATAATTCTGATAAATCAATATGCGATAACCGGAAAGTCTCTCCTACGACTTAATAATTTTCCAATTACACAAAAACCCGAATAAACTAAAAATGTTGACTTCAGCGCCATCTCGCGAGAGAATGGCTGGGAACAGTCCGTAGGTTTCACCTTAAATGAAATGAACAGACCAAGGCCTAATGCCCACGAGACGGTTTTTCGCCGGAGCTACGGCCGGCGTCAAGCCGAGTATACATTTGTTCGTCAGTGTTGTATGGGACACTATGAAGTGCTATGAAGTCAACCACACGACGCCGACGCTAGCCACTAGCGCCGGCTAACCGCGCAACCGGTCACGGCGCTCGTCGTGTCAACGTCCGGTACGCAGTGGTTCAGTGTGAGTGCAGTATATGAGCGCATGTACACGAGACCGGACCTACATTATGCCGACTACCTACGCACAACGCAATAATAGTTATAGAGATCAACCACGAATTATTAATTAATTTGGTAGAAGAGAGGCCAGTGGTGTGGGACAGGACTGCGGAAGTTTTTAATCTCCTCTGAATTACATAATATATCTTCGTATATATTATGAAATTGAGAGGAGATTATATATATATATATATATATATATATATATATATATATATATATATATATATATATATGTATATGTATATAAGCAAGTGGTAAATCTTTATAAATTAAAATCAATTGCCGCCTGTGTGAAAAATCTTCACTTGAGAACAGCTGGACCGATTTTGATAAACACTCACACTCACAATTGGTCCAAAATCGCCTCGTCACAGGCGTCCACTCATAGTCGACAGGTGGACCACGGATGGACGCCGCATTGTCACCAGTGAACCTCACGTAGTCATCGAGTGGACCACGCCTCGTCAACGAGTGGACCTCGCGTGATCAACGAGTGACTCTTAAATCATACAATTAATTATACTTCCGAACTTCTTCTATAAGTTTTTCTTTGTTCATTTTAAAAACAAAGAACAATGCGTCCGACATATTCGAAAGAAAGGCTCGAAATGAAGGGTTGGTGGAGAGCGCCGCATCATACTCGCATGAACCGCGCGATACCAGCTCGCGCTTCGCGCGAGGCATGGATGCCAACAGCGAGCTATCATCGAGTGATCCACTCGCAGTCCGCGCGTGGACACCTCGCGTGCGGGGCGATCCGGTAATGGTATGGAGTTGATGTAGTGAGCGCAGGCTCATACAAATCCTTACGGAGAATACGAACCGCTCGAGGTGAGGCGGTGAGGGCCGGGTGCCTCGCGGCTCTAATGAGCTGTGACCCTAAGTATTCATACCTCTCTAAATATTAGTTTTTAAAGTTTGCTAAACGAATATTTGCAATGTAATATAATATCAACTTGACAACTTGATTTAGAAAAGAATTTACTTGATCGATCTAATAATAATAAGTCTAGCCTCTCAATCCCTAAGAGGTCCAAGTCGACCGCGTGGCTGTTTCTTCAAACTCCCAAGCGGTCGGATTCGACCGCGCACACACACAGCACTTTAAACCGTTAAACCATATATTTAGACACTACTTTTCCATGAAAAAGTTTGGCATTATAGAATCAATATCAAATTTTTTATCCTCTAGTGCAATAAAAAGTCAGTTAGTCTGTTAATATTTACTTATAATCCACGTTCATTACGTACGCCATTTTCATTTGGATTTTGTTGTGTTGATTTTTGGATTTTTCTAATGTTTTATTAGTGTTTTACTATAGTGTTTTATTACAAAGTTGTTATAAAAGTTTTTGTGTGAATGTAATTAATCGTTTTAAGTAAATAATATCGAGTAATATAATAGTGATTTTCACGCTACCGACATCAGTTTTCTATGTACCCGTTTTTTGTTATCAAAATACAATAGTCTTTTTGTAATGAAGTAAAATCTGACTTTTTAGACCATAGGATAGAGAATTTTATATAGATTTTATAATGCCAAACTTCTTCATAGAAAAGTAGTCTCTAAATATGTTTTAATGGTTTAGTGCTGTAGGTGGGTGCGGTCGCATGCGAACGCTCGGGACTTGATGGACGCATGCGTCTGCACAGGATTTTCGAAGTCGGAAGATCGTATTGCTGAGGAAGCTGCCTGAGATGGGTAGTGTTCACAGAACACAGTTCTCCTTTCGGAGGTAGTGTTGCTATTTGAATACTTTGGTGTTATTATGTCCTTCACGTTACATCAGTGTGTGATTGTGGCGGGGACATATAAAGACCGATTTACACTTCGACAAGTACAGTAGTGAGTTAACTTGCGAACCTGACGAGTGAAGTTTGAATCTCGTTTGAACGGCAATAAGCGAGTTAAGTAGCAAGTTAACGATTATAGTTCATAAAAGATAGCATGATCTCTGCGACAGCTGTTAGTAAAAATCACGCCTATGAAGTCCTGAATTTCTTAGTAGTACAGACAGTACCTGTCAATGTCATACTTTATGGGCATGCCGACCTAATTATTGCATGCCCATAAAGTATGACATTGACAGGTACTGTCTGTACTACTAAGAAATTCAGGACTTCATAGGCGTGATTTTTACTGACAGCTGTCGCAGAGATCAAGCTATCTTTTTATGAACTATAAGTTGAACGGGATAGCCAGCCGAGCTATTTTTCGGCGAGTTAAGCGCGAAGTGCTGCCCTCCCACGCGTCTCCCGCCACCCGAAACTAAACTCGCCGTTCGTGTAAACGAGCGAGCTTAGTTCAGTGCATGAGTTGACAGGACGCAACGTTTGCGCGCCAAAATGTACAATTGTACTTTTATAATTAAAGTCGCCACAAAGTGTTTTTTGAATATTTATACGTTTTATATTGAGTTTTAATAATACTCGTAAAATGGACGGAAGATATCACGTATAAATTAGTACATGAGTGTTTAGAACACGAATGTTTATATAATAGTAGAAGTTCAAATTGTAAAATTAAACTTGCTCGAGACTCATGAAAATTCTTAAAAACTTCTTTAACAACAACCATTAATACTTCTCTGACTGGATCATTTAACTCTTGACGTAATCCTAGAACCCGTACACAGAGAAACCTATAGACTAACGATTAGCGTGGCATCGAGTGAGAAAGGACGATAACGTAGTTTTAGGTTATACAATAATCTTTATGACTTTTAAACATATTTAGATAAAAAATTTAATTGTTCTAAGAACTGAACTGAACAAGATTCACCAATCTTAAGCTCACAAAACACTTTTTTCTCACTTAAAATAACTTGTAAACTGATTAGATCGCTACGAACTGTCAAAGTTGTATAGCAAAGTGTAGTTTGCTAAATTAAAAAACCGACACGGAGAAAGGGACAAATAATCACACCGCTCTGTCTCATTTCCATGCAAGACGTATGCATAAATCTATCTTTTTCGTGTGTGAATGCGAAAGAAGGAGTCAATTTGTCTATAGGTTTCTCGTCTACGCTATAACCACTCGTGATCCGTCAGTCTATGGACCTATTCAGACCTATGGTCAAGCCAAAGACTATACTCTTTGGCTTAGGTTTGGCCAAACACAATCTTTTTAAATGAAGGTAAATATAACTTAGAAGTATACTACGTGTTCATTTCAAGTTTGCCGTCGTCGACCGTTATGATATCACAGCTGACGGTACCGTAGACAAAAAAATTATCATGTTTATCTATTATATCACATAAACATGATGACTATTTTTTGTCAAATTGAGTAAAACTAAGTAAGTAGTTTGTTGTCCTGTAGACAGTAATTGAGAGCAAACAAGTAGATAAAGTGAATACTATAAAATAATTTATTTAGTAAAGAAACAGAAACAGAAACAGAAACTTTTTTATTCAATGTAGATTATAAGCAATACTTATTGAAAGTCAATTTTTTCATTTACCACTGGTTCGCAAAAAAAACCTCTGTCCTGGGAAGAACCAGCAAGAAACCCAGTGGGACTATTTTTTTTTTCAAATAATAGCTTACAATCATGTTTACAATTAACAACACAACACAAATTAGAAATAGCTTGGTAGCGATCACCCTTCCCAGGGGTTACTATCATCCATAAATTCCTTAATATTATAATAACCCTTTTTATACAAACTTAGTTTAATAAAATTTTTGAACTTTGCGTATGACAAATTTTGTATATTTTCTGGGATTTTGTTGTAAAAGCGTATACATCGCCCCAAGAATGAATTACTGACTCGCTGGAGTCGAGTAACTGGTACTAGTAGCTTGTGTCTGTTCCTAGTATTTACAGAATGAATATCACTTATTTTTGCAAAACTACGTTTATTCTTGTGTACGTACATAACATTTTCATAAATATATTGAGAGGCCAGAGTTAATATATTAATTTCCTTAAATTTTTGTCTCAGTGACTCTTTTGGTTTTAAATTATATATTGCTCTAATGGCTCTCTTCTGTAAAACAAATATAATTTCAGTGTCAGTCGCGTGTCCCCATAGCAAAATACCATACGACATAATGCTATGGAAATAACTAAAGTAAACTATTCTTGCTGTTTCAACACTGGTAAGAGTTCTAATCTTTTTTACAGCACATGCTGCAGAACTAAGTCTGCTAGCTAGTTTTGATATATGGGGGAGCCATTGAAGCTTTGCGTCCAGTGTGATTCCAAGAAAATTGGTGGTATCAACAAGACTCAGTTCTTCCCCATTTAAAATTACATTCGTATTAACATGTTTGACATTAGGAGTTACGAATTTCATACATTTAGTTTTAGTTCCATTTAAATGCAAATTATTAACATTAAACCAATTGACTACCTTAGCTATAGCATTATTTACTTCATCGTAATTTAATAACTGTCGTTTTAATTTGAAAATTAATGAAGTATCATCAGCAAATAATACTATATCATGGTTATCCCCTACTATGTAAGGTAAGTCATTAATATATACAAGAAACAGAAAGGGGCCGAGAATTGAGCCCTGAGGCACGCCCATTTGTACAGTCGACCCGGAAGAACTCCTACTATTAATTACAACTTTTTGCATTCTGTCACTTAAATATGAAATAATTAATTTAAGAGCATCACTTCTTACACCGTAGTGTTGAAGTTTCCTGATTAATGTTTCATGGTGAACACAATCGAAGGCCTTGGATAGGTCAAAGAATATACCCAAAGCATCAGGTGAATTTTCCCATGCATTAAAGATATATTTAATAAGCTCAACACCAGCATCAGTTGTTGAGCGACCCCTTGTGAAACCGAATTGATTTTTATGAAGTAACTTATTTACATTAAAAAAAATTTAACATTTGATCAAGAATAATTTTTTCAAAAATTTTACTAAGTGTTGACAATAAAGAAATAGGTCAAAAATTAGCGAGGTCCAATGTACTGCCAGATTTAAATAAAGGTATTACTTTACTATGCTTCATTAAATCAGGAAACACACCAGATTTGATACTAGTATTAAAAATAATAGATAGTTGAGGTGCGATTACATCTATTATAGACGCAATAACTTTAACGAAAATCCCCACATATCGGCGGTTTTCTATTAAGAAAACTAAAATATTTTAAGACTATTGATATTAATCAATAGTCTTAAAATATTTTAGAATATCTTTTGATGACACTTTATGAAATGTAAAATTCTTTGTACACGCATTTACAATTTGTTTAAGTAATGATTCGGCGACAGCAGGAGAAGAATTCAGTGACTTAGTGGTTAAGATAGGAATATCAGTAAAATATTTCTCGAAAACCATTGCAACGTCCTAATCTGATTCAATTAATTTATTGTTAAAACTTAACTGATATTTGCAGATTTAAAAGAAATCTTTATTATTTCTGGAATACATTTTGTATATTAGTATTTATATTTTAAATACTTATAATTTTTGAAGTCTTATTTTATTACTTAACATGCATTTATTTGGTATGAAATTATTTACTGAGTTGGCAACATTTGTTCAGATAGTACGGGGGTTTCCCTTTTATTCTATTTTAATGGTACGCCACATGATTTTGAACGGTAATGAATCAGAAATAAGGTTTATTTTCTTATTAAAATTGATTTGTTGGAATCGGGTAGGAGTAGCACCAGTACAATTTTAAGTATGTATAAATTCTGGGGAGCTATGGGAAAAATGCGTGATGCAAATGAGGCTCCAAAATATCCAAATATTGCAAACTTTGCAAAAGCTCTCTTATGTTTGCCAATGTCAAATGACTGTTGCGAGAGCATATTCTCTTAAGTAAGCTTAAATAAAACAAAGATAAGGAACAAGTTTCAAAACACACATCTATGCGCTTTAATCACAACAAAAGAAGGTATAAAAGAACACGAAGACTGTATCTCCTTTTAACCAACAAAAGAAATTATTAAAAAGATGTCGTTGAAATCAATATACAACATGTAACAGAAACTCTGTGGTTCCCGTTAACTGCGTGATCAGAATTAGTATCCAAGCATATAGAATTTTTTAAACATATTTTAAAAAAATAATTTTGAAGAAAAAAAATTTATTTCAAAATTGTATGTGGTTTTATTATCTCTGCATTGGCCTAGGAGTAAGAGGATTGTCAAAGACCCCGCATTACTGATAATCGTGTGAATTAGAGGAAATAAAACCACGTAAAATTGGCTAATTAATTTTTTTTCATTAAAATTAATTTTTTTTAAATTTGTTTTTTTGAAAAAAAAAATATTTCTATATGCTTGGATACTGATTCTGATAACACACTTAACGGGAACCACAGGGTTTTTGTTACATATTGTATAATGAAAATGAAAAAATGAAGGGTAATAAGCAAATATTGAATAATAGTAGGTATCGTCAGGCCTCTATCACTCTTGCTACCTACGTGAAATAATTACCTAAAATCGCGACGCACCCGGGCGAAATAACGCAGTCAGGGCTAGCGCGTTGGAGGCGATTGAATGTTAGTTTTTTAACGCTGTTTACGTATACCTTCTGTGTACTAAATATCGGGAATTTGTCAATAAAACAAAAAATACAAATTATTCATCTAAATTTATTTTATCGCCTTCAAAGTAGGTCCCATCGCTTGCAATAAAACATCTCCAACGCTTCACCTAGTCTTCCATACATTTTTCATAGGCTATTTGCGGTATGGCCTTTAGCTCATTCAGCGAATTTTTTGTTATGGCTTCTATCGACTCAAAACGTTTTCCTCGAAGTGGTAATTTTAACTTGGGAAATAAAAAAAAGTCAGACGGAGCCATATCAGGTGAATACGGTGCTTGGTCGAGAACTTTTGTTGAATTTTTCGTTAAAAACTCTTTCACTATAATGGCTGTGTGTGATGGTGCATTATCATGGTGCAGCATCCATGAGTTGTGTTGCCACAAATCTGGACGTTTTCGGCGGATACTCTCACGCAAACGCTTTATGACGCCTAAATAATATTCTTTATTCACTGTTTCTCCCTTTGGAAGGAATTCGGAGTGAACCACACCACGGTAGTCAAAAAAACTGTCAGCATCACCTTGATTTTGGAGCGACTTTGCCGCGGTTTTTTGGGTTTCGGCTCGTTTTCGAGACGCCATTCTGAAGACTGTTGGCTTGTTTGCATGTCGTGCTCATAAACCCATGTCTCGTCGCCAGTTATTATACGTTTCATAAAGGTCGAATCCGTAGAAGCTCGGGAAACCATGTCTTCAGCGACATGCTTTCGCTGCGCTCTTTGAACAAAATTGAGCTCTTTTGGAACTAGTCGAGCGGCGACGCGTTTCACGCCTAAAATGTCAATGAAAATGTTGTGGACGGACTTAAAAGATATGTTCACCTCACTAGCCAACTCTCTCAGACTCATACGTCGATTTTCGAGCACTAGCTTCTTGATTTTGTCGATGTTTTCCTTGGTCGTAGCGGTTGAAGGTCTACCAGAACAAGGCAAGTCTACTACTACTTCTCGGCCTTCTTTAAAAGCCTTATACCATTCATAAGCCCTTGTTTTCGATATACACGATTCGCCGTAGGTATTTCGCAACATTTTTAGTGATTCACCACATGAAATATCATTCGAAACACAAAATTTAAGGCACACTCTTTTTTCAACAATATTTTCCATTGTAAAAATCGCCGAGAACTCAAAACTATGACCAACAAAAAGTGTAGTTTAAAACAAATTAAATGACAGATCCCGCTCAAACTTATTTATTGACATATTCCCGATACTTTTTACACAGAGTAGTATAACTTTTTGTAAATATTGTTGAAATAGTTTTTGTTTATAGTGTTTAGTATATTTAATTATAGGATAAAATAGTTCAAAAGTTTTAATGTAATTTAAGAACTATATATTATGTATATTACCCATTATTTAATAAATTTTAATATGGCAAAACGTACTATAATTGTTTTGTGGATAGACGCTAATTGATCAACACATTATTTTAGATATCATCATCATCATCATTACAGCCCTTTACAAGTCCACTGCTGAACATAGGCCTCCCCCAAGGTGTGCCACAAAGCACGGTCCTGAGCCACCTGCATCCATGCCACTTCCTGCATGACTTACCAGGTCGTCACTCCATCTAGTGGGACTTCGCTTACCGGTACGAGGCTGCCACTCGAGAACCTTTTTTCTCCAACGGTTGTCGGTTCTTTGAGCTATATGGCCGGCCCATTGCCACTTCAACTTACTAATCCGTTGGACTATGTCGGTCACTCTGGTTCTACTGTGGATATCCTCATTTTTAAGTTTATCACGCAAAGAAACTCCGAGCATAGCCCTCTCCATAGCTCGCTGAGCGACTTTGAGCGTCCTCATATGGCCAGCAGTGAAGGACCACGTCTCAGTTCCATATGTCATCACTGGCAACACGTACTGGTTGTACAACTTAATTGTCAGTTTTAAAGGTATACCTGACGAGAAGATGATTCGTAATTTTTCGAACGCTACCCAGCCGAGTTGAATCCGTCGATTGACCTCTCGGTCGAAGTTGGACTTACCTAGCCGGATTATTTGTCCCAGGTAAACGTACTCGTCAACAACTAGGAGCTTAGTGCTCCCAACAACTACCGGCATAGGTGTGACATGGACATTAAACATGATCTTTGTTTTGTCCATGTTCATCTTAAGACCTATCCGTTGGGAGGCACAAATGAGGTCATTGAGCATAGTGCTTAAGTCCTCCAGCGATTCTGCCATAAGGACTATATCGTCGGCAAATCGAAGGTGAGTGATGTACTCGCCATTGATGTTAATACCGTATCCTTTCCAGTCCAGTAGCTTGAAAACGTCTTCCAATGCAGCGGTGAAGAGTTTCGGGGAAATAACGTCACCCTGTCTTACACCTCTCTGCAGTTGGATAGGTTTCGTACTCTGGTTCTGTACTCGGATAGCCATCGTAGCCCTACTGTAAAAACACTTCAGCACTTCGATATACCGACAGTCAACTTGGCACCGCTGAAGAGACTGTAGCATCGCCCAAATTTCGACGGAATCAAAGGCTTTCTCATAGTCCACATACGCCAGGCAAAGTGGCAGATTGTACTCTTCGGACTTCTGTACAATGTGCCGAAGGATATGTATGTGGTCTATGGTACTAAAACCCTTTCGGAAAGGCTGGAAGTCGTCGAGTCTGCGTGCGAGACGATTCGTATTCGACGTAGACGCGGCTCAGAAGGGATATCGATCTGTAGTTCTTCAAGAAGGCGTTGTCACCTTTCTCGAAGAACAAGACCACCGCACTGCTCCACGCCTCCGGAGTAGTGCCACCATGGAGGACGGAATTAAAGAGCCTCTGAAGGACTTCAAGTACCGGTTTTCCACCCGCTTTCAGAAACTCCGCTGTAATTCCACCCTCGCCCGGGGACATTTCAGATATATCATTCTTTATTACCCAAGGATTTTAGTAGGAAGTTATGAAACGTGAATTTATTTAATTTTTATTGTTAAATAGGTACTTAAAGCAAAAAATAATTAAGTAATAATTTATTTAATACCTACAAACTTTATTACAAAATTTTGTGGAAATTTACTTCACTATCCAAGTATCTACTTACGTACATATACTTGCCTTTTGTATTAAAATATTTTAATCAGTTTTTTAGGTTAAAATATTTTAAGCTAAAATAACACAAAACTCTGAAATCAAAACTTTGTTTACCAACAAAAATTTTAACTAAGTAGAATATGATTACATTTCTGTTAGGACTCGTATTTCAAGTTTATTTCTACCTTTTCCTTCCGAGCCAAGCGTCGCGATTCCCGACGAATGGCCTTGCAAGTTGCATGCGTTAGGCATCGCAGAACTCACGTAGGTGCGAAAATATGGTCTGTCGATCATAGTCAGAATAGGTATTTCACCTAAGTAACCTAATTAGTATTTCGCAAAGTATTTTGTTACTCTTTATTGACATCCCTCTATAACAACGGAAAGTCCACCGTAACGTAGGAAGAGGAAAATGTGCAAAGTAATACGGACACTCTCGCGCAGCGATAAAGTTTTATTTAGCTTGCGAGTGCGATTTATCTAATTAATAATAATTATGTAGGCTATTAAATGTCGGCAAGCAGTCAACATTAAAAGAGTGAAACTTCTGTACGTAGTACTATTATTTATTCTGTGGTATCGTATATTATAGCAAGAATAATAGTGTTGTAAAGAACTTAAATGAAAAAAAAATGTGAAATATTGTAGCTTTATTCTACAATATTCCTTTGAATACATAGTATTTTTATTATTCATACCTGTCTCCGTGCAGCAATAATATGAGGGCATATTTTTGGCATTTTCTGGAGTCGGTTTGGCAGATTTTGGTAGAATTTTTCCAGTGTGTGGCAGATTTGCCATTTTTGAGACGGTCACACTGATTCTTGGAGTGAACAAGTAGTATATACCTACATTTACCGGTAATTGTCTTGGATGCGATTTCTTACTAGGGCTAGGGATGATCGATGTTACAGAAACGTCGATGATGATATCGATGTTTATATCGATAGCTTAACATCGATGTTCGATGTTTATCCTACTTAAAACATCGATGTTGGCCATTATCGATGTTATAGTACATGTTAGGTACATGTTTAGTAGGTTAAAAGTAGGTATGGTTTATTATTAATGAAATTAAAGAAATTAATAAAACGTTTAGTGTGAAACAGTAATTTTAAAAATGGGAAAAACTTAGTAAATGTTTAGTTAATTTGTTATAGTTTTTGTCGATAATGGTTGGAAAATGAATTTAAAGGTTCCTATATAATTATAAATCTGGTATTAAAAAAATTACTATTCTAATTTACAATTAAGACGTAGGTTTTATACTAACTACTCCTATCGCGAAACAAAAAAGTGATTATAGAGGAAAAATTAACAAACTTAACAAAAACAAAATAATAGACTTTTCCGTCACCTTTGTTCACACAATTTTTAATCAGGCAGCCCAAGCAGTAAGTATCCACAGCCGTTTATTAAATGCACTGTAGAATGCACTATACAGTGAAATTGTCTATGCTCACGATCGCCGAGTAGTTTATTTTTAGAAACTTCAAGCAAACAATAAACTTGTTATCCCAAGCTCAAAAAAACAGCTAAATATAATTAAATTGTGTAGATACATATTGTTTCAAAATTATGTGTGTATAGACAGCAAGGGAAAAAAAGAGTTAATTTGAATATCAATTTATATAGAATAGTTATTAGGCGACAATTGACAACGACATCACAATAACAAAGCGAAAGCAATGACAACTGTGACATTACAGTTCACACTTGACAGGGTGTTTGACACAACATAATGATATTTTTTTAGGTGATCGATGCATTTAAGAATTCAAAATTTTAAACCTTTAGTGGGAGATGAAATATTTAGTTGATATTGATTTCGCGGGTTCGCATTGTTCACAGGTTCTTATTCGATTTTCGATTATTGGTTCATTGACATCGATGTTTGACATGTGGCAACATCGATGTTTCGATGTTTAACGTGTGGTAACATCGATGTTTTAATTTCTAACATCGATGATCATCGAACATCCCTAGCTAGGGCTAATGCTTGTGCAAAACACAGATAACTACAACACGTACGAATTAACTTGAGACTGCGCTGGAATGCGACCCCCTTCCCGACTCCCCGCACCGCGTCCCGCGCTGGCCGTGCGCGCTCAGTACCGATAGCATTTTTGTTACGGATGCGCGTCTCGACTCTAGTTCGATATTTTTGTTGTTTAGTTTGGACTTTTGTTTGTTTTTGTTATACTTGAACGTTATTTTATCTGTTTGTTGTTAATTGCGTTGTTTTATTGTTAAGTTTGGACGTTGTGTTGTGCGGTTTTCTTGTGACGCTTAGGAGTTACTCCGCCTTTTTTATTTTTAAAAAAAGATGGGAGGAAAGACAATACATAGCCAAGCACGGACACTTGCTCTAAAAGTTTTAAAATTTTTCGAAGATAAAAAATCAAGTAAAAAGTTTCTTATTCCTGTGGACCAAGCTTTAAAGAGGGCTTGTGCAGCAACATGCATATCAAAGGCAACACTACTAAGAATGAAAAACGAGGCGACAAAAGTTCAGTCAATTTCTCAAGACCAAAACGACGATGTCACAGTAGTATCGGAACCATGTACTTCTCAAGCAAGACCAGAACTTAAACTATCAACTCCAGGAAAAAAAAACAGAGCTCAAAAAAATTGAACTCGACAATTTTGATCTGTGTGCTCTAAGAAACCTTGTCAACAGTTTCTATACAGTACGGAAAGAAATTCCAACATTGAAAAGGATATTAACGGCTGCAAAAGCAGATCTAAATTTTCCAGGTACGTACCCATATTTATTGACCTTTTTTATATGTATTATATCATACTTTAGGTCATATCATATACAAGGTGACATTTAATTCAAGCATAATCTTGTTATTGGGTGCTAGAACTGCTAATTTGCAAAAATTTTATGTATGGACACCCATATGCAAAAGTGAACCATTTCTGAGATATTTAATTTTAAATTATTTTTAGAAAAAATACCACGCGATAACTAAAAATTAAAAATAAAATCTTAATTTTACAGGTGAAAAAACCACTTTACAACGAATACTCGTTGACTACTTGGGGTACAAATTTAAAAAAATGTAAGAACGCAAGACAAGTCTTAATACAAAAGCCAGACATTGCTGCCTGGAGAGCCCGTTATTTACGAAGGAAGAAAGAAAACAATGAACTTGGGGTGGACAAAAACCCGTAACTTATTTAGACGAAACATGGATTCACTCCCACTATACCGTGCGCAAATGCTGGCAAAATAACAATGACGCAAGCATTAGAAAAAATGATAATCCAGGACAGCGGTGGATATTGGTGCACGCTGGCGGTGAAAACGGCTTTATCCCTGGTGCCGAATTGCTTTACAAATGCAAAAGTAATGCCGGGGACTACCATCACGAAATGGATAGTAAAAACTTTAAAAAGTGGTTGACAGAAAAACTAATCCCAAACTTACCTCAAAACAGTCTCGTCGTTATAGACAATGCTCCCTACCACTCAACGCAGTCTGAAAAACCACCCGTGAGCTCGTCCCTGAAAGGTGAGATGCAGAGTTGGCTTCGGAAAAACAACATTCCTTTTGATGAAAAAATTACGAAACCGGAACTGTTCCATATAATACTGCTCAATAAACCACCGAAAAAATATATAGTGGACGAACTCATGAGGGAGCATGGACACGAGGTATTACGGCTGCCACCCTACCATTGTGATTTAAAACCTATCGAATATATATGGAACTTAATAAAACAAAGGGTGGCAGCTAAAAATGTTAACCAGTTTGAAAGGGAAATAGAGGGTTTGACAAGAGACGCAATACAGTCTATAACGGCTTCCGATTGGAAGAAAGAAATTAACCATATCGAAAGATTAGAAAATGAATACTGGGAGAGTGATAGACTTGGAGAAATCCAACAGAGAGAATTAATTATATCCCTCGGAGGGGAAGAATCCAGCTCAGAGAGTGAAAGTGAGGACGATCTAATGGACGGAATAGAACCGATCGTATACAGTGACAATGAATAATAAATATTATAATAAATCCTTATTAATATTCATTACTTCTATTCCTTGATTTTACATAGTTTGTGCTGTTCCGCTTATCCAAGATTGATTCACTTTCACCCTAAGGTTGCCTGGGAGAGATTGCTTTTTTAGCAATAAGGTCGCCTGTTATGCTTTGTATTTTTATTGTGTACGAATCTGTAACACTTTTTATAGTGAAATAAAGTGTATAATAAATAAATTAATAATATTATAGATGAGAAAGTGTGTATGTTTATTTCTTTGTCCTTCCTTGACGCGTTAACTAAAAATAATATTATATATATTATAAAAAATAAATATTTAAAATATATAAAAATGGCAACAGTATATCAC
This sequence comes from Parnassius apollo, assembly GCA_907164705.1. NCBI lineage: Eukaryota > Metazoa > Arthropoda > Insecta > Lepidoptera > Papilionidae > Parnassius > Parnassius apollo. The sequence goes on from CAJQZP010000610.1 coordinate 7,768,387, forward strand.
TTATTACTTCACCCCTTGCCAGAACATTTTATTTTGTTTTTATTAATAATCTCATGCAAATCTCAAAAATTTCAAATAAAAAAATATTACGTCGCATTATTTTGCACACCGTACATTGACAAATACGTCATCGGCCCAGGTCTCAAGTTAATTCGTACGAGTTATATATACTAGTCAGAGAGTACAAAAAACAATAGTGACTCCTCAATCCAAATGTGATTTATATCTATTTAGCAATATCTGTTATTACATTCTATAAAAATCTCAGATTTTCACACAGGGGGATTTTGCCACACTTGGCAATCAAAGCTTTTTATTTTGTTTTATCAATAAGATGCCGCTGTCCTCCTGTTTCAGTTTCTCACTGTCGCCTTTAAGACACCCATGGGGTGATATAGATAAGTATATTCTTTTACACTACCATTACACAGCTGATATTGATAATCAGTTCTTTTTAACATAAGAATATCAAATAACAGTCACGTGATGGTATGTGGCTACTGCAGTCTATAGATCTCTCACTAATGAAATCGTAAATACATTTTAACTCCCGAGGACTAATTATACTATCTCATTCTTTACACACTTTGAACTGTCTCGTCGATGCTTAGATTATTAGTCACAAAAATAGCAAGAATGTGGCTCCTACTCCGACAGACTCCTCAGCGGAGCTCAACATAGTTCCGGTTAAGTCGTATGGTCGAAATCGGTCAGGAAAACGCCGTATATAAAGTGGCTGTTTTTCTTGAGCCCAGCTACAGTTCACTGTGGAACATGTCTTCTCCGTATTAGGGATGATTTGCCATAATCGCTTTCCCCTGCGGATAACACCGTATCTAAATGTCGAAGGTCATTAGATATTTCTAGAATTTACTTAATTGCCTCTAACGATACCCACATAGTACGAAATGGGCTGTTCCTTTTACGCCGTCGCCAGACGATGAAGTGACACATCTTCAAAAAGTTTCGATTTTATGAAAATAAAAATGAAAAAACATTTACCTTCGCATTTATTTAAAAAAAAACTTAATAATTAACAATAAAGTTATTTTACACTTCACACAATATACATAACACACATTTACCACACTATTTAATTCCTATCTGGGTTATTTGATGGTTTTTATTAAAAGCAATTAATATAGAATTTATCCAAGAATGTATTAGACTTTAAATATTCTACTTTTTGCTGGTTGTGGACAGTGCAGTAAACATACAACATATTATCTCTGTACTATCCAGGTTTGGTCAGGTACCTTCTACTTGCTTACTTTATATTAAATATATATTATGTATTATACATACTATTAAGGGCTGATTTTGTAATCATCAGAAAAGTTATACATGGGATAAAATACAACAAAAATTAAAAATTGTACAGTCAATTTGGGTAACTTAAACCTTCAATATAACATTGGCGCGAAATTGAAATTGCGCATTTTCATTTTGTTTTGGTTTCCATGTTATTTATTGAAACAAGCTTTGTAAACAACGAGTAAAAATATATTTGTAAACGCACAAAACCCTGACTTTACACGTCAATAGGTCTCCTTCTACTTTTTATTTTTATGACGGCTTGGTAAAATTCGCCAATGACGTATTGAGTGGAAAATGAAAGCTTATGAGTTTAATTAAAATAACAGTCTGTGATAATACAAGGATTTAGTTTTCCTCCTAGAATTTAAACAAATCTATATATTGAATCACCTAGAGCTGAGTAGGTCATTTAAGTTGAGAGTACTTTACGGTTTGTTTTGTGTGGGCCAAAAAGTTGTCTGCTGCATTGCTATTTATTAACGTAGGAAAGGTAAGTGTTATATTGAATTGAGTATTATCTGTCTATCTCTGATTACAATGAAAATTTACGCAGTTAATGAGGTATACTGCAATGTTATTACCATAAATTACAAACAGGTAAATTATAACCAACGGATCAGGTTAACTTTAGCCCGGGTCAAAGTTAGCAGGATATTTTAAATGTTGAAGTGAAGTGGAAGTATTGCTTGTTCGTATTTTATAAGTTTTTTATAATATTATTTAGTTTTAAAATGATATTTTGTCTGTGTCACAGGCTATCGAGTTATTATGGGTTGCAAGAAAAAATATGCAGTAGGAGTTACGAGATTTCCATATCACGTAACTCCTTACCAAGAGTAACTATTCTCAGAACGACTTAGATGAGGTTTTAGGTAAAATAAAGACTTTTAGACTTTTTTAAAAAATAAAGACTTTTTTTAGTTTTAGGTAAAATAAAGAGTTGATAGTGGTAGAGCCACGCGGCAGCTTTGCTGTTGCACGTATGGGCCGGCTCAAACCGAGGTGGTACCACGACCTCACAGAATACCGGCGTGAAGTGGTAGCTCTGCTTCCGCGTTTCGTCTGGTGAGTGCAGGTGGCCGGAGGCCCAAATCCCCCCCCCCCCCCCATCAACATGGTAGCGGAATTAAATAATGATCGACTACCCCAGGAGGGTACCAGCACCCCTGGAGAATCCCTCGCTGAGCATCCACGACCATGTTTCTCCACTTCTGAGCGTGGGTGCTCAGGCTGCCCCGCGTATTCTGGGGGGGGGGGGGGCAAAATTCCGCTCAAGACTACAACTGCTCGGGGCAAACGGAGCAACAAGACCAAGGCGACCCCTGCCACGCTGTCCGTGAATTTCTGCAATATCAGGGGACTTCACTCTAACCTAAACGCCGTCCACTACCATCTCGAGACGGCGAGGCCGGCTCTGCTCTTTCTGACCGAGACGCAGGTGTCCTCTCCGGCTGATGTCTCGTATCTCTCCTACCCGGGGTACAAACTGGAACACTCCTTTGTGCCTCGGGCTGGAGTTTGCGTTTACGTCAGAGAGGACATCTGCTCTCGACGCCTCGGCAGACTTGAAGGTTCGGACCTGTCCATCCTTTGGCTACGCGTAGACAGCGACGACCATCCGCGCGTCTACGGGTGCCTCTATAGGTCCCATAGCGGTAATGCCGAAACAGACCGACTATTCGACCACGTCCAAATGGCTGCAGATTCGTTGCTACAGCAGATCCCCTCCGCAGAGATCGTGATCCTCGGCGACTTTAACGCCCATCACGCCGAATGGCTTGGTTCACGTTTAACCGATCATGCGGGGAGATCTGTTCATGATTTTGCCTTGGCATATGGTCTGACACAACTGGTTACTTCGCCTACGCGGATTCCAGATGTGGAGGATCATGCACCTTCCCTGTTGGACCTTCTGCTGACCTCTCACCCGGACGGATATCAGATATCCGTGGAGGGCCCTTTAGGCTCCTCGGACCATTGTCTTGTCCGGAGTGTGGTGCCACTCACGCTGAAATCGCGGTTGCATTCTGCAGGCTGCCGCCGTGTTTGGCACTATAGGTCAGCCGATTGGGATGGGATGCGGTCTTTCTTTGCATCCTACCCTTGGGGGCGGGTTTGCTTCTCGCCGGATGATCCCAACGTTGTTGCGGATTCTGTCGCTGATGTGGTACTTCAGGGTATGGAACTTTTTATTCCTTCCTCTGTGGTGCCCATTGGAGGCAAGTCTCAGCCTTGGTTTGGTCGCTCCTGTAAAATAGCATCATGCTATAAGCAGGAGTGTTACCAAGCCTGGGCTGATGCATCAGCGTCCCGGGATGTAAACACCAGCGCTCTAAAAAAGAAGTATAATTCCGCCTCTAGGTCCTTCAAAAGAGTCATTGCCAAGGCAAAGTCAGAGCACATAGGCAGAATTGGCGAGAAACTAGTTCGCCTTCCTTCTGGAACCCGTGCATTCTGGTCTCTCGCCAAGGCTGTCCAGGGGAATTTCTGTCAGCCATCTCTTCCATCTCTGCACAGGGAGGACGACTCACTGGCCCATACCGCAAAGGAGAAAGCCGATCTTCTAGGCTCTTTCTTTGCGTCTAACTCGACTCTCGATGACGGGGGGAGTACTCCGCCGACCATCCCGCGGTGTGAGTGCTCCATGCCGGAAGTGCACTTCACACAGCGCTCGGTTCGCAAAGCACTCCTCTCCCTGGACATCCACAAGTCGAGTGGGCCTGACGGAATCCCCCCAATTGTGCTGAGGACGTGTGCTCCAGAGTTGGCACCGGTTTTAACGCGTCTTTTCCGGTACTCCTACTCCCTAGGCGTAGTCCCAAAATCATGGAAGACGGCTTACGTCCACCCGATCCCTAAAAAAGGCGACCGCTCTGACCCGTCCAACTACCGGCCAATCGCCATCACCTCCTTGTTCTCCAAAACAATGGAGTCCATTGTAAACTGCCAGCTCATGAGGTACCTTGAAGATCACCAGCTGATTAGTGACCGCCAATACGGTTTTCGCCGTGGTAGGTCAGCTGGTGATCTTCTGGTCTACCTAACTCACAGATGGGCGGAGGCAGTAGAGTTCAAGGGGGAGGCATTGGCCGTTAGTTTGGACATTGCGAAGGCCTTCGATCGGGTTTGGCACAAAGCGCTTCTTTCGAAGCTCCCTTCCTATGGGCTTCCCGAGAAATTGTGCGATTGGATCACCAGCTTTCTTGCAGATCGGAGCATCAAGGTCGTTGTAGACGGTGCAAGCTCCGATTGCAAGCCTATTAATGCTGGTGTTCCACAGGGCTGCGTGCTATCGCCAACGCTGTTTCTTCTGCATATCAATGACATGTTGCATACCCGTAACATTCATTGCTATGCAGATGACAGCACTGGTGATGCTCTTTACACCGGCCGAGCCAACATTTCTCGGGAAAACGTCTCCGAGTGCCGGGACAAACTTGTGTCTGAAGTCGAGTCTCTGCTGGACAGAGTCTCGGATTGGGGGCGACTAAATCTAGTCCAGTTTAACCCCCAGAAGACACAAGTTTGCGCGTTAACCGCTAAAAAGAACCCCTTTGTCGTATCACCTCAGTTTCAAGGCACTCCCCTTGTTGCCTCAGCCAGTATCGGAATCCTCGGCGTCGACATATCGAGTGACGTGCAGTTTCGTGGTCACTTGGAAGGGAAGGCCAAATTGGCCTCTAAAAAGCTTGGCGTGCTCAGCAGAGCGGGACAGTATTTCATGCCGGCACACCGCCTGCAACTTTATAAGGCGCAGGTTCGGCCGCACATGGAATACTGTTCCCATCTCTGGGCTGAGGCTCCCCAGTACCAGCTTCTTCCACTTGACCGCATCCAGCGCAGAGCGGCTCGAATCGTCGACGACCGAGTGCTTTCCGATCGGCTCGATTCACTGGCGCTGCGAAGAGATGTTGCATCTCTTTGCGTATTTTATCGCATCTATCACGGGGAGTGCTCTGAGGAATTGTTCGGATTAATCCCAGCCGCCAAATTTCGTGAACGCACTACACGTCAAACGTCCCGATACCATCCACACCATCTGGCTGCTTGGCGGTCCACCACTGTACGTTTCACAAGGAGTTTTCTTCCACGTACAACCTCTCTGTGGAATAGTTTACCACCGGCGATTTTTCCGGACCGATACGACCTGGGGACCTTCAAGAAAAGAGCTTACTCCTTTCTAAAGGGCCGGCAACGCACCCGCAATTCTCCTGGTGTTGCGGTTGATCATGGGCGGCGGTAGTCACTTAACATCAGGTGAGCCGCATGCTCGTTTGCCCCTTCTTCTATAAAAAAAAAAAAAAAAAAAAAACTTGCAAATTGTCTCACAGGGGACTCTGCAAAATTTTTTCAAATTCCAAGAAGTACTTTGGAATATAAATTGAAAGGAAAACATAATAAACCTGTTGGAAAGTCTTTTAGAATCCGAAGAGAATAAGTCATATTGTGACTGGCCGATCTAGGGATCCGAACCCAGTTGGAATACATGTCATGCACATTATAATTAAAAATATTTAGATGTTCAGAGTAAAAGTATAAACAAGTTCAAAAATAACACTCCTGGTTGGGAATGGGGTAAAACTTTTTTCAATTGACATTCAGAAATAAACCAACGCACTGCTCACAATATTAGTAGGAAAAGAGCACAAATAAATAAAGACATGATTGAATTTTTTTTTGACCATTTTAAAAAACAATTTTCTGATGTACCACCGCAAAATCTGCACAATTTTGATGAGAGGGGCTTTTACGACAATCCAAAGAAAGCAAAGCTCTTATTCAGACACTTGCAATAATCTGGAAATCATGAAAAACTCAACATTAACGTTAACTCAACGTTTTACTGTCATGTTCTGTGTGAATGCAAAAGTAGAGTTTTTACCACCATTTATTGTATATAAAGCCTTTATTAGTTGAATTACACGTCCTTGATGAGTTTTTACAACTAATTATACTGCATTTCACCATTATAATCAATGATTTCAAAAGGAAGGATAGACCCATCTAAATATTTTACTCATAACTTTTTCATACGAGAAAAAGTAGCGCATCTGTCATAATACAAACGTCATATTAAACACGACGTAACCAGAGTCGGATTTCGATTATTATTATACATAATATCGTAATAATACTAAGCGAAAATACCATAATTTTACCTAAAGGTCGACTTGTATTATTATTGAGTCCTTTTACATTTTAATATTAACCCTACGATATTGAGAATTTCTGTATTGTACATGAGTACCGCGTTTTTTTAATAAAATTATAATTAGCTCCATTTTTGGTCAATCGATGCTCGATCGATGCATTTATGTTGCATCCTGAATACAACTATAATTAGGAGCTACCACGATAAAAACTCTATACTCCAGAAGCAATCGGTTTGAAAACAGAAATTTAAAATATTTTAATTAAGCAGATATGGTTTCTTTTGTACTCTTTTCGTTTTACCCTTATTGAATATAAAATATATTTAGTTTACATTAAGTTCTTTAGACAAAAATTAAACAGAAATAAAAAATATTTTTTTTAAATAGTAGTTTTATTTTCCATGTACAATATTTTTGAGGATCTGAATCCAACCCTAGCCTAATATTGGTAACGTAACTGAACTAACTGTAAAATAAAACTTTAAAAATGCGTTTATATAATAATTTAAATGTAACAAAATTAATATAAGGTTATTTACCGACGATACGATTATCCCATGTTCTTTTAAATCTTTGTTTTTCAATTCAATCTCGTAATTTTTGCATTCTTTTACCACGCAACTAGACATATTCATAACAGACAAATCTGTCCTCCGCGCGCACCACTGTCGACCGATTCGCGTTGGCCCTAAACTGTTATTTAAGGGCCAGTGCACTGGTCCGTTTTAGTTGTTCGGTCGGCCCGGTCCTTACGCTAGTAATATATAAGTCAGTGATTATAACATAAATTTTGAAGGATTGGTGAAACACTAGACGTGGAAAGATTGGAACGGCTCTGCCGAAAAACGTCTTTGCTTCGTTATTACACAGGACTTTAGATTTGGGGAAAGATACTGTTAGCCAAAATAAAATAGCAGGATTTAAAGGAAACAGGATTGTTTCCTTGTGATGTCAATGTACCGCTAAAAAACTTCCTGATTATAGCAAGTCAATAGAAGACATATGAGAAAGCGTCGGTGAAAGTTTCAAGAAATACGTTGATGATATAACAAACATTGACATAGGGGTGAAGCTAATAAAAAGTTCTAGATTCCAGTTGTAGCCGGGAAATGTGTATCCGTGGAAGAAGTCCAAAAGTTCATTGAGCAGAAAGAAGAATCTAAAAATAAACCAAAAAAGCGACCAAGAAAAGTGGACGACCTACGGTTATCAAAACGACAAACTTGAATGATAAAGCAAAAAAGACGAAAACAAGCCATAATGTGTATCATATACAGTCGGAAGATGTACAGGAGACACCAGAAAATATGCATATTGAAAGGTACAAATGAAAAGAGAATGAGTGAAATAGAAGATGACTATGTAGAAAATTCACAAAACGCTTCAAATGTCTGCCCTTATACAAAACACGAAAATCGAAACCTTGTAGAAAAGGCACAACAAGAAAAAAGTGCCCAGGAAGAAGATTATAATATAGATTTGAATTTAATGTTGATGGTGAACTGGTGGTTCAGGTGGTTAACAATGCATTAAAAGTTGTTGGATCGTAATTGTATTGTGAACTATGAAGGAACCCTATTTCCAGGACTAATATCAACTCATACGAAATATAAGGTTTCGTTTCTGCAATAGGCTGAAGAAGGTGGATTTGGCTATAAAATAAATAAAGAATATTACTCAATAGAAGATGACTTCCTAGCTATGGAATAGGGTGATTAACTATGAAGATTTTGATCACATTTTCCGTAGGATTAAGCAAAATTTTCTCTATATTGATACGAAAAAAATTTGTTTGGTTGTTTTTAGTGCCTAAAATTAATTATATGAAACATAAGTTCCTAATTGTTGACTAAATAGATATTAATAAATAGAAATGCTGCTTTTTCTATGGCAACATTTTATTTTCCCCATATTTAATTTAAAAAACAAATTATCTAAGAAAACTTTGTCTATGACTGTCGACAGTATATTTATTAACACCAATTCGTAGACCAATATTTACCAAACGTTAACAGTGGTAGAGCCACCGAACCGGGAAGGTACCACGACTTCACAGAAGACCAGCGTGAAGTAGAAGCTCTGCTTCTGCATTTAATTTGTTGAGTGCAGGTGGCCGGAGGCCCAATTCGCCTCCCCCCCCAAACATGGTAGTGGAGTTAAATGAAACACTACACCAGAGGGTACCAGCAGCCCCGGTGACTAGACAACGCCTAGGGAATAGGAGTACCAGAAGTCCCCAAATCATGGAAGACGGCTTTCATGCACTCGATCCCTAAAAAAGATAACCACTCTGATCCGTCCAACTATAGGCCTATCGCCATTACCTTGTTCTCTAAAATAATGGAGCCCGTTTTTACAGCCAGCTCATGCGGTACCTTGAGGATCACCAGCTGATTAGTGACCGCCAGTACGGTGTCCGTCGCGGTCGCTCAGCTGGTGATCTTCTGGGTCATATAACTCATAAGTGGGCGGGGCAGTAGAGTCCAAGGAGGCGTTGGCCGTTAGTTTGGACATAGCGAAGGCCTTCGATCGGGTTTGGCACAAAGCGCTTTTAACGAAGCTCCCTTTCTAAGGACTTCCCAAGAAATTGTGTAATTGGATCACCAGTTTTCTTGCAGATGGAAGCATCAAGGTCGTAGTAGACGGTGCGTGCTCCGATTACAAATCCATTAACGCTGGTGTTCCACAAGGCTGCGTGCTATCACCAACGCTGTTTCTTCTGCATATCAATGATACATTGCAAGGTGATGCTTTATACACTGGCCGTGTCAATATTTCTCGGGAAAACGACGTTGAGTACCGGGACAAACTTGTGTCTGAAGTCTAGACTTTGTTGAGCAAAGTCTCGGACTGGGGGCGATTAAATCTAGTCCAGTTCAATCCCCAGAAGACACAAGTTTGCGCGTTTACCGCTATAAAGAATCTCTTCGTCATATCTCCTCAGTTTAAGAGCACCCCCCTTGGTGGCTCAGCCAGTATCGGAATCCTCGGCGTCGACATACCGAGTGACGGGCAGTTCAGTGGTCACTTGGCAGAAAAGGCCAAAATTGCCTCTAAAAAGCTTGGCTTGCTCAGCAGAGCGGGACAGTATAAAAATGCCATAAGATAAGCGAAAAGAATCAATAGTTGAGACCTGTGCCAATCCAAGTGCAACTCATAGACTAACTTTGGCCCATATGAATTTAAAGTTTTTCACCAACTTTTTTTAAAACTGATAATAAGTGGTAATATTTTTGAAATAAAGATCACCTAAAGTCACTAAAAAGTTTATGTATATCCTTAAGGGGAAATATAACCTCAAATGGCTTAGCAAGATCCTTCGTTATGCCGAAAATATTGCAGCATTAATTTTGAAATAAATATATGGTAAAGTTGAGGATTATAGTTAGTGATTATGTTAGACGAAAACACGATTTCGTAAAATTTTCTCGATAGAAAAAAAAATCCAAAGTTACCTCCAAAATAAACAATAAACCGCTGTTATTCATAAAATACTTTGAATAAGATCATGAAACTTTGCATACTAACTGAACTAACTATAAAGCAGTGCTTATGTTATTTACTTTTTTTAAAATACCATTATTTTCACTGTAAAAAAGAAATTACCTAAACTATCGGAGCGTAAGCTTGGTTCCTGTCCAAGGTTGCCGATTTGTGGGGAATTCCCCAAACTGCGGGGAATCTCAAGTTGATTGGGGATTTATTGGGGATTGGCATTATGCGGGGAAAATGCGGGGATTTTAACATCTTCGTTAATATACTTTTTCGAAAATACCAAATACTTTAATATTTTTTTTTTTAATTTAGGTACTTATGGATAACGGAGGACTCAATACTCTTTATTGCACTTATCTTTTTGAGTATGAATGAGAAGAAAACATCGCTTAAAAGACAAGCATCCAAGCCAAAAATCTTAATATTTTTTCTGATCTATGGTTGCAATAAACCAAATTGAATGAAAGCTAGAAATATCGGAAAGTATACCGACACTATGATTAGGGGATTCCCTTTCTTTTGACGTTTTGTGAAATAGTGAATTTCTTAACATTATAATATTATAATACGTATTTTGTCGAGCCGTAACGATACTATCTTGTACAAATATGGATAAATGGTTAATGAAAGGCCAAAACAAAGAAGATAGTCCTAAGGTAAGGTAATTAATAGCCTTTTTATTTATTTGTGCGCGATCATGAAACATTAGCAGGTTACCGTCTGTCAGAAACTCAGTGATTATAACTATCCTAATTTTTGGTTTTTAGCTTGAACGTAAAAGGAAACCCGAAAAGGAAACATCAGAGGCTTCAACTTCTAGTATAGAAGTAGAATATGCTGTTCCCATTCCCAGTTCCAGTTTGACTTCAGTGGGCTTGGCAACAAGTGAGTCAAATAATCCACAAACTAAAAAAATAAAACGCCTGAATAAATTTAATGATTTATGGCTTCAAGAACCAAACTTCTTGAGCTGGCTATGCAAAGATTCGAAAATGAAAGATGGAAATGATTTAGCACACTGTATGCTTTGTTCGGTGTCGATCATAGCGCATAAAAGTGATCTGATTCGACATATGAATTCAGATCGCCATAAGAAAAAATCATTAGAAATACAGAATATTCCAAAAATTTCAAATTATTTGCCAGTGATGGATTTAGAAATAAATGTACGAAAAGCTGAACTAAAATTAGCCGGAGCGTTGGCTGAAAATAATATACCAATATCATTTAGCGACATCTTGGGCCCACTCTGCAAAGAGATTTTCGCAGACTCAGTTATAGCTAAAAATATGAATTTACACAGAACCAAGGCGATGGCTATAATAAATAATGTTTTAGGAAACACATTTTTAGAGGATATATATGAAAAATTACGCGGAGAAAAAATGTTCTTTTCATTAATAATGGATGAAACGACTGATCAGAGCTCTTTAAAACAATGCTGTTTTACTGCTGTTGTCTACGATGAGAAAACCAATAAGGTAGAGCATTTGTTTCTGGATATGGTGGAATTGTCATCAGGAACTGCTAAGGGACTGTATGACTGTTTACATCAAATGCTTCGAAATAAAAACATATCGATAGAAAACATGGTAGGGTTTAGTTCAGATACCACAAACGTGATGGTTGGAGAACATTGCTCTGTTTTTGCTCTTCTTAAAAAAGATTTGCCTCACATTGCTCTGGTGAAATGTTCTTGTCACATGATACACCTATCATCATCTAAAGCTTGTCTTAAATTGCCTCGAAACGTTGAAGATTTTTTTGCGTTCTGTTGGAGCTCACTTCAGTAGAAGTTCACAAAGACAACTAAAATTTAGAGAGTTTCAAGAATTCTTTCAAGTGGAGATTCACAAAATTCTCACACCAGCTCAAACTCGATGGCTCTCGCTGAAAGCGTGTATAGACCGTGTCTTAGAGCAGTATACTCCATTAAAAGCCTACTTGACAGAAACAGTCTTCTCAGATCCGTCGAAGACTACCGAAGAAATGCTGATTACAATGAACAACCAATTCACTGTGGTATATTTGGAGTTCATGTCTTACGTACTTGCACTGGTAACAAAATTCAATGTCTTGTTTCAATCAGAAACTTCCCTTCTTTACAAATTGAAACCAGAAGTCGAAAACCTTTTGAAAACGTTGTCTTCTAATTTCATGAAAATTAGCTATATCAAGTCCTGTGCTAATATTTTAAACGCAGACTTCAAAAACCCAATTTTCTAAGTTTAAACGAAATATATATTGGATTAAAGGCTGGAGAAAGTATTGAAATTTTAAAAAATGACGAAAATGTACCTCGTGCTGCTATTGCAGATTTCTATAGAACCTGCCAGGAGTTTTATATTGAATTGACGTCAGATATTACCAAGCGATTTGATTTTGGGGATCCTCTATTTTCTATTATATCCGCTGTAAATCCATCAGAAGCTCAACAGTTTCTAATTAAATCACTTGTGCCTGTGCTGAAGCGATTTCCAGTGCTTTATAAATTTGTGACCGCACAAAAATTAGATGACGAGTGGCGAACTCACGCTTTGTTAGATTTTGAGCAACATGGGCTTGAAATTCATGGAGATAACATCAATGCCGAAAGTTACTGGGGTAAAGTATTTCGCCTTAAAAATGCTGCGGGAGAATACATGTTTCCAAACATAAAAATTGTTATGTCCTTGTTGCTCATATTGCCATTTTCAAACGCGTCGGTCGAAAGAAAATTTAGTGCGCTTCGATGTTTAAAAACAGAAAATCGCAATCGGCTAAATACAGGTACTGTAGTGTCTTTAATGGCAACAAGAGAGGGTATAAAAAAATTGGGCGGCAGTGCCAAGTTTAATCCTTCCAACAAAATGCTTGCATCAAACGTATGGAAAAAGTGCAACAAAGGTTAAAAAATAAATATTATTTAAATAGGTTAAACTTGTTTCATTGTTTAAAATAATATTGAGGGGAATTTGTGGGGAATCAGCAGATTTTTGTCCCCAAATTTGGGGAATTTCATATGGAATTTTGGGGAATTACATACATTGGCATTAGCAACCCTGTTCCTGTCGCTCCGTTAGTATTGCTCCGGCTTTTGAAGGGAGAAGTTGTGTCGCTTACGATCAGAAAACACATTACGCAACAGGAAGACGTAAAATTAAAATGGGAAATAACCGTTATAAAAATAAGAAGCGACTGGGTTGGCGTTAAGAAACAGGCATATATATGATAAACATAATGAAATAAGTATCTAACGACCTATCTACTTAGAGTATTAGTGATTACAAACATGTCGGTACATAGCATACGACGCGCGGGGAAGTGGGGGCGAAATTAGAATTTGAGCTGACTTACTCTCACCTCTTAAGCCTATAGGAATAACCAAACATTTATTAATACTTTTATCCGAAAAGTGGTCCAAAGATACCCAGATTGACTGTAGTTGTATGAATATATAGTTCAATTGTTTTACTTATATATTTATCAAGGTTTTAATTTATTTAATGGATAAGTTTTATCTTATGATTGAAAATTAGCCAATTTTGATTGAAACACACCATTAGAGAAAAAAAATATGAGAATTGAATTTTCTATGAGAGGAAATTGCAATAAGTACAGAATAGGTATTTAGGTAGACTTTACCGTATTATAAAAAACGGTTGATTTTAAATGTTGTAATTATATAATAATTTACAGTCTCTGTACTACTAATCATTTGATTGTGTATAGTTACGAGCAAAATAGGATATAAAACTTATTGAAATCATTCGCATTTTATTGCATAGGGTTACGACTGAAGCTTTTCAAATCGACCATATTTTATTAGATATGACTGTATTTGAGAGTTTAAAAAAGGAATACTTTTATTACGTTACGGTGGAAGGGGAGGTACTTAAGCAATCTTTGTTTGTATACTTCGATCAACAATACCAACTAGATGTCGGGTTGGCGCAAGAAATCCATCTCAGTAAATAAAAGCGCACATGAGACGTGAGCTCTTGTAGGTGAGTGTCGCTCGCAAGGCAATAACGGGAAAAAGAACTTTATTTGTTATAACTTAAGGTTGATTTCACACTAAATGTTATTTAATTTGTCTTTTCAGTTTATATTCATGCGGACAGTATTTAGCTATGATTTTGTACGTGACCCGTTATCTAGTTGGTATTGTTGATCGAAGTGTGTATAAGTGAGCTTCTAAGTGCGAAGGTAGTGTGGAGGCGGCGGGGGCGGAGGTGCGGGGCGAAGTCTCGGCGCTCGTTCAAGCTGTCGTCTCCAAGCCGCCATCGCCTCACTAAGCGCCCAGAGTTCTGACAGCAGTGATAGATCCAACTGTCGCAGACTGGCCTGAAATTAAACAAAAGGCATTTTAAAACGGTTTGTTGTATTATAAAAGGTAAAAGCAATTTCAAAGTTTCGTAACTTTTAGTAATTTTAAAAAATTAAATTTAGATTTATTCAATTGACTCTTTATTCCAGAATCGGTATACATAATATAGTTATTCCGTTTTATTACAAAGAGTTCACAATTATTAGTCTCAAGTTTAAGCTTGAGTCCGTTTAATTAAAGAAGTCCCGTGGAAAACATGCGAACTAAATTGTATTATCTATCTATTATATTCTTCTATTCTATCTTTTGATTTATTTCGTGACAATGATTCCTATTTAAACACGAGACTACATCATTAAACCACGTTTTATAATAAGACTAAGATTGAAAAGCTCATTTAAGCCAGATTGAAACAAAAAAATTGTTTGCCCTAAAACCCTCTCATAAATGAGAGTATAAAAGTCGCCATATAGGCGGCTGTAACTTAAACTAACATACATTTTTGTTTCAATCTGGCTTTCTGTGCGATTCTAGATTGATAGAAACAATTGAGAGGCAAGAGTACCGATGCCTTAGACCAGGGATGGCGAACCACCCCCCCGAACGGGTTCCCGCCTTGTCGTGGCGGGGGGGCTTAGTAGCCGTGGCTTGGTCTCCCAAGGTGAACAAGAGGAACCCACCTGGCTGGCCCGAGGTGAAGGGCCGGCCTGAGGTGGCCACTCTCAGTGGGCTTGGGGAGCCCACTTCGGATGTGTGCTGGTGGACTGCAGCGAGTGGGGACTCCGCACCCTCTACCGCTGCAGCCGAGGTGGAGTCGCGGAGGAAGAGGAGTGTTGGTATGGCGATGCGCCACTCGCCCTATCCTCCGCGACTCAAACGGGGCCGCACCGTTGATGCGGTGGTGATGAGGCTGCGGGGGGAGAGGATTGTCGGTATTGCGAGGCGCCGCTCTCCCTATCCTCCGCAGCCGAATCTTAGTTGGCGGCGGAGCCATAGACCAGATCCGCCGCTGGGGTCGGGAAGGCTAGTACTTCTAAGTGCTCGTTTTTCCTGGCCCCATGGCCTTCGCGCATCGGACGCAGGGGCGTCTGTTGCCCAGATGCAATTGGAGGCCGTGGAAGAAGGCGTGCCATGTGTTCTGGTGCGCCTTACTTGGGAAGGAGAACGGGGAGGAATATTCCTCTCCCGAGGAGGTGCTGCCATGAGGCGGCAGTCGCTGGTGGGGCCGCGGAAGTGTGCGAAAGCGTTCCCGTAGCCCTGCCAATATGCGACGAAGGTGGAACACCATGGGGTTTTAGTCGGTGCGAGTCCGACATAACCCGTCCTTGCCCCCGCGAGGCGGGTATGCGTAGGCATTTCCCCATGTTAAAAAAAAGAAAAAAAAGGGATGGCGAACCAATGGCACGTGACACAATATTTTGGGCATGCCACCGATCAAAAAGTCCACTATGAAGCATTATATTACGAACGAACGCGAGTGATACTGGTGACATCGTATACTACCATTGCTAATGACGCATAGTTCGTTTCATCATCATCATAACAGCCCTTTACAAGTCCACGCCTCCCCCAAGGAATGCATAGTTCGTTTGCGCATAGCATAATAGTCAATTTCGTTGACACAACTGTATTTAAAAATTCAGTTATGTTATACTCGTATTTTAGGATTTCACAAACTCAATATAAGTTGTTTGTCATCTAATCTGCAACAGAAATAACTAATGTTACTTTAATTTGAATTAATCGTATAACTGAAACATTTATTATTCTTATTATACATTGCAAAATGTATTTTGCAATTTATAATGATAAATGTCTCAACTCAAAACTCTTTATTTATATTTTATAGTAAATAAAAAGTTTTGAGTCGATACTATTAAGTACTATTATTTTCCCCATAACCACGAAGTTAAAATTATTTTATGGCACGTCTATTACTCAATCAAACAATTCTTTAGAAAATGGCACGTCGATACATAAAGGCTCGCCACCCCTGCGATACGACGGATGCCGTGTAGTTGCGGCCTTAAGACATTCAGCCAATTTCGTCCTGTGGGTGTCGTAGAGGCAAATATGGAAAATTCCAGATTTTTTTATAGATCCTGATAGATAGGGGCAAACATCAAACATACGGTAGATGCTTCAGAGTTTTCTTTTATACGAGTATAATAAGTGTGACAAACGAGCACACAGTCCACCTGATGGTAAGTGGATGCTATGGCCGATAGACATCTATATTTATCCTCGATTAAGAATCAAAGTGCAAACGTGTTATCACCTCTGAATACTAAGATGGAATGCCTCGTTTCCAGTGAAAAGGGTCTCCGGTTCTCTACAGTCACCATACGAAACACAGCAGCATTAAGCTGCAGCATGGCTCTAACACGTGCGTGACATCTGGTACTGCGATTGGTAATCCGCCTGCTAAGCGCGATGATTAAGGCAAATCCTGCCAACAACGGAACCCACTTTTACAGGCCAATGAACACAAGTAATTAAATGAAAGAATGTAATAATATTGTTATTCAATTAATATTGAGCGCGGGGGCTTCACATCGTATAATTCAATTTACCGTGCAGTTGAGCCCTTGTGTTGACAAATCCGCTAATGTTGACACAAATATTCACTAACGTTACGGCTTACGATTCTTTATTTCTAGTATTATAACATAAAAGTAACTCGTATATTGTAAGGATTCCATATTGCAGCTGTCATTCTTTTTAGTCATTATATAGACTATAATGGGTGCGTTTGGCAGAAAAAGCGCTAGCAAGCGCTTGTAAGCAAAATGGCGATCGTAAGCGGTAAGCGCTGTCAAATCGTAAGTAGCTATTTTCCTCTAGGACACGTAGTTAGTTTTAACCGGGGAACCTCACCTAATTTAAATATATGTTTGTAAAGTATGCATATTAAAAACTACCAATGTCATTATATTACTTAAAACTAATATTGCACAAAACAACTTATAAAATCTACTTCAAAACAAACAAAATAAATAAGCAAAATGGCGGATTGTGTCAGCGCTACTGAAGTAGCAATCGTGTCCTGGCCGAAAACTATTTCAGCGCTTGTAAGCGCTTGCTAGCGCTTTTTTCTGCCAAACGCACCCATTATGTGCCTTATATAGCAGCTAGTAAAACTATGATGTATTTCGTATAGTGTATCGAGAAGTGAGACATATCATCTTGTGCATGTAGTGCAAGGCGACAGAGGTAAATTAAATATACGGGCAGCAGCATCTTCCTGACATACACAAAATAACAAAAAAAACTGCGGTTGCCAACTAATTCCTATGAAGCTACATGGGGAGGCCAATATTCACAGCAGCTTTTGACAGGCTGTAATGATCTTAAGTCCTAGTAGTACTTAGTCTCCAGTTTTGAAACCTGATAAACATGTCCATTAACAAACTACTCAATTTGTCGTAAATTAACATTGACGGCCTTTTAACGAATTGGTTATACATTTGTCTGCAGCTCTACGGTTCCTGTATCGAGGCGTTTCGCAGACTTGATCATTGATGGACTGTGGATAACTGTCTACTGGCCGTTATAACTTCTAATATACTTTTAGTCCATTTCATAAAAGGAAGATGTTCATAATTCAACTATATTCTTTTTTTGTATGTACATTTCTCGATATCTTCGTCAATTTTGAACAGATTTTTTAAAATTAAATAAAGATACTTTCGGGGTAGTTTCATATAAATTTGAAGAAAAATTCCACCCCTTAGTGTGGAAAAACAAGGGATACAGTTGGTAGTCTAACTATTTAGGCGACATTCGAACTTGTGATATTCCTTAGTAATTGCCTTAGTAACATGTATAATTCTACCCTCTGTTTTGGCACCGTCTTCTGAGGTCGTCTTTTATTTTCTATTGAACGTCAACTTCTACATGTGAAAATCGAATACAAGGCGCCGTACTGCAGTGAAAATAATCGATATTGCGCAATGGATCATTATACTATCAGTCATAAAAACAATAAAAATAGAAACCTTATTTCGATCCCCACCGTTACATCCTATACTAAACCTGCTCGACGTAGGCCTGCCCATAAACTGCCTCTAAGGGGGATATTTCTTGCGCCCTCCTTTCTGCCAAGGAGGTTTGCGTCCGTTTACGGCTTAAAGATCTCTCGTCAGATCGGTAAGCCAATCTCTAAAGGCGGTGTTCAGTGGGTAAAAGTCTCCACGTAACCACGCAGCCGGCTGCGTGGTATGCTATGAGCATTCACCGCCTCCCTCCCCCGCTTTCCGGAAGGTTGCCCTTATTGCTTCGGGTGTAAAAAAAGGGGATATTTCCTATAGATGTCACGCTTAGCACCGTTGACAACCATAGTTTCTATTTTTAGTTATTATTATAATAACGACACTATCCATCTTCTGTCCTCTGTTTGTGGTCCTCTGACCTCTGTCGCCCTACGACACCCACGGGACGATATGGGGTAGCGGATATTCTTACACCGCCACCACACGGCAACTATCCCCGCCGGTACCACTGAAATTGTTTATTGCTATTATAAGTGCTGATTTTCAATCGAATATTGTAACTTTAATTTCATTACAATAGCAAGGTCGATGAATCTTATCATTCGTTTTTAAGTTGCTATTCATGGTGCCTTTTGTCTGTATAAAGACTAGGTCAAGGAGCGGTACCTGAGTGGATGTCTTTTGAAGCGTGGAAATGCCGTAAATAAGTGCCACTAATGTAGGTACTTTACAAGAAAGACGGTCTCAAGTTAATTTAGCTTCGACAACGATGATCAAAGAGGCATAAAAATTGGAATTATATAACCCTTAACTCTGCGCGCACGATAAGAACCGCTAGGTTAAAATTGACTTTCTTCAATCGTTAACTAACAAAGAAAACTATAATAATATATGTAATGTCTCAACGTTAGATCATTTGACAGTCACGTGATGTTCAGATACGTCATTCGCATCGCCTGATGGTAAGTGGATGCCGTTGACCATAGATATTCAGATTTATACTCACTCACACATGAGGACTAAGATGAAGTGTCTCGATTCCAATAAAACGGGTCTCCGGTTTTCTACACTCACCATACGAAACACAGCAGCATTATCCTGCTATTTTACGCTGGTACTCTGTGAGAGCGTGGACCTTCCCCGGTCGAGCCACTCATTCGTGCTACAACTATAATATAGCTGCAGCGTGGCTCTACCACGTAAATCTTTGTTTGTCACTCTTATCGTAGTCTATAACAATACTGTAAGTCGTCTTGAGTTGATGAAAACGTATTTTATTTAATAAAACTTTATCCATGAACTATGTAAAACGAATTCTAAGAGAAAATAACATATTCTGAAAGTGGAAAGAGTTCAAATAATAGCTCTATCAATGACATGCGTACGAAGCGATAACTAAACGACCTTACCTAGCGCACAGTGATTGCATTAGGAATGCGGCGGATGTAGGACGGTGGACGGTGAGATATGCGGGTCGTTTACTAACATAACACCTATCACATTCGACTGTCTAGACCGTGAACCGGGTCGGCAATATTGTTATACGAACGATTTGAATGATGAATTTGAAATCTTAAGACCGATGTACACTTCGTCAAGTACAGTAGCAAGTTTAGTTACAGGGCAGTTGACAGTAAACTGTTAAGTGGGCAGTAGCGTTCAAACAATGTCTTCATGGCGAGTTTAGTTAAGGACATTAGTTCATAGAGTTCGTTGGAGTATGACGTTTCAAGACTACAGTATTTTTAAGGTTTTCGTTTAAGATGGTTCTAGGATTACGTCAAGAATTAAATGATCTAAACAGAGAAGTATTAATGGTTGTAGTTAAAGAAGTTTTTAAGGATTTTCATGTGTTCTAAATACTCCTGTACGAATTTATACGTGATATCTTCTGTCCATTTTATTATTAAAACTCAATATAAAACGTATAAATATTCAATAAACAGTACCGTACAAACTTTGTGGCGAGTTGCGTACAATTGTACGTTTTGGCGCGCAAACGTTGCGTCCTGTTAACTTATGCACTGAACTAAACTCGCTCGTTTACACGAACGGCGAGTTTAGTTGCGGGTGGCGGAGAGACGCGCGGGAGTGCAGCACTTCGCACTTAACTCGCCGAAAAATAGCTCGGCCGGCTATCCCGTTCAACGTAATCGTTAACTTGCTACTTAACTCGCTTATTGCCGTTCAAACTTAACCCGCCACGTTCGCAAGTTAACTCGCTACTGTACTTGTCGAAATGTAAATCGGTCTTTATGTGAAATATTCTTAGCAAATGGTGCGCCTCCAAGGGAACGGAAAAAAGGGAAGACTCCCCCCCCCCCCGGGGGGGGCAGACGAATGCCGACCATTGTTGGTGAAAGTCTATGTCAGATCGTATCATTTGTCCTAAAGCTTTCGTCATGTGCGGGGATCGTAATTTTAAATGTAAGAAAAAAACTGATTATGATACTTATCGGCGAGAGATCTTTATGGGATCGATTATTTAAAAGAGGTTTATTTCCAGCCATAGCCATTCTAGCCATATACTTTGACTCATCACCTGTCGGAGTCTGATTCGGTAGCTTAGCTAGGAACTTTATTAAAATAGAAAATCAATAAAATCAAAACGTATTTTTATAGAATAAGAATGACAAGTAAGCACACAGTTGACAAGTAAGATGGAATGCCTCATTGAAAGTAAAAAGGGTTTTCGGTTTCCTACACTCACCATACGAAACACAGCAGCATTTAGCTGCTATTTTATGATGGTAAATTTATATGTGAGAGCGTGCTTCTTCTCCGGTCGAGTTGACCCATTCGTGCTATAATCATAATGAAGCCAAAATACGGTTCTACCGCTTATGTTTCGAAATAGAATCATAAGTAAAAGTGAAAAGTGTTATTTGTAGGAACCAAAAAAGTATACTTAACGCTTATTTAGTACGCTTTCATTTCAAATTGAAGAAATTAAAACGTCTCATGCTTAGCATATCTAAATGGATTTCGTAATTTTGTAAATTTTTATTTTGATTAGATTTACAGAGAAGTGTATACTTGGAAATTTATCTGTAATATTTAATAAAATCAAATTCTGCGAAAAGTAACGATACTAAAATAAAAGTACAATGTTAATAAAAATGTTAAAGGTTTCTAGATAGAAGTACCTAAATACCCTTCGACACGAATGGCGACATTCGACTGCGTACAAAGTGGGGCGTTCAATGACTGCGCTTATGTTGTAAACATTTATTGTCTTTCATTACCGCCTATCAACAGTCCACTGCTGAACTAAGCCTCCTCCATACATTGCCTCATAGGGGGATTTTACTAATTGGAGGCCGTGGAGGAAGGCGTGCCATGTGTTCTGGTGCGCCTTACTTGGGAAGGAGAACGGGGAGGAATATTCCTCTCCCGATGAGGTGCTGCCATGGGGCGGCAGTCGCTGGTGGGGCCGCGGAAGTGTGCGAAAGCGTTCCCGTAGCCCTGCCAATATGCGACGAAGGTGGAACACCATGGGGTTTTCATTTCCCCATGTAAAAAAAGGGGGATTTTACTATAGTTACCACGCTTGGCAGGCGGGTGTTGTCAACCGCAGTTTTTTATTCATTCGAGTTATGTAGTGATTATTATACATGCATAGCATATGTTTTAAGAATCAAGTTTTCTTTGTCCCAAGGGAATTTAGAGACATCTTATAAAAGTAACATTAAAATGATTCCGTCAATTAATTTATCTAGTTTACTATGCGCTATTTTAAATTTTTAATTTCTGTTGATGTCAGAAAAGCATAACTAAAGTTCATGGTGATAACTCGGAACAGTTTGTATGGCCTACAAATAATTGGTCCGCGTCTGGTTGTCTGTCCAGGTGCAATTTATATTTGCACCTTCACGCTATAGGAGATTTCATTAAGATAAAAAGATAAAAAACAGATATGTTATATGTATGTAAAAAAAACTGTGCCCAAAAATTTTGCGAATGACCATAAATTTTCATTAAATTTTACTGTTCTTTTTGATATGTAAAAAAGCTAGTTAAAATTTGTCAGTAATTTTTTTATATGGAAATATATTATATGTTTCGTGGGGAGCCACGCTGCACTGCTCTAGCACGAACGGGTCGGCTCAACTGAAGAAGGACCACGCTCTCGTGAAACACCAGTCAAACCCCAAAAACCCTCTACACAGTCAAGAATTAACTTTGTACATTTGGTAAGTCAACTAAGAAGGACCACCCCACACATAACTTGTTTCATTTAATCAACGAAGAAGGACCAACACCTCAAAAATAGGAGCATTAAACTGTTGTATTTCATTTGGTAAGTCAACTGAAGAAGGACCACCCTCACTCAAAAATAGACATTAAACTGTTGTATTTCATTTGGTAAGTGTGGAGAACTGGTGATCCTTTTAACGGTAATGAGTCCATTAGTAGTCCTCATTAATGACAACGCATTCGCATTGTGGTTCTTGATCGAGGAGTTGTAGGTATCCATGGGCACAGTACCTATTACTATCAGATGAACTGCTCCTTTGGCACCGTATCTATAAAAAATAAATAAACTTGTGCAACATTGTTCGCATCGCATAACTTGTGTTTATCAATTTTCTGCACTTTTCCATACGTAATTTCATGCATTTTGTCTGTACAGAAGTTTCTAACAGAAATCACTTCATGACATACTTTCAGTGTAACATCCGTCTGGTTTAGGTATGAATTTAAAAAAAAAACATAAGTTATATTCGACCTTTGAGCATTCAGCGTTAGTCACAAAGGTAACTGGCCTATTCGCTACACTAGGCATGAAGGTCGACGGAGCGAAACGTTCCCACCCGTATCTATCACTAGGATTTTAATGTTTAACATAGGCAAGTATTATTACTTTATGTTATCATCGTCATCATCACCAGCCTTTAAATAATGAAGAATAAAGAGGGCGGAGAGGTGGTACGATGAATGCTCTAACGGTAGTGTAACACAGCTCACCACAGCACAGGTCGAGCCGACCAACCCGCACTATGGCTCTACTACATAAAAATATTCAATTTAAGTATTTTTTTACAGCATTAGATGTCATATGAGCACAAAGTCCACCTGATGGTAAGTAGGTGTTGTAGCCCATAGAAATCCACATTTATCCTCAATTAAGAATCAAAATGCAAATGCATTGTCACCCCTGAGGACTAAGTTAGGATGCCTCGACTCCTTCTCCGACTCTTTCTCGTTCTCTACACTCACCATACGGAACACAGCAGTATTGAGCTGCTATTATACGCTGGTATTCTGTGGGAGCGTGGTCCTGCCCCGGTCGAGCCGACCCATTCGTGCTACAACTATAATATAGCTGCAGCGTGGCTCGTGCGGCAGTGGTGTTGGCCACAAAATGTGCCTCTTATAAGGTATTGTCAAGTTATGGGATTCACCATAAAACAATACAATTTTATTTTAACACTCTTATAAATACTTTTTGAGTAACTATACCGATAGCAATATTTTTTATTTACCTGTGTAACCCCTCATAGAATACTATATTATGTATGTATTATAGTATTCTATGGTCACCCTACTGTTAGGGCCCAGAAGGCCCAGAAGCGCTAAGGGTTTAATGTAACCTTGATATGTAATGAAACCTTGAATGTCCTCCTGATAGATTTTCGACCACAGTGGTAACTTCCGAATAAACGGAATCTGTGTGTTTCACGTGTCCGAACCCACCTCCATCCGATGTACGGAATATTCAGCGAGGTCGGATATAAACTACTAGAATGCAATCTAGGAGATATCACAACACATACACCCGAAAACTCACAATTTGTTTTGCACAAGTATTTGCCGCGGATTCGTAACCTTGACACGCGGCGTAGTGGCCAAGCCCACAAAGCACGTGATATTCATAATAACACAATGACGCCACTGCAAGTTAATCATATTATCATACGAAATTCAAGTAACATTTGAGAAAAAATAAATTTACAAGGCGCTCAAGCGAATCGAATCTTGAACGAACGGAACGTCCGTTGAGGTATAGCGTGACATCGGCAGTCATGCGTGAACATCGGGGTTTTTTCACATTCCTGGAGAGATTGAGCAGGAAAGAGGGAAAGTGGATATTAGCGATCCAACGATGCAGAGTCGGAGAATGGAGCATTTTGTGCGTAGAGGAGCACGTAATGTACATCTTGTTCTAGTTTTAGATTAGATTTATTTTTAATAGAAGGTAGAGTAGAAACGAGCACACAGTTTGATGGATGGTAAGTGCTTGATGTGGCAGAGATTCATTTGTTATTTAGCAGGGTGCACAGTGAGAAGGTGAAGTTGAAACTTAGTCAATGTAGTGTATGTCACCCTTACTGTAAAATTCTAAAACAAAACTACTTTCTGTAAATTTAATTTCCCCAGATAAATAAAAAAGTTTAATTTTCGATACAGAAATGAATTAATATTTCGCAAAATTAGTAGGTACCTGATATAAAACATAATGGAGTTTAATTATAAATACATTCCTATATGAACTACCAAAGCCATATTTATTTTAAATGATTCATAATTTATACATAAATTCTGAATTGGCCATTAGTGTATGTACTGTATATAATAGTGCCGGTCATCGCCTAGTCGTTAAGTGTGAGGGTGTTTGCCCAACCCAAAATTTACCCTTAGTTTGTAAATACAAAGTAGTTTACTGAATAGCGTGTTGTGCTAAATAAATAAACAGAGA
Organism: Parnassius apollo; assembly: GCA_907164705.1. Lineage (NCBI taxonomy): Eukaryota > Metazoa > Arthropoda > Insecta > Lepidoptera > Papilionidae > Parnassius > Parnassius apollo. The sequence continues at coordinate 7,793,353 of CAJQZP010000610.1, forward strand.
GTCACATAATATTATCTATATGGGCTATGGGTTCGTAAGTTTATAAACATTAATTATTTGCACATTTTAGGAGGGAAGGGCATTTCAGGCACCTACCGTTCATATTAAGCTTAGGCTTTTAACTTTGGTAGGATTATAAAAATAAAATAAAAAATATCGATACAAATATGTAACATATCTGACATTAAAAATGTTCAAAGGACTGGTTCCTTTTAGCTTAATAATATATGTAGAACTCTTCGTTGACTTCGAAAAAAAAATTATACCGAGCTTAATTCACTGTTGTAAAAATACAATATTGTAAACAATTTTTAGAAGCACCTTGTTTTTTTTTTTACAAAAGCATTTACTTACGGCGGTTTTAACACTAAAAATCCTATGTGCAAGAAAAATAGCTTAGAAGCTTGGACGAGCAGGGCACAGTATGCCTTAATTTCATACTTTACGTACAGTAATGCATTTTGGAATAATATCACTCGAAGATATTAAAGAAGTCATCATTAGCCTCATGTTTAGCGGCGAGAGGAAATCGCAATCACAGATAGTGCATCGGATGGAGGCATATATATATAAAATATATATATATATATTATATACTTTGAAAGATTATCGATCAATTTAATTAATAACACTATAGAAAGTCCTATCACTAGTACTACATCTGGAAAATAGATGTAAGCCTATTAGCATCGCTATCCTGTTTATTGTTATATTATAAAGTACAGACGAAGAGTCCTCATTACGGGGTTTCTATTTATCTGGTTAGAGCGATAGAATACATTTTATTTCTATACGAATAAAAATATAAAACGTATAAATCGTTATGAATATACATAAGTACCATATATGTTACGCAACCAAACATTTATAAATTTATTTTTAAATATAAATTTATATTTAATTTATAAACCAGATTCGACGTTTATTAAGCATAAATGAAACAAAAAGTAAACAAAATGTCGGATTACGAGAATTACCAAATGGATTCTACATATGCTACAGATCTAAATAAACATTCAGCTCGTTACTGTCAGCGGATGAGGAAATATGTCAAGGAAAAATTTAACGATTTATACGCAATTACATGAAAAGAAAGTATGCAGAAACAGAACAAAGCACAAGAACATAAGAGATGTCAATATATCTCAATAACAATGTTTTCAGACCGAATTCGTTCACGGTGGCCATTCTTAACGAAGACTACTTGGCCTCTGCGCAGCACAGGATTATAGTGCATAAGTGTGTGTGCAAGCACAATTGCACTCTCTACCCTCATAGACCCATGGGACGTCGATCCTGGGATCCGATCATGGGACACGGCCGGAGAGAGATCAGGCGCAGTGTGAAACGCTGCCACCTTCTCTTTTTGACTGCAAGCTGCTACTGACAATTTCTTTAGAGAAAAACCCAATAAGTAACTGATTTTAGACCGACCCCGGATTTGAACCCCATCACTAGCAGTCGCGCTAACGATCACTATACCAACGAGCCAATAATGTATACCAAGCATTGAGGTATTCACATTTTTTTCGAGTACACAGTTCACACCTGATGGTAAGTGGATATTGTAGCCTCTAGATATCTACATAATCGTACATATATCCTCAATTAAGAATCAAAAAACAGATGTGTCGTCACTCCTGATGACAAAGATAGAACGCCTCGTATTCAGTAAAAAGGGTTTCCGGTTCTCCATAATCACCATACGAAACACAGCAGTATTAAGCTGCTATTTTAAGCTGTTTTTCTATGAACCATTCCAACTACTCCTATATCCTATGCTTGTGGTAGGAGTGGATAGCATATATAACTATCATATCGTAAGGTGAATTCGAACTCACTGGCTATACAGCTGGATATAATGGTTCGAAAAGAACGAACAATCTGCCAAGCGGCCATAAAGAAGCATTGTATCTGACAATGCTTATAACAATTCTCACTTTTTAAAAAACCACTTGCGACTTCGCATAATTTCAGTCTTGAGCAGAGATGCCGTGGAGGATTATCATTTCATTGGCGGAGGGTAGGTGGAGAACATTTTAGTAACATAAATTATAATATTTTTTTGTTAATATCGACTTAAACTGTTCATTGTTTGTTATTATTAATACTAGGATTACATATTGAATAACCTTCATATTTTTGATTTCTATTTCAATATGTTATGATATCACAAAATACATATAATTTAAATAGCTGTGTTTATTTAATTAAAATATCATAATTGTATGTATATTACATACATTATAGGACAGATGCTAGTATTGTATGCTAATTGCTAGGAAGTCATTCATTAACTATGTACCTACGTAATGCACTATAGGCATCGCTCAACACTGCTTGAGTTCCCGCTTCGCTCCCAGTCGGTAACCGCACCCTTATACATGAGGGTGGTGTGGTGAGACGTTAAAAATCTAATAAATCCTGCCCACACCTTTGTTTTGACGGACGTTAAGTTTTATTGCCGTGATGGCTTCCAACGTGTCAGGAAGACTCCGGCGTCATTTACATTGACAAAGAATATGTAAGCATATCGGTATAGATTTATATTCAAATGTCCTGTAATTCTTGAACTTAAGTGTGAAATCGGTTTGTAATGTATGCATATAAAACTAAGATATGGTTGCCTATTGCTGGCCGTGTAAGGAATTCAGCGGATTATGAAGGAAGGGTTTAACTTCTTTTTACACGTAAGGTGACAAACAAATGATGCTGTAGCCTCCAGATGTCTAAATTTCGCATCCATTAAGAACCAGAATGCTGATACGTTGTCCACCCCTGAGGATAAAGATGGAATGCCTCGTCTTTAAAGTTTGTCCGGTTCTCGTACAGCAGTATTACATATATTGTTATTTGACGTAGGTATTTTACAAAAATCGCTTTCCAGTACAATGGTTAACAAAATGGTTACAAAGCGCTTCGGTTACATTCAGGTACTGGACTAGAAAGGATACGGTATCACCATCACTCACCATTGATTTGCTGAAGATGTAGTAATTACGGCAGAATCGCTGAAGCACCTTAGCATTATGCTCTCTAAAAAATCAAATGATAGGTCCTAAAAGACAAAGTTTATATGTTAGTAATGTCAATGTCATACCTATGTCATTATTGGGAACACTTTGATCGAAGTCGTTGACGAGTACGTTTACCGAGCAAAAATCGACCCACTAGGTAAGTCCAACTTCTACAGGGAAGTCAACCGTCTAAATAAACTCAACTGCATAAGAATTAGGTATATTACGACATATTTACCTCTCTTCTAGTTTCTATGCGTGATAGAAACCGAAATGAGCATATGCGCAGTAAAAGCGATTAAACGACATATCCTAACGGATCAGTAAGCTGAAGTGGTAATAGGCCAGTACAGCTTGATGAACTGACAACCGATGGGGAAGAAAGGTTCTCGAGTGGTAGCCTCGTACCGATAAGAGAAATGTAGGGGGCTTAACACTCGATGTAGTGACGAACTGGTAAGACATGCAGGAAGTCGATGGATGCAGGTTGCTCAGGAACGTGTTTTGCGGCATTTCTTAGGTGAGGCCTATGTTCAGCAGTGCACTCGTGAAAAGCTGTAATGAATATTCTATACACATGTGATCCTTCCCTCTGGGCTGCATCATTCAGTAAAAACTATCGCCTGTCATCCTTCTCATAAAACTGAAAATTGACACGAAACCGCATCTTACAGCTACTTTTAAGTAAACGTAAGCCAATGCTAGTGTTCAAAGATTTTGGGAAGCATAGCCTAAAATGTACAGTTACAAAGAACGTTAGGGAACGGTTACATCAACAATCGATCGAGTTTATTATTGTTGTTGCAACTAGTTCAAAGGAAACCCTTATTAGTGCTAACTGCGTCCGCCCCATTGTGCACTGATCCGTCTATAAAAAGGCACTGAGGCCACTCGCACTAGCTTTGCAGTTGATATTTTGTAGCAAATTCTAAGAAGGTTTTATTGGTTATATGAGATCTTTTTTCATTCTTTTATGTTTTGACGAACCATTTATTTTCGTGGAGATTTCGATTAAAAACATCACTGTCATTTTAAAGCAATTATAAATTTCTACGATGTTTCCAAGGTTGCTGCAACTCTAATCATCTCTAATATCTAAATCTCTTCCAAGGTAGCTTTAAAAATGTTACGTAAAGTTTTTTTAAATTTTACAATTTTATTCATTTATATATATATATATATATATATGTATATATGTGCGTGTATGTATGTACGCACGTGTGTGCGTGTGTGCGTGTGTGTTTTTTTGGTGTTGATTAGGAGACGCTGCGACCCAAATAATAGTTTGTTTCCTTCTGTCACCTCAGGACACCCACGGGACGATATGGGGAAGTGATTATGCTTACACCACCACCGCAGGAGTGTCATACAACACCCGAAATGAGAGTTCAATATATTACAAAAAATTCAAAATATAAACGTAGTTAAAACACAGTAACAAAAACAACAGGAAACTGTTAAGATTAAAAATATATTTAGTATTAAATTTACGGTCATAAACCGCTCTCATACCTATATTCCCGCCATCAAGCAAGCTTTTTTTTTAAATAGAAAATGGGGGCAAGAGCCTGCAGGTCACCTAAAGGTAAGTGACCGCCGCTGCCCATAAACATCCGCAACGGCAGAGGGATTGCATGTACGTTGCTGACCATTTAAAAAGATGTAAGCTATTTTTTTAAATGGCAAAGGGTATATAATCAGTTTCAGTTGCTAAACCGTATAGATCTAGCAAAATTGCTGGTGACAGTTAATTCCACAATATGGTCGTGAGTTAGCACTGCCGTGTTCCAGTTCGAAGCGTTTAACACTCGTTCTTTGTCCTCAGGGGTTACGACACATCAGTGGCCCACTTTATTGTTTGGTTGCGGATGTAAATAGTAAAAACTACAATAATTGTTACGGAATAAATTTAATAAGTTGTGTATCTTTAAACCAAAAATATCACAACTTTAATCAATCGCTATACGGCGTCGTAGCCATTGCTAATTTACGCTTTAATTATTGCACCATTTCTCGGATACACGATTTTTATAGCATTTCCATTCTATAGGTCAACTTTTATGATACGACTGCGATCAGGATGTTTATGGTTGCTGTAACCATGTTGTAAACAAAATTATATCCTATAAAAGAAGGAGACGGGAAATTACTTATTACGCCAAGGTGATATATATACTTTACGAACCTAGGCCCTATAACCTTTGATATTTTTTTATAGGATAGGGTGACAAACGAGCACACAGTCCATCTGATGGTAAGTGGTTGCTGTGACCCATAGACATCTACATCTACCTTAAATTAATAATCAAAATGCAGATGCGTTGTCATCTTTGAGGACTACGATGGAATGCCTCGTTTCCAGTAAAAAGGGTCTCCAGTTCTCTACACTCACCATACGAAACACAGCAGCATACTATTTTACGCTGGTATTCTGTGACATTTTCTTGACACATGAATTATGAACTAGGGCAATAGTATCCGCTCACGTTGCAGCGGGGTGGGGGTGGTTGAAAAATGTACTTTTGTACAAGTAAGTCCATACGTATTAATAACGACCGCGGAAGATCATTATATAGGCGCATACCACCTTTACCAACTTGCATCATTAAATTATTATGATAGGAAGCTACAACAAACATTTAGGCATATTTTATTAACCCATCAAAAAAAAACCGAAGATATATATATTTAAAGAAAAAATCTCCCAAAGCTTCAACGTCGGTGAAATGATCGCCGTAAGTTATGGCGCCGGCGCTTCTGTGTGTGACGAAACTTCCGAACCAAGTTACCCACGTGCTTCTTGCTAATTTGCATTTAATGCACCAGTCCTGTGTGATCATTTGAATATTACACCTGGTTGGATGACGTCGTATTTCATTCCGGTTATTAATGTTATATTAAATATAATTAAATATCTATAACCTACCTACATTAGTTATATTAAGGTGTAAAAGTAACCACATAGTCTTTTCGGTGTTTATCTTGTGTGTGTTAGGACGAAATATGAGATTAAATTATTACTTATTGTTATTGGATCATTAGATTCTTAACTACGAAGTTGGTGTTTCCTAATATTGGCTAGTTCCAAGTTTAATATTTTGAATTCGTCTAAGGACTTCGAAATTGTAACCAACGTCACATTAAAACCATGACATTGCCATTGCTTTAAAAACCTCTATTGTTCATTTCATTTTATATTCCCGCTGTTTGATTTTTCTTTCATATCGCTGGGACATGCGACCGTGGAAAATTAAATGTTTGTGTTATTTTACGCCTATAAGTCCCGTTTCAGTACCGCACTGATAACACACAATTTCAATGCCATGACATGATAATATGGCATAGTTGTGCCAGAATGAAGTAGTAACTACTGCGCAACGAATTTTTTATTGTAGAGAAAGGGTGACAAAAGCACACAGTCCACCTGATGGTAAGTGGATACTGTGGCCCTTAGACATCTACAGTTATCCTCGATTAAGAATCAAAACGCAGATGCGTTATCAGCCCTGAGGACTAAGTTGGAAAGCCAAGTTTCCAGTAAAAATGGTCTTCGGTTCTCTACATTCACCATAAGAAACACAGCAGCATTGGACTGCTATTTTTCGCTGGTATTCTGTGAGGGCGTGGTCGTTCCAAGGTCCAGCTGACCCATTCGTGCTACAACCATAATATTGCATGCCTCTACCACGTAAAACGTCTCAAAATTAGAAGAGCTTCAACTGGAAAATATCAATTAATCTTTATATTAATTTCGGAATTTAGGAATTTCTTAAAGAAAAAATATTCAAAACACTTCAAAGTAGGTACTCTTAGACGGTGACGGGCGCGGGCTCAGGATTTTAAGTTGTATGTTAGTAATATTGAACATTAAATGTAGGTAAAATTAAAATATGCACTTTGCATTAACAAAAGTTAATGAAATATATAATTTAAATTAAAATATTCCGATTTCTCTCTTTGAAACGACAATTATTTTATGTAAAAGGTAATATTAATTCTATTTTGGAATATTCGCACGGTACTTCGAAAGAGTTAAAACCAGCTTACATGACTATTAAGTGGACGTATTAATTTCTTAACTTCAAACCCAAAAAGGTTAGGTCCTATGCCCTTATACTACGATAATTTGTGTACTTGTTTCTTGGTATTTGGTACAGTTAAGACACGAGGGCGTTAGAAAAAAGAAACACGCTGCGACCAGTCCACCCACAGCTCACGCCTTATCGATCCGGTACCGTAAGGTTAACCAAGTTTGTACACTCGATCGATTTACCATTGGAGTTAGTGGGGAATTTTATTATCAACACTGCAAGCTGCCATGTTCGATACTAGCACGGCACAGGTGTAACGTTAATGTTATCTATACAAATCTATACAAACAAATTAAATTGAAGTTTCTGTTTGTAATGTCAAAATAACAGCTTTTTACTAAATTCATATGAAAAAAAAAATACAGTACTTATAACAAAAAACAATTTTTAAAATTTGTGTCTGTCTTGGTTCCGGCTAATCTCCGAAAGGGCTGGACCTATTTTGACGGGACTTTCACTGAAATAATTAAGTGTTCCGTGCAAAAAGAAATCCATCGTAATAAATTCCATGCTGACGAAATCGCGAGGAACATCTAGCTAGCTTTATAATATAATTATTGCCGATTCGTACGATTTTAATATAACATAATAGATGTTTGTAAATGATCGGCTGATGATGATTAGCTATTTGATTAGAAAATTATTTGAAAGATACGAGTATTAATAGTTATTTTGCAACCATCCGCTAAATAAAATAAAATAATGTGTCTTGCCTAGTTTGAAGAGCACCTCCCGCCCTCCCTCAATTGCGTGCACTAATCCCGTCACCACTAATTCCAGCACCACTACTCCCAACACCAACCAACTACTCTAGGAAAGACACACCATGGACGATAATACGACACGTGTTTCGCCTCTACACGAGGCATCCTTAGGTGATGTAGACTCTACGGCGGCTGACCGCTAAGTCTATAACTATTATCTTTATTATAATAGATTTCCGCAAAGTAACGCCTGATTCTATCAATTATTTGATTTTTTTCAAAACACACAGATAAATAACTAGTTTGACTAGTGTAACTAACTAGTTGTTTCCCGCGACTTCGTCCGCGTATATTACGGTTAGATTTCACGGGTTTTAAGTTTTAACGTTTTGGACGGAACCCCAATTGTTATTCTAAAATAAAAGTGGCCTAAGTTACTTCTTATATAGCGTCAGCTAGGTCATGAAATATAATATATGAAAGTCCCGTCAAAATCATTTTGGAGATTAGCCAGAACAAACAGACGCACTGACAAAAGGTTTTTAAATTGTTTTTTTTTAGTATAGGGTGATAAACGAGTACACAGTCCACCTGATGGTAAGTGGTTGCTGTGGCATATAGACATCTACATGTATTCTCGATTACGAATCAAAATGCAGATGCGTTATCACCCGTGAGGACTAAGATGGAATTCCTCATATCAAATAAAAAGGGTCTCCGGTTCTCTACACTCACCATACAAAACACAGCAGCATTATGTTGCTATGTCACAACTGGTATTCTGTGAGAGCGTGATCCTACTCCGATCGAGCCAAACCATTCGTGCTACAACCATAATGTAAATACAATATGACTCTACCACGTGCTATAATCTGAACCTAGACCTCCACCATAGATTGTCTAACAGGGGGATATTTGCCACAGTTGTCACGGGTAGTAGCAAACGCAGTTTTTTTTTCAGGTGTTATTACGAAGACGCCGCTACCCATCTCCTGTCTTTTTTTACCTCTGTCACCTCTTACGACATTCACGGGACTATGCGAGGTAGTGGATATTCTTGTACTGCCACTCCACGGTCTATACTCTATACCTGTATACCGTATGCGAAATAAAAAATAAATGGTAAATTCAGGTTGCATGCAGGCTCGTTTTGAAACCCGCTTGCGTTTTAAAAGAAATTAAATGCCCCGTTAATTACATGTGCAACATTCAGAGGAGATTTGTAATATTGTATTTCGTTCATTGAAATTTTTTGTAACAATTATAAACGTGGTTCCACTTTATTAAACACCATGTGACATTAGTTACACCAATATCATATGTATTTATGCATTGCGACATTAAAAAAAAATCATTACATTTATGACACAAAAACTAGTTTTTTTTCTTTCTTTTGTTGCGTAATAAAGAGAATGTCTACTATGGGAAATTTCAGAAATATTTATTGATCTATTATTTTGATAGCTGGTATACCCAAATGTTCTTTCATAATCTATACAAATAAATAAAATTGAAGTCTGTTTATACTGTCAAAATAACAGTTTTTTTTACTACACAAAAAAAATTTCCAAAAATTTTCTGTCTGTGTATTTGTTTCTGCTAATCTCCGAAACGGCTGGACCTATTTTGACGAGACTTTTAGATAGCTGATCTTATAAGAAGTATTTTAACATTTTATAAAAAGAATAAGGGATCCGCGTAAAAAAATTAAAACCCATGAAATTTTATTAAATTGTAGTTAAGAAACAGCTTGTAGAAGATAAAACATAAACAAACAGTACTCTTACGTTATGTTAGTTGCGCAAAGTTAGTTATAGGCCAGAAGTCTATGGGCATGGTTGGAGGTCCGCATAATGTTATCAAATTGACAAAAAAAAAACAGTAAACGCGTATCTATTCCTTTTTGGTTCATTAGTCTAAAAACTATCGACCGAAAACTCAATGTATCGTCAATGTACGACTATTTAATTGTGCGCTAGTGCTGTTGAAGCGATATACCTTCTTTTGATAATAGTTTTATTACCTATACTGTATATAAAGCAAAAAAATCAAGCGTGTATTTTCTCATTGTGATGCATTTAGACTGAGGGAACTGCCCACATGGATTTTTTTAAAATCAATCCTGTCACAAGTTAGTACAATTAAGACCAGAATTTGTACAGTTCCACAGAAACTTGTTAAACTTACAGGAAAAAAAACAAGTTAAAGTGCTTAAATTTATAGACAGACTGAGTCGGTACAGGCTACATCTATAACTTTGAATGTAGGCAATACGATCATGGATTAAAATATCTTGTTAAAGTTAAGAAAAAAAAACTTTAATACTATTACCAATTTAATATTAAAATTATAGCTATAATATGTACTATAAATTTCAAATATTTTCTGAAGCAGAAAAAAGCGCAGGACATGTCATAGTACAACAAATAAACGCACCAACACGGAGACACTTCTACGTCACCTACATATTATAACCCATGTCTATTGTAAAGCCTACAACGTAGACACAACGCCAATCACAACACATCCTGACACGAACGCACCGCACTGCTGTCCTACTAGAGTTGCCAGATGGTCGGGATTCTTTTGGATTCTCCCGAAATTTTAAATGTTCTGCAGACTCCCGACAGAACCCAAAAATTTCCAGATAAAAAGTTTCTCGGAAAGTTAACGTATTGCCTATGATTTAATAAAAGTTGAGTTAAAGATTAGACTGAATTTTGAAGTAAATTGTTCGAATTTTAAATATTTTCCGAATCTACTATACGATATACGAAACTACTATAGGATCTAAATTGATGTACTCCAGTAAAGTCCAACGCCAAATACATGCGGCAACCTAAAAATTAAGTGTACTTATATTAGTTTCGTTTAAAGTACTTTTTGTAGCTGCTTAATTCAAAAAATAAACTTTATATTTTTAATATTTATTTCTCCCGACAACAACCCCAAAATCCCGACATTTTCAAAATTTGTCCAGATATTTTGGTCTTCCGATCTGGCAAACCTATGCCCCACGCTTTGTGTCACTTCTTTCACATAGTTTATTAATATTGCATGTAGAAAACGACATCCGGTCAATGAACCTATTTATTTGACTGTAGTAAAGAGAGTTCAAATCCTAGTCGAAGCAAAAATTTTGTTAGTTACTTCTAATACTTGAAGTTTACTCACAAGTTATGACACTTGATTAACAGGTTAATAAATAATTTATGACTTTGCAACCTTCCGCTAACCAATTACAAATGATGTGTCTTACCTGGATTGAAGAGCACCTCCCGCCCTCCCTCAATTGCCTGCACTAACTCCGTCACCACTAGTCCCAGCACCACTACTGCCAAGACTTCTCGGCACCACTATTCCAGCACCACTATTCCAGGAAAGACACAACATCGATGACAATACGACACGTGTTTCGCCTCTACACGAGGCATTCTCTAATAGACTCTACGGCGACTGACCGCTAAGTGAGTAGTGGTGCCGGGAGAGTTGATAGTGGTGAGGAGTTAGTGCATGCAATTGAGGGAGGGCGGGAGGTGCTCTTAAATTCACCATCAATTGGTTAGCGGAAGGTTGCAAAGTAATAAATTATTTATTATAATGGATTTCCGCAAAGTAACGCCTGATTCTATCAATTAACAACAGGTTTCTTGCGATATAACATATACCAGCATTAAATAGCAGCATAATTCAGCTCCGATTCGTACGCTGAGTGACAAGAGTAAGAGACCCTTTTTGCTGGTAACGAAACATTTCATCTTAGTCTTCGAATCTTCAACAGCATCTGAATTTTTATTCTTAATCGAGTATAGATGTAGATGTATGAGACGTATCATCCACTTACCATCAGGTAGACTGTGTGCTCGTTTATTACCTTATATAAAATAAAATATATACGGTAATAAACAGGCACACAGTACCTATAGTATGTAAGTAGTATAGTATGTAAATAAAATAGAATACAATAGAAATACATGCAGATCTTCACGTGGTTGAGACACGTTTCGGCTATATTATGGTTGTAGCACGAACGGGTCTGCTAGAACGGGAAAGCACCACGCTCTCACAGAATACAAGCTAATACCAGCAGAATAAATCTGCTGCTGTGTACAGTATGGTGAGTGTAGAAATCCGGTGATCCCTTTTCACTGGAAACAAGGCATTCCATCTAAGTCCTCAGGGGTGACAACGCATCTGCATTTTGATTCTTAATCGAGGATAAACGCTTGTCTATGGGCCACAGCATACACTTACCATCAGGTGGAATGTGTGCCCGTTTGTCACGCTTATTCTATAAAAAAAATATCTATAGCTTTGATCCATGTCGTGATAGTATTATAATTCTATTTTATATTTGCAGAATTCAAAAAAAAAAAGTACGAAGAATGCGAATCATGTGTGCCAAAAACTAGGTATAGATAGATGGAAAGTTGAGATAGAAGTGATAGGTGGCAAGCCCCTTATCTACGCAATGACATCACTAACCTGTGACATGCTAAGCGAGTAACACAGTTAGCACATTCTTTTTGTTTTAAGTCCCGTGCATAGGTGAGACTTATACGTACAAGTCCCGACTAACACGGAACAAAACAATCCTAACTCAGAAAATGTTGAGGAGTAAAACCTGAATATTGATTATTAGCTAGTACCTCGTAATACATAGCTCATTTTGGAAGTAGAGTTGAATATAAACATGACTTCTCTTGAGCTCAAAAGTGTTCTGATAACATTTTATATTTGAATAATGGGAATTCCTTTAAAATTATAAGAACAGAATAGATAGAAAATTGTCTAATTTTGAGTTTCTCCTCGTTTCTTCCAACAAGCTCCCCTGCAATCGAGTTCGAAGGCCTAGCTAATTTGACTTTCAAGCGCTCCGTTAAGATCAATTATGAATAAAAACATTTCTACTTTTGTATTATCGCGTTTATACTATCGCGTTGCGAAAGTAGCAAAAGTAGAAATGTTTAGAGTTGTTGAAATGTCACTTAAATATTTGAGAAAAGTGGCATTGTTCCAATACTGTCGCGGTAGGAAATCTAATTTGTATTATACGTTCTCAAAAGTCTCTAAACAGGAATGAGTAAAGGTAAAACCTCATTAGTATTTCAACCTGTGCATAAAACGCAATCGATTGTACTGGACGCAGCTTTAAGAGTATAAGTGAAGAAACGAAGAAATCCAGTTTCTAGTAATTATTTAAAGTAATATTAAAAACACGGTATCCACTTTCTCTTGTAACGGATACCTGTATAATTATTGCTAAAGTTTTATCTAAATTGCAATTTTACTGAACATGTTTAACTTAGTCAATTTGGAAAACCGGAATGGTAACAAAAAAAATATTATATAAGTATTTTAATAAGGATTGAGAACCCATACCAACATTTTGTCCCAGTTGTGATGAAACAGTTAAAGAGAATTCTATGAGAATGTTGAATATGACATAAGTGCCGTAAGATGGCAATTACAGGATAGAACCCATATATTTACTCTATCGTGGATATTTTTTATATAGCATTGGGTGATAAACGAGTACAGAGTCCACCTGATGGTAAGTAGATGCTGTGGCCCATAGACATCCACATTTATGCACAACTAAGGATCAAAATGCAAATGCGTTGTCATCCCTGAGGACTAATATGGAATGTCTCGATTCAAGTAAAAAGGGTATCCGGTTCTCTACACTCACCATACGAAACGCAGCAGCATTACGCTAGTATTCTGTGAGAACGTGGTCCTGCCCCGGTCGAACCGACCCATTCGTGGTACAACTATAATATAGCTGCAGCGTGGCTCTACCACGTAAAAAAACTAGTTGCGTCAAAGTCGCGTTCAAAACATAAGATTTAGATTTGAATAGTTATAAACAAGGGATATGTGATAGCAACATTGCAACGTAACTACACTCACCGGCACGGAAACTTGGCCACTCGTGAATTTGCTGATTATTTGCACTGAAACGTTTTTTTAACAGTAAATTAAGGGTAGATGCATTCAATAAGTGTCTCTAATGGTTTTAGAACATAGAAATTTAATGTTTACTTCACCGAAATTTTTCTTTTCAAGATAACATGTTTTCACTAAAATTAACATCTTTCCATTGTCACTTTAAAAACACTACAAAGTTAAAAATTAAGTCTGCTTCTTTATTGTCTATCAGTTTTAATATCGGGTGTTTCCTCCTCTAGCCCTGATAACCGCTTGCATTCGATCTGGCATGCTTTGAATGATGTTTCTGACATCAACTTGCGGTATGCTGTCCCAAGCGGCCAGCGCTGCATTTCGGAGCTCATTTAGAGTTTGTGGCGGTTTGGAGCTGGACTTTATCTTTCTTTTGAGCATACCCCATACATGCTCAATTGGATTTAAGTCCGGGCTACGAGCTGGCCACTGTAATTTTTGTATTCCAACCTCTTCCAGATATTCCTCAACACAATGTGCGACGTGCGGGCGTGCATTATCGTGCATGAGGAGGAATTGGTCGTGTCCAATGAATCCCGAATAAGGCATTACGTGCTCCTGAAGAACTTCCTCGATGTATCGAGTAGCTGTAAGCCGATTATCGACGATGACCAACTCTGTACGTGCGTCGGAACTTACACCTCCCCATACCATTATTGAGCCTCCATGGAAACTCACAGTTTGGGTGGTGGTAATGGGTAGAAACCTCTCTCCTCTTTTTCTCCACACTCGTTCTCGACCGTCTGGAGCACGTAAAGCTATTCGACACTCATCTGTGAACAAAGTCTAGCCCATTGCTCGTGGGTCCAATTGACATGTTCTCTTGCGAACTGAAGTCGGGCTACTCGGTGCTGTCTGAGAAGTTCTGGACCTCGTGCTGGTCTACGAGCTTTTAAATTCACTTCCTCCATTCGTCTTCTCACCGTACGCTCACTAACATTAACGCCTCTTGCGATTTGGAGCCGCTGGCGTATCTCAACAGCGGTCAGGTAGCGGTTTCTCAAAATCTCCATAACAATAAAACGATCGTCCCCCTCTGTGCACCTTACGCCCCCACTGTCTGGCCTGCGGGTGTAGCGGCCTGTCTCCTGGTATCGTTTCAGTGAATACTGCATTGAGGACCGTGGTACGTTAAGCACAATAGCAACTTCACGCTGTGTCAGCCCTTGGTCAATTAATGCTACTGCTTGTGCAACTTGTGCTGGTGTTAATGGCATTTTTATTGGCTTTAAAGCACCTTTAGTTATTTAATTAAGACACAAGATCACAATAATTGAATAACCTTACAGTAAACTTTTCACAACACACAAATTTAAAATGTGAACTTAGTCGCTCAAATGACCCGATTCAACTAAAAATTAAAGAATTCGTCATGGTGCACTTAAACATAATGAATTACCCTCTTGAACTTGAGGGTAAACATTTTTTGACATACTTGCATAACAAACATTCATCAGAAACACTTAAAGCTTTTGCTATCGAGAGATAAACGCTTGGCCAAGTTTCCGTGCCGGTGAGTGTATGAGGTCTCAGGATGTAGTTTACTTTTAAAATAAAAGTACCCACATGCTAGGTGTATCTTGTAAAACATGAAAACCTGTTCTAAGGAATGTATTACAAAAAAGATTTTCTTTATCAATTCAATAATTAAAATTACACATTAGTGTTGCATTTATTAGAAATCAAACGAGGGTAACAACAGAATTATTTTACCTGAAACTTTAACTATGTACTGAAATAAAAGAGAAATATTTTGTGTAGGACAAACGTAGTATACTTTGAAGAAAAGGAAGCAACTTGTCACTTTTATAACAAAGATAAAGGAAAAGACTTTTAAATGCAGAATTCTCGAGCGACGATAATTCTACTTGGTAAGATTCTGAAGTAAATAATTCCATGGTGCTACGTCGTCTTAGCATCACTCAGGTCGACCCGCGCGTGCCGCGGCAATTAACGAGTCATTTGCAGGTGGAGAGACTAGAAATATCTATAAAATTTTACAGGGTATTTATGGCCATAGTAGATAATTTATTATCAATGAATATTCTACCGTAACTAGTACCAATTATAAAAAATATTTTATCGTGTATAAAAATAGAAATATGTTTCAATCATTAAACAAGCCTTTCGATATGTTTTATACATCTAGTGTCAATTCTGGACATTCTGCTGCTAATATTATTCATAAAATTACATTAGCCTTAAAAGTTATAAGACAGCCTATACTTTTATTTGAAATAGTAACCAAAAAAAACTTTTGTTTAGAAACATTATAATGAACTAAATGTTCAAGACGATCCCAAATTAAGATAACTAATATGTGATAATTCCGTGACAAATCCTTTTTTACAATTATAACATAAATCAATTCCTATATGTGCTCGTATTTCTTAAATTTTGCTACATTCCTATTTGATCCTATCGAAATTCTTGTCAATTGATTTTGCCCACGCCTCTGAGTACAATAATCCGGTCGTCAGCATTTTTCTGATTAAACTTTATTGTTGAAAGTTATAAGCGCCACATGGGATTTTGGGTTGTTATTTATGATTCTACGATCTACCAAAATATAGGAATAAATAAAATATTCGCCTATCGGCGCCTCTACACGTTGGCCAACACAGTGGCGAATGTAGTGGCCAATAGCATTGGCCAACATGTAGACGGGGTGTTTGGGCTTCATTGGTATGTATTGGAACGATGGCCCGTAAGTTGGCGCGAGATCCGTGTGGTGTCGGTTTTCTACAAAAGATCAAAGGATTGTTGGCAGAGTTTGGTCGCCGCGTCTACACGTTGGCCGCGCGTTTAGTTTGCTACAAGCTCCCAGAGTGATTACACGCATCTGATTTAAATTTTATATTCAAGATTTGTAGGGTGGATGCCCCAATTACCAGTCTTTTAGTGCCAATTTCAACTTTAAACATTCCTACTACTTTAATTAGCGCGATTTAATTATTATTGAACATTTGTTTTAATCAATAAGCTATTTATCAAAAAAAAATTAACGTTTTTTTACAATCAGATTATTACGAGAACAATTTTAAAATGAAAAAAAAAAAATGAAGCACGTCGTTTATACGTGGTAGAACCATGCAATTATATTAGAAGTATAGTTGCAGCACGAAGGTCAGCTCGACCGGGGAAGGACCACGCTCTCACAGAATATCAGCGTAAAATAGTAGCTTAATGATGCTGTGTTTCGTATAGTGAGTGTAGAGAACCAGAGACCCTTTTTAAAGGAAACGAGGCATTTCATCTTAGTCCTCACGGGTGACAACGCATCTGCATTTTGATTCGTAATCGAGGATAGACGTAGATGTCTATGGCCCACAGCAACAATTTACCATCAGGTGAACTGTGTGCTCGTTTGTCACCCTATCCTATAAAAAAAACGTCGACTGCTTATAATTTAATCGTGCAAGATTTCGAATCATCATCATCATTACAGCTGTTCACAAGTCCACTACTGAACATCTTCCTCCACAGACTGCCGCAAAGCATGGTCCTGAGCCACTTTGCTTGTCATGAGTTTTTCATTTATGTTAGTTATAATTAGTACCTATTATTAAGTCAGTGTTAATTATATTTATTGCTATTGTTTTTGTCTTTCTCAAAAAATAATTAAATTACCAAATAAATTATAAGGTGTTTTTTATATACATCAAATGTCTGATAGAAATGCAAGTACATATTTTGCTAAACTTTAAAATCAAAACCCAATTTTAAAACATAGACTAATCGATTATAACTCCTTTAACTTTAAAATAAGTTAAGTTCTTATTAATGATATTTATTCCAGTTTATGATGCATGTAAAGAATAAATAAAGCTAATTGTATAATATCGTATATCTATTTACAGCCCCATTAATAACCACTATTATTTTATAATTCTTTTATAAAAACGTTAACCCCACACTAGGATATTCTCCCGTATCGCGCAGGCAGTTTACAAACATAAATTGCACAAGGACACAAATCCAGACCCGAAACAATTATTTGTAGGACATACAAATACTTGTTCCGTGCGGGATCAAACCCGCGGCGCACGACGCAGCCACTCATTGCTGAGCCACTGCACCACGGTGCTTATAAATTCGTCCGCACATTGCCCCGAACCGAAGTAAACTGAACGACCTTCCAACGTGTAGACGCCGTCACCAACTCTCGGCCAATATATTCGCCACTACATTCGCCACTGTGCTGGCCAACGTGTAGAGGCGACATACATTGAGTTATACAACACTAGAGGAGCAAGCCACATTACCGCGCGTCGAAAAAAGTGTAACCACTATCCAAACGCGACGACGTAGCTTTGAAACTAATAACAATTTTAAATAAACATATATCTATCTCACTTACACAAGTTGCGAAAACAATATCGTCGCTAAGATTAGATAAAGATATGAAATATATGAAATATATTTCATATCTATATGAAATTTTACCTAAAATACGCAATAAAAATGAGTTTTTTTAAGCTGCAGTTAATTGTTTTTATATTAAAAAAGTATATTTTATTTTATAATCTTTGTTGCGTCCCCTTAGAAAAAAACGGATACAAAGCTTATCAGATAAATAGAAGTAAACATAATGATGAAATAAAACATATTTTTATAAGTATTTTTATTGTACTAATAAATCAAACAATTTAAAAGAGGTAATAAAATATAATTAATATAAAATTTATATGAAATTATAACTAATATATAATTATTAATATAAAATAAGTAGGTCATAAAATATATTTAATAGATAATTCATAAATAAATTAAAATAAGAATAATTAATTACTTTGTATGAAAGTTAAAACGTGGTTTTATTATAATTTCCAAAATATTTAAAATCAGAGGTAACAAATTAACTTACTCCATTAATTATATAGTCTCCCATTAATGTAGGATAATCACAAATGCGGAAAAGTGGCAACATTGAACCTAAATGGCAATATTCGATAATTTTATTTAATTATTTGAGGTTTTTTACGTTTATATGAAAACAAGAACTAAAAATTATGTGTTGAAAGTGATCCCGCTTGATTTGTTACGTTTGTGTGACCTTGAATAGCATTCTTTCACTACGCATTTACCCATTTTTTATCGCGGCTCAACTCTGTCGGCGTCACATTGAACACTGAACTGACGTTAGCTAGGCATATGGCTGTGGCCATATGTGCAGTGGCAACGCGTTGATGCGGTTATTACTGATCTAGTGTAATATATAAATCAATGGCGACATATTACAAAATTCAAATTTAGTACGTACATTTCGTAAAATGCAAATTTATTTAATTTCTATTGGTTCTTTAAGACCATGCACTGAATACACAACGAATACGAATGTCCTGATTTGTAATTAATTTCATTTTTACTTCATTTTTTATAAAATATTTTAGATATGGTAGAAGTCTACTCGTAGTCGTGATGGGATGTTAAAGATATCCTAAAAGAAAACGCTAACGAGGCGATCTCACAATCCAAGTAGGACAAGACAGGGTGCCCGGACCGGTTGTGCGGTTCCTTGTGAACGGAATCGCGAAGGTCAGTGCAGGCGTGTTGGTGACGTCACGCATTGTTGAGTCTGCGGGCTGCGGGCCTTGTCCGCACCAAGGTGGCTTGAATGACGAGTTACACCCAACTACATTTCTACTTCCTCAACGAGTGTTTTAGTAAGATAAAGTTAGTTATGGAGTATATGTGTAACTGATAATATATTATAGTCGTACTAGTGATGAGTATATTATCAATAATAATTAAAGTAAACAAGTATATAAGAATTCAAGAGAAACTGATTACCCAATTTATTTTCTGACTATTAGAATTAAAAAGAAAAGATAACGTTGTATGGTAGTGAAAGTTGGGCGTGGCAAAAGAAGCACGGAAGCTAAATTAATGCTGTAGAATTGCGGTCATTAAGAAGTATGTTAGGGCTCACTCTAAATGATAAGGTGAGAAATTGCGTGATAAGAGAAAAGTATGGTTTGCATGTTGCGACTAGGATTATGAAAATAATTAAAGTTGGTAAGAATTAACTCGCTCTTATCCGCTCAATGAAATAAGTCAGCCACCGCAGAGTCTACATCACCTGAGGATGCCTCGTGTAGAAGCGAAACACGTACCGTATTATCGACGGTGGTGTGTCTTTCCCCGTGCAGTGGTGTTGGTATTAGTGGGGGCGGAAGGTGCTCTTCAAACTAGGTGAGACACATCATTTTATTTCATTGAGCTTATACGGCCGAGGCAATTTTTACCAACATAAATATAATGGATTTCCGCAATGTTGTTTTTAATTATTCTACTAATTAATATGAAAGTAATGCTTTCATGGTGTGAACATGAGGAAAGAATTGACGAGGAAAGAGTGACATAGCAAATATTATGATGCAGAAGTGCGTGTCGGAGGCGGCATTAAATAAATAAATAAATTAATAACGTTTATAGAAGATGGACCAAAAGTACCCTAAAACGACGAGCATAATATATACATTAGTATAATATGAATGAGAGAGAAGCAAATGAGGTGTAGGTATCAGGATCGTGACAAACAGAAGTCCGTAGTCTGTGCCTACCCTCTGGTTAACAGACGTGAGTTTCCGTATTAGATATGTATTTATGAAATAAGAGCCTATATAGACGATATAGTAATTCGGTAAAAATAAACCTACATATTACAAAATATATGTCAATAAGATTCTTTTTACATAATTGAAGATTAAACTACAAAGTACATCGTTTATTCTCGAATCATGATACATCGATAAATTTGAAAAGTTGCACGATATTTGTAATAGCAATGGGTCAATAGGTAATATCACTTTCAAATGCAGCCAGCCATGATTTATATGAGGTTTACGAACGGATTTTAACATCCACAGACGTTTGAGTTTGAACATCCTACATAAACAAATTATATCGCGGCAGCTGTCTGTAAACTACGGGCCAATATTACGCGTGCTGCTGGCAGGTGTTCGATTACAAAGCTCAACGTACAAATAAAGTTCGATGAGACGCTTTGTGGTAGTTTATGAAGTTTTGGTGGTATAATATATTGAAACACTTGACGGGTATTTATTTTCTTGCTATGAGTATAACGTGAATTTTAATGTAGCCAAAACAAAACGCTACAATAATAATAGTTACGATTTGTAAAATCAAAATTTGTGTGTTAACACTATTTTCAGGTACCTATAAGGAAATCATTTAACGACAATAATTAATAATGAAAAAATAAAATGTATAATATTACGTATAGAAGCGACAGCTTAATGGCAGGGTGAGGATTGAAAAGGTCGTGGGTTCGAATCCGCCCTTCGACTAACGTTATGACTTACGAATTATGAACCACTCCTACCAGAAGCATTTTGAGCTTACCAGGAGTAGTTAAATGGTATATTTGTAATGTGAATAGAATTGCTAGTATTAATTTAAAATAAAAATGTACATGTTTATACGTATACAAATACATATCTAATTCATTGTTATCGTCGTCACAGCCTATCAAAGTCTACCCCCCTATAGATCTATATATATCCCCCTGTACCATAGTCGTCGCGCCTAGCAGGCAAGTTACCAACCGTAGTTTATTATTGAGTTGTTTTAAGGAAGAAGCTGTTACCTATCTTCTGACGACACCCTCGGCATTTCCTTGATGGAATGAGATAAGGGAGTGGACTCTCTTACGTCGCAATTACACAGCGAAGTATATATCTCAACGCTTGATAAATTAAGATAAATCATATTCAGTATTAATCACTGATATTGACTTATATTGAATGAATACTTTGATTGGATATATGAAAATCATAAAAGCGTAGAAAATGGAAATTGACAAATATATTTGGTAGCACACTTTTTGTTTCCAATATTCATGGAAGATTTTATTTCGGTAGATATTATCAAAAGCTTGTCTAAAGTAACAGACACATTCTGGAGGTCAACGATGACTCATTGTTGTGGTTAGACTAGAAGAAGACTAGACATATTGGGTGCGTTTGGCAGAAAAAAGCGCTAGCAAGCGCTTACAAGCGCTGAAATAGTTTTCGGCCAGGACACGATACTACTTCAGTAGCGCTGACACAATCCGCCATTTTGCTTATTTAATTTGTTTGTTTTGAAGTAGAGTTTTTAAGATGTTTTGTGCAATATTAGTTTTAAGTAATATAATAACGTGAATAAACATATACATGTTATTAAAAATTCATGATTGGTAAGTTTTTAATATGAATACTTTACAAACATATATTTAAATTAGGTTAGGTTCCCCGGTTAAAACTAACATCGTGTCCTGAAGGAAAATAGCTACTTACGATTTGACAGCGCTTACCCCTTACGATCGCCATTTTGCTTACAAGCGCTTGCTAGCGCTTTTTTCTGCCAAACGCACCCATTGATTATTTACGTGACATTTGCATAATATCCAATTTTTAACTTAGTGAGTAAAGTAGGCGGCTTTTTATACACTTATACGCTTATGAAAAACTATTCTTGGTTTATTGTCCTAAACCGAGAATACAAAAGTTTTAGGATATTCGTTGATTTATATTTATAGAAAAGCGCTTTGTAAATGGGCTCTTACTAATCATATTATAGCCACCAAAACTTTTTGTATTGGCAAGATAAATACACCCTATTTTGTTCGGATTAATCCCAGCCGCCAAATTTCGTGAACGCACTACGCGGCAAACGTCGCGATACCATCCACACCATCTGGATGCTTGGCGGTCCACCACTGTACGTTTCAAGAGGAGTTTTCTTCCGCGTACAACCTCTCTGTGGAATAGTTTACCACCAGCGATTTTTCCGGACCGATACGACCTGGGGACCTTCAAGAAAAGAGCGTACTCCTTTCTAAAGGGCCGGCAACGCACCTGCAATTCCCCTGGTGTTGCGGTTGATCATGGGCGGCGGTAGTCACTTAACATCAGGTGAGCCGCATGCTCGTTTGCCCCCTCATCTATAAAAAAAAAACCCAGCAAAACCAACAAAAAGATTTAAAACAGAAAGCAAGAATTTTATTAAAGTAAAAAGAATAAGAGTGGGTAATTATTATTGTTTCTTATTGTTCTAATGACGATTTCTCTCACGTTTTTATAGACATTCGGAGTGGCTGCCGTACGCAACAATAAACCCTGATGCTGATTTTAATTTTTGCTGGTACATGATATTAAAAATAAATAATGGTTTTTTTTTAAGGAAGAGGAGGCAAGGGAGGATACGACTCACCTGATGGTAAGCGATCACCATCGGCCTTAAACATTCGCCACACCGGGGGATTTGTGATTATATAAACGAAAAGGAATTAGAAAAATAAACGCAACGATATTTATGTATCGTTCTTGTTACATAATATTATGTTCCTTTAATCTTGTTAAAATACTTTGTAAACGGCACATAACATCAGGTTTCTTATACTTATAAATTTCATATTCATTTTGCGTCATTACACTTCACCTCAAGCGATATCTTATTATGAATAAATAAAAGACAATGTATTCCCCAGCGTGAATCATGCAAGTGGCGTCCACCACGAGGCTGCTCCATACACAAACGTACATGTGAATCACCTGATTAAGACGTCCGCTGCAGCTAGTTCGCTTACTGATAGCGTGGGCATGGCGACATTTCTAATATCACATACTCGAGCTGAGACCGACAAAGAAAGAAAGAAAATCAGAGCGCTGCGTACTTTTAAAGTTAAAATTACAGCCATACATATACCGGTCTATATATACCGTCTATATACCGGTTTTAGGGCTAGGAAATATCCGCCCCGCTGCCCCAATGCGTGTTGGTAAACTTCACATGTCTTCGAAATACTTTTTTCTTATTTCTCAGGCATGGGGGTTTCTTCTTGATGTTTTCCTTCACCGCCGAGCACGTGTTAAATGAGCGCTTAAAATTGCAATTAACAATTACATTGGTGCCGGCGGGGATCGAACCCGGGTTGCTCGCGGACTGAAATTTTCAGCGAGCGCTTAGTCTCTCAGCTGCGAAGGCTCAGCTCAGTACGTACTTTTTAAGTGATGCAAAAATTTTATCAGGGTGTGTGATACCCTGGCTCATGCTCGCCGGGTTAAGTGATGCAAAAATTAAGTCAAACCATACTCAACTTACTGTACCAAGAACACGCACTCACGTACACATAAGCATTTTAAAAACCATTTTCAACAAACAACTTGGTTTTAGGTGCTAAATAAGAAAGATGTTTGCGTCAAGAAGTAGTGCATGGTTTCGATATGACAGAAAATATACATACGCACGCAGTGCTCTCTCCAGTAGTCTTAGTAGGTCTGAGCTTTTGAACTAAAATTATAGGCATTAAACTGAGTTCTAGACGACCCTTAGATTGAGTTCTAGACGAGCCTTTTGTAGTGTACTACACTTTTTCCTCGTCTATGATTAATTATATGTTATATTAGAGGTTTCCTATCTAAAAACATATAAAAAGTCGAATCCAAAAACAAAAATTCAAATAAAAATCGAATTAAGTATATCTGGTCAACTATATAAAAGGTGTAAAATGAATAACTTTGATGGATAAGATAAAAATCTACAGGTTATGATATTTTTGCAGCGGCACATCATTAATATCTTGCACATTTAACAAAAACAATCGTCATTTTTTTCTTCATTGTGCTGTGTTGTTAATGGCTAGGTATATTAAGAAATATTTAAGTTATTTAGATAATGACAATTTAACACAAATACTACTTGTATTTGAGTTAAAATCTTTTCCATTCATTGAATCATTACAGTGTATCAAGGAAACTGCTGAACATAGGCCCCCCTAGCCCTATAAGGGGGGTATACTTTGCTATAGTTGTCATACTTGGCAAGCGGATTAGCAACCGCATTATTTTTTTCTAGTTGTTATTAGGAAAACACTAGTTGGTTGGTAGTTTTGATCTGTCGCCTCTATGGAGGGATATTCTTACGCCGGCACTATGTGGTAATTTTACTAAAAAGATTAGTTATCCTTCATACCTTATATATACGTGGTAGAGCTACGCTGCAGCTAAATTATGATTGTAACACGAATGGGTCGGCTCGACCGGACAGGACCACGCTCTCACAGAATACCAGCGTAAAATAACAGCTTAATACTGCTGTGTTTCGTATGGTGAGTGTAGAGATCCGGAGACCCTTTTTTACTGGAAACGAGGCATTCCATCTTAGTCCTCAGGGGTGACAACGCATCTGCGGTTTGATTCGAAATCGAGGATAGATGTAGATGTCCATGAGCCACAGCATCCACTTATCATCAGGTGGACTGTGTGCTCGTTTGTCACCATTATTCTATATAAAAAAACTATCAAGTAATATTAATTACATTCAATAAATATGTACACTTAATATTTACGAAAAACTAATTTCTTTTCAAAAACTTGACTACCCACTGGAATAATTCGATCAAAGCTATATAAAGCAATTTTCTACCCCGCTTGTCTACTAATCAAATGTTTCTTGTAAGAAGGAAAGGATTTCCTTAGGGCCTTTGATTATATACATGTTCATATTTTACGCCAAAGTTGACTTTGACCTCGATGTGGTTGTGATTATTGTGATTAACATTTGCTGTCAGGGACATTCACACTTTAACCTCGAAAAGATCTCTTTTGCGAATGACCATCGTTAGCTCTTCAACCATTACGGTTTCTATGAAGATAAGTAATTAAAAGATAAAAAAAGTAAATTCTCGATGAGTTCTAAAATTGAGACATTAACATAATAGGTACTTTCTGATAATACGCATGTTAGTTGAATACTCAAAATACGCATCGTAAAAGTTTTAAGCATCATGGTTAATAAAAAACATCGCTACTATATGCCAATTATGTAGACCAACCCCATATCATTCCGTAGATAAAAGTCTGAGGGAAATTTAATCAGATTTGCAGCAGCTTCGTCCTGATGCGGTTGCCTGGTCATTGCATCCTCACCAAGGGTGACAACTATGGGAAATATCACCCTATGAGACAATCTATGTGTATATTCAGCAAATGAAAAACTTTTATATATTGATTAAAACTACTTTTACGGATTTTATCGCGTTTTATTTATATTATTTTTAATAACAGACGTGTCGGGTGCTTTCCAGCACCCATGGTCACGGGGGACTGAGGTGACTGACGTCCCGATGTCAAAGTTAACCCGGAGTACCTTCAGCTTTTTAATTATTGTCTTTGGTCCGATCTACGCAGAATGAACTAACTGTGTTTTGAACTGACTGTGTTCCGACCATGACCATGGGTGCTGGAAAGCACCCGAAACGTCGGGTATTAAAAATAAAATAAATAAAACGAGATAAAATCCGTAAAAGTAGTTTTAATCAATGTATAGTGTTCGCGTAAATATAAGAAATCATTATAAGAAATCATTAACTTTTATATAACTATAAAATATTACATGCAATATCTTTATACCACTATGAACTTCACTAGATGTTGACGAGGAAATGTTCTTTTTTCATTGAAAATAAATATAATATATACTACGAAACTATGTCAAGGATGTCGGTCAAATAAGTTGTTAAAATTAACTATACTATTCATAATGTTATGTATTATCGATTTTTGCCTGTTATTCAAAGCAAGAACGTAGTACCTAAATAAAATGGGAACCTTAAGTGTAAACACATGTTCGTCATAAGTTATAACACAACCGCTGGTAGGACGCGGGCGCACGCTTATAGAATACAAAAAACTCGGAGCCGATCATTTGGCACTCGAGGCACGCCCCTTTCGGATTTGGTGGGTCGTCCGGTGTACAGCGACCTTTGCTCAGTGGCACAGCCCGGAACAAATGAAAAGAGAAATCAAAATCCAATTAGCCGACCCTGACAACGATTGCTGTGTACCTGTGTACGTTCTGAACAAATCTTTTCATAATGGAAAATTGCACTGATTGAACATTACATTTGCAAGTTTGCAACACTGTATACCCCTGTCTTGACTACAGCATTGCCTCAGGGTACTTGGTCGATACACTGCGGATTCTGTTCGAATCTCAGTTAGATTTTGACTAGATCTATCAATTTATCGAAGACAAAACAAAAAAAATGATTGTAAGCGCTAATCGGTCTGCCTACACTACTTAGTTTTTTCTTAATTTTAATAAAACGTCATCAGTAATTGGTGATTACACAATTAAGCGTCGAATAAAGTTGGTTTGAAGACATTATCATTATTACTTCTCGAGATTTAGCACTTATTCCTTTTAAAACGGCCATACCGTACTCTATGGATCTCAAAACGTGGAGATTTATCGAAATTTGAACTTTAAAACTACCGAATAAAAGTGAACAAGTATGAACAGCTTTAGTTACCTATGTACAATTACTATGTGTGCAGCTCATTCAAAAAGTCGAAACGATACGTACGTTTTTAATCCTGTAAATCAAAGTTAAATTAACTGATTGTTCACTATGCGCAAAAATGTCGTAAGTATATGGATTGATGAGTCGTAACGTTGTTGTAGCGTCCGAGCAATTAACATTTACCTGACAAAATATCGCGACATTTAATATAAGTCGCAAACAAACAATACCGTAAATCTAGCATCATTTATAAAAAGACGTGGTAAAAACGTGAGCCGTTGTAGTTCAGATGGTTAACGCTCGCTGTAAGTATAACAGAACGCGAGTAACCCGGATTCGATCCCCGCCGGCACCAATAAAATCATTAAGTGCAATTTTAAGTGCTGATTTACCACGTGCTCGGTGGTGAAGGAAAACACCAATATATATATATATATATATATATATATATATATATATAACCAAAAGTTATATATATATATATATATATAATTTCAATAACCTATACGTTTCGCAAAAGGCCAATTATACCAAGAATCCGGTAATTGGCATACTTTTCTAGGAATATTTTCCCATGCTCACCACGCAGGGCAGACGATTTGGTGAATCGTCTGCCCTGCGTGGATCAGAGTCGATACTCCCGCTACAACATATCACCATTCACCCGAGTTCCTCAGGTTTAGATTAATATTCCGCTATCATTCGGTTTTCGACCTTGTCCGTGTATTAACAAAAATCACCGGTTGATAGTGAGGTTGGCACTTGAAGCAAAAGTTGACGTCTCCTATTTTCCTATATCCCCGGAACATTTCCACTCTATTTCCAGCACTAATCAATAGAGACAGCCCATCAAGGTTAGTCATATGTTACGTCAATCGAAATAATATTTTTTAGCTTAATGCTAATCACATACAAATCCATCAATAGGATTTAATTTATTCGGATCTTTTAATGTTGGATTATTTCTAAGGTTTCATTCCAAGAAGATAAGTACTTACATTACGCCGCTATGTTATCTACATAATATCGAAAACATCATTGTTATTAAATCAAATTCTGATTGAGCCAACAAATATAGACGTCATAGGGTACTACGTAGTATGTCTTATACTTCGTATATTCGCATCTCTAATAACATTTTTGTCTTATATGAGCAATACAAGCAAATGCGTTCGTTTTAGATTTGAATAAAAGTTTCTTCTTTATGGAAATTTATTATTCTACTGAAAATTATACCGTAGTAGTGGCGAGCATAGAATACTATAAAACAAAATAGAATGGCTGTCAACCTTACTTTGTAGGAGGATTGGCGTCGCCGGGAGCACTCATATAAGCAATTACGTCGTATTATTAGTTATCTCCACTACAAACACATTTTAGACTTTTGATTAATGTTTTTGACACATAAATGTTTCTATAATTCACAAAATATAAATAGTTTCGACTTACTGGTTGTAGAATATGTCTCCTTTATTTAAATTCCATTTTCCGCAGTTCTTTCGACACGTAATTATTGCACAATTTGCCATTTTTTAAATAATTTGCATGCAGCAACGCTTGACACCAAAATTGGAAACGATTGATTGTGTTGACATTTATACGTGTGAATTGACGTGTTAGTGACATGTTAGTGGCTATACGGGCTCCGCCCACTCCCCCGTTCTATTATATATGTATTATAGTATTCTAAAGTGGCGAGAATTCACTACCCATAGCCAATATCAACCCGTGGACGTCGGAAGTGGCGTCAGAGAAATGAAACAAGGGATGGCCACCAGCATTTTCCTGATAACAATTTATGTTTTATACGTGGTAGAGCCACGCTGCAGCTATATTATGGTTGTGGCACGAATGGGTCGGTTAGGGCGGGAGGGATCACGCTCTCACAGAATACCAGCCTAAAATAGCAGCTTAATGCCGCTGTGTTTCGTATGTTGAGAGCCGGAGAACCGTTTTACTGGAATCGAGGCATTCCATCTTAGTCCTCAGGGGTGACAACACATCTGCATTTTGATTCTTAATCGAGGTTAGATGTGATGATATGCGGTAGTCGATATCATACGGCACATAGCACGTATAATAAAACAACAATCGGAATTAAATTATTTTTTAAACATATTATTTTTAAGCATCGCTATGCAGTGATAAGTTCCAAGTAAAAATCTATAAAAACTAAGATCCTGAACGAAATGAAAACATGGCTTAAAAGACAAGCGTTCAAGCCAAAATTATTAATTAAAAAAATGATAACATTTCGTTTTTGCCATAGTAAAAGCATTAGCTTTCGTTTTTCAGTTTAAAAAATGTTTTTGTAATTGTCCCAAGTACAACAGAAATAAAAACCACTTAATTATGCTTATAAGATGTCTATGGGCCGCGGCATCCACTTACCATGAGGTGTTCTGTGCGCTATAAACTGCAGTTGTCAAATTGCTTGCAACTGTGGGAAATATCGCCCGTATGAGGCAATCCATGGGGGAGATCTATGTTTTTATTGGACTTTCGATAGGATGTAATGATTAACTAAAAATATTATAACACTTTCGTTTTAAAATGTATAAACGCTAAACGTGTAATCAATTATAAAATAAGTAACTAGTTTTCGTTTATAAGCATTAATAAGTACAAGATTTCCTTGACCGTTTTTCTATTAACATGAATAATTTGAAACTCAGTTAAAATATTGTAAAACGTTGCGCGTTCTCTAAAAGCAATGTCACACGTAAAAATGTTTAAAGTTTCGACATCAAAGAGCTAACGAACTATACAGTATAATTTATAAAACGTTAATTAAGGATATGACAGCTAAATAGCAGGTCGTTAGCATCGCGAATTTAGACTCGGGAAAGGTCGGAGATGACTCACATAACAGTTTGGGCGTGAGCGGTAACTAAATATCAATTACATTTACATATGGACAAGCTTAACAGGATTGCCAGCTTGCAAATATGTAATGACCTCAAAATGTTATTATGTTTGGGTAATTACAACATAGATATATCTTCATCATCATCATTTTTTACTTATTATAAGCCTGTGATTGACCACAATCTCACCTGGTTGTAAGTGGTGATGAAGCCCTAGATGATAAATTGCACTGTCTTAGCGTAATAAAAGCCTATTCACTCTTGCCTTGAAGACAAAAACTGCAGTTGCCAACCCGTTTGCCAAGCGTGACATCTATGGGCTCCACCATATTTTCATTCTTCATTCTTCCAATTTTTTAAATTTAACCTTCAAATATCAGAGCTTGTTATTGAATGTAGTTAAGATAACTGTCGACGGCCGCTATTAATAAAGCGAGGAAAATCGTACAGCTTAAGACAACGGTGCTAAAATTTTAAATACACGTTTATACGCTACTTAAAAGCTATACAACGTCAAATTTCTGGCAAAAACGTTTGTTTGATACATTGTTTTTTGATGGTTTATGCTATAAAAACAATAAAAAATATTATGTCTGTAGATTTTACACCATAAATTACTAACATGTACTTGAGACCGCAGACATCGTATTAAAATATAATTTAACATTAATGTAATGAAGAATGTACTTTAAAAAATATAATAATTATAGATTTGATGCGAACTTTGTAGACATGATTGTTTTAAATACTGATATGATACTTATTTAATGAAATGAATGAATAATTTAAATTTAGAACCATTTGAGATATTAATATAAGATGAATATTAAATTGCTATTATCATGCACTTCTTTTTAAATAATTGTATGAAAAAATACGAACAATTGTAGCTATATCTTTAACAGCCTATATAAGTCCAATCCTGCCTCCCCCATAGATGGCCTTGTTGGCGGAATTTTTCCATAGTTTCCACGCTTGGCTTGGAACATAGTGAATATTCGGAATGCCATATCTAGTGCGTAGTACATATATACCGATGGCTACAATTGATTTTGTTGGTAAGCAGCCATTTATAATTACATTACAGCCTTTTAAAGTCCACTGCTGAACATAGGCCTCCTCCATAGATGTGATTGCTTGGCAAGCGGGTTCGTATCCGCAGTTTTTTCATTCAATCGGGTATATTACGTTCCGATTAAATTGTAGTTCCGACCGGCAAAGGATCCTCTCATGATGTAAATAACACTATAGATACTTATACCCATTAAATCAAATTATGTTATAATAAAACAAAAAATGTACAATGGTGTAGTCATTCAGCTATTAAGTTATAAAAACAAAGCTACAGTACAGTAGACGACAGGAGACTGACCACAGCCAAGTCGCAGATGCCTTGGTAAGGGCTAAGCGACCTTCGTTTTGCGCTCCGATAAGATTTGACGTTACCAAACGTCCTGATAGTGGGGGATTACATTTAAGTCAACGCGTAAATTGGGCAAAAAGTAGCTTTAAGAGCTGTTATTATATGTATAAAAATATGAATACTTGAAATTTTACCGCTGGGCATGGGTCCAAGTTAATCAGTCAATTTATTCTTAATTGTACACCGACATAATATATTAAACCAAAAAAGAGACATATAAATAAGGTACAATAAATGGTCATGTCGTTTTGGAGGCGATTTCTTCCAATCTATTTACGCAAAGAACTGCCGATCATAAAAAATCATAAAAAAGTAATGATGATTTATCACACTTAGTTTTATTACCGATGTTCATAGCCATAATATATTAAAACCGCGTGTATTTAAAACAACGTGCCACTTACTCGAAGTGTCACCAAATGGCGGACCGCGGTTCGGGTCTGGACAGTCGACCTATTTTTGTGCGGACCCAGAAGAATCTAACAATATCAATAATTATAAAACTTTTGGTAAATCAATTTTTTTCTGAATCTGCAATTGAACTAATTGGTGATCCCAGTGTTAGAGTCACTAAGTCAATTTTAAGTTATGATTGCGACCGCGATTTTGCGATTTGCAACGAACCAAGCTCTCCAAGAATAGAAGCATAATGTTACTGTGTTTAGTTTGGTGAGTTGTAAAGAACCGGAGACCCTTTAACTGGTAATGCTATCTTGGTCCACGCATCTACATTATGATTATAAATGAAGAATAGATAGTAGGTATTGGCTACATCATCTACTTAAGGTGGATTGTACAATAGAGTTCCTAAAGACTAGAAATTACAAGTCACTTAATTATGTTTCTTTGTTACACACCACACATTGTTAATTAAAAATTATGATTTTTTTATATGATGGTCTTCCACAATGCGAAGAGCCTTGTTTCTGGACTATATATGTATGTCCATGTAATCTGTGATAAATAATTAAAGTAAATTATTTAAATATTTTTAATTTTAATTGTTATCTTATTTAAAATTCATGAGAAATTCACTTAATGAAGGAAAATCTAGTAAATAATAATTAATATTTAAATATATGTAAAGTTTTAAGAAAGTTATAATAAGCACAGTGTTTAAAAATTTGTTACATTTTGGTCACAAATATAAGACAAAAAGGCAGTCAAAGTTATATAAAGCAAAAAAGATAATAGCAACAAGCGGGATTTAGAAAGGGAATGGGATGTACAGATCAAGTCTTTTCCATGCGCATGATCGCGGAGAAGTTTCTGGCCAAAAACCAAAAGGTTTTTTGTGCGTTCATAGACTTGGAAAAGGCCTATGACAGAGTGGATAGGGATTTGCTATGGCAAACACTGAACTCATTTGGGTTGAGCGCTGGCTTGATACAGGCATTGGAGTCTCTTTATAGGGACTCCTAGTGCTTGTGTTAGGATCAACGGGGTCTACTCGGACTGGTTTGACATCCATAAAGGTGTCAGACAGGGCTGTGTGGCTTCCACGTGGTTGTTCAACCTATTTATGGACAGTTGTTTGCAAAATTTGAAAGTTGAAGAATGCGGATTAAGAATGGGTGAGTTAACCGTCAAATGCCTTTTGTACGCCGATGATCAAGTTATTCTTGCGTCGTCGGCGGCCGAGTTGCAAATGATGGTTACATTAATGAACGGATCATTAATGGAAAGGGGTATGAAAGTGAACGCAAGTAAGACGAAGGTTATGGTTTTTGAAAGAGAAGAAAGTAAAACGATTTGTGAAATAAGAATAGAAGGGGAGTTGATCGAGCAAGTAGATGATTTTGTATATTTGGGCTGCGTATTTAGCAGGGATGGGAGATATGATAAGGATATAGAACGACGAGTGAATGCGGGAAATAGAGTAAATGGGGCCTTGCACTCTATTGTGAAGAGTCAAAATGTGTCGAAAAAGGCACGTATGGCAATTCACAATGCTGTGTTGGTCCCTACTTTAACGTATGGTAGAGAAAGTTGGGTGTGGCAGAAGAAGCACGAGAGTAGAATAAACGCAGTAGAAATGCGGTCGTTAAGGAGTATGTTAGGGCTGAATCTGAATGACAGGGTAAGAAATTGTGTAATAAGAGAAGAGTGTGGTTTGCAAGATGATGTTGTGACCAGGATTAAGAAAGGAATGCTTCGGTGGTTTGGTCATGTGGAAAAATGAATGAGGAAAGAGTGACAAAGAAAATTTATGGTGCAGAAGTGAGTGGCAGAGTCGGAAAGGGACGTCCTAGGCGAAAATTTATCGACCAAATTGGCGATTTATTGAAAACGGGCCAAATTAGGAGTACCCTTAACCGACGAGCATGTATGCGTAGGTGTATGGATGTGAAGGAGGCAAGAGAGGTGTGTCAGGATCGTGCCAAATGAAAGTCTCTAGTCTCTGCCTACCCCTCTGGGTGACAGGCGTGAGTGTTTATGTTTATGTAAAAAAGATAATACTAATTACGGTTTCGTTAAGCCGGATTTGAATTAACTTTAGACAATAAACAGGTATAGTTACTTTTATTATGGGCTATTATTAAACTATTATTGAAAAACCACTATCTAAATTCTAAATGTTTAACAGAACAGAACATTACAGTTCATCAAATTATGTCTTCTGCTGAACATAGGCCTCCCGCAAGGATTGCCTCATATTATATTTGCCGTAGTAACCGACCCATTTTTTTATTTTTATTATTTTCAAGAGTATTTCTTATTCAGCTGTTAATAGGAAGATGCTGAAGGCGACATCCATGGCATGATATGTTAGTGAATATTCTTTCACCGCCACTAAACGGGCGCAAAACGTTTATGTCCCAACAATACGTATTATGGTAACGCGGCGGACTCCTTCCTTCCCCTAAAACTCTCTCGAACCAGAGGTCTGTGCCTAGCAATCGGTCGTATATAAGCTGTTACTATACTTACCACATATTCGATAAAATTTAACGTAACATAATAATTTCACAAATTTATCATAAAGCTAAAATTGGGATAAAAGACAAATGTTACAAATCTGTAGAAAGTTTTGGAACGAGACCAATACTATATCAATTGTTTTAACATCAGCATTGCGATACAACGCACAAAAAATACAAATGCAGTTGATTTTCCGATATCTTGCAACACGTAATATATTCAATATATGCAATTGCACGTTAACACGATATGGGGATACTTTGAGTGAAGTTCTTCCAGCTCACTTTGTTGGCATTATTCCAATAAGCGTTACAAAATGCCGAATAACTACAGTATACCGATGTTGATCGAAGATCTATTTTCTATAAAGTCTCAATCTGAATGATAACATAAGACAGGATAAAACTCCCAAACTTTATTTAAATTTTAAATTAACATAAAATATTACATAAATAACGTAAAATGGCGTTCGTAATATAATATAATTTATTAGTAATAAACAATCTTTGGTAGTTTTATATTATTGCGACGAATTTCTGATAGGGAAAAGTTCACCTATTAGCGCCGGCTGAGCCTAATAATTTCGAAGTCTGGTGATGAAGAGGATCGCATTCTTAGTAAGGTCTATGTCCAGCAGTTGACTGTGGACTTCAAAAGGACTTAGAAATGCTTACGAATTTTTTTATACGTGGTAGAGCCACGCCGCAGCTATATTAGTAGTACAGTTGTAGCTCGAATGGGTGAGCTCGACCGGGGAAGGACCACGCTCTCACAGAATACCAGCGTCAAATAGCAGCTTAATACTGCTGTTTCGTATGGTGAGTATACAGGACCTATTACTGTACAGAATAGGGTCTCCTCTATTTACTGGAAAAGAGGCATTCCATCTTAGTCCTCACGGGTGACAACGCATCTGCATTTTGATTCGTAATCAACGATGATTGTAGATGTCTATGGGCCACAGCATCCATTTACCATCAGGTGGACTGTGTGCTCGTTTGTCACTCTTACTCTATAAAAAATTACAATGTCTATGATCGATTCAAACCAAATGTTCGTTTAAATTCAAAACATAATATATGACTAATATATTTGACGATTTGAATAAAATTATACTTAGCATGCAAAAAAGCATGTCTTGCAGTAAACTGTTAACGACTTAATCAATATGGGGAAATAGTATGAGTTGAGAGTTCTTTAAATAGTTAATATAAAAATTTTAAATCTATAAAATACTACTACAGATTGAAATTTTACTTGCAATCCCGTAATTACATACATTCTGTACCTTTACTGTTCCGCTAATATTCAAAAACTATATAAATTTCTGTAAATATACCATCTTAAATTTACATTCTAGTATTACACAGTTATTTCTAAAATTCTAAACAAATTATAAGCATAAATGTGTTAAAAGTTAACTGTAAAGTGGCTGCGTAAGAGATTCCACTACATCATATTAACTCGTGGTATTGTAAGAAGAGGCAGAGGGAAATGAAATAGGAGATGGACTGCAGCATCTTCTTGATCATGTCTCAAAACAATAAAAACTGCGTTTGCCAAAGAGCCTTGCGTGGTAACTATAGCAAATGCCTACGGTGCAATCTATGGGTGAGACGTTTAGCAGTGGATTTTTAATAGGCTGCAACAATGATGATGGTGATGATGATGATGATGAATTAGAAATATTGAGTTAATTATTATTTCGATATAGGTCTTAATTCGATTTAAAAAAAAATAAGAGTAATTTTATCTACATCCCTCTCTATAGGTACAGACATTTTTTTTAAATTCAGCGCCGTATGAATTTTGCGGTCCACCTTCAAAACCATTTTTTATTTTTAAAATAATTGTAAACCCCGAAAAAGCAACTCAGGCAATGCATTCTGAAACTAAACACAAAACAGTATTCAAAGTAAAAGCACTAAGCCCAGTAATGCGCTAAAACGTAATGCGTGTACAGAAACATAGCAAAATAAAGCACTTTAGAGAGTAAAATCTTTAGTACCTATATCAAGCGCAATTTCAAGGAAGTTTTAGGTCACATGCACATTAAAGTGGTTTCACAATAGCGAATCGCATCTTGCAAATCTCCCGCGAGCGTCTCCGACCTGGTTTAGTTCACGTAGTTTTAGACTTGGACGGTTCGGCGAGTATACAAGTGGAATCGTGAAAACTTGGGCCTAGTGACCTGCACTCAAAACTTTCTCAATGTTATCTTACAGTGTTCGTGTATTCAAAATCCATGCAAATGAAATAATAATTAAGCAATAAAATTAAGCAAATTGCTACAAGATAGTTTAATGGCTTTATACAACATGTAACCAACCAACGCATTTTATAGTTTTATGGCAGTTACTATAGAATACTATATTATGTATGTATTATAATATTCTATAGCAGTTATGATGTAAATTCTCGTACTAATCAAATGATATTTAGAAACCTAAATCTCTTGGGGAAAAGTTTTTGATAGACTTTAATTAATTAAATAAAGGCAATAAGCAAAGTTCAAAGCATTCTAGCCGAACCAGTCCTACCAAGATGCATTATTCTTTGTACGTTGTGTATCGACGTACCGATTTTGTTATTTGATAGTCATAGTAATTGCTATTGTGTTTTAACACGACTTTGTTAGCTCGACCTGTACTATATATATGGCATTTTATTCTGTTTTCATTCAATTATGTACGTCTTAATAATCTGAAATTTTTGAGACGAACTAACGATAAAACAATTTTTTGTAATTAAGCGGAAGGTACAAACATACATACAGTTCACCTGATGGTATGTAAATACTGCAGTCCATAGACATCCACAGCCTAATTCATACAAATGAGTCTTCATATACGTTGTCACCCCCGAGGACTAAGATGGAATGCCTCATAGAAAATTTTACGACTATGACCTGATATTCTAACTAGGGTCATCACTACTCGTGATCGATCCGGCTTGTTATTTTAGTTTTAAGTTACGATAGTACTAATATGGCCTACAGGCTATAAATAATTAAGTTTCATTAAAACCGAATAATACATTACAGCGTTAAACTGTAAGCGATCCTCTTTCAAAACATCTGAATAGGTCATTAAGAAGATTGACTGAGTTTCTTCAAAAGCGTCGCTCTACGCTATGATAAAAAGCGTTTCAACGACGAATGTTTGCATTCATTAATGTTTTCTGTTAAACTCACATCATTAATTAAATCTGTTTGCTCGATTAAACATGAGCTACTTCCGATTCTACGCATTTTTCTATACGAGAACGCTTGAATACAATTGAAGCCGGTATAGCGTAAAAAGTGCGCGATTCTAAAACAATTAGTTAGATAGTGTTTTTAAAAACTTCAAGCTTGATTACTTAGTTTAAATAAATTCAAACAGTTAAGTCAACAGTTAAATAAACACAAATTCTCTCACGTCACAAACACATTTCTTTACGTGGTAGAAGTCATGTTGCAGCTTAATTATGATTTTAGCACGAATGAGTCGGCTCGACCGGGGGTTCACTACTCTCTCACAGAATACCAGCATAAAACAGCAGCTCAATGCTGCTGTATTTCGTATGGTGAGTGCAGAGCACTGGAAACCCTTTTTATCCAGTAAAAAGGATTTCCAGTCCTCCACGAGGCATTTCATCTAAATCCTCAAGGGTGGCATCTATCCTCAGTTCAGAATCTGAATTTTGATTCTTAATCGAGGATAGATATGGAAGTTTATGGGCCTCAGTAACAGATGGACTGTGTGCTCGTTCGTTGTACTCATTCTATATAAAAAATATTTTTATAGGAAATCGTTATTATTTTAGTACAACTAATGAATAAAGATCAGGTTATAATTGAAAGCGTAACCGAGTTAAAAGTGACGCGAGGAGTAAGTGTTCCTAAACACTGCTCGACATTTCATTTCGACGTTATCGAATAAAGATGCTTTCGAGTTCAATTTCAGTAGCACTAGTCAGCATAATGGCAGCCAACTGATATATATGAACTTTATGAAACATAATTTTTTTCAATAAATTGAAATGATTCAAGTATAATAGTCATCATTTCTACTCTTGACAGTCTAATGGTGTCTAGAGGCATTTCCCAAGGAATACCACAAAGCACGGTCCTGAGCCACATGCATCCATCCACTTCCTGCATGTCTTACCAGCTCATCACTCCATCTTGTGGCCACTTACATCTATTCACTTCCTGTATGTATTACTAGGTCATCACGCCATACGCAGAGTTATTCTGCGTGGTAGAATTCGTAGCTCTACGGATCGGTAAGTTGAAGTAACAATTGGCCGGCTTTATAGAAAAAAGCTTTTTTTATTACAAACTATTTTTACGAAAATATGTTCTCGAGTGGAAGCCTCATACCAGTAAGCAAAATTTAGGCCGGGTCTCACTAGTGACAGATAATTCAATAAAGAAAATCGTATCCAAAATTGTCATCACATTAAAAGCTCATTTCGCGAAAGTGTACAGGTAACCCGGTCCTTCTAGCTAATTTGTCAATATGCGGCAGACCTGGCCAGCTTTCGTTTTGGCAAAGATTCACCGCGTTAGTATTTTTAGTCAGTATTTGACATATAATTGTATGTCAAATACTAATACTTGCAACAGATTACAGATCATATATTTTTAACAATATGTAATATGTACTATAATACACAATAGAATGGCTGTCAACCTTATTTTGTACGACGATAGGCGCCGCCGGGAGCACACATACCAGCAATAACGTCTTATTATCACTACTACAAACCCGATTCGCTGTGTTGACAGACAGATTTTAATACATATTTATTTGTAAATAGCGTGAAATTTGGCATTTTCTAAATAATTTGCATGCGAAATTTGGAAACGATTGTAACATCAAAACACATCTCGTGTTGACATTTATACGTGTGAATTGACATGTTAGTGACATTTTAGTGGCAACACGGGCTCCACCTACTCCCCCGTTCTATTATGTATGTATATTTTATTTATAGAATAAGAATGAGCAAACTAACCACAGAACACTAGTGGATACTGTGGTCCATATAATATCTACGTCTACGCTCGGTTAAGAATCATTTTGAGCCTACGTAGCCATTGGCTTTGGGTTATCATAATATATTGCGTCTATTCTTTTGTCTTCTTTATCACATCGACCGAACCTCTGACGTTGTCCTCTGTAGCTGCAGCCAATGTTACCAACATAACATATTTTACACACGGTATTAACGATACACACTCATAACACCTAAATTCCTGGCATAAATTTAACAAAACAGCAGTCCAATTAGCAAACGAGCCAGTAAATATTGTAACGCTGATTAATAGGTATTAGATCAGTTTACAAGCTTAAGCAAGGATAGCGTTGAAGCCTTATTCTTGACAATTCAGTACACTTAACTTAAGCGTATCAATTTCGAGGATTCATGTAGGTTTCTGGGTCTGACCCAACAAAGAAAGATATACAGTGCGCTACGTAGGTACGTTTAAATTGCCGCCGAAAGCGTGATTAACTTTTTGACACACACTCACGCACACATCTTTCTTCCTTACTTTAAAAGCCTTTAAAGTTTTTTTTATAGAATAATGGTGACAACCGAGCACACAGCCTACCTCATGGCTAATATACCTGATGTTAAGTGGATACTGCGGCTCAAAGACATTTACATCTATCCACGAACAAGAATCATGTTGTAGATGCGTGGTCTCCCCTGAGGACTAAGATGGAATGTCTTGTTGCCGGTAAAATTGGTCTCCGGTTCTTTACACTTACTTACTACATGAAACACAGCAGCATTAAGCTGCAAATAGCAGCTGGTATTTTGTAAGAGCATGGTCCTTCCTTGTTTGAGTCGACCCATCCGTTCTACATAAAATAGCAGCAGCATGGGTTTACCACGTAGGAATTATACAATATGTAACGCAATTAACGCACACCCTCAGACACCCCAATTAGTATATTATGTTATAATCATAATACATACACTGAATTATTAGTTAAACATTTTTATGCACTGATTATTTATCAAATTAGTTATACTAATTCCGGAAGAATGTTGTGGTCACAGTACAAATCCACGAATGCAAAGACTTTAACGTGCTTGAAATAAAGTTCATTTTTCTTTATTTTTATTGAATGACAGAATTAGTAACAACACAAATAAAACTGCACTCTTAAAAGTCTTATTGCCTTAAGTTACGGTCCATTTCAGTTTGTTTTGACTGTACACATTTAGTGTGACTGTATTTATGTAGTTTTAATTATTTTTGGGATAAAAAGTTACCTATATTAAAAATGATAGGAATCGATTCAGTAAACGAACAAACTACTTTCTCAAAGTGCGTTAATTACGTTAAACATTGTATATGTATGTAGTTTAAATACTAGTGATAGGCATGAATGAAAACTATTATGGCAATGTGCTTTTAAATTTTGCATACTTATGTTTATTTATTAATAGGCGTATATCTTAATATATATAAATTACGTGTCACGTTGTTTGTCCACGATGTACTCCTAAGCTACTCAACCGATTTTAATCAAATTTACACACCGTGTGCAGTTTGGTAGAATTTGAGAGATATGATAGTTTTTTGCCTATGAGTGATCTAAAATTTTTTTTTTGCTAATCTAAGGATTTTTAATAGGACATGACAAAGGGTCGTCGAAAGGGGCAGAACAACGTCTACCTGGCAAGCTAGTATATATATATATATATATATATATATATATATATATATATATATATATATATATATATATATAATTTCCATTGCATGGCTAGAAGTTCCACTGTGATAGCCATTCGTGTCACAAAAATCTTTAATTGCATTTATAATGTTATATAAATTTACTTTTATGAATCTCAAACAATTAAAACTGTAAACGAAAGTTATTTTAATTATAATAGTTTTATACAAAATATTATATAAGCTTTTGTTCAGCAAAGAGAATTTGTTTTACGTAAAGATTGACAGCTTTTACATGACTAATTGACTGGGCTAATTACTAGCAAAGTGAAAGTTAATTCAGCGACCGCTAATAAGGTCACTCCGTAACCGTTACAAAATATTAGACAATGTGATGAACCGAGATATTTGAAAATAACAGCCTTATGCAACGTGATAATAGGGTAACAAAGTATGAGCCGATATCGTCACGCATTGCTCTTTCCTTTAGCTTGTAGCATAAATGAATTATATAACATTTACAAATTGTATAAACAAGCAGCAATATCAATTCCAGTAATATAACTTATTTTAGTTTGAGTTATAGCTTAAATATTAAACGACTCTCTCTTATGAGGCTTCCTATAAATTTAATTAATATTTAGAAGAATATGGGACAATACAGGAACAATAGAAATGTAATTATTTTAGCACAAACACAGTGAAGCCGATTCCCCGGTCAAAACTATATTGACCGACAAAAGCAGTCGAAAGTGCTTTTGATGGAGTATGCAGCTCGGTCAATAGTAGATTTGTGAAATTCCGGTTAAAATTAGTTTTGACAAAAGCCTTTTGACCGGGAAAGAATAGCTTTTTTATAGAATAAGTATGACAACCGAGCACACAGTCCACCTGATGGTAAGTGTATGCTGTGGCCCATAGACATCTGCATTTATCCTCGATTAAGAATCAAAACGCAGATGCGTTGTCACCCTCGAGGACTAAGATGGAATGCCTCGTTTTCAGTAAAAAAGAGTCTCCGGAACTCTACACTCACCATACTTAGCACAGCAGCAATATGCTGCTATTTTACGCTAGTATTCCGTAAGGGCGTAATTCTTTCCCGGGCGAGCCGACCCATTCGTGCTACAACGATAATATAGCTGCAGCGTGGCTCTACCACGTATAAACTATAAAACCTGGATAAGCGTTCACGGTAAGTTATTCGTCAATAACTTCATTACATGGTAGGTTATTCGTCAATCACAACCGTGATTGTTGTAAAACTGACATCCCGCATCAGCGTGTAATGTACGTCGCCTAGGTTATGTTGGTTATATCGATCGATGATTCGAAGAATTTTTGTAATCGATATTCGTTCGAGACTTAATGCTGGGTGCATTAGTGCGCGACGGTCACACACCGGAACCGCCGATGCGCTGGCGCACGTCGCAGTGTACTTTCACACGTCGTAAGCCGCGTACACACCTAGCGCACGGGCTCGCGCGGCAGCCTAGGGGTATGTTCCAAAATAGAACCCAGTGTACTGTCCAATGCAAATGACGTCATGAATCGACGCTATACTGGTGATTCGTTCCAAAACATAGGACAGTATATGACGTCATACATTTGCGCCATATTGGAAAAGTGTTGGCGATTATTTTGTCATTTTGTGCTTCAAAAATCATTATATCCTCCTAATGGAGATACCAGCAATTATTCTATAATTTTTCGTATTTGAATAAATAAAAACAAATTCTGGCATGCTTCATTTAGCGCACACATAATTAAAAATTGTTTTATTATGGCCGGATATCCGACACAATATGTCCAGTACAATATAATGTCAATTGATGACGTCATTTGTATTCGGCAGATACTGAAAACGTTTCGGAACATACCCTAAGTTTAGTGTGCGGCTCGCGAGCGAAGGCTCGTGAGACAGCCTCAGTAGTTTTGTCCGGAACTCACAGGTATGCCTCGCGAGGCAGACCGAGCCATCATACGTCCCCGAGCATCCGAAATTGTGAATTGCAGGTGCAGCTACTTTCTCAGTTGCTTATTGTTAAAAAAAAGGAAAGCAGTCACGTTTAAAAAAAAAACCTAGACGCTTCCGGATTAGAAAAAATTATGAGTCGTAACCAATATGGAAAAAATTACTTTAATATTAAACATATGATCAGATTGTACATTCATTGAATTAAAGAAATATTATTAAAGTGACTTCAGTAAAATTAAAACAAACACTATAGTATCGCCTCGCGAGTTCGTGGGCTAGGTTAACGTGGCTATTTATTGGCGATAATAGTAAAGTAGTAATATAATATATTTGCACACAAAATGTTTTTATTGATAATATTTTCGCAATTTACAAAAGAAAATTACAGCTTACAGAAGACTTCGACAGTTTCTGACT
Organism: Parnassius apollo; assembly: GCA_907164705.1. Lineage (NCBI taxonomy): Eukaryota > Metazoa > Arthropoda > Insecta > Lepidoptera > Papilionidae > Parnassius > Parnassius apollo. The sequence continues at coordinate 7,836,727 of CAJQZP010000610.1, forward strand.
CGCGTGACTTACTTCGATATTATATTAGTTCATTACGTGCAACAAGTAACCGAAATTAGTAGCAATTTTGTTCAAGATAGTAAACAATTTTTTTCACTGTTATAACATAATGCAATGAAGTGTCGGCGCCGGTGTAAGTGAATCCACTAGCTCATATCACGTGGGTGACGTGAGAGGTGACATGATGCGAGATGAAACTGGAAATGTACAACAGCATATTCCTGATAGCGGCTCAAAATAGCAATAAAAAACTGCAGCTGCCAACACGCCTGCCTGCCCAGCGCGGCAACTCACAGTACCAGCGTAAAATAACAGCTTAATACTGCTGTGTTTCGTATGGCGAGTGTAGAGAACCGGAGACCCTTTTTACTGAAACGAGGCATTCCATCTTAGACCTCACGGGTGACAACGCATCTGCGTTTTGATTCGTAATTGAGCACACAGTCCACCATCAGGTGGACTGTGTGCTCGTTTGTCACCCTATCCTGTTAAAAAAAACTATAGCATATATTTCCGCTTTGAGGCAAAGTATATGGCGCCACTCCATAGTTTGTCTCATAGCGGGAATATAATTTTATACTCTGTTGAGTAATGGACGGTCAACCGTAATAGCCTTATCTGTCGTTTACTCGTATTCCTTTATTGCCTTTTTCACATTTATGTTACAGTCAAAACTTTTTCCAGGTCAAAATTATTTTTGACCAAAGAAAGCGGGAGTCAAAAAAGTCAATAGTATTTTTATTAAGGTTAAAAGTAGTTTGACCAAGTCTGGTAGTTATAATGTTTATGAAATAGTGTTTTACATTTAACAAGCCGTGGTAGATTAAAGGCTAAGGCCCTGTTTACATTTTGAGAAGTGACAAGTGCGAATGACAACTGACAAGTGGCAAGTGAGAAGTGACAATGACAAGTGCTATTTAATTCCCAATTGTCACTACCTGTTCACGCACTTGCCAAATTTAAATTAACATCCATTCAGCAACTGCTTTTTCGAAAGAAATCTTCTTTATTTCCCCTTTTTACTCAATCAATAAAAAATTAATAAAAAATAACGGCCCAACTCTAATTCTTATGTATAAATCAATGTATTTACACTTATAATTTATTTTTACACATATATTTTGAAAAGTTTACAAAACTTTTAAAACTCGCGATGCTTCTTTATACATCACTCTTAATCGCAAATGTAGACTTGCATCACTGTCCACAATAGACTATTGCTTGAATTTAGCACTTGTTGTGTTTTACTGAGGTGATTAGCTGCTAAACGAGAAATTCTCGTTACGTGGCCAATGTGGCGTAATTATTGTAATTAAGTTTGTTTCGTTAGTACAAGTCTCCACATTTAAGCCATTTAGGGTATTTTAGTAGGTGTAATTTCTTTAGAAAATGCTGAGTTCTTAATTAGTTTCGGCTTTGTGTCTGTTAATACCAGCAATTAACATTAGAATTAATGCTTATGTTAGGAGAGGTTCAAAACAGTAGTCGAATGGCGGATTCGAACGCACAACCTTTTTGAGTTTGCGGTCCGCGCCCTGCCATTAGGCTACTGTAGTACAATGTAATGTTAATGATTATACTGTTTTACTTGTTACGCCCTCTCAGAAATGAGAGGAGGCCTGTGCCCAGCAGTGGGACGTATATAGGCTGTAACTTTACTTTACTTTACTTGTTACGTTATCATAAACGATAAAATAACAATTGAGAGTACTTCTCGTTAAAGCAGTAAGGATTTTTTTATCGGGGAGGGGGGAAACGAGCAAACGGCTCACCTGATGGTAAGTGACTACCGCCGCCCATGAACAACTGCAACACCAGGAGAATTGCAAATGCGTTGCCGGTCTTTTACAAATGTTGTGTCTGGATTCTGGATTTCTGGATAATATGAGACACTGGCAGCGGACAGGCTTAGTTAGTATATTCATCTTTGACTGAGTTAATGTTTTCTCTTAAATTAATTGAACAGCAACTTTGTAAGCTATGGCGTAAATAAAGTTAATTTCTTAGATTTCTGATATTCGGCAGGGTTTGAAGCTGGATGTTATTATTCTTAATAAAATAAGGGTGACAAATGAGCACACAGTCCACCTGATGGTAACTGGATGCTGTGGCAAGTGGCGAAGCTTCCATTAAAGCCGAAAAGCCGGGCTTGCCTTATTAAACCTGAATCAATCAATAATATCAACTAATAAAATAACTCGTAAAATGTTTCAAGCTATTTCAAATTTCCCGCGCACTCCACTGTTCGACACATGTCGACCGATGACCTTGTATTGCCTTAGCGATACTGCTGCTGTCATAAAAAATGAGTTTTAATAAAGATAATAGTTGTCTCCCTCGCTCGCGTGGGCTTTTTACGGGGCTTTCTAGAAGACAATCGCTCTCTTTCTAACCTATGGCAAAATATTCTATAATGAAATATAACTACGATTGTATATATAGCAATTAGTATAGAGATTTAAAGCCAGGCTTTTGGGAATAAATTTTAAGCGGAGGCACGCGGGCAATACGTTTGCAAGTTCATTTCACGTTTCAATGTTTATTTACTCTGTGTGCTTATCTTAAGCGATTTAATATTACGAGTTCAAAATTTATGCTTTTTTAAAGATTTTTAATGAAAATGTAGGATAATAGTGTTCCTTGTGATGAATTGAAGTGTGTTAAAGTGATAATCGGAGAGGAAATCTTTAAACTTTGTTGAGATAATACACAAGGTTAAGAGTGTATTTCAGACTTATCAATTATCGCAATTAAAAACAGTTATTGGTACAATTAAAACGTTCACCAACATTTTACGTGGACGTAATTAAATCTTTTCATAAGAAAGCGCGACGACTCCAGTTATCGTATCTTATCTCTTATCCATTAGAATGTAAATAATTTTTTTTTAATTTTGTGCAGTTTGCTTGTACTTTGTTCGTGTTTTACTTTTGTTCATGTATTGTATTGGATGTAAATATTTTTTTTCTTTCGCTTAAACAAACCCAAACGGCTTTCTTCAAAGTCACTGAAGCTATGCAATCGCTGATATGTAATACAATCTACCTAGCAGTGGTATGCCTTCTGTGTGCTTTGTTAAACACGTCCTTCTTAAGCTTCTAAATTGTAATATGTGATATTAACTAAAATTATTCAAAAAAAAAAACACGTCCTTGACAGCACTGAATATGAAACTGAAGCGTGGAGACAGATCAAGTTTGGTGTATTTTTATAAAACTGCTAAAAACAACAATCTATATTTTTATCAATTTATATGTTGGGCTTGCCCTAGCTTGGAGCTCTAGCTTTGCCACTGGCTGTGGCCCATAGATATCTACATTTGACATCGATTAAGAATCAAAATGCAGATGCGTTGGCTGTGAGGACTAAGATGGAATGCCTCGATTCCAGTAAAACGGTTCTCTGATTCTCTACACTCACCATACGAAACACAGCAGCATTAAGCTACTATTTTACGCTAGTATTCTTGGAAAGTGTGGTTCTTCCACGGTCGAGCCGACATATTTGTGCTACAACCATAATATACTAGGTGTCTCAAAAGTAAGTTCACATTTGCTTATCTTATTACGCGAAAGCAACTATTCTGAGGGGCGCGGGGGGGTAAGTCAGTCGGTAGTCTGGCTCTTGGGAATTTAGTCGCTATGGAGCGTTTCTCTGGTGCGGACCGTGCGTTGTGCGTACGTGAGTTTTACAAAAACGGTAATTCGGCGACTGTAGCGCGTAGAAAATTCTGCAGTATTCGACATATTCGTCACTTAAATGATGCGCCTAGCACTCGTCTCATTGCAAAATGGGTTGAGAAGTTTGAAGAGACTGGGTCAACTCTGGAGAAACCAAAATCTGGGCGACCAAGAACATCAAGAACAGCCGAAAACGTGGACAGTGTTACTCAGTCTATTCGAGATGATCCAAACCTCTCGATTCGGAAGCGTGCTGTTGCTTTAAATGTGCACAGATCTTCATTATGCCGCATTTTACACAAAGATTTAAAGCTGCACCCGTACAAAATTCAGTTAGTGCAAGAACTGAAGCCTCAAGATGCTGGTCAGAGGCTTGCCTTTGTAAATCAGATGATTGAGCGCTTTCCAACGTTCACCAACATCTTGTTTTCCGATGAAGCCCATTTTCACCTGAATGGGCATGTAAACAAGCAAAATTGTCGTTACTGGAGTGCAACCAACCCAAAACAAAAACATCAGAAACCGCTACATTCACCCAAAGTCACCGTATGGGCAGCGATGTCGGCGCGAGGAATTATCGGCCCTTACTTTTTTGAAGATGGAAGGGGACGCACACTTACAGTGAATTCAGAGCGTTATGTGGAGATGTTAGACGAGTTTTTCGTACCCCAACTGCAAAACTTTCCTGGTTACAACCAAAGAACATGGTTCCAGCAGGATGGAGCAACTTCACACACGTCCAACAGATCTCTGCCTCGAGTTCGAGAAATTTTTCCGAACAAATTAATCTCCTGGCGAGGTGACATAAATTGGCCTCCACGGAGTCCCGATTTAACGCCTATGGATTTTTTCCTGTGGGGTTATGTCAAATCAAAAGTTTACGCTAATAAACCGACTTCCCTGGCACAATTAAAAGAAAATATCCGTCATGAAATGGCAGCCATCACGGAGACTACCTGCCGAGCTGTCATAGGCAATTTTAGTGCCCGACTAAATGAATGCCGAGAGCGCAACGGTTTACATTTGGACAATGTTATTTTTAAAAAATAAATTCCCAAACAGTGTACTTCAATATAAAATAAACATTTTTTCAATAAAGCTAAGACTTTTCTTTTAAAAAAAAGATTTAAATGTGAACTTTCTTTTGTTAACCTGTTATGTAGCTTCAGTGTGGCTCTACCACGTATAGTAAAAATACGCCTTTTGTGTCTTTAATCTTGTTGATCAAACCCTAAACAATTAATTCATTTATATATCTGCCTCTCTGTTTCCACTTCGTCACAAACAAGCTAATGTTACATTCAGGTCAAAATACTAAGGTTACAATAATTATATCACATAATATGTAACATTTAGTTCAATGACATTTAAAAGGATTCTTATACTGATCTCGATACCGACACAAGACATGATGGATCGAAGGAATTAGGACGGTATAACTGGCAGAATCCAATTACAGGTAGTACAGTCAAGGTTGTCTGACTTTTTACAAATGAAATTCCGAAAAAAGTACGTGAGTTGGAGGTAGACGAAAATTTATTTATTCACAATTACTGGAACTTCCCGCGGTAATTTTAAATGCAAAGCGCTCCAAATTTCACATAATATGATGTTTTTGAGCTCAATCATTGGAAAAAGGCAAAATCATTGATTTTTCCTAGCAGGAAATTAAAAAGGGCAGCAGCCGAACCATATCTCGTAAGGTCTGTCTGTCTAGATCTGTATCGAAATTATTCATTTCAGCTTTTTGAGACCTGGCAAAATACTTAAGTACTGCAGATACTGGCAAGAGTTGCAAACGATAATGGACAAGCTCGATATTCAACCCGGGACTTAATAATTACTCTAGGCCACAGCAACACTGCTCTGTTTACAGACCAGTCTTAAAATACTGTTTAATAATTTCCAGGCATAAAAATGAAATGACAAACGAACTGACAGTTCACCTCTTGTAAGTAGTACTAAAGTCCATGGCCACCAGGAGTAAACTTCAAACGAAGTAGGTTACTGGTGTTAAGCCCAATGGAAACAGCAAAAGCAGCAGAAATAAGAGGGTGGTATCTAGTGCCTACCTAGTGCGAACTCCTAGGCAGAAAAGGAGTCCCACCACATCTAGTGCCTACCTAGTACGAACCCCTATCTAGAAAAGGAGTCCTACCTACCACATCTAGCGGCTACCTGGTGCGAACTCCTAGGTAGGTAGCAAAGGAGTCCTACCACATCTAGTGCCTACCTAGTGCGAACTCCTAGGCAGAAAAGGAGTCCTACCACATCTAGTACCTACCTGGTGCGAACTCCTAGGCAGAAAAGGAGTCCCACCACATCTAGTGCCTACCTAGTGCGAACTCCTAGGCAGAAAAGGAGTCCCACCACATCTAGTGCCTACCTAGTGCGAACTCCTAGGCAGAAAAGGAGTCCCACCACATCTAGTGCCTACCTAGTGCGAACTCCTAGGCAGAAAAGAAGTCCTACCACATCTAGTACCTACCTAGTGGCGAACTCCTAGACAGAAAAGGAGTCCTACCACATCCAGCGCCTACCTAGTGCGAACTCCTAGCCAGAAAAGGAGTCCTACCACATCTAGTGCCTACCTAGTGCGAACTCCTAGGCAGAAAAGGAGTCCTACCACATTTAGTGCCTACCTAGTGCGAACTCCTAGGCAGAAAAGGAGTCCCACACATCTAGTGCCTACCTAGTGCGAACTCCTAGGCAGAAAAGGAGTCCCACCACATCTAGTGCCTACCTAGTGCGAACTCCTAGGCAGAAAAGGAGTCCTACCACATCTAGTACCTACCTGGTGCGAACTCCTAGGCAGAAAAGGAGTCCTACCACATCTAGTTCCTACCTTGTGCGAACTCCTAGGCAGAAAAGAAATCCCACCACATCTAGTGCCTACCTAGTGTGAACTCCTAGGCAGAAAAGGAGTCCTACCACATCTAGTACCTACCTAGTGCGAACTCCTAGGCAGAAAAGGAGTCCTACCACATCCAGTGCCTACCTAGTGCGAACTCCTAGACAGAAAAGGAGTCCTACCACATCTAGTGCCTACCTAGTGCGAACTCCTAGGCAGAAAAGGAGTCCCACCATATCTAGTGCCTACATAGTGCGAACTCCTAGGCAGAAAAGGAGTCCTACCACATCTAGTGCCTACCTAGTACGAACTCCTAGGCAGAAAAGGAGTCCCACCACAACTAGTGCCTACCTAGTGCGAACTCCTAGGCAGAAAAGGAGTCCTACCACATCTAGTGCCTACCTAGTGCGAACTCATAGGCAGAAAAGGAGTCCAACCACATCTAGTGCCTACCTACTTCGAACTCCTAGGCAGAAAAGGAGTCCTACCACATCTAGTACCTACCTGGTGCAAACTCCTAGGCAGAAAAGGAGTCCTACCACATCTAGTGCCTACATAGTGCGAACTCCTAGGCAAAAAAGGAGTCCTACCACAGCTAGTACCTACCTAGTGCGAAGTCCTAGGCAGAAAAGGAGTCCTACCACATCTAGTGCCTACCTAGTGCGAACTCCTAGGCAGAAAAGGAGTCCTACCACATCTAGTGCCTACCTAGTGCGAACTCCTAGGCTGAAAAGGAGTCCCACCACAGCTAGTGCCTACCTAGTACGAACTCCTAGGCAGAAAAGGAGTCCCACCACAACTAGTGCCTACCTAGTACGAACTCCTAGGCAAAAAAGGAGTCCGACCACAGCTAGTGCCTACCTAGTGCGAACTCCTGGGCAGAAAAGGAGTCCGACCACAGCTAGTGCCTACCTAGTGCGTACTCCTAGGCACAAATGGAGTCCTACCACGTAGTAGATGAAAAGAGATTTAAAGAATTCATAAATAAATTCCATGAGATTTCTGTAGCAGACATCATTGACCTACAATATTGTCCAATTAATTGAAAGCAGAATCTAAAAAATAATTAAACCTTTCTATACAAAGCAGCAATTTCATAAGTAAGGAGAAGACTTATGAAGAAATTATGAAGCATGATATACAATGAAAGAATTTATACATTATTGTGACTATCAAGTTATGAAGTTTATGCGTATTCTCATGTCAAAATAGTATAATATGTGAGCCTTTTTGTTACCGATGCCCTTTAAAGTTGTCGCATTATGAGACGTGTGCGCACGTGCTGCGTGAGGTCAACGGCCTCGGATTTCGGGTTACCATGGCAACTCATTGAGTCCAATTATTATATAGCAGCTGCATAGAAGCAATCGAATCGCTCGCATAAACGTATAATGAGTTTACTAATTAAATGTTGCAAATACTTCGTTAACGACTTACGTCTCAGCATTTCTTCAAAAAATATTTATTTATTACTTTTCTTTTGTAAACCATTTCCAAAAGATGCACTATAACAAGAAACGAGCGCAGTATAGCAAACAAAACCAAAGAAAATTTGCTCTAATAAATTAAGTCACACATAATAACGTTAAGTAATTTAATAAATGTCGTAATAGGCGGCAGTGAAATAACGCGATTGTGATACATTACGAAAGCCATCGGTCTCGTTAATGAAGACACCGCGCACTTTGTTTTGGTAGAGGCCCCGTGGACTTGAGTAAAAATAGACATGTCGTAAATTCAAAAGCGCGTTCTCGGCCTTGTTTATGAACCGACAAAGTTTTGAACGAATATCTGATTTTTTGAGTAAAATGTACCGATGTCCAAAATTGTGACGTAGGCAGTCAGGCTAGCTAGTAACTTCTATGTTCAATCACTGAACAATTAAGGGTGTTAGTACATTAACTGAAAATACGATTCGTAATAGCCTTCCAAATTGTCATTTTTGTGACCCTACTAACATTGAATTCGTATCTCCCTGTTTTACGGATGTAATGTGCTTATTATCCGAGATTCGATAAAATTTTATATTATGTGGCTTAACTTTTTATATCCTTAAAACAATCACGCAATAAAAAACAAGGTATCGAATCGAAAATGGTGAAACGCACAAACAACGAAACCCTTATCTCTATCTAATATGAAAACGAACTGACATTGAATAAAATAAGTAGGTAAGTGCAGTTAGCTCTCACAGAACACTGAATAAGTATACATATATCAAGCCTTGATACTCTGTGTAAGTATTAATGTCCGATGACCGTCAAGTCTTCAACGTTCACCCCCACAATTGAATAAATTTAATTATAAATTTTAGTATAGTAACCATAAGCAAAAAGTTTATGTTATAAGGAGAGAAGGCTACATGGCCCACTGTTCAATGTAATACGCGACACCGCTTACGATCGGAGACCATGAGGTCATACTGCCAAATCCTATAGTCCTCATACGATGCCAACTAAGCGAAATGGGCGTTGATGTTGTAACGAGGATTAAGAAAGGAAAGCTTTGGTGGTTTGCAAATTTAGAAAGAATGAATGAGGAAAGAGTAACAAAGGAAATTAATGCTGCAAAAGTGAGTGGCATAGTCGGCCATGACGGCAATTTATGGAAGAAATGGGTGATATATTGAAGATCAGTCAAAGTGGGAGTTACCTTAACCGACGAGCATGTATTCGTAGATATATAGATGTGAAAGAAGCGGGCAAGGTGTGTTAGAATCGTGCTAAATGGAAGTCTGTAACCTTTACCTTCCCCTCAGGGAGTCGGGAGTTAGAGTTTATGATATAAGCGACATATTTAAAAAATTGCGCCGCGCACCAATTTTTTTTTTTGATGTTTGTTAACTTCCTCGACGTTTCTTAGTTATAAATTAAATATAATAAAACAATATAATTTGTGAGCGAATTCCGTAAAATGAAATAATTTCGTAAGTATGGATAAGGACACCCGACTTAAAAAAAATGTAGTAATTTTAAATAATATGACGTAATCCGCCCCAGGGTGTCACGCGCGCCAAGAATATCCACACGTGCTCTCCTTCCAGGACGGCAGCGTGACTTTGCATGATTACAACACATGTATATTACACAATCTTAATATATAGCAGAAAAAGAATCGTATAAAATTCAATATAATTCCATGCAACCATTAATTTTGTTACATATAAAACGACTTATAAATTATCATACGCATCAGATTCAGATCATTATGGTAGATAGGTTCCCGACTAGCAGCATCGTAATGGTAAACTTTTTACGGAAGTAAGGATGGTAAACGAGCACACAGTAAACCTGAAGGCAAATTGATGCTATGGCCCATAGACACATAGATCGATGAGCCATTTTTCCTATTAAAAAAAGGCGTTATCACCTCTGAGGACTAACTAAGATAGAATACCTCTTCACCCGTAAAATTTTTTACGTGGTAGAGCCACGCTGCAGCTATTTGTAGCACGAATGGGTCGGCTCGACCGGGGCAGGACAACGCTCTCACAGAATACCAGCGTATAATAGCAGCGCAATGCTGCTGTGTTTCGTATAGAGAACCGGAGACCCTTTTTACTGGAATCGAGGCATTCCATTTCAGTCCTCAGGGGTGACAACGCATTTGCATTTTGATCATTAGCTGAGGATAAATGTAAATGTCTATGGGCCACAGCAGGTCATCAGGTGGACTGTCACCCAATGTTATAAAAAATGTTTATGCTGCTTATCTCAAGGTGGTATTCTATGCGAGCGTGGTACTTCCTCGGGTGAGCCAACCCACTCGTAATGCAGAAATAATACGATGCAACGCAGTATAGGTTCGTTCCCCATTAGGATGTCTAACAAATCATCGTCAAATATCATGACATTACTTTAAATGTAACAGAGAGCACAAACAATGGAACCGTACATTTTAATGTGTTATCTTTAAACGAACAAACCGTTTAGTTAAAATTACGCACGAACAGTTACACTCTAGAGTATGGACCACTTTTCATTCCCACAGTAGGAAAGATTTTCTGAAATCGCCTTGCATTAGAACATCGCGGCAGTCTTCTCTGCTCAAAAACTAACTCAGAACATGCCTATGTTCACAAGTTGAATATATAGAGGCCGTTAGTTCACTTTCTATATCCTATACCTTTAAACGAGCAATTCTTGTATATATATATATATATATATATATATATATATATATATATATATAATCGGGATCTCGGAAACGGCTCCAACGATTTTCATAAAATTTAGTGTCCAGGGAGTTTCGGGGGCAATAAATCGATCTAGCTAGGATTTATTTTTAGAAAATGTCCTTTTGTCCGTGTTTTCAGGCAATAAAAAAACTGCTACAATATAAGAAGGTAAATTTTGACAGGTTACCAACGATCGTAATAGCTCAGATGGGATGTTGTTCGGGCGTGATATCGGAGTTCCGTGGTTCGCGTCCCGTCTTGGGTCCGACTTTTTTTCCTTTTTTTTTCAAGTTCCCTTCTTTTGTGAGAAAATCTATTATTTCGAGCCCCTTTTTAGTATTTTTTAAAGATACGAAAATTTTAATTAAACTAATTTATGTATAACTATTATGTCAATAAGATTAAAAACTATTATTCATGTAATTTGTATATAAATGTAACTGAAGAAAACCGAGCAAAGCTCGGTCATCCGGGTACTATTTATCCGAGATATTATATAACATCTATTATCATGGAGCATTTGACTAAGTCCACCCACGGGATAAACTACGGGATTCCCCTATACCGCCATCACGCAGTTCGCTATTCAATATATAGATGGATGCATCAGGCGGTACAAAAAGTAGTTCGAATTAAAGGTTATAAGAGCATCGTTTTGGTGCCAACCCGGACGCGATCGTGTGACATTAGACACAATACGGGTTAATTGCTGTTCCGAATGTCCGACGACAATCACTCGCCAGTTACGCTGGCAGCCGCGGCTTGTGCTGCTGTAGCCAACGTACATCGATACGAAATGTCAAATAACGCAAGTTTTTTTAATGACACATTTGATATGACATTTACCAGCATATAGTCGTACTTGGTCTTTATTAGAGCGTAATAATGCATGGGCATTTCCCGTTGTAGTATTGGCCTCATCATCAATTGATTATAAATTGATTGACAGGTGGATTTGACAATCGCAGTACGAGACGTAAGCACCTTTAACGTTGCTTCCCATGGCCAGCATGGGTATTTTACATCTGGCACAAAGAGACAGTTATATCGCCAACGAACGAAACAGATAAGATCTAAAGATTAACCAAGTGATTTTATTTAATTTTGTACCAAAAAAAATTGGTTGACCCTCCAGGCCATCCCTGGAACTTCCAGCTAATTTCAAATACAAAGCGCTCCAAATTTCACCAAATTATGTTGCGAAATCTCGAAGCTATTTTAAAAAAAACGTTTTTTTTTTAAAATAACTTTGTTTTCTCCTTCGATATCTAACGAATGAATGAACCGATTCTTATTTTCCAAACGGCATTCGACGTCATTTCTTGTTAACCACAAATAATAGCTGATTAGTTTTTGAAATCGATCGGTAAAGCCGTTTAAAAGTTATACCAAAAAAAGTTTTTCGTCAGAATAGCTGGAATCTCAAAAAACTCGATTTTCGAAAATCGGGGTGGAACCAATAACTTCCCCATTTTTGAAAATTTTGAAGATTATGAGCTATCTTCAAAATTCCAAGTCTCTAGCTAATCGGGAAGTGCTCGAAACTTGAGTTGCAAGATTCCACCCGGAACCACACACAGACAGACAGACCAAACAAGAAAGTGCGCTTAGTTATAATATCACAGCTTATACAATATGTAACGTAATTAACGCACACCCTCAGACACCCCAATTAGTATATTATGTTATAATCATAATACATACACTGAATTTTTAGTTAAACATTTTTATGCACTGATTTTTTATCAAATTAGTTATACTAATTCCGGAAGAATGTTGTGGTCACAGTACAAATCCACGAACGCAAAGACTTTAACGTGCTTGAAATAAAGTTCATTTTTCTTTATTTTTATTGAATGACAGAATTAGTAATAATACAAATAAAAATGCACTCTTAAAAGTCTTATTGCCTTAAGTTACGGTCAATTTCAGTTTGTTTTGACTGTACAGATTTAGTGTGACTGTAATTTACGTAGTTAATTATTTTTTGGGATAAAAAATTAACTATATTAAAAATTATAGGAATCGATTCAGTAAACGATTCTGAACAAACTACTTTCTCAAAGTGCGTTAATTATGTTTACATGTTGTTATAAGTATATATGCTGTGATATCATAACTATCTCTTTGCGTATTTTATCGCATTTATCACGGGGAGTGCTCTGAGGAATTGTTCGGATTAATCCCAGCCGCCAAATTTCGCGAACGCACTACACGTCAAACGTCCCGATACCATCCACACCATCTGGATGCTTGGCGGTCCACCACTGTACGTTTCACAAGGAGTTTTTTTCCACGTACAACCTCTCTGTGGAATAGTTTCCCACCGGCGATTTTTCCGGGCCGCTACGACCTGGGGACCTTCAAGAAAAGAGCTTACTCCTTTGTAAAGGGCCGGCAACGCACCCGCAATTCTCCTGGTGTTGCGGTTGATCATGGGCGGCGGTAGTCACTTAACATCAGGTGAGCCACATGCTCGTTTGCCCCTTCTTCTATAAAAAAAAATAGATAGTATAGATATATAGTACCTATTGCTAGAAAATAATAAAATGGAAGTCCAGATACAAAAGCGTTTAGCGTTAACCACCGACATAAAGCAAGTTATACAATTTTTTTGTTAATTTTCATTATTTTATAGAATAAGGGTGACAAACGAGTACACAGTTCACCTAATGGTAACTGGATGATGTGGCCCATAGACATTTACTCGATTGAGAATCAAAACTTAGCGTTGTCACTAAGATGGAATGCCTCGTTTCCAGTAAAAAAAAGGTTCTCCTGATCTCTACACTCATCAAGAACACACAGTATCACCATCGCTGGAATTCCCCCCCCATATTACTTCAAACTAGACTTTTGCTGTTACTTAACTTGTCACTGATTATATTATTAAGTATAACTTTTAACAAAATGAAACACATGCATATTTAACAGGTATTTTCAAGAGGGAAAATAACAAAAAAATCAAGGAATTTTAAGTCATTAATAGGCAAAAAATAGCGTTTTATCGGATTTAGAAACACATTGTAATCATTTCAAGGTTTTAAATTAATGAATTTATTATAAAAATTACACATGAATAATGTATATTTGTGCGTATAAATGTGCGATTTTATTGGATTTATTTATATGTTAAATAGGAACGCTGATAGCGAATATAATATTGTCATGGCCGAGTGTGGGAGACCAATAAAAAACGCTACTACTTGCGTTTAAAATTGTCTTTATGTTTACGGAACTTCTTACATATATTATTATTTACATATGAAATTATCCTATATTACGTACACTTAAACAAAATGATACAGGAGATGAGTAACAGCATCTTGATTTAATTTACGTGAACACTACACATTTAAATAAAACTATTCTTACGTTATTTTATCGCGTAGGTATATAACAATAATTTTAATCTGTGGGTAACCGCGGTTAACCATGACATGTGGACGTTGTATACCACAGTCCCCCCGTGACCCATGGGTGCTGTAAAGTACTCGAAACGTCGGGAATATAAATAAGTTAATATACACGATAAAAACCGTGAGAACTAGCTTTATTTAAATAGCAGCATCTTTTCCATAGCAGCTCAAAATAATAAAAAAACATCGGTTGCCAACCCGTGCGTCCTTTCCCAGTATAGTAATCGATGCGGGAGACCTAAGTTCAGCAGTGGACTTTATGCTGTGATGATGATGATGACGACACAATAAATAATAACTAATTTCAATTCGTATTCGGATTTACTTGTTAACATTTGATATTATAAAAAAGTCAGTTTTTTTTGCCGATTCATCTACGACCAGAGAAACCTCATTATGAACGTAGTAGAACCGTGCAAAATCATTGAAAAAAAATCTTAACATCACTATTTAGATTTTTTTATAATTTACTTAAACTTAACATTCGTAATATAACAAATCCTATAAATTACGAGTAAGTAATTGTGCATGACAAAACAAAGTTCCTTTATACATATTTACGTTCTGCGAAATGTTCATGATCTATCAAGTTTAAGATATCTACCAATATTTTATACTTATCATTAAACTTTTATGATCTCCTTATGCTAAACGACTTAACATATTAAATTTAAACATTCTCATTGTCCATGTGACTGTACTTCTTATTTATTTGTTGTTATTGTAGTGAACTCAGGAAAAATCACTATTGCTTTTACCATCGACGCATTCCTTATGCAACGTTGTTTATTAAGAATCTCACGTTTAAACCATGATTTGAGAAATCTATGTAACAATTTGTAACCAAAGAAATTTTAGAAGCCCCTTCGCCGCTACGCCAGTCTGCGAAATTTGTCATAATAATATGTCCTTATTACCTTTAGTACCCGGATGACCGTTTTTTTTTAAATTACATTTAGATACAAATTACATACTGATGAATAATATTTTTTGATCTTATTGACATAATAGAAAAACCTGAACTGAACTTATTCCTATATATATATATATATATATATATATATATATATATATATATATATATATATATATATATATATGAGGCTATCAGCGCAAAAGTGGTGTAAGCCACAATTTTTGCTGGTTGCGGTTTTGGTGTAAACTACATTCCGTACATTATCAACTTTAAATACAATAGTGGAGTAAGCCACCTTTTGCTATCCAAAAATAGATGGCGCTAAAACATAGTTTTTGCACGGAACGTAATGTAGCAGACTAAAAGAGCAAAACTGGTGTATTCAGCACACCACTTTTGCACTATAGCAACACAGGTATGTTTGTGGCTTACGTCGAATCCGTAATATAACGTTAGTCGTCAGTCTCAGCTGTCAAAACGGTAAAATTGAGAGAAACTATACTGAATTTAGTTGAAATTTATTTATATTCCAAAATATCCAATTATACGTACTGAATAACAATATTTTTGCAACTAACTATGAACGAAGAAGATGATATTACTTCAGGTAAGTTAAAATAGTGTCTGATTTACTGCAAATTTTAAAGATGTTGAATACTGGGGTACATAACCGTTATGTATTTTTTATATTGTTAACCTAGTCATGTTGGTTACAGTTGGAGACCTGGACTTTGAAGATTCTGGTTCCGAATATCTCCCATCACCTACGCCCTCATCAGGCAATGACGACGACTCGAAAGAAGTCCAGCAATGCAGTATTAATTCAGCCACAACAACTTTACCACAGCCCATGCCAAGCACATCAACAGCAGAGCTTCAATTAAGCTTGTCTGAACAGGGATCAGCTGAAACTACCAATGAAACCCCTGTCCTCAAAAGCAGAAAGCGTGTAAAAAGGCCTGAGACTTGGCAGCGAAATGTGCTTAAGTTAAAACGAGCAAAAGGCGAACAATATGAAAATCACAAAAAGAACGTTATTCCTGCGAAGACAGCCAAAATAGGGGAATGTCTATGTCCTAAAAAATGTCATCTGAAGATAAATGAAGACAGTCAACTGGAAATATTCCGAAGCTTTTATGCATTAGCAAATTTTGACATTCAAAATGCATTACTGTTCTCGTTAGTTAGAGTGACCAATAAATGCAGAAGCTACACAGGAAGAGAGGACTCAAGAAGACATAAAACACATATCTATCATTTACTGAATTATGATGGTGTTGAAGTTCTGGTATGTAAAAAGTTTTTCCTGAGAATTTTTTAAGTTTCTGACGGACGTGTAACTAGGGTAATGAAGCGCAAAAGTATTCACAATGTCCCACCTATTGATCAGAGACAGAACACCAGATAATAAGATAGCAGAATTAAAAGAATTCATTGGCAAGTTTCCTGCCTATGAGTCTCATTACACTAGACATAAAAGTGAGAATAGAAGATTTCTATCACCAGATCTAAGCCTTGGAAAAATGTATTCTCTCTATAAAGAAAATGTACTTGACCTTTATCAGCTTTCATGTTCAGTAAAATTTTTAACGAATGTTAACCTACGTTTCCATGCATCCATCAGTGATTCTTGTAAAAAATGTGACCTTTTCTGTAACAAAATTAAATGCGCTGAGAGTGAACCTCTAAAACAAGAGTTACAACGTGAACAAGAATTACATCAGAGGAAAGCAGACAGTGCCAGACAAGGGCTACAAGATGATACGGCTTTGGCAAAATCATCTACTGATATTACTGTTATTACCTTTGATTTAATGAAAACCCTACCTACGCCTGTGTTGACGACCGGAATAGTGTATTACAAGAGGCAACTTTGGACTTTTTGTTTTGGTATTCACAACATGGGGACAGATGATGCCTACATGTTTGTTTGGGATGAGTCTGATGCCTCGCGAGGACCACAAGAAATTGGTTCTTGTCTGCTTTATTTTTTTAAACATTATGTGAAAACTAAAAAAGTTGTCATGTATTCTGACCAATGTGGTGGGCAGAATAGAAACATAAAATTGTCATTGTTCTGTCAGTATATTATATCTCACCCGGATTTTACTATTGAAGAAATAGACCATAAATTTTTAGTCAGTGGGCATTCTTATTTGCCATGCGACCAAGATTTTGGTCTCATAGAAAAAAAATAAAAAATTCTTTAAAGAAATTTACGCACCGGAAAACTGGCTTGAAATAATTAAAACTGCACGAAAAAAGGCAACCGTTCAAGATAATAAGAATGACAGCAACTGATTTTCTATCAAGTAAATCCCTAGAAAAAAATATAACCAACAGAAAAATTTCAGTGAGCAGCACCAAGGTGGAGTGGATAAAAATTCAATGACTAAAATTCCATAAAGTCCACCTTTTTTCAATTTTTTACAAGTATTCCAACAATGAGGAAGCACTATTTGATGAAGTCAGTGTAAAAAAGGCAGTCGGTGGCCTTAACACAACTAGATCATCTACATTGGAAAAACCAATTATTGCTGAAAAAAAGAAAAAAGACCTTCATGAACTTTTGCAGTTCGTCCCACCAGTTCATCACACTTTTTATAAAACACTAAAAAGTTCCAACAGTGTCCAGGATGAAGCTTATTATAATGAAACAGATGAAGATTAACCCATTATTATTGTTTTCTTTAATAAACGTGCTCTGAAATGGTGTAACCTGTCTATTATTTTGATTTTGACCCAAATAACATAAATGCAGAAGTGGAGTAACCCACATATTTTTCTTTATTATTAGTTTAAATTTTATAAAAGTAAACAACTATTGTCGATTTGGAAGTTCTTTTTATAAATAAAAAATAAAACATTAAAAAAAAAATAAAAATGTTTTTGCAAATTTTAAATCCTTCCATTTCTCCTATGTGCACTGTCGAGGGTTACACCGCTTTTGCGCTGATAGCCTCACATATATATATATATATATATATATATATATATATATATATATATATATATATATATATATATATACACAAGAATTGATCGTTTAAAGGTATAGGATTGGAAACGAGGCATTCCATCTTAGTCCTCACGGGTGACAACGCGTCGGCATTTTGATTCGTAATCGAAGAAAGATGTATGTTTACGGGCCACAGTAACAACTTACCATCATGTGGACTGTGTTCGTTCGTCACCTTTATCCCATTTAAAAAAATCATTATGTATTTTTGTCATAACCACTAGCAATTCCAAGGTCCCTTAGGAGACCTCGCACTACGTAGTACCTAATCAAGACAGTTAATTAAAACATCTAGCAAAAAGATTTAAATGTTTTTTATAAAATTAACAGCTACGAGAAGCAACGGCACTTATGACAAAACAGTATTTTTTGAAAACTTGGTCCGTCAATCCGTAGTTCTGTTTATTCGTACGAGCTTCTCGTACATTACTACTGCACCGATTTTGTTGTAATTTTGCTTTAAATATCCGTTGAAGAACGGATAACAATTTGGCATTACAAGTTAAAAGGGCACGCGTGATCCTTGATTTAATGAAATCCTAAACGCAAGAAAAATCGTGCTGAAATCGGGAGAGATCTGTCTTAAGGCCTGCTTATAGCCTCATTTTTGATGCAATAATATCTTTTTCCAAAAAGCGTATCTGAAAGACAAATAGATCATCCATTTAATCTCACTCTCTCATCCCTTTAATTATGAAATCGTTGCAATGTTTGCTTCACATTATCTTTACGTAATCTATGGCGATAGGCGAACAATTGCGTGGGAACAACTTGAACGAAAGAAGCTGCGTAGAAAGTTGTCGCTACCCTTTTCGATGTTAGTATAACTCGACTTTCATAATGTCTTACAAAATTATCCGCGCCATAGGCATTCGAAGACGTTAGAAAGTTATTTATGGGTAAACATTATTATAAAACACAATCTATTTATCTAGTAATTCGACTGAATCATTTTCAAACAATAGCGCGCATATTTTTATATGCGTCATCTTCATTTATAGGTGATATGCCCATATAAATATAAGTCCATATATATATATATATATATATATATATATATATATATATATCATCATTACAGCCCTTCACAAGTCCACTGCTGAACATAGGCCTCCCCCAAGTAATGCCACCAAGCACGGTCCTGAGCCACCTGCATCCACCGACTGCCTGCATGTCTTACCAGGTCGTCACTCCATCTAGTGGGGGGTCGCTCTACACTACGCCTACCGGTACGAGGCTGCCACTCGAGAACCTTTCTTCCCCATCAGTTATCGGTTCCTCGAGCTATATGGCCGGCCCATTGCCACTTCAGCTTACTATCCTTTGGGCTACGTCGGTCACTCTGGTTTTACTGCAGATATTTTCATTTCTGAGCCTATCACGCAGAGAAACTCAGAGATGGACAGGGCTCCATAGCTCGTAGATTAACTAAAGTAGATTTCTTGCTCAGATTTATTTTTATTTGTTTCCCTTACTTTTTACCACGTGCTCGGCGGTGAAGGAAAACATCGTGAGGCAACCTGCATGTCTGAGAAATAAGAAAAAAAATATTCCGAAGACATGTGAAGTTAGCCAACACGCATTTGGACGGCGGGCCCACATTTCTTTTCCCTAAAACCCTTTCGGAAATGAGAGGCCTGTGCCCAGCAGTGGGACGTATATAGGCTGTAACGTTAACTTTTTTCCCTTATCTTGTATGTCTTCCGACTACTTCGAAATGCGAGTGTTAATCGACGCCAATAAAACGTATGTATTAACGACGTATCTTTTTTTACACTTTTACATTACGAAAGTTTAAATGTGAATATCTAAAAGCATTACATTAAAGGATGTAATAAAATGTATTTTGGGTAAAAAAGTTCGTCACGACCGAAGAAAAACCAGCAACAAGCAAACACAGGACTAAGGCCCGCCGCTGATTGCAATTTTTTGTCGACGTGACTTTTTGTCACTTAGTCAAGTGTCAATGAAGTCAATGAAAACTATATTGAGTGCGCTCATTATGGTGACGTGATAATACGGTGACAAATAGTTGCAGCGGCAGGCAACACCGGAGTGACGTGACTGTCACTCGCCCTGTGCATTACTATGGGAGTCCGCTCACTGGTGACTTTTTGTTACTCGGCCGGCGCCGCGCGTTCGGAGTAGACGTATGCTATTTAAAGTATTTGTTAAATAGTATTAATATATGTATGGAATTACTCTGTAGATGATGGTGAAATTGCAATTTTTTATGCCTCTGATTAATAAAGATTTTTTTGTTTAATTAAGTAGTTGATGTAGTTTTTGTTACCTCAAAGTTACCGTTAACCTTTCTTCTGCTGGAATAGCTTTGCAAAGCCACCAACTCATCAAAAGAGTTTATATACATACGAAGATAATTAAAAAATTTTGGTGGATACTGACGTAATTCAGAATATATAGTGTAGAATTTTCCTTTAAATAATCTTTCCGTCTATATAGGATGCACCCAGTAGCGTTTTTTCCGTTTCATTTTTCTTCTACGTATTTCAAGAGCACAAATCACGGCAACCTCGTTGAAGGCCATTACAAAAATGAACGCGATTTGTTACCCAAGAACAGATTCAGTGAGCGCATCGTGGGTGACAGCAGGTGACAGTAATAATAAATCACGGTTACAAAAAATTGCAATCAGCGGCGGGACTAAGAGCTTTAAGTGCTTTCCGTGACACAGAGGTGAATAAACGCCACCTTCCTTCCTTCTACTTTGGGCTGCTACTGAGAATTTCTAGACACTAAAATTCCATGTCTGATTTTGGATTGACCTGATATTCGAACCCTTGACCACAACCACTATACAAACTAGGCAGTCTCTATCCAATTATTTGGTATGTGTCCTATCATTAATTTTGTCATTGAAGCATCAATTAACATAATATTGTGTGGTATGGTCAAAGTCTTACGTTCAAGAATCCAACTCTCAATATAATATAAGGTATTTACCATAAATTATGTATTAAATAAAATCTAGAAATGTTGACTAAATTTCATCACAAAAAAAAATCAATAAGCGGTAGCGAGTTATATATAACTTAAAAATCGAAAGAACCGATAATGTAAATAAAAAGCGACAGTAGCCTAATGGCAGGGCTCAGACCGCGAACTCAAAAGGTCGTGGGTTCAAATCCGCCATTCGACTACTGTCGTGAATCACTCCTAACACAAGCGTTTTAAGCTTACCAGGAGTGGTTAAAGGAATATTAGTAATGTTAATTAATAGGATTACTAATATTAAAAAAAATGTATCATCCATTTGTCGACGAATGGCAATAAACGAGCTTTTATAAACGGTCACGTGTTGCCAACTAAAAAATAAATTATCGTACGCAACAAAGTGATTATAATTGTGTCGCTGCACGATTGAAAAGACTACAAGATAGTAGTGAGAAATAGAGATAATATTAATAAATTATGTAGGTATTTAATTAGCATTTAATAATTTTCTTTTTTTAAACAATAAGCACAATTTAAAGCTCTTTAAACTGTGGAATAAAGGCTACAAACGCACACACACACAGGTTAGTCACGTGATGGTAAATGGATGCTGCCGCCCATAGACATCTATCTTCGATTAAGAAACAAAATGCAGATGGGCTGTCACCCCTGGGGACCAAAAGGTTCTCTACACACACTATACGAAACATACCAGCATTAAGCTGCTAATAAGCTGTGCTATTCTGTGAGAGCGTGTTGGGGTATATACTTAACAACGTTACAATGTGTATACGTACGATTTTTTAATTTATGTTACATGACTTTACGGTGTTTTTTTTTCATTATATAAGGGTCTCACGTGCACACAGTCCATCTGATGGTTAGCCAAATGCTGTGGTTCTTTAGTATATCAGTTTTCGCTTAAGAATCAAAATGCACATGCCATCCCCCACCCCCAAGTCACTAATCTGAATACCTCGATTCCAGTAAAAAAGGGTCCCTGGTTCTCTACATATATACTCACAATACGAAACACGGCATCATTAAACTGCTATTTTATCCATGATGAACCGACCCTTTCCTCTATAACGTAGCTGCAGCGTGGCTTTACCACATATAGAATCATGATGAGCCTACCTAGCCACCGATTCGACATTATCATATATTATGTCAGTTTTTTTGTCTTGTTCTTTATTAGACCGTAAATGTACGATACGTCGCTTTCGCTAAGCTTTTGACAAGGGTCTGCTAAAGCTCAGGCGGATCGGCGTACGCATCGACATCTCGCACCTTTGACGCTGTGCCCTGTAGCTGTTGCCAATGTGAGTATTTAACATCTGGCATTAGCGTTATAGTTATAACTTCCGACGTACTTTCTGGTATTTCTCACAGCCGCCTCTTGCGTTACTCACGGGACGTAATTAACGAGGTAACAGATTCTCGCGTTACACGCAAAATATATTATAATTATAATACCCGACAAACATTTCTTACCTGTCTTTAAAATAACCTATGTTTACATAGTTCAAAATTAAATAGGATAAAACGAAGCCTTTGTATCGCCAACGAAAATAAATTTAACAAAACAGCAGTCCAATTAGCAAACAGCCATAAAAGGAACACACACAAATAAAACATATTTACGATTTACAATATTTAATTATAGGTATTATTGTCATAGTAGTGCAATAAATAAAAAACAAAAATAAAAAAATTAAAAATAAATCAAAATCCTAAATAATAGTTTTATTCAATAGCCAGTAAATATTAAAGCGCTGATTAATAGGCATTAGACCAGTTTACAAGCTTAAGCAAGGATAGCATTGAAGCCTTATTCTTGATAATTTAGTAAAGTTAAAAGTGTATCAATGTCGAGGACAAGTGGGTTTCTAGGGCAGACCAACAAAAAAAAGAGCGCTACGTGCGTACGCGCACATATTTTTCCTTCCTTTCTTTTTTGTAGAATAAGTGAGACAAAGGAGCACAATTAAACAAACATCTACATATCTGTACTCGAATAACAATCAAATTTCAGATGCGTTGTCTCCCCTGAGGACTAAGATAGAATGCCTTGTTACCAGTAAAAATGGAGCTCTCTACATTTACCATTGCAAAAATATGTAGATACCTAAAACCGTATTGTAAGTTGCAAATGATTTTAGATGCATATCATAGGTGGCTTGGTTTTTGTGTCACTTGAAATACGCGTACCGCTCTGAAAGAAACGCTTTCTTTGATATTCTGAGGATTCAGGCAAAAACAAACAATTTTTTTATAGGATAGGGTGACAAACGAGCACACAGTCCACCTGATGGTAAGTGGCTGCTGTGGCCCATAGACATCTACAGATTCTACACCTATGCTCGATTACGAATCAAAATGCAGATACGTTGTCACTGGTGAGGACTAAGATGGAATGCCTCGATTCCAGTAAAAAGGGTTTTCGGATCTCAACACTCACCATACGAAACACAGCAGCATTACGCTGATATTCTGTGAGAGCGTGGTCCTTCCCTGGTCGAGCCGACCCATTCGTGCTACAACTATACTACTAATATAACTGCAGCATGGCTCTACCACGTAATTTCTTCATCCTCTATATTTCCACCCTTAGCAGGTGGAATTTTTAGTTCAACAATAAACAGGGCCCTCCTGGGATAACATATACTATTTAATAAATAAAGGATCATTTAAACGGCTATAATTGACGGACATATCCCACAACAATCATTCAAAACAATATAGTCAATATACAGCATAATTGTTAAACTTCTCTTTTTTAAGTTCCCGCTATGAAAATCAATGATTTTCAAAAACTGGGGGAAGTTATTGTTTTCACCCCGGTTTTGAAAATCGAGTTCACATCAGATCTCGACGTCCCGAGGTCCTAGGAAGCTATTCTGGCTATTTTTTGCGATGATGTCCGTATGTCTGTACTGTATGTATGTATGTGTATGTAGTATATAAGCATGTACCTCAACAGCTCATAACTTTGTAACGACGTGTTCGATCGAAAAACAGTTTTCGTCATCTGAGAGCCTTGCTGAACTTAGATTTCCCGTGAATTTAGACTGAATCGTCACGGTTGCTTCTGAGAA
This sequence comes from Parnassius apollo, assembly GCA_907164705.1. NCBI lineage: Eukaryota > Metazoa > Arthropoda > Insecta > Lepidoptera > Papilionidae > Parnassius > Parnassius apollo. The sequence continues at coordinate 7,860,842 of CAJQZP010000610.1, forward strand.
AACCTCAAAAACTCGAGTATTTTTAATTTTCAAAAAGTAGTTTCCTTCGAATTACTTCGACACCCTTGTTTTGATCTATTCTATAATCTAATCAGCTTTTCTACTCTAAAAACGACATCGATTACCGTGAATCCCATCATAATCTGTTGATTCGTTCGAGCGATATCGTTGGCGAAAAAAATCTCGAAAGTGTTTTTTTTAAATAACTTTAAAACTATCCGTAAAATGATTTTTTTTTGTAATAGACTTTTTTGTTAAGCTGAAAAAATTGCCGTAAATCACAACAAAATCGAGATTTGAAAAAAATAAAAAACGTGGTTTTCCAAAATTATGGCGTTTTTGATCTCAAAACGTACTTACTCTTTACTTTACCCTTTTTAACCGACTTCTAAAAAGGAGGAGGTACTCAATTCGACCGCATTTTTTATGAGTGTTACCTCAGAACTTTTTTCTAGTAAGAACCAATTTTAAGGATTCTTTTATTTGAAAGCTAATGCTTCTCATGTGGTCCCATATAAATTTGATCAAGACTGATCAGTAGTTTGAGTTATCCTTAACAATGCGTATTTTTTTAAATAAGTAAAGTTTGGAGCGCTTTAATATTGAAATTAGCGGGCAGTTCCACGGATTGCCTGCAGGGTCAACCAATTATCTTTGAAGTTGACTCAAAAGTAGCATCATCACGCCTCTTTATCCACGCTGGCAACAAATGCATTACCAAAAACTATTATATCGTTATTATAATCAAGGACAAAAACATTTATTAAAAATTAATTATGTATCGATTAGCTTCATCTTTAATTTATCAGCGTGTCGCAGTGTTATCACTCATTAGCATGATAGTATTCACGATAAACAATACGTATAATTAACGTGGAGTCAAGTGTGGGACGCGAGTCATTAGTGTTCACAAGGCTGCACAATTAGTAAACCTGTTTTACTGAACAACCGATTACGGTTTTAAAAGATTTTTATTTATTTGTTAAATAAAAATATATATAAGAGACGGAATAAAGGCAACTGTTTGACAATAATAACTACCGAACAAATGGTCTTATGAATAGAATACGTGATTACTGATTACCTAGTAATGAGCCTCGAATCATATTCCACAGAGGTCAATATTGGTACAATAATTTGAATTTTCGGATCTAGATATATTTGATCTTATAGCATAAGCATAAGGCGTACATTTACACGCTCAAGCAGCTGTCAGTTTTACAACAATCACGGTTGTGATGGACGAATAACCTACCGTGTAATGCAGTGATTGACGCCTGCATGAGCGCGTAATGTACACCTATAAGTCACCATCCGTTTTTTATCAATCATGATTGATGGAATTGCTTGACACCTGCATGAGCGTGTAATGTAGGCCTAAGGGTTAGTTATAAGTGATATATATCACTTTGTTTGGTGTTAATAAGCATTTTTCTTTTTATGACCTGCTCAGCAACATGTTTAACGCGCTATGCTTATATTATAGTCAACGAATTTTGCGAATGAACTGCTCATCATAGAATGAGAATAAATCTTTAAATGAAAACGGAATCTTTTAATTTTTCATAGAATAAGAGTGACAAGCGAGCAAACAGTGCACCTCATGGTAAGTGGATGCTGCGGCCCATAGACATCTACATTTATCCTCGATTAAAAATCAAAATGCAGATGCGTTGTCACCCCTGAGGACTAAGATGGAATGCCTCGTTTCCAATAAAAAAAGGTCTCCAGTTCTCTACGCTCACTACACGTAACATAGCGATACTATGCTACTATTTTACGTTGGTTTTCTGTGAGAGCGTGGTCATTCCCCCGTCGAGCCGACCCATTCGTGCTACAATCATAATATAGCTGCAGCATGGGTCTAGTACGTATAAGCAGTGATGTTAAATTAATTGAGAAAGCAAGCTACCACTTAGTAGTTAGCATTTTGAGACTTGAGATTTAAATTTTCTGGTGTAAAGGTTATAAAAACAACTGACAACTACTGTAAAGCAAATATGAGTAACACACTCAGACATATTGTCTGGACTAATCGCTTAAGTAGCACGTGTAATCTTATACTTTTATGCCTCAAACTTCGGAAGGCAGGTTAACCTAAATAGTTAATAACATCGGTAGTCGTTAAGTGATGTCGAAGGTCGTTAAGTAATACTGTGACTTTTAAACTCAGGCATTAAAATTGAATAATATCCTAATTTCAAATAAGACTCCTTGATTTCAAGTTCAAAATATGACTTGCAAGTGTAAAGGCAGGCGCATCGTGAATAATCCACTTTTAGTCGAAAATTTTTGATTATGGTTGATGATTTAACTACAATTTATGGTAGTAAGACTTACAACTTTAATTCAATGATGTATTATCATATGATTCATGTTTACATGCATAATCTACGTTAGTAGTCGATGTCTATAAACAGTTCCGTGAATTGACTTTATATATCTTAATATACCAACATACGTTAATATAACATAACAAAACATAACAAACATTTCAAGCCCTGTTACCCAGAGTAGAAGCTATGGACTTCCATTTGTCATAAATATAAGTACGGAATATACACATATAAAACTTTAAAATCATGATACAAACCGATATCAAAATTTAAAAAAAAAACATGTCGGTGCTAAGAATATCAAAGTCTTAAGTCAGTCGGTTAAGTTTATTTCACCCTCTCGAGTGATCTAAAATTAACATACGTTCAAAAACTTCATCCCCTATTTAGAAAAATACTTAATAAAGATATTAAAATTCTGTACGGGATTAGTGCACGAACTTGAGGGAGGGCAGGAGGTACTCTTCAATCTAGGTAAGACACATCATTGTATTTATTTAAGCGGATGGTTGCGAATTAAATATTAATATCTTTATTATAATGAATTTCAGCATATAACGCCTGATTCTATCCTTATCAGAAAAATACTTTCTTAAAATTTATTAGGGAACACTCCTGAAGTACAACCTATTTAACAAAAAAGGAATCATTAGAATCAGTTCAGCTGTTTCCGAGAAATCAGTCAACATACATGAAAAACGCGCGTCAAATATAGAATGGAATCTTCTGTTTTCTTTTCTGAACTCGGTGGACAAATAGACGTAACAACGAAGTGTAGATAATGTGTTGGGTTAATAGTGTCATTGTGCGCTGTACACTCATGAATAAAGATCTGAAGTCGATCGGAATTGCAAAATCCATGGTTACAACGATTTCCGCTTTCCGCTTCTAATGGGCAATAAATATGTCTCTTGAAGAACAAGTTAGAATTAATTCATAGTAGTCACAAGGCCGTACATCGTTAATTTCTTGATATAACAATTAAAATATAGTAAGCCCGCCGTGTTTTTAAGACAATCCACTAACCAGTGTCATCTCGTAAGAGGCAACAGAGGGAACCTGGAGATGGGCTGCAGCATCTCCTGATAACAATTACTTATTGAATTAATATAGATATTTGTACAGATTTTATCGCGTTTAATTTTACTTAAATTTAATTCCCGACATTTCGGGTGTTTTGCAGCACCCATGGCCACGGGAAGTCCCCCCGTAACCGTAAAATCCGCAAAAATAATTTCATTCAATGTGTAGTGTTCGCGTAAATATAAGAAATCATTAAACAATTACTTAAGCATATATATGTTTTGACATTGACGAAATTATGACGAACTAAATTATTATGCAGCGAACAAATATTACGGCAAAGTAGTGTCATGATTATGGGAGCCGAGCATCGATCACTAATAAATAGTGATCGATGGAGCCGAGTAACTGAATAAACACGGCTTATGGCCGGAGCATATTACATAGGTACGCATGTCGTGCACAGCACGTATCTTTGACAACAATTGTAATAGACTAATAGTATATAATACTACTGTATGTAACAAGAAGACGCTTTGTTCACACATACATATGAAACGCAATCTGCATGAAAATACAGAATTGAGATTCTTATAAATTATTTTATGTACTATCTGTCACGTGCGGCTTTGCAGAGTGTATGGTATACGGTATTAATTTTTATTGTATAAGATATAACAAACGAAAATAATAGCGACAAAAATAACATCAATATTACAGGCGCACTCAACTTATCTCTCTCAGGCTCGGTTTTAATAAACTGCAAATATTTTTATCAAAATAAATTTTTAAAAAAATCAGATTCGCATCAGCGGTTGCAGAGATTGCCTCCTAGGAAATTTTATGATGATAGCACACACGAACATGAGGCCCGTAAATGATAATCATTTAAAATAGTAAGATAGTTTATAGTAAAATAGAAGTAGTAGATATTCGAATGCCAAGTACTATAGGTCTATAGATAATAATCAATTTTAAAGATTAGTTCGGATTAAGACATTACAAGGTTTTACGTCATAGACAAACTGAACAGCGCATGCCCAACCGCAACTCTGTTGATAATCGCTGATAACGTATTACTCACTGCCAAAATCCATTACTCACTCACTCGTCTTAACCAACCCGTGCCCGATATAACGGTAATGCAAAAAGGTTGGAGACAGGATAAAATGCATTGCAAGACTTTAACTATAAGTTCTTTCCGAGTAGAATGGACCAAAAATTTATAATTTTAAACTGTAGGTAGCCGTGGTTAACAATGAAATTGGAACATCAAACACCTCAGTCCCTCGTGACCAATGGACTCTGTTAATTACTCGAAACGTCAGGAATATAAAATATAAGTAAATAAAACGCGACAAAATCCGTAGGCTAGTTTAATTCAATAAATTCATTTACAGATATATAGTTGAATGTCCCCAACACAGTCAATTTTTTATGAAAGTAAGGGTGAAACAATAGGGATGTTTAGTAGAATGTATAGTGCAAAACCGTTGTTCTTTTATGTGGTAGATATTATGGTTGTAGCATGAATTGGTCGGCTAGACCGGGGTAGGACCATGCTCAGAGAATACCAGCGTATAATAGCAGCTTAGTGCTGCTGTGTTTCGTATGGTGATTGTAACCTTTTTACTAAATACATGGCATTAGATATTAGTCCTCAAGTGTGATAACGCATCTGCATATTGATTCTTAATCAAGGATAAATTAAGATGTATATGGGCCACTGTTACCATCAGGTGGATTGTGTGCTCGTTTGTCACACTTATTATATAAAGATAGCCCATGAGGACTAATCTGTAATGATTTGTTACCAGTAAAATGGTCTCTGTTTCTCATCACTCACCCAAGATACATCTGCATTATGCTGTTACTTTGCACAAGTATTCCGTACAGGCTATGAACGTAGTACTCGTACTTTCCCACTTGAGTCGACCTACGTTAGTTCCGCAGTATATCACTCAAAAATACAACCAGACCCGAAAACCTATAAATTGTTTTGCACAAATGATGATTAGAAACCGAGCCGTATTCCACGACTTCAATGAAATTGTCAATTGCAAATCTAAATATTGATTTAGAACTAAACACATATTGTGACGTCCGCTAGCACGCATTGCGGCAACACGACGTCGCATATTCTTCTCCGCTCTAAAACCGTCTCAAAAATGGAAGCCTGTGTCTAGCAGTGGTGCGTATTAAGACTGTTACTTTACTTTTACGTAAGGGCACCGATAGTCATCACACAAGCGGTAAAATCAAAAGTTTTGTACAACTGACTTCAATACGACCGAATCGATGCATTCGAAGTCAATTAAATACGCATTATTAAAGATTACTCAAAAGCTACTGGTCTCACCTTGATTAAAAGTATATGGGACACGAGAAGCACCAGCTTTCAGATAAAAAAAGAATCATCAAAATCGGTTCACCCAGAGAAAAGTTATTGAGGTAACACACAAAAAACACAGTCGAATCGAATACCTCCTCCTTTTTGAAGTCGGTAAAAAGTGAAAAAATCGCCCTAAAGGAAAAGTGTGTGACTGTAATAAAAAACGGCACCGCATGTAAATTATTTTTACTACCTACTTAAGTTACATATTCGTAATTCGTTTGACCCGTTTCCCAAGATTCACCAAAAGTATGAATTATTCCTTTTTAAGTTATTGCGATGCAGTGAAATGTTTAGTTAGTGAGGCTACAGCAAAATGCGTACATGCATTATGTATTACACATACAAATAACAGTTTTATGGTAATTACCTCACTAATAAAAGCTATAACATAGCTTTTAAATAGAAGGCAGACGTTAATAAACGTGCATTTAAAATGACACACATGACATATAACAAAATGATAAGCAAGTATGTTCTGAGCAGATATCAATATTTTTTTAACTTAACTGAATAAAAATAGCGTTGGTTAATAATCTACTACGTGTAGGCCATTGTGAATCAATGAACTATGTGGAGTAGTTGATATCGTCTTGACACCGAAAAATAGGCGACGCAAATTATGCAATAATCAACATTCTGTTTGTTGTATAACTCAATGCCGTGCATAAACAAAACTATATGGCATTATATTCATTCATATTTATTACAAACTTTAAAAAAAAAACTAAACATTACTAAATTTACTCACATTGTCAACCATGCTAACAAACTGACTGCTCGTTGTCTAGTGGTCGTACTTGTGGTAGTGCGACTGCTGATTATGAGGTCCTGGGTTCGAATCCCGGGTTGGGCCAAAAAATAAATTATTGAGTTTTCCGTCAAGAAATTCCCAGTAGCTGCCCGGAGTCAGGAAGTTGGCGGTGTCTCACCCCCGCGCCTCGGAGAGCACGTAAAGCCGTTGGTACTGCGCCTGATCTCTCTCCGGTCGTGTCGGTTTACCGTCTCATCGGATTGTCAGAGTGAGGGAATAGAGAGTGCACCTGTGCTTGCGCATACACTCATGCACTATAATTCTGTTCCAGTCTCCGTTGAGGCAAGCTGCCGTGAACGAAATTCGGTCTGGAGGACATTATTATTATTAAATCTTGCTAATTGTACGGCTATAGCATATTTACTATGCAAGATTCTTTAAAGAAATGCAAGCAATAGAGTTTATAATAATAACTTTGTCATATTTGTATATTCATAAGGACTATAAAAACACACAAATACGAACTATCGAAGGTAAATGAGCGGTCTAACCATGTGTTAATGCTATGCAATAGTTTTACATACAACCCCGCATCAATTTTCGTAACTCCATACAGTATATGCAAAAATAAAATCTTTGAATCTGTTGAAATTTAAATCAAACTGAAGGGAAACCCTTGGAGACTATTATCGCATATTCAATTTACGTTCACTGTTTAATCTAGCATAAAAAAATCGTTAAATTTCTACATTTAAATTAAAACTTAATTCAATTGATTCGTATTCTCGGTGCGATTGTGCAACTATTGTTGCAAATCCTTAACCAGTGGAAATCACTCCGCAACTGTATCATGTTTTTTTTTATTATGATATTTTTAAATAAAATTGCTTTTAATCGATACTGATACTCGTATAGCCGCATTATAACCGTGAAACGTCGAATCAAACGTCAAAAGTGGAAATGAAACCAATTACGATTCCCATTAGAGTGACATAATCGCACTGCTGGTCTGAAATGTATGCTGGAGGACAGTGGAACTATACTCAATCTGTAAATATAAAATCTATAAAATCGATTAACTAACCTAGAAGAAATCGTGTAATATGCATTAAACAGTTCAGTCGAAACTTGTAAACTCTCCTTTTTTATATCGGTTAAACATATTGTACCTATTTCCTTATTGTTACTCATTTATTATAGCTCAATTTACAATAGTATAATGTATAAAGGTATTGGTCCGATAAGACTAACTTAACGGTAACGGTCTTTCGCATTTATCACGTTCCAATAACAATTAATAAAGCGAATTCATGTTCAATTAAATTGATAACACAGTTATTGACAGAGGATAAGCTTTAGTGGTGTAATAAATATAAAAAGTTATTGAATAAAACAAATATTACGGAGTATGTGCCATCGCAGAGAAAAAATGTAGATAAGATGGCTGGATGCTACCACCTGGGTCTACCACCTGCTTGGTATCCCATAATTTATAGAATTGTATTTAATTAGAACTAATAGAACTAATTACTTACTGGAGATATCTCATTTATAATGCATGTAACTGTTTTGAGGCAAATAAAACAATTTCATTTTCATTTTTCATTTCATTTCAAATACAAACCAAAGCATACCTACCATTACACTTCAAATGATAGACCACAAATCCTCCGAAAGAACATCGATTCCTACCAAATGATATGTGAGGCTATCGAAATTAAAAAACATCCAATTTCAATAAGAAGGAGGTTACTACCACGGTTAAAAAATTAAAACTAAACCCAAGCAATGCAAGACTTCAAAAATTAGACCAAAGACAATAATTACGTTTAACTTTACATTCAGTCACCCGTCCCCCGTACCATTGCAAGCACCCGAAACGTGGTATTAAAATTAATATAAATAAAACGCGATAAAATCCGTAAAAGTGTTTTAATCAAAGTTAGTTTAACCTGTCATTTGGTTTGACCATCTGTTAAATTTCCATCTGTTGAATCACTGCTAATATTTGAATCGACGATAAATCAATTGGTGGCTTCCTCTAAAACCAGCTCGTTGCTAAACGCGGCAGAACGCGAACGGAACCAGAGCGCCACACATTAGCGGCGATAAAAACGAACGCATCTGTTTTTTAAGGAAGCGTATGTTCGAATTAACATTATTTCACGCAACAATATTTGTACTGGGTGTCCATTACACTATTCTGCGATTAAAATTATCAGGGCCCATATAAACATATATAGTTAGAGATGTATGAAATGGATACTGATCAAATCAATTATTATTAATTATTTATTATATTAGAGCCGTGGTAGCTCAGATGGTTAACGCTCGCTGTAAATATAACAGAACGCGAGTAACCCGGGTTCGATCTCCGCCGGCACCAATGAAATTGTTAATTTCAATTTTAAGTGCTGATTTACCACGTGCTCGGCGGTGAAAGAAAACATCGTGAGGAAACCTGCATGTCTGAGGAATAAGAGAATAAAAAATATTTCGAAGACATGTAAAGTTCGCCAACACGCATTGGGGCAGCGCGGCGGACACTACCTTGCCCTAAAATCCTCTCAGAAATGAGGGAAGGCCTGTGCCCAGCAGTGGGACGTATATAGGCTGTAACTTTACGTTACTTTACTTTATTTATTATTACAATCTTAATACCTGTCTACCTCTTTTATGGCTGATTTTATTGTAACCAAATAATATTTAATAGAATTGCTAGTTTAAGTGCAAGCAGACATTGATTTACGAATAAGCAATCTCAAATTTAATAATAACTCTTCTTTCCGTAGGTGTGCTGTTATCTCGTATGTCGGTTATGAAATTGCGTATGAGTATGAACCTGCCTTTTACCATATCGGGATGTAACATCTAAAAGCTTTTTATGAGCTATCAACATTTTATTGATATGTTAACTTTACGATAGTTTAATTTAATTCGCCCAGTGAACGTTCATTGAATTGACCACAGTTTTAACAGAGTAAATTGAGTTGTAACAGAGTTATTATTTTGACAAGTGTGGATCTCATTACACGCCTGTTAAAGCTATATCATAAAAATATTTTCGTTCGGAGTATTATGAATTTTAAGAAAAAACTAAATATAAAGAAATTAGTGCAGTGCAGTAAAAGTTCTACAGCGGTAAAAAAAATTGGGTTAATTTTCTTAGATTTTCACAAGCTTTGGTTAGAAATACGCATCTAAATTTATGAACCATTCCAAGACAAATAAACGCGTCAATTTTTCTCTTTAATTCACACCGACATCAATTCTTATAGTAATACATCGAAACTTTGGACATATATATCAGAATTTCTAGTCTACAAAATGCACTTTTTTCACTCTCCTCAATATTTTTAATCAATTCTTACGTTTGTCATGACTATTTATAAAAACAAAAATGAACACACTTACCATTTCCTTCTTTAAATAAGTCAGTTGTGAATCGAGGTCTGTTGGCGGAGCTTCATCCATATTGGTGGGCGACTCGCAAATATCGGATTCCCCTTCTGCGAATCCGCTCAAGCTTTTTGGCAGAGGTGGAAGGCCTTGCAGCGACATTGTGCTGATAGCACGAAATTGCTTACGGAGCCTGGCAACAAAACAAAAGAAAGCTATAAATAATCAAGTCCAAACCGAAACTGATTTTAAACATTATATATATATATATATATATATATATATATATATATATATATATATAAACACTCACGCCTGTCACCCAGAGGGGTAGGCAGAGACTACAGACTCCCATTTAGCACGATCCTGACATACCTCTCTCGCCTCTCCCACATCCATATACCTACGCATACATACTCGTCGGTTAAGGGTACTTACTCTTAATTTGGCCCATTTTTAGTAAATCGCAAATTTGGTCAACAAACTTTCGCATAGGACGTCCCTTTCCGACTCTTCCATTCACTTCTGTAACATATATTTGCTTTGTCAGTCTTTCCTCATTCATTCTTTGTACATGACCAAACCACCGAAGCATTCATTTCTTAACCCTGGTCACCGCATCATCTTGCAAACCACACTTGATTTTAATCAATAACGCTATAAACAAGTTATACGCTTTGTAATTGTTGATTTTTTAAAATAAAATAGCAGGTAGCCCTACTTTTTAAAAATAGAACTCATGACTTTAAAACGTCTCTAAATAACCAATTATAATATCGACGAAAATCAATTCAGGCCAACGTCAATGAAAAAGGATATTTTTGAAATTAATTATTTTATTTGTTTAATTAAACCTTAACATTTTTTCTCGTTGTGTTAATGCTAATGTCAATGTAAATACTGTTTAGATTAGCCGGCTTCCTTAGATTGAGTGGGCTAAGGTTATATTTTAATAAAGTCATAAGTAAGTCGTAAAATATCGTCTAATAATGTTGAAGAAAATCAAAAGAGAATACAAAGAAGTTAACATGATAATTGAATAAAACTAAATTTACGGATTCTATCGCGTTTATTTATCTGATTTTACTTATTTTTAATTCCCGACGTTTCGGGTGCTTTACAGCAACCATGGTCACGAGGGGACTGAGATGTTTGACGTCCAATGTCATTGTTAGCCGGGCTACCTTCAGTTTTTGAATATTAATTTTTGGTCCGATTTACGCAAAACGAACTTACAGTATCTTGAAGTCTTGCAGTGGTATGCTTGGGTTTAGGTTTAATTTTGTTAATTATAGGATCCCAAGCAGCTGGCAGCACCCATCCATCTTCTCTATTGAAATTTGGATGTTTTTTAATTTCAATAGCCTCGCGTATCATCCTTGGTAGGAATCGGTGTTCTTTTGCAAGGATTTGTGGTTTATCAAATCTGATGTAATGGTGGGGACGACCTTGAACATGTTCACAGACTGCAGACTTCCCGGAGCGTCGGTGCTTCACGTCAGCTATATGTTCTTTTACGCGGGTTTTTATGGATCTTTTTGTTTGACCTATGTAAGAGAGACCACATTCACAATCTAACTTGTACACTCCTGCATCTTGTAGAGGGATATTACACTTGACGGATGGTAAAAATTGACTAATCTTCTTCGGCGGCTTGTAGTATGTTTTAATGGAAGCTCGCCTCAAGATGTAGCCAACCTTGTCTGTGACTTATGGTAGTACAGCAGGCACACGCTCGACTGTGGCCGGCTTCCACTCGGTCACTGTGACGTAGGCGCGGGATCCGAAGCTTGTTGTCTTGCAATACTTACTTGACATGCTGCAGCTCGGCGGCCAGATGTTTTCTGTCACAGATCCCTCGTGCTCTCTGAAACAAAGATTTACCCACGGTAGCTAACTGTGAAGGATGATGATGAGATTCACCATAATACATCAGATTTGATAAACCACAAATCCTCGCAAAAGAACACCGATTCCTACCAAGGATGATACGCGAGGCTATTGAAATTAAAAAACGTCCAAATTTCAATAGAGAAGATGGATGGGTGCTGCCATCTGCTTGGGATCCTATAATTAACAAAATTAAACCTTAACACAAGCATAACCACTGCAAGACTTCAAGATACTGTAAGTTCGTTTTGCGTAAATCGGACCAAAAATTAATATTCAAAAACTGAAGGTAGCCGGGCTAACAATGACATTGGGACATCAAACATCTCAGTCCCCCCGTGACCATGGTTGCTGTAAAGCATCCGAAACGTCGGGAATTAAAAATGAGTAAAATCAGTTAAATAAACGCGATAGAATCCGTAAATTTAGTTTTATTCAATGTGTGGTGTTCGTGTAAATTTAAATCATTATAAAATGATAATTGTTTTTTTGCGTTGGCTATAGACGTCCGGTACTTAATTTTAATTATGTTTTCAGTTTAGGATATTTTACACTGTTTTTGGATGTCGGAAATGCTTTTTGAATTAATTACGATGAAAATCAATTTCACTAAAAATTGCGTATAACGAAACGCAAATATGACAATTTGGTTTAGTATTATGAGGTTAGATGTCAAAAACAGGTGTAAAAAGTGTGAAACGGAATGATTATGACGGCCATTTTGTGGACATCCGTCAATATCAAATGTAATTATATTATTTATGGCGTCAAATGTCAATCGTGATTCCGTTTCTCTAGTGGTCACGCGAATGTTCTATCTAGTTCTTAGTGTCGTTTTTTATGTTTTTTCGACGACTGCTGCTTTGTTTTGGACTTTTTCGATGGCCCTTACGTTTGACCTAGGCTTTGCTTCTGGATTTGATTTGATTGCGTTACTCTGACTTGCCTACCGGATCTGAGAATGAGCAATTATTATAGATAAGTTGAATCTGTACCAAGACCGAATCAGAACTCCCCGGCTCCTAGTAGGCTTGTCTGCCCTACCTCTAGAGTTTTTGTAAAGTTGTAAGGGGAGAGCAGCCCAGCTCGCTTTAGCAAATCGCAGGCATGTGTGCGAGCCGTAGCGGCTGAGGCTGATCGCAAAAGCACAAAAAATCGGCCAAAGGCGACTAATAAGCCCAAGGCACGAAGGCGAGCAAAAAAAGTGAGAATATTTTACAAAAAAATTATTACTCATAAATTAAACATTTCCATCCCTATGCAAGGGGGAAGCCATCACTAGAACCCTCCCCCCTCCCCCCACCCTACTCGTACCCCCGTACCCAAGTACCGGATGCCCGTCCGAAGTACCGTTTTTTTTGTAAATACAGTAAACCCTCGTTAATGCGAACACGGTTAACACGAATTTTGGTTTAAGGCGAACAAAAATTTGCTCTAGACAATAGTTCCATAAGCTTCAATGTAATTATGTTCGGTTAAGACGAATCCTCGTTAATCCGAACTTCGAACTTTTTCGTCCCTTCACGGTTAATTATCGGATAATACGAACTATAAAAATTACCAAATCATGTATTTTGTATATTTTTGTCCTTTTTCGGTCCACACAAATACCGGTAAACAAATGCTGAAGAGATTAGAAAAGTCATTAATCGAGTTTCTAAAAATAGACAAATGATTAGTATATCAAACATTCACTCGAGTACTTAAAAATAGAAACAAAACCTCAAATTTTCTTTCCGTCTTACAAAAGCTATTGAAAAGGTTGTAAACTTTTGAAAACTAATTAACAAAAGCAAGGGCTTCTTAACAATTTGGCTTTTAAAAATTATTGTAATATAAAATAATATAAATCGAAGTTATTAATAAAAATGTTTCTATGATGAATCATAATATTGAGTTTAGAAACACGAATTCATTTTTTGCATTGTTCGGATTACACAAACTCCCCTGTAACACGAACTATTTGTCTGTTTTTTTCGTGTTCGTGTTAACGAGGGTTTACTGTATATTAAGCAATAAAACTACATACTTCTTGCCAGCCGTGGATAAAACGAATACACCTAAGAATTCTATTTATTCATAGTTAAAACTAGCTAAAGCCAGTTGCCAGTAGGTTAAAGTGTGGTTGACCATTTATCGAAATAATTTATGTTCGTTCGTATTTTATTTTTATGCGCTGCCACCGTTCATTAGTTTGCGGCAAAACTTTGTTAACATATCGCTTGTACTTCCGCGAAGGATATAGGCATAGTCGGACCAGGTAGGTAGCGCTGTTGTAGAGTCCAGATATCACCGGTACGAGGCCAGCTAGTATTATATAAAAATTATTCGGCTACAAATGGGAAATATTAGCCAACAAACAAAAATAAGCCTAGGTTTAGCCGGCTAATCTTATGTTTATTTTTTATACTAAGATTCGCCGTAACATATCAAAACAAGAAAAAAGCTTTTAATGTCTGAGACTAATTCATGTATCCTGGTCTTATGTGTACATAATCTCTCTTTAAATAAATTAATTTGACTATACATCTCTCGTAATTTTTGCTCTTGCCGATTTGATCTTTAAGTCTATTTTCCCTAAACCTGTTCACTTCGGCCATGGATAAAGGAAATCCTTCTACATAGGAGGTCAACTCAAATTAAATTGGTACAAAAATAGTTTGAATATGCTTTAAAATTTTAACATATAAAGTGAAATCACTTCGCTTCTACATCATCATCTTCAAAGCACCTCGATATTTTTTAGGTTTTTAATGACAAGGTAAGTTAGACAAACCAAAGAAAGGAGATAGCATATAAACGAACATTGATATATTTTTAAATAAAGGAAGTTAGCTTTTAACAATTTAAATTAACAGGTGATTTTTTCGAAACCAAAATCCTGACATAAAAGTATTCACTACTGATAGTTATTTTTTGTAAAAACAAAAATAATTAATTATAGTGATAAAAAGTGAATATTTTTGTGAGTACACTATAAAGTACACGTTATACGTTTTTACGTGGTAGAGCCACGCTGCGGCTATATCATGGCTGTAGTACGAATGGTTCGGCTCGACCGGGGAAGCACCACGCTCTCACTGAATAACACCGTAAAATAATAATAATATTAATAGTAAATATTTTACATCATAATATACACTATTTAAATAAAAAGTTCCATTCAATAGATTGATGTTGCACTGCTGTGCTCTGTAGAGAACCGGACTCTTTTTGCTGAATTCGAGGCATTCCATCTTGGTCCTCACGGTGACAACGCATCTGCATTTCGATTCTTAATCGAGGATAAATATGGATGTCTATGGGACACAGCATTCACTTACCATCAGATGGATTGTGTGCTCGTTTGTCATCCAATGCTATAAAAAAATACACACACACACACACCACACACGTTAGTGTTGGTATAAGATAAATGTTCTTTTCCGTGTATTACCCGTGTTAATAACTTATCTTTACAGAGCCCTCACTACAAAGTAATACATATTGACCAGTACAGAAATACAAGCAACATTACCAAGAACTATTCAATGCGGAATACTTTTTCGTTTAATCCTAAAAACCTTGACACAGTGTTGTAACAGCAGAATGTTACCGAACCGGTACATTGTTAGTGTGTTTGAGTCAAGTGACCTTTCAATCTACCACAGAACTACTCACAAAAAAATCTAGTAGGTAATAAGCTATAACGCGCCTGGAATATTATTCTGTTTACATAAATCAACAGTACCTTGAGATATTGTAATGAGTCACCTATATGCTTTGAACAGGTTTTTAATTTAATCAGATTCGAGAGGTATTTTAACAACAGATTACATGCATGCGTTTTTTTATATAAAACAAGAGTGACAAACGAGCTCTTTCTCGATGAATCAAAATGAAGTTGCGTTGTCACCCTTGAAGACTAAGGTGGAATTTTATGCTACCAGTAAAGTCTCCGGTTCTATACAATCACCATACGAAACTGTGTTTTACGCTAGTATTCTGGTACTCTGTGAGAGCGTGGTCCTACCCCGGTCGAGCTGGCCCATTCATGCTACAACCTTATTAACCGTCTATTTTAATAATATAATTACTCTACATCTAAAAACAATGTTCAAATTTAAGTAGGTGACACTGTCTTACCTAGATTTGAGATCGTCATCTACGATATAAGCATATGCCTGATCGTAGGTATCATCAGTTTGTTCACTAGTCACCGAGCACATAGCATAATTAGGTTCTGAGTCCGAGTCACAATGTTCACTTTCCTGAGACGGCTCCTTTTCGTCCACAGTTACGGGAACGTTGGACTGAGATCGCATTGTCTGCAGCTCATAAATTAACATCTCATGATTGTTCATGTCCTTCGTAATCTCGGGAGAAACATTGCCGTTAGTTAAGTTCGTGGAATCCTTACCCTTATCTATAACTGTGTTCGCTTCGCCTATGTTATTGTTTCGACCCGCGAGGATCTCCGAAATAAGCATTTCGGTTACACGGGAAGTTTTACGCTCTAGGGAATTGCTATTTTTATTTGTATCTACAGTTTTAGAATTGTCATAAACGTTTTGACCATCAAACGCATTGTCAGTTTGCCTCGACGGGCTATTTCTTAATCTGTCGTCAAATTCTTGAACTTCGTCAACAGTTGCATACGGCGCTTCCGGGACAATCACTAATTCATTTTTCGCATCTACTGGTAGAGAATATGGACTAAGTTCGCTTAACTGTTTTTTGTGTTTATTTTGGTTTGATACATTTTTATGAATAGGTAAAGGTTTCATTGGTTTTAATTTAGGCTTTGGAGACAATGGTGGTGGGGGTGCTTTTCTTAAGGGCAGGGTTTTTTCTGCAAAACTGGACGACTTGGAAACTTTGCATTTAGAATCTTGATCTAACTTATTTGAGGTAGAAAGGGATCGCACCAAAATTTGTCTGCAGGTTTTTGCCGCTTTAGAATTTAAAGACTCATTCGATCTTTTAGCTGATGCTGGCCCTTGGATGGAATTGCTATCGCTCGAACTTCTTCTGGAGTTTGGTCCGCTCGATTTCCTCTCGTCTGAAGATGAGCTGCGATCACTTATAACATCCCTAATAAAAGATTTGACTCGTGCAAGTCCGTTCTGCTTTGGCGATACGATTTGTTGACTTGCGGCATACGACCTTTCCAAAGTTTTGGCTTTTGTAACATTGTTTAAATCTTGTTTTGATGAAGCTCGGGACTTGGAGAGGCTAGATTTAGATTCTGTTACGGCCTTCCTAGTTTTGGCCAGAGCTTCAGCCACTAAGCTCTGGCTAGGCCGGGGCGGTACAGGGGGTGGCCCTTTTATTTTGTTAGTCTTCATGGACTGCGCGTTTGTCTGTACCATCAGCATGCTTAAACAAGGCCTCACTCGTACAATACTATAAACATGGGCACTATAGTATAATGAGCGCGAGCACAGCACTACGCACAAAAGTCACGACACTCGCGAACGCTATCGTGTCGACGCGTTCGTCCCCACCAGGGCGCGCGGCTGACTGACGCTGAGCCGCTGAGGCGACTATAGTCCGCCTCCGCCGGCACACAGCCTTGTCTTATACATCCTTATTGAGCTTTACTGTACCGTATTAAGATACATTTTCACACATCACAAGGAGCGGCAATGCAATTTTTAGCTGTTTACGAAGTTAGTACTACACGGATACAATGAGTTGACCCACACTTTAAATATTGTAAAAGTGATTGTTTACTATGAGAATGGGCGCAATACCGGCTACCGGCAGCACACGCCATGTTGCATGGTGGTCTATTGTCTAAGTCTAAATGTAAAAGTACTTACTTAGTGGCCTATTGTTCTCGGTCATCAGAACGTTACCGATGGTAGACGCTTGCGAAAACGAAATTAATTGAAATGAAACGAATATAATAAGCGAGAACGTTATTACTTATAATAAGTAAACTAGAATTATTAAATCACATTTATATATTTTCCACTCCCATTAAACTTCTTTCATCCTTATTTATAGTTTTGAGAGTCATAATCCGTAACAGACAAGTCAAAATGTTTATTACGTCGAGATAATTTTTTAAAACAAATTCACAATATTTCATTAGGAACAAAACGTAATAAAGTGCGCAAAGATGCATTAACGCTTACACTTAACGAAAGTTGACGTCAAAACTTTGTTAATTAGGTAGGTGTCTTGTCTAGAGTTAACGACTATAGGGTAATAAAAATTTACATTAATATTTATTTTTTCATTTTATTAAAAAGTAAAAGCATGACTTCATATAACTAAAAATAATATTATAATTTCACATTCTAAAATGCTAAGTACAGAATAATTAAATCCCCGACTTCAAAATTTAAAAAAATATTTTTTTTAATAGGATAGGGTGACAAACGAACACACAGTCCACCTGATGGTAAGTGATGCTGTGGCCCATAGACATCTACATCTATCTTCGATTACGAATCAAAATGCAGATGCGTTGTCACCCGTGAGGACTAAGTTGGAATGCCCCGTTTCCAGTAAAAAGGGTCTACGGGTCTCTACACTCACCATACGAAACACAGCAGCATTAAGCTACTATTTTACGCTGGTATTCTGTGAGAGCGTGGTCCTTCCCCGGTCCAGCTGACCCATTCGTGCTACAACTATACTACTAATATAACTGCAGCATGCCTCTACCACATACAAAACTAATTCTTTGAAGTGTGCGTTTATTTTTTTATTAATTTTTTTTTTACCTTTTGAGTGGAATAAGAGATATCATAATTTAAATGTCGTCTAAATAGTTATATAAAAACATCATCCGCTATTTCGCCGCAATTTTTTTCCAAATAATGGGACCACCCCTGAAGTAACTATTTAATATAATGGTATTGTGGTGGAGGTACGCTGCAGCTATATTATGATTGTTGTACGATGGTACGTATGGATCGTTCGGGGTAGTACTACGCTCTCGCAGAATACCAGCGTAAAATAGCAACTTAACGCTGCTGTGTTTCGTATGGTGAGTGTAGAGAACCGGAGACCCTTTTTACTGGGAACGAAACACTCCATTTTAGTCCTCAGGGGTGACAACGCATCTGCATTCTTAATTCAGGATAAATATAGATGTCTATGAACCACAGCACTCACTTACCATCAGGTGGACTGTGTGGACATTGTGGACATTGGTTACCCTTAATAAAAGAATCGAAATTGATTCACAAATGACAAAGATATTGCGTAGCATATATACAAAAAAAAAACATACAGTTCAAATTGAGCACCACCCCAGTTTTAAAAAATAGCTAAATAAATGCTTATTACAAGGGGGAAAATTGAGATCAAATTTTATCATAAAACAAAATAGTAACTAAAATTTCTTTCAGAATTTTCATTGCTGTCAGTCCCTAATCTCATGCAATATCCCACGGACTTCTTTTTCAAGAGCCACATCAAATCATCATCTCTTTATCTTTTGTTTAAAAAATATATCCAAACACTAAGACAAGGAGGCCTTTGGAGTAGGACCAAAATGGTTATGCAACCCTAGTCTACTGACAGCCTAAGCCATTGATGGTCAAGTCAAATGTGTAACCAATAAATAAATTATGATAAAGGTCCTCGATTTATTTTAAATTATGTACATTATGATTCATTTAAATTATGAAGGTGTATATCAAAATATAAATTTGTATTTTATACATAGTAGTTTCCTTATTGTTCTTGCTTTCAAAGGCAAAATATTTTATATTACTACATTATACATTTTACATTCAGTAAATAAAAAAAACTGGATATTTTCTTTAATAATGTTTGTTGTTGAACGAAAATTTTGCTAAGCTTAGCTCTGCACCATCAAAATATGAAACTGAGGCTGAAGTTGACAAATTGGGGCATTTGAATGTTGTAGACTACAGTAGCTACCAGACTTGGAATTATGGTGATGGCAAAGAGAGTTATGTGGGTTTCATAATAAGTGACTATAGTAATCAATCATATATGAAGAGTTAATATTAATATTGAGCCCGGGACTCAAGAAGTAGCCACAAAGGTGCTAGACATTTGAATACAAAGCAGCCTTTCAAGCCCAGACCGAGTAAAAGGTTGCCATAGAGAAAAAAACTGTGGCTGCCATCCCACTTTCTAAGACTAGTGCATGGAACTATGGCAAATATTCCCCCTTATGAGGTAATCTATGAGCTACGTTCACCAGACTTATGACAGCCTGTAATTATTGAATGAATAATAATTCATAACATAACATAAACACTCACGCCTGTCACCCAGAGGGGTAGGCAGAGACTACAGACTTCCATTTGGCATGATCCTGACACACCTCTCTTGCCTCCTTCACATCCATACACCTACGCATACATGCTCGTCGGTTAAGGGTACTCCTAATTTGGCCCGTTTTCAATAAATCGCCAATTTGGTCGATAAATTTTCGCCTAGGACGTCCCATTCCGACTCTGACATTCACTTCTGCACCATAAATTTTCTTTGTCACTCTTTCCTCATTCATTCTTTCCACATGACCACACCACCAAAGCATTCCTTTCTTAATCCTGGTCACAACATCGTCTTGCAAACCACACTCTTCTCTTATTACACAATTTCTTACACTGTCATTCAGATTCAGCCCTAACATACTCCTTAACGATCGCATTTCTACTGCGTTTATTCTACTCTCGTGCTTCTTCTGCCACACCCAACTTTCACTACCATACGTTAAAGTAGGGACCAACACAGCATTGTGAATTGCCATACGTGCCTTTTTCGACACATTTTGACCCTTCACAATAGAGTGCAAAGCACCATTTACTCTATTTCCCGCATTCTATCCAATAATAATTCATAACTCCAAATGTCAAACATGTTGCCGTCCGTCATTTAAATTGAAGGAGTTGAGTCTTGTTGATACCACCATTTTTCTTGTAATCACACCAGATGCAAAGCTTCAAGGAACTAAACTAGCAAGCAGACTTAGTTCTGCAGCATATACTATAAAAAACATTAGAAGTCTTACCAGTGTTGAAAGAGATTGACTAGTTTACTTTAGCTATTTCTATACATAATATTACATGGTATTTTGCTACAAGGACACGCAACTGACACCGATATTATATTTGTTTTACAGAAGAGGAGGAAGAGGAGATATTATATTTGTTTTACATTAGAACAATCTATGATTTAAAACCCACAGTCGTTCGGACAAAAATGTAAGGAAATTAATATATTAACTCTGGCTTCTCAATACATTTATGAAGACGTAATGTATCATTCTGTAAATACTAGTAAATACAGACACAAACTAGTAGTACAGTTATCATACCGGGTCAGTAATTCATTCTAGGGGCAATGTATACGCTTTTACAACCAAATCTCAGAAAATATACAAAATTTGACATACACAAAGTTCAAAAATTTTATTAAACTAAGTTTGTATAAAAAGGGTTATTATAATATTAAGAAATTTAAGGATGATAATAGCCCCTGAGAAGGGTAACCGCTACCAAGCTATTTCTAATTTGTTAAGTGTGGGTAATTGTAACATACATGATTGTAAGCTGTTATGTTTTTTTAAGTCGCGCTAGGTTTCTTGCTGGTTCTTTCCAGGACAGAGGTTTTTCCGAACCAGTAGTATATTAAAAAAAGTGCTTTCAATGAGTATTATTTATGATCTATATTAAAAAAGTCAGTATTTTTTTAGAAAAGATAAAGTTACAGCCTATATACGTCCCACTGCTGGGCTCAGGCCTCCCCTCATTTCTGAGAGGGTTTTAGGGCCAGGAAGTGTCCGCCGCGCTGCCCAAATGCCTGTTGACGAACTTCACATGTCTTCGAAATATTTTTTTTCTTATTCCTCAGACATGCAGGTTTCCTCACGATGTTTTCCTTCACTGCAGAGCACATGATAAATCAGCTCTTAAAATTGCAATTAACAATTTCAGTGGTGCCGGCGGGGATCGAACCCGGGTTACTCGCATTCTGTTATATTTACCGCGAGCATTAACCACTGAGCTATCACGGCTCAATCTTTGTATTTAATAATAATTATGTCTTACAGACCAAATTTAAATCACGGTGGTGTAACTCTCTATTCTCTCACTCTCATCATGTGCCGATGGGATAGCAATCCCGGAGACAGATCAGGGACTGGACCTAAAACTTTACATGCTTTATGAGGCACAGAGATACCACAACTTCCACACTACTGCTACAGTTTTGCCAGAATCTAGTCGAGATTCACATACAAATCTACTGTATTATGTGAATGCATTCGTAGATTCTTCCATCTATCAAAAAATTAAATTCTTATTGCTGTACAAAAAACTAAATAGGAATTTGCACTAGCATTGTAAATATTGATGAAAATATGACATACTCAAAAATTTATATTTGTTACATTTCAACTATCACCTCAATTGCAGGTATGAGCTAAGCAAAATATGGAAAGAAATATTTATTTATTGAAACACTATGTATGTAGTAAAGGGTACAAAGGGTAAAAGGGGCTTAATGCCATGTGGCATTCTCTGTCAATCACCCCTGGGTGCCAAAGACAATCATTGTAGGAGATACAAAACATATTAATACTTATTTACAAAGAGTACATATATCAAAAAAATTATATACATAGTATATACATACACTAGTCAACTGCTGAACATAGGCCTCCCCCAAGGAATGCCACACAAAACACGGTCCTGAGCCATCTGCATCCATCGACTTCCTGCATGTCTTACCAGATTATCATTTCATCTAGTGGGGGAACGCCGTACAATTTGCCTGCCGGTACGAGGCTGCCACTAGAGAACCTTTCTTCCCCATCGGTTGTCGGTTCTTCGACCTATATGGTTGGGCCCATTACCACTTCAGCTTACTAATTTGTTGGTCTATGTCGGTCACTCTGGTCCTACTGTGGATATCCTATATTTTAAGTAGATATAGATGCAAAGAAACTCCAAGCATAGCCCTCTACATAACTCGCTGAGCGACTTTGAGCTTCCTCATATGGCTAGCAGTGAAGGACCACATCTCAGATCCATAGGTAATCACTGGCAACATGCACTGGTTGTATTGCAAACTTACATATATATAGTGCGTATACATGCTTTTAAACTTAATAATTAAATATCATCAATAAATAAATATTTGAAAAAAAAAAAAAGTCAGTTAGCAATTGCCCTCAGGTAATGTTGTCGTAAAGTACTTTAAAGGACTTTGTTTGTTTGGTATTTCGATGTATATCCTGGTCGTTCACGAGCACTGAGTGCTATGGAATACTTATCCTGAGATGGTTTGATTATCATGATGCTCGACTGAAGATCATATGAAGGTTATCTTTGAGATAAGAGGCAACCTGGGATTTCGAATATATTTGAAGAGTTTTTGTATTTATTTACATTCTTAATATCATTGGGAAAGGTATTTCAAAGATGTATATCCTGTACCATAAAAGAGCACCTGAAAAAATTAGACCTGTGCTATGGAATACTAATCCTGAGATGGTTTGATTATCATGATGCTCGACTGAAGATCATATGAAGAAAATTAAAGTTATCTTTGAGATAAGAGGCAACCTGGGATTTAAAACTGAATAAATAAAGTACAAGTAAAATTCTGGAGAATTGTCTTTGAGAATATGAAAAAAACGCTATAGAAAATCTCCAAAGAAAGCAAACTAATAAAATGTAAAGTGAAAAATTTCATACCTACTAAATCTTCACTTATTATTAAATTTCCAATCTTGTCGGCACATAGGACACTGTTGTTGCGGTTGTGAGTGTAGCCACTTGACTATGCAGTGTATATGAAAACAATGTGAGCAAGCACCCCAAACAAGAGGGCAGTCGTCGCCAGGCAATTTGCAATCAGGACAACAGCTATCGAAGGGCATACGACAAATGCCGCAATTATCGTCGTTTGCTATCCAACGCCAAGTAGCGACACCAGTCCAGCCTAAAATTTTAGTGCAAAAATTTAAAAGAAGTCAAACTATTATAAATTTAAAAGAATTTTATAGCTCAAAAAGTACTTTTAACGGTAACTTTCATGGCGAAGAGAGCATAGCTTCTAAACTTTTACAAATGTACTCGGTGTCCTAAACTGGGTGTATGACGATTTCAAAATAATCCCATAAACTTCAAAAATAGTATGTAATATTCTATATAATGCAATTTAATTTCTAGAAATCGTTTCGACTCTAAAAAATTAAATTTATAATCAGATACTTCTCTTTCTACGATTTACATTTACATATACACTTTTTTATTAACTGCTTTTACAGCTCTGGGTTCCAGCCCTTCTGCCTTCTAAGCCTTACATATACAGCAAAAACATTATATCATGGAGTATAGAGATAGTATCTCTACTTTCTTTATATACACTCTTATCTTTGCTATTTACACTCCATAAAGCTGGAAACAAATTACCGGACGCGGCTGACGACGGCCGACTGCCTCGACTTATAGGTATCTAGATAATGAATATACACTGAGCTGTGCAAACTATCGGAGGTAAGTCGTGGACGTAACCTAGGACTGACCTTGAGCGTTCGGACGTCCGACAGAAATCTAGCGCGCTAGATGTTTTTGTCAGCCAAAAACGTCTGCGGACGGTATGCAAGGGTTGCAGGACACGTCCGAACGCCAGAATGACGCTGACTACGTGAAAGTTTGCACGTCTACGTAAAAATGGATGAACGAATAATTACAGAGTGTGTGCGTAAATTTTAATTAGTTAGAAATTACTGTATAATCATAAATTAAATGTTTTTTTAAGTAACGTTTCTTACATAAATTGCACAAGGACAAACATCCAGACCCGGAATAATTATTTGTAGGCCATACAAATACTTGTTTTGTGCGGGATTCGAACCCACGGCCCTCAGCGCTATAACTCATTGCTAAGCTACTGCGCCACGAAGCCGTCAATGGATACAAAGTGTGGAATTCACCACACTTCGCTCTTGCTTTATTCATCTATATTCTTTAGTCACGGACCCAAACACTTCTTTTTATTTTCTCTCTAGGTGGACAACGACAAGCCGCCGCTAATTCGAGAAAATCGTCCTCATTTTCACAACTCGACATGTTTCTTGGTCTACAGTTCTTTAAGAAATAGTCGTTGAAACGCGTCAGCTAGCGTCGTTCTTGAAGACTGTGCACACGCGGCTGTCAGCCGCGTACGTTAATTTGTTTCCGGCTTAAGCAGTACACAATCTACATACACATCATAGACTTAGAATATACTTCCCATATATAGGTATATACCACTAACACCTATATATACAAGTACGTGCATATATAGAGGTCAGTGGTATATATAGAGGTCAGTGGTATATACTGACCTTACATATCTATTTATCTATGGTGTAGATGTGTGTATGGCACTCACCTCTATTACAAGTACACTGGACTGGCTATACCATACAAAATGTCTGTGCCAATTTGAAGTACCCCTAACGGTAGTCTTACAAAATTTGATGTCATTTTTTTTATAGAAACTAAAATCGACATAATATGCCGAAGTCTGTCGTCTTATTTAAATTTTCATATTTAAAAAATCTGTATTCTGAACTTTTAAACTAAAAAACGAAAGTATTTTATGTTATTTGATTATTTATAATATTATTTACATAATAAGAATTATTTTTAATAACAATGAGAGTGTGCGTAATCGGTAAAATTCGTTACCAAAAGCGAAGTGTTATAACATTTCACAAGTTAGTGAATTTGCAGATAATATTAAACAAATTAAAACTATTTCATAACATAAGTACTTAAAAATTTGTTACTAATCTTAATATCATATATACCAACATATTTGGCTGTATATTACAGAGTTTTGATAAACAATAAAATTCAATAGGGTTGTAGAGTTCCTTGTCCATAATATTTATCGATGTTCTTTCCTACCCATATCTGTTAACAAACAAAGTCACCAACAACAGATGATTGTCAAATATTTATTAATTAACAGGTTTCCAACTGAACCTAGACCAAAATTATGGCTTAAAGCATAAATATTGTGAATTGGCGTCTGTAACAAAATGATCATATTTGTTCTGAACATTTCACAGAAGACTGTTTTATTAGACATGAGAACTGCACCACTTTAAAAAAGTGCAGTATTTTGACAATATTTTCTGGTAGTAACAGTACCAGT
Source organism: Parnassius apollo (assembly GCA_907164705.1). Lineage (NCBI taxonomy): Eukaryota > Metazoa > Arthropoda > Insecta > Lepidoptera > Papilionidae > Parnassius > Parnassius apollo. Next base: position 7,886,766 of record CAJQZP010000610.1, read on the forward strand.
AAGTATAAAAGTATTAGATTAAGTGAAGATTTTTTTGAAAAGAAAATTGAAATTGAAGATAATTTGAAAGATTGAAGTGTCGAAAGGTCACCTGATTATGTCGAGCCACGTTGGATATGTGTTACTGGGCTGCGGCTAGAGGAGATTCATCTCCCTGTACCGCTGTAGTCGAGGTGGAGTCGTCAGGGAAGGGGAGTGTTGGTATGGCGATTGGCGATGCGATGCCAATTGACTATCCTTCGTGACTTTGGTGAGGCTGCACCACTTGATGCTTCCAAGTGCTCGGTTTTCCTGGCTACATTTACATATCGGGCCGGGGAGAGACGTCAGCAACTAAGGAGGGACGGCCATTGGGCGCCCCCCCCCCGTAGTAGTATTACAAATACTCGTAGTATTGAATTATCTAAGGTATTTTACTAAATCGATTTTCTGTTCTACACTGATTAATCTTTGAAGGTTTTGTTTCAATTACTCGGGAATTTCCCTAAATTTGTAGTAAGTTTCTGTCGTCATATATTATATAGAGCGCGTGTTGTTTCCGTTTTATTTTACTGCACGCTATCACGCTGTGATCTGTTACGTAATCATTCAGAAAACATATATAGTTTTCAGCAAAGTTATTTGGCTAAATGGGAACATATTCTGGAGTTTTCTTTGTGGCTTTCACACTATAAAGACGACGGGTACGCCCAGTGGCGTAGCGTGGGGGTTGCTGGGGGCAGTGGCAAGCGCCACGATTTTTTCAATAACATTAACTACAAACTGCACCCACAATGTTACGTGCCGAGCGAAACCGCAAGGGTGCGTAAGAGAGGAGGAGAGATGAAGTCGAATACTGCCAAAGTGCTAGTGACAACCACTCGCTGCCCGACTGGCCGGCACTGCGGCGGCACCGAGTTTTCCCGAATGCGAACGAACCAACAAGCGACAGCGAGTACTTAGTTATTGAATCAAGCAAAACAATCACTGAGCCACCTGCATCCATTGACTTCCTTACCAGGTCGTCGCTTCGCTTCACCTGCCGTTCCAAGGCTTCCACTTGAGAACCTTTCTTCTCTATCGGTTGTCGGTTCTTCGAGCTACGTGGCCGGCCCATTGACTTCAGCTTACTAATCCGTTGAACTATGTCGGTTGCCCTGGTTCTACTGCGGTTATCCTCGTTTTTAAGTCAATCATGCAAAGAAACTCCGAGAATAACCCTCTCCATAGCTCACTGAGTGACCTTGAGCTCCATATGACCCAGCAGTGGAGGACCACATCTCGGATCCATAGGTCATCACTAGCAACACACAGGTTGTATAATCTCGTTTTGACTTCTTCAGGTGTGTCTGTCGAGAAAATGTGTCGTAATCTTCCGAATGCTTCCTAGAGGAATTGAATCAGTCGATTGACCTCTCGGTTAAAGTTGGACTTACCTAGTTGGACTATTTGTACCAGGTAAACATATTCGTCAACAACTTCGAGCTTAGTGCTACCAACAACAATTGGCATATGTGTGACGTGGATGTTACACATAACCTTTGTTTAGTCCATGTTCATCTTAAGAACAATCCGTTCGGAGACACTATTAAGGACATTGAGCATAGTGCTTAGGTCCTCCAGCAATTCTGCCATAAGGCCTATATTGTCGGCAAATCTAAGATGAGTAATGTGCTCGCCATTGAAGTAAATACCGTATCCTTTTCAGCCCACTTGCTTAAAAACGTCTTTCAATACAGCGTCTTTCAATACAGGGGATATTATCTCACCCTGTCTTACACCTCTTGCAGTTGGATAGGTTTCGTACTCTGGTTCTGTACTCGAATAGCCACCGTTGTCCTACTGTACAAACACTTCAGCACTTCTGTATACAGACAGTCAACTTGTCACCGCTGAATAGGTCGTAGAACTGTCCAAATTTCGACGAAATCAAAGGCTTTCTCATAGTCCACATAATGAAAACAAAATGGCAGATTGTACTGTTCAGTCTTCTGTACAATTTGACGAAGGGTATGTATGTGGTCTATGGTGCTAAAGCCTTTTCGAAAACCGGCTGAAAGTTGTTGAGTCTGGATGCGAGACGATTCGCAACAGAACGTAGACTCTGTTCTGAAGGGATATCGGTCTGCAGTTTTTCAAGAGAGTACTTTCGCCTTTCGTGAATAACAAAGCCAACGCAGTTCTGCTCTACGCCTTCGGAGTAGTACCAACATGGAGAACGAAATTAAAGAGCTTCTGAAGGACTTCATTTACCGGTTTATTATCCAATTTTAGTAGCTCCGCTGTAATTCCAACTCCTTATTAGGAGAAAAACGAGAGAAATTAGTGAAAGACTCTTTGGATATGCTAAAAATTATGTGAAGACCTTGAAATTTCTTTTGAATCCCCAAGACAATCTGGAAGAGGCATATTTTTGGCGACGAAAATGTTATCTTAGGAGAACGAATTGAGTAAACAATGTTTACTTCAGTAGGCTGAGTAACTGCTGAAATTCATGATCGAATCCAACAAGATCAATCCTGTAAGATTTAGTGCAAAAATATGCCTTTTTAAAAAGATTTATTAAGTCCGGCTATAACTTGAAGATGGCTTACAAATAATTGTCATAATAATAATGATAAAAATAAAAAAATAACATCTGCCGTTAGTAATGCAAGTTGTGACAGAAACTTTTTTAAACCAAAGTTAATAAAATATTAACTGAGATCGACTGCGAAAATGGAACATGACATACATTTTGATATTGACAATGGTGTTAAAGATTTTACTTTGAAAAAAAAAAACCCGAAAAGTACACTTTCAATCTAATTTTAAAACTTATAGTCGCAGAAATAATTAATAATACTAGGCACCCTGTAACATTAATATATTATTCCATCCTAATTAATATTAATTACTCTTGGTTAAGAGAACGTTGATAACCGCTATAAGTAGCCCGTTTTGGCGGTAATTAAAGGTTCTCTTAATAAAACTATTATTTAAGGATTTTATCGCGTTTAATTACTTTAATTTATTTTTACTATCCCGACGTTTCGGGTGCTTTACAGCACCCATGGTCACGGGGAGGACTGAGATTTTTGACGTTTCAATGTCATAGTTAGTCCGGCTACCTTCAGTTTTTGAATATTAATATTTGGTCCGATTTACGCAAAACGAGCTTATAGTATCATGAAGTCTTGCAGTGGTATGCTTGGGTTTGGGTTTAAATTTTGTTAATTATAGGATCCAGTAGGACCCCACTGAATCCAGTGATTACATTTTTTAATATAATTACATTTTGTTAATTATAGGATCCAGTAGGATCCCACTGGATCCCATAATTAACAAAATTATAATATATTGTAATTTATAATTACAATATAATATATTTGATAAATAGAAATGAAATTACATTAGATTATTAAAATTACAAATTAAAATACATCTACATTTACAAGTCAGAAAATGAACATTTCATATATTCTACTATTATAGAATGCATTATCAATACCGGGCTGAAATTCCTTTCTTGCACCTCTATCCTGGTTGCTCCTTGATAAGATAGATGCGCCAGTCCTTCTCGACTGGTCGCATCATCACTAATCTCATTCAACCCTTACCTAGGGTCATCCGCCCTTGCTCTTGTCCTTGAGCAAACTGTCCTGGGTGCACCTTGATTAGATGGATGCGCCAGTCCTTCCCCTCGACTGGTCGCATCATCACTAATCTCATTCAACCCTTACCTCGGGTCATCCGTCCTCTCTCTTGTGCTTGAGCAAATTCATCATACATAATAGCTCCGATTATCTGAAACTTACAGGTGTAACCTTAGAATTTGCCCAGAGATTTTCTTTTAATGTACATAGCAAATTAATTCTATAATAATAACCTGACCTTCATTTTAAAAGTTGCACATTAAATAGTTAAGCCGTGTAGGTTATTTTACTCATATTTATTATTGGTACAGATTCATCATACTGCAATAGTTATAACATTGACAAATTTATTTCGTTTTCATAATGTCGTGTATTATCAAACGAAACAGAGTTTCATTATCAGTATTACGTTTTTAATTTTCGCGACTTATACGAAAAAAAAGACGGTAGAATAATAAAAAAAAACTAAGCATATAAATGGTCTAATTTCATTCTTCATCAAACTTTAAAACCAAAAATTACAGTTATACTTAGTAGGAAAATATGCGAAATATCAATTTATATACACGAAAAAATACTTACATTATTCGAGCGGTGCACGTGGCAAGATTATTAATATGTATCTTGTTTATCCAACTTCTGATCTGTTGTACTATTTCAAGATCAGGTAGAAAATAAAAGGGTTGATTCCAACTATTACACTTTCCAGAATACTATTTCGAGTCCAGGTAGAAAACAAAACGGTAGATTCAAACTATTACACTTTGGTTCACTTTACAATTTAAATGTATACACAATTCAACTTTACTTCACGTCTTACTGCGACGACTCGAGTTGAGCTAATGCCACTCTCCATTTACTAATCAACCTTTCGCACTCGTTAGCAGGGTGGGGCGACATCATTTCCGCCCCACTCTTTTACAGAAATCAAAAACATTATTCTTCCGGTTAAATTATATTACTCCATCTATTATCATAAAAAATAAAAATTTCTTTGCAACCTTCCACTAAATAAATACAATGATGTGTCTAACCTGGATTGAAGAGCACCTCCCGCCCTCCCTCAATTGCATGCACTAACTCCGTCACCACTACTCCCAGCACCACTACTCCCAGCACCACTACTCCCAGCACCACTACTACCAGGACCACTACTCCCAGCACCACTACTCCCAGCACCACTACTCCAGGTAAAACACACCATCGACGATAATACGACACGTGTTTCGCCTCTACACGAAGCATCCTCAGGTAATATAGACTCCACGGCGGCTGACCGCTAAGTGAGCAGCGAGTTTTTTTTTTGCGCCCGAAGCAAATATGGGCAACCCTCCGGAAAGCGGGGGAGGGAGGCGGTGAATGCTCATAGCATACCACGCAGCCGGCTGCGTGGTTGGTTATGTGGAGACTTTTACCCACTAAACACCGCCTTTTAGGAATTGGCTTAAAGATCTGACTAGAGATCTCTAAGCCGTATACGAACGCGACCCTCCTTGGCAGAAATGAGGGCGCAAAGAGCAGCGAGTTTTTTTTTTTTGCGCCCGAAGCAATTAAGGCTACCCTATACGTAGGGAGGCGGAAAATGCATTACGCATACCACGATAGCCGGTCTATCGTGGTTATGAGGGGCTCACTGTCCTACCGGGGACCCTAAGTGATACCCTCTAAAAACCGCCTTTGGGGACAGGCAACCGGCTGATTAAGCTCTATTGTGCCTTATCATAAGCGACCCTCTTTTGGGAAAAGAGGGCGCAGGCGGCTAAGTGCCGCTGAGGGAGTGCCTACGAAGGCAAATTAAAGTTGGTTAATACAATAATTTAGTTTAATTAGAGTTGGCCTGAGCCGCCAGGAGACAGTTCAGGTCGTTTAACAGTTTATTAGGCGGGTCCGAGAGAGAGTTTCTCGGCCTGCGAACACGATAGCGAGAGGGCAGTGGGGCTGCATAAGAAGCTGCCTCACGAATTAATTGATTTGGGTGCGACTCTGAGACTTTGAAGAAGTTCTCAGAGAGTTTTTTAAGGAATTGTTGAATTGTTGGGAGCTCTAAGTCCCGATGAAGGTCGGCATTACGGACGTACCAAGGTGCGTTCGCAGCTCGACGGCAGGAGAGGTTCTGAACTATTTGGAGTTCATTTATAATGTTAGGGTTTGCGTGGGCAAAGACGGGGCCCGCGTAGGACATGACTGGTCGTAGCAGCGAGCCGAAACAGCTGCTATTTATACACGCCGACACAATCGCTCCCCACCAAAGTGGCGAGTGACCGCGCCGTGCGATAACAAACCTGCGACTAAATATCATTATTGTTATGATTAATATTTTTAAATACTATTATTATTATTATTATTGTTTTATTGATATTATTATAGTTCTTTATTATTATTAATCTTAAAATGATTATTAAAGATTAGCCTTAAAGATATTTAACAAAGGTGAATTAGAAACATTTGTTTGTTCATTTAGCAGTGCATAATTACCATTATTACTTTTTAAAATCTCCAACTGCTCCAGCACACACAGTCGCAGCCCCTTTTTAAAAGTTTTGTTTTGTTGTTGGTCGGCCAAAATGATTCGCTACTCTTGTATGTATAGAAAACTATCAACTACTCTATTTACCCCCCACGGCCTCCGAACCTATCTCTGTGCCCAATGATGAAATTTCATCCCTCATCAAAGGACTTAAGCCTAAAAAAGGCTCCGGGCGCGGATGGCATCTCCAACCAAGCCCTAAAACACTTTCCCGAGCAGGTGTTAACCTTTTTTATCTATTATCTTCAACGCCTGCTTCAACCTTAGTTATTTTCCCACAACGTGGAAAGAGGCTACTGTGATTGGAATTCCCAAGCCAGGCAAGCCTCTCAACCTCCCCCTCCAGCCATCGCCCCATTAGCCTCCTCAAGGCAATGGGCAAGCTCTTCGAAAGAGTCATCCAAATTCGTATGAGGCGCTATCTGTTTCCCACAGACGGCGACCCTCTTATCATTCCCCATCAATTCGGCTTCCGAGCCAAACACTCATGTCCCCAACAAGTTCACCGCATTGTGGAATATATCCTCAGCGGTTTCTATCCTCGTCGTCATAAGACCATCGCGGTCTTTTTCGATATAGCCAAAGCTTTCGATAGAGTCTGGCACACAGGCCTCATCTACAAGCTCTATAAAATAGGTCTCCCCGATCGTCTAGTTCGTCTCGTGGCCTCCTATTTAAAACATCGTACCTTTCGTTTCAGACACGAAGGCACGCTTTCTTCACAGCGAACTATCAAGGCTGGTGTCCCTCAGGGCTCAGTACTTGCTCCTCTGCTGTACATCCTGTTCACCAACGACATTCCCATCCCGTCGAAAGGTGTTCAACTCTCCCTCTTCGCAGACGACACTGCCATCTACTGCAAAGGTGTCTCACTACCCTTCATACGGAACAAGATCCAAAAGTCAGTTGATGACCTAGGAGCTTGGTTCAAAAAATGGCGCATCGATGTGAACCCGGAGAAGAGCTCCGCCGTCCACTTCGATTATAAACGACGCCGTCTCAAAAACACTCCACCAATACGTATGCTAGGGATCCCTGTCCCCTGGCATACGTCCGCCAAATATTTAGGTGTCACTCTAGACACAGGGCTCACTTTCAAGCCCCACGTCAAAAGAGTAACCCGTCACGCACGGTTTTATCTGAGTAGGCTCAACAGTATGTTGGGCCGACACAGTAAAATGTCCCTTCGAAACAAGCGTACCCTCTACAAGGTATGTATACGACCAGTCATGTCCTACGCGGGCCCCGTCTTTGCCCACGCAAACCCTAACATTTTAAATGAACTCCAAATAGTTCAGAACCTCTTCTGTCGTCGAGCTGCGAACGCACCGTGGTACGTCCGTAATGCCGACCTTCATCGGGACTTAGATCTCCCAACAATTCAACAATTTCTTAAAAAACTCTCTGAGAACTTCTTCAAAGCCTCAGAGTCGCACCCAAACCATTTAATTCGTGAAGCAGCTTCTTATGCAGCCCCACCCCCCCTCTCGCTATCGTGTCCGCAGGCCGAAAAACTCTCTCTCGGACCCGCCTAATAAACTTTCAAACGACCTGAACTGTCTCCTGGCGGCTCAGGCCAACTCTAATTAAATAAAATTATTGTAATATCTAACATTAATTTGCCTTCGTAGGCACTCCCTCAGCGGCACTTAGCCGCCTGCGCCCTCTTTTCCCAAAAGAGGGTCGCTCATGATAAGGCACAATAGAGCTTAATCAGCCGGTTGCCTGTCCCCAAAGGCGGTTTTTAGAGGGTATCACTTAGGGTCCCCGGTAGGACAGTGAGCCCCTCATAACCACGATAGACCGGCTATCGTGGTATGCGTAATGCATTTTCCGCCTCCCTACGTATAGGGTAGCCCTTTAATTGCTTCGGGCGCAAAAAAAAAAATACTCTATTTATTTCATTCTCTCTCTTTACTGTTTGAGTCGCATATCCTGTGAACCTGTGATATCCTTGAAAGTCAATAAGTTTTAGTTCGATAAAATGACTTTTTTACCTATAGCATGTAGTAGATGGCGCTATTACCAATCTCAAATAGAAAATATTCGGTTCCCAATGGATCTCACAGACTCAAGAGAGTACTGGAGCCCGAAGTGATCCATTTGAATGATCCAGTACGCGTGACAAAATGTACTAGAAAGATTCGGTCACTGGAAATGGATGATTGACACTTGTCTACCGTACTTGAATATATACAGTAATCTATGGATAAGAGTGTATATCTATACAAAGGTACTCTGTGAGTACATAGTCTGTTTACAAGGTAGTCGGTGATAGTCGGTAATGGTCGGTAATGTCGGTGATCGATGGTTGTAGAACATGTAAAATAAAAATTAATGTAAATATTTTCTGAAATATATACTATATATAAATAGATTACTTTTACATATTTCCAAACGAATTATCTAGTTTAGCTCTTCTGGGCATATCTAATATGTAAGTGTATCACTTATTTTTTTTAGAAATACCATAATATTAATAAACTGTTGTTTATTTGTCACATTTTGTATTAATTTACAAGTTTAATGTTTTAAATTAGGTATCCGATATTATTCCTTTTCGTTCTTCTAATTGATACCGCTAATCTGATGGATGTCACATATTACGAAATATTGGGGGTATCTAAACAAGCGACAACACAGGAGATAAAACAGGCATATAAAAAACTGGCAATTAAGTATCATCCCGACAAAAACTCTGTAAGTATCGATATTGTTTCTTCCTTCTTATTTCCTTCAAACATAATTATTAATATGCATTAGGTATATAACTTAAAAATTAATTTATAACATGCGTGGGCGTTGTGTCTTCATAGTATTTAGTTATGAAGTATTAAATATAAAAAATAAATAAAAATGAAAACAGATAACAAATGAGTTGTTCCACTGCTTTGTGTAAGCCTTATTACTGAAAGATTTTTTAGTAGTGAAAAGACTGCCATGATGCTGAAGCTTGTTTGCAAACTATTTTCTCTAAAAATTTTTTTTTAGTTCTTAGACAAGCTAATTCTGCGCATTTTAGTTCTTAGACATGCTAATTTTGTGCAGTGTTTCCTTCATTGCCAAACATAGTAAATTTTCATGTAAATTGTTGTTAATGTAGTTTTAAACCTCTTGAAGATTAAACTCTGCATGCTGACATTATAAAATTTTAATTTAGCAGCTATGGCTCTCGCAAATTCATTAAATAGTAGATACATTACTAAAATAATGGTGATAAATTTTGTTTTGCAGAATGAAGAAGAACAAGAAAAATTCATAAAAATGACTGAGGCGTATGAAACTTTGAAAGATCCAGAAAAAAAGGCGCAAATATGATATTTATGGTTCACATTCAGCATATACCAGAAAATATGACTATCACTCTCAATCTGAGTACAATAATCTATTTTACAATGGCCTGTATCATAATGATCCATATGTCATTACATTGAGTAGTAGTAGTTTTTGTAAGTCACCATTTTTTTATTACTGGCACAATTATGTACGGTCAAAATTTGTTAAAATGACATCAAAGGTGCTACTCATATTAGGTTGTAAGAATCGATAGTTGTAACAACTGGTGATATTTTTAAGATACAATACAAAGTAATTTTTTTGTTAAGTAGCATCATTGAATGTGTAGGTACATATGAATTTCACATAAAATGTATAATATGACAGAACATTATCATTTTTCTGTATTCATGACATCTGTAATTTTAGTCTGGAATACTTTTATCGTGTGTACAAATTTTGTAGCTCATGTTGGATTTTAATTAGCGTGTCGACATATTTGCCCTGGTTGTAAAACTGTTCATTAAAAAAAAAAAACTTCGTAATACACTAATAGCATTGAGACCATCATTCAAAGTCGGGACTGTAAATTGTTCTTCTTGTACAATATTATTTTCTGTAACTTCACATTTGTTTTTAGATTATCATTAATTTTGTTTTTAGATTATGATGTTAATTTCAGATGCTCATTTAACAGAGGGTTATCATTTTGTTAACTTCTACTCACCATTTTGCCCACCATGTCAAAACTTAGCTGACCATTGGAAAAAGTTAGCTGAAAAATACAAAGGAATTGTAAGTTTCATTTAATGTTTGTTATTAAATAGTCATTTTTAATTTGAGAAAATAATTTTAATCTTATTTGCTTATATTGCAGATAAAAGTGGGTGCTGTGAATTGCAAATATCACAGTTCATTCTGCTACCATAATATGAGGATAGGCAGCTACCCATCACTGCTGTTCTATCCTAATGTAAGTAATAAATGCTTTTTTATTAATGTGTAACCATAATTTTGTTGTTATTGCTTAACAACTTTATTTTTTAGAACACTGACTTTTACTGCCCAATAATGAAGAAGGAGAAAGACTCCTCTCACATTAATGTTAACCGAAAAAGGCTTGCTTGAGATTTGACTATTATTATTAATAGATCATGATTAAGTTGCCCTAGTGCAAATTGGCTGAGATAACAAGTATACAAAGTTGTCTTTTCAGGCCTTATTCTTTTCTCACAATTCTTTCACTGTATTTTAGAAGAAGTATTGGAAGAATTGTCGAGCGTGTGCCTGCTGTACTACCACACATCAGAGGAGTCACAGACAAGATTGGCCACAGTGGCGAAGTCTCTATAGAAGCCGATAAGCCGGGCTTGCCTTATCAAACTGAATCAATCAATAATATCAACTAATAAAATAACTCTGAAACTGTTTCAAACTATTTCAAATTTCCCACGCACTCCACTGTTTGACACATGTCTACCGATGACCTCGTATTGCCTTAGCGATACTGCTGCTCTTATAAAAAATGAGTTTTAATAAAGCGATTAGTTGTCTCTGCTCGAGTGGGCTTTTTAAGGGGCTTTCGAGAAGACGATCACTCTCTTTCTAACCTATGGCAAAATATTCTATAGGGAAATATAATTACGATTGTACATATAGCAATGAGTATAGAGATTTAAAGCCAGGCTTTAGGAATTTGTCAAAAGCGGAGTTTGTTGCAAGTTCATTTCACATTTCAATGTTTATTTACTCTTGTGTTTAGCTTAAGCAATTTAATATTGCGAGTTCAAAATTTATGCTTTTTTAAAGATTTTTAGTGAAAATGGAGGATAATAGTGTTTTTTGTGATGAATTTAAGTGTGTTAAAGTGCTAATCGGAGAGGAAAAGGTAAAATCTTTAAACTTTGTTGAGATAATACACAAGGTCAAGAGTGTATTTCAGACTTATCAATTATCGCAATTAAAAACAGTTATTGATACAATTAAAACGTTCACCAACATTTTATGTGCACGTAATTAAATCTTTCCTCAAGAAAGCAAGACGATTCCACTTATCTTATCTCTTATCCATTAGAATGTAAATAATTTTTTTTTTAATTTTGTACATAGTTTGTTTATACTTTTGTTCATGTATTGTATTGGATGTAAATATTTTTTTCTTTCGCTTAAACAAACCCAAACGGCTTTCTTCAAAGTCACTGAAGCTATGCAATTGCTGATATGTAATACAATCTATCTAGCAGTGGTATGCCTTTTGTGTGCTTTGTTAAACACGTCCTTGACAGCACTGAATATGAAACTGAAGCGTGGAGATAGATCAAGATTGGTGTATTTTTATAAAACTGCTAAAAACAACAATCTATATTTTTATCAATTTATATCTTGGGCTTGCCCTAGTTTTGAGCTCTAGCTTCGTCACTGGTTGGCCACACCTTGAAGCAAGCTTCCATTAAAATCTGCTACAAGTCGCCGAAGAAGATTAGTCAATTTTTACCATCCATCAACTGCAATATCCCTCTACAAATAATTCTATAATTAATAAAATTAAATCCAAACCCAAGTGTACCACTGCAAGACTTCAAGATACTGTAAATTCACTGCGTAAATAGGATCAAAGATTAATATTTAAAAACTGAAGGTAGCCAGTCTAACTATGACATCTGAACGTCAAACACCTCATTTTCACGTTACTTTACGTAACGTCGGGAGTTAAAAAGTTCTCTCTCTATCTGTAAAAATTAGTTTCATTTAATAGATAAATAATGGTTAAAATATATGTGCTCTATTTTTACTTGCAGGGTAAACAAGGCAACTATGTTTATTACAGAGGTGAGCACACACTTAGAGCACTGGAGGAGTTTGTTATGTCGTTTCTGCAGAACCTAATGCATGTACCTGTAATAAGGCAGCTGAGAAATGGTGACAAACCAATTGTATATGTTCTTGGATCTCATAATATAGAGGAATATGCATTGACTAGGATTGCTTTTCATTTGGTAAGTCATTTTATCAATAAACTGAATTATGGAAATGATTTAAAACTGGCATTGCCAGTTGATGTCCCAAAGTAGATGACATTTTTACTATTACAGTCTATTAAAGTCCATTGCTTAATATTTAAATTTTTACCTGAAGATCAATGTATGTGTCAGTGTTGTCAGAGCCAAATTTACAATTGGCGAGTTTACCATGAAAATGTCTTGAGTTTATAAGGAACATAGGCCTTTCGATTACCATAGAGAAAAAGAAAAATTAGACAAAGATATATTAAATAAGAAAATTTCTACCGATTTTACAACAAGCAGAAACACTTTGTAGCATCTGAACATTTTCTCAATGGTTTTGATGTGATTAATGGAATCAATTTCTGCAAATTGATTGACAAGGTATGACTGTCGTCCATGACAGAAGTCAACCAAGGTGGTTCCACTTTTCAACCAAATCCATTATAAATTGGTGACATTTTATGAATAAATAAAAACCCTACCATGAAGACATGCAAGAAATATTTCCCAAATTACCATTAAACACAGCACTGCACACCATCCACTTATCATGAGGCGGACTTGTCTACTTGTTTGTAACTAGGATCCTCTTTATATCTTTTGGTTCAACTTGTTCAACAAATAGTATGAACATTATATTAATGTTGCCGTAAGATCTGGGAGCGAAAGCTCGCCTAAATATTTTACAGTACTTAGCCGAAAATAAGAGTTGAAATCATATGGGTTGTTCATATGATTACCACTGAAATTAATATAAAAATGCTACATGTTCAGTTGACAACGAAAATATCACACTATAATGTGATGTTGCAGGAATTAAAAATATTTACAGAATTTTTAATGTCCGCCAATATACAATATTCAGCATAGTGAACTATTTCCTACTCCAATATTTAAAATAAAAAAGAGTTTACCTTCCTTGCTTAGAAAATGCTTTATCTTAATAGAAAGGGCTGGCAACAGTTGTGATAGTCGAAGACGAAATCCTTCGAGAAAAATTATCAAAGGACCCTGAAACTGTGGCTGTTTTTAAATACAATGAAATTAAAAAAGAAATATCGAGCAGCGATGAGAAAACGATACTCAAGGAAATAGTTGATGCGTTGCCGAAATTTGAACAAATTGGACCTGAAGAGTTGAAGGTACATCCAATTTATGTTTCATTTTTTTTCTTTCTTTGTCATTAGTCTAATAGTCCACTACTGGGTGTTAGCTTCTTCCATTCTTTTTGAATATGCGTTAATCACAAAGTCATTGTCATGTATTTATTTATGTTTGCAGTTATTTGCAACATGCATTTCGTAATTTATTACTTTCTTTCTAATATGATAGGGGATTTAACCATGTGATATTTTGTGCAAAGTAATTTTATTTACAGAATATCAGAAACAAACTTCGTAGCGGCCATATAACTCCATGGGTGCTGTACTTCTCCACTGAAGATGATGACAAGTTGCAGTTGCATCAAATGAGAATTCAGTTCCCAAATATGCACTTTGGTGAATATTACTCATATAATTATTACTTTACAATATGGCGTATAGAAACATATATTAATGAAGTTTGTCCATAAATTTTTTAAAAGCAACAATAAAGGTGCTTTGAAATAATACTAGTTTTTTACGGAATTTATCGCGTATATTTAAATTTTTAATTACCCGACGTTTCGAGAGCTTTACAGTACCCATGGTCACGGGAAGGACTGAGATGTTCAACGTCCAGCTGTCATAGTTAACCGCGGTTACCATAGATTAAAATTTAACTTTTGTTCCGATCTACACAGTATGAACTTATGGTATCATGGAGTCTTGCAGTTGTATGCTTGGGTTGGGATTTAATTTTATTTATTATAGGATCCCAAGCAGATGGTAGCACCCAGCCATCTTCTCTATTGAAATTAGGATGTTTTTTGATTTCAATAGCCTCGCGAATCATCCTTGGAAGGAATCGGTGTTCTTTAGCGAGGATTTGTGGTCTATCAAATCTGATGTAGTGACGGGGGCGATCCTGTACATGTTCACAGACTGCAGACTTCCCGGAGCGTCGATTCTTCACATCAGCTATATGTTCTTTGACGCGGGTTTTAATGGATCTTTTAGTTTGTCCTATGTAGGAGAGACCACATTCACAATCAAGCTTGTACACTCCTGCATCTTGCAGAGGGACGTTACACTTGACTGATGGTAAAAACTGACCAATCTTCTTTGGCGGCTTGAAGTATGTTTTGATGGAAGCGCGCTTCAAGATGTAGCCAATCTTGTCAGTGACTCCTCTAACATATGGCAGTACAGCAGGTACACGCTCGACTGTGGCCGGCTTCACTCGTTCTCTGTGACGTAGGCGCGGGACCCGAAGCTTGTTGTCATGCAAAACTTGCTTGACATGTTGGAGCTCGGCAGCCAGGTGTTTACTGTCACAGATCCCTCGTGCTCGAAACGTCGGGTAAAAAAGTTAAATATACGCGATAAATTCCGTAAAAAACTAGTATTATTTCAATGTGTAGTGTTCGCGTAAATATAAGAAATCATTAAATAAAGGTGCTTTTACCACTACTAATATACCTGTTGACCACTCTATATAAGCTAAAATACTTGTGCTAGAAGTATGTTCACCATGGTAGTCGAATGTCGGGTACTCATGATTTCATTTTCACATTCCGTACCCTCAACCATATTATAGCTTCTATCGCATTACTTTGCAGAATACTGTCTTGTTGGTCTAGTGGTTGCAACAGTGCAACTGCTGAACATCAGGTCCCGGGTTCGAATCCCGGATCGAGCCAAAATAAAATCAATTGTTAAGCTTTTCCATTGAGAAATTCTCAATAGCTGCTCAAAGTCATGAAATTGGCGGTGTTCCACCCCCGTGCCTCGGAAAGCATGTAAAGCCGTTGGTCTAACGCCTGATCTCCCTCCGGTTGTGTTGGTTTACCATCCCATCAGGTTAGGAGAGTAAGGGAATGGAGGGTGCACCTGTGCTTGCGCATACACTTGGGCAATATAATCGTGTCCTGCGCCGATGGCTAGTATCCGTTGAATTGGCTGGCCGCCGTGACCGAAATTTGGTCTGGAGTACATTATTATTTTGCATAATTTTATTTTATGAATAAACATGTGAAAAATAGTTAGTCAACATCCTCAAAAGAATTGTTGAATGAATGTTGGAAATTACGGAGTTAAAAGAATAAATTTATCCTTTTAACTCTGTAATTTCAACATAAAATCTGAAAAATTAAGATGGAACTCTTGCCGACGTAAACGTGGTCTTTGGGTAAGTAGTTCAACTATCGACACTTTAACCTCTCAGCTACCAAGCGGCAGTATTTTGTTATTATCTCTAAAACTATTTCGATATGAGAAAATGGTTAAATTAAAGATTGAACATCCATTAATTTCAAGTCAATCTAACCTTTTTATTTAAGTTTTGTTCTAAAATTGTATTAAAGTAAAACATGTTAAAACCGATTTTACATTAAAACTTTAAGAAATAGAAGAGAAAGTGTTAGGGCCTTTTTTGTGTGAAACTGGTAAAGTTATATTCAAAAATTTTATATAACTATATCGGCGATTTTAGTTACTGGCAAAGATTTTAATTAAAATAACGTAACTTAATTCAAATCGTTGATTATCGCTTACTTACATTGAGCATTAATTAACTCTTATCTATTCTCGTTTATTGAAGAGAGAAAGAGCAACTTTATGCATTTTTTGACGTCGATTTTTATGAATTTTAGCCGTTTGAGCCGTTTAGTTTATGCGATAATCATGGGAAACCATTTATTTTATCAGTTTTTCTATTTCAATATAAAAAAGAACTTATATGTATTTCAGCTAAAATATAGCATATATTATTTGGTTTTTTTTAATCGTTACCACCACACCAGGATTTTCTCATCGATTGATCTCTGGACAAATATCCAGACACGGAACAATTATTTGTAGGCCATACAAATACTTGTTCCGTGCGGGATTCGAACCCGCGGCCCCCAGCGCAGCCACTCATTGCTATGCCACTTCGCCATGGAGCTGTATTATTACTCTCTACCTCTTTGTTAAGCTTATCATAATCAGTTTTTTTAATGGCCGTCAGCTCCGCTATTATACACCAGGCAACTTGTATTATATTTTTTCTCTAGAAAAGATGGCAACCATAAGAAAAACAGTGTTTTATAATAGTTATTGATTTAGCAATGGCTCTATATAAAATAGTTAGTCTTGGAAATTACTAATTAAATTGGAACGATGTAATAATTAACGAGAGTGGCATAATCAATTACCACAATAAGGAAACAATAATATAAACTATAATAATTCAATATTAAATATATATTTGTGTATCAAAATGTTCTGTGTCCAGGTGAAATCAACTGCAAATCGCAAAGGGAACTATGCGACTCGCTTCAGATAGAATCAACGCCATCTTGGGCATTACTTAAACGCGGAGGTACATACCAACGGGCACCGGAAAAAATGTCAGCAGCCACTTTTATTTCTCGTTCAGCGAATGCTCAGAATTTACACACACTATCCGCTTCCGAGTTACGAAGAATATTGGACGGCGGTGAGTGATCTTCTTTTTAATTCTTACTAACTCTCAACTCCAACAGTGTATGGAGTCCACTATATAGCAATAATTTCGACTTATTGGGAACGATTTGCAGTGCAGGAGTCTGCACTTATTTGGTGGAGCTAGTTTCCTCTGATTCGTTTTTTAACTAATTAGACGATTGTGAATCACTGGTTTCTGAATGAGGAACAAACCAATCAGATAGCTTCATTCTGGCAAATTAAGTCGAAAATATTTACAGCGCAAGTGACCATCACTATAATTGGTGTCACTTCACCATCCGCTACTAAACATAAGGCCGCCTTATAGTAGGGATATTGGACATAGTTGCCACGCTTGGCAGGCGCATTGGCAATCGCAATTTTTTATTAAAATTAAAAAAGTTAAAAGTTACAGCCTATATACGTCCCACACCTGGGCACAGGCCATTATATTGGATCAAATCCATGGTCAACATTTGTGCAATATTAAATTGCTTTTTTTGGAATCCAGTTGTGTTTTAATTGTCCACGGTGTCTGTACATCGTAATCCCTACCTTTGTTCTTATTGCATAAACGTTACATCTGACGCAGGTAATTTACGACGCGTGAGTGCTTTTGCTTAGTTGTTCCCTTGTGCACTAATATTTTCTTTACGGCTGAAAGTTTTGGAAGTATTCGAGAATTGTCAGTCATAGGACATCGATACAGTAGGATTTCAAAACATAAACAAGTCCGTTTGTTAATGTTGACAGATGTGGGCATGTGGGTGTTGCTAGTTGTGCCGTACAAGATGTCCTGGGAACACATTGCGGATCCCTTTACCGATGCCAGCTTGCAATTTGCCGATTCAGATGACATCAGCGTAAGTGTGCTCTGTATGTATTATTTATAATAGTGCTATAAGAAACTCTATATCTAGTTTAAATGAGGCCTTTGGATAACGAAGAATCATGTTAATCATGTTACAAATAGTTATAAATTTTGTTTTTAATGTGTTTCGATAATTTCATTACATTAAAATAAAATATACGTATGGTCAGCGCTCGGTCACTTTTGCTACCTGCGTGAAATAATTACATTAAATCGCGAGTCACTGACGGTTTAATACGCAGTCGGTAGCGTGTTGTAGGCGATCTATGAATTTTAACGCTGTTTACGTAAAAAGTTTTTTGTAAACACTTGTTGTAATTTTTGTGTAATGTTTAGTATATTTAATTGTAGGATAAAATCGATCAAAATTTTTAATGTGATTTCAAAATAATATA